>CM061560.1:194373972-195573972 GCA_030864225.1 Capsicum baccatum var. pendulum
CTTCAAGATATGAAAATTTTAGTAAAGACGCACAGATCTGAAATTTTCAGCAGGATAAAGTTCAAAGCTAACTTCAAAAAAGTTTCTAGCATTATATTGAAGGATTTTAAATCTAAATTTTGGATATATTATATATCTCAAAGTCTAGTTTCTGGTATATCAAATCGTTCATGATTTTGATAGTCCTACAATTTAATATAAATTTTCTACCACTAACATATTGGGCTAAAAAAAATGATGAAAATAAAAAGAGAAGAAACTAAATACCTAGAATTATGCTTTCTTGACGTGGATCGCGACGCTCTAATTGATAGAAAAATAACTGAAAGTATGTCCTTATTTATAGAGAGGTAATGAGGGTGGTACACTCCTAAATTGGAGTTACTTTGGTGTTATAATTCTAGAAGAAGAAGGTGATTCACCCCTAGTTCAATTATTAATAGTTCAAAGGCGGCATTTTATTTCAAAGTTTTAATCGACGTGGGATTGCAATAATTAAACTCCTAAAATAATTGAACTCCTAAACAGAGTGGGTTTGCTAAGTCCGTGAAGATTTCTGCCAAGTCTTTATTGAAGTAGGATTCACTTGGACGCACATTTTCGCTCCAATCAACTGAAAACAATCTTTTAAGAATTCACGTAATAATTTTCATGATAATTATTATTATAATTATTATTAGGACACTCACATTAATAGCATTGGATAATGTTCCTAATTTTTGGGTCGTTCGATTAAACATATGAATTATTAATTGAGCTCAATTAAACCATCAAGTTGATACTTCAAGTTTAGTCTACGAAGATCTAAATACTTCGAAAAGTCTTGAAGTGGGACATTTGTGATCACATGAATTTTAAATATATTAATCCAAATAAATATCATGGATTAATATGATTGAATTAATTATTTAAATTCAAATAAATATGGATTTGATTAAACCCAGTTTCTATTGAGCTAGTTCACTGATTTGGGCCATAAATGATAATCCCATTTTGCTAAGCGCAAGATGTCATCTTATTCTAGAGGCCCAATTTGGTGCCACATGTCGAATGACATAACATACCAAGTCAGATGAAGAAGCCAATAAGATCATGTCACATGTCAAAATGATGCAGCAAGACTAGTGAAATCAAAAGCCCATAAAATATGTCATGTCACTAAATTTGATTGGTCAAAAGAAATCCACCTTCACCATATCTCTTTCCTTCCTACAACTATAAATAGGGGTCTCATAATTCAAAAAAGTCACCAACAATTCTAACAAGATTCAAGAGAGAGCTAGTGGATCAAACACCATAAATTTCTCTACAAAGTTCAAGCATTCAAATTCAGTTCGTCAAGATTCAAGATCAAGACCACTAGATTCAAGAACAAACTCATATATTGAAATCAAGAAAACGATTATTACACTATTTTTTTATCTGGATTATTAATTTTCTTGATCTCGAATTTTATTGTTTAACAATTGTAATCAAATCGAGCATAAGTTCACATGGAATATCATGGAATAGGTAAAATAGTGCTTGTTTGATTCTCTAGTTTGGATACCATGTATACCACCACATCCTACTCCCTTTTAATGTTTGTCTATTTGTGTAAATTGATAGGCCATTTCTTCCTTTTTTGAATTTTTTCTTTTTGTGCTTCTTCCTTTGTTTATTTTTAATTTCCACAATTCTATCTTTTGGTCCTGTGTGTGTATTGGAAAGATTTTCTTATATATGTTCCTTCATAGTCACGCATGTGCAATTTTTTGAAAAAGAAGTTCAACATTTCTTGGATGGTACCTTTTCTTTCTCACAATGCTTAGTTTGTAAGAAAAGAGATGTTTGGAGTACAATTGAGGACTGGCAATTTTATAAAGTTAACCAGATTGTGCAAAATGAAGATAAAAAAACATATATACTTATAGAAATAAAATTATAAAGAAACATATGACCTCCTTAGAAAATGAACACTTTCCCCTAGCTTGGATCCAATGTACTTATGATCAATATCATATACTGTCAAGTATCAAACCTAAGCTCCCGATCCTAAATTCTCGTTTTGTTTTTCAATTAATTCTTTAATCACGTAAAACGTATACTTCACGTTGAATTTGGATTTGATTTTGATTTATCTTTTAGAAAATAGATTTTGAGGAAATATTTTTCAAGAACATTTTCTACTACTTTAATTTCTAGAGAACACCTACATTTTGATGTCTAAAATATAAAATCATTCAACAAAAAAAATAGATTTCTTTTAACTTTCTAGAAAAACCTTTCAAAAAATTTCTAACCAAATCAATTTATGTCAAAAAAATGGATTCCTATGGAGAATATATTTATAACAACGATAAACTACATGGCTTAACAAACATAAACTCCTAATTATTCTATTTAACTAAAATTTTAATTAATTATTAATCATAACCTCTCTTGATAATTAAATACAACTTATAACCTCTCTCCTTTATTTTCTCCCTTAATTTTTTTTCTTTATCTATTTCTTTTTCTTTGTCAGTTTTTTTCTATACCTTTTTTTCAATATTTCTGTCTTTTTACCTTTCTTTTTTTTCCTTTTTAGTTTTTTCCTCTTTCGTTTTTTTCCTTTTTTTCTTTTTTCTTTTTTTTTTTTTCATTTTTTCTCATTTTTTTTATATTTCCTTTTAGTCTTTCACTTTTTTTCTGTTTTCATTTTGTTAATCTATTTTATTTTTTAATTTATTTTTTCTTTGTAGTCTTATTTTCTGTTTTCCTTCGTGTTTCATTTTTTTCTCTTTTGTCAATTTTGTCCTTTTTATGTTTTTTTTTTCATTTCTTTTTTATTTTCTTTTTCTTTTTCTTTTTCTTATTTTTTGATGTTGTTGTTTTCATATTTTTATTTCATATATTTTTTATATATTATATTTATTCATATTATATATTTCAAATATATTTATTATTTGTATTTGAATAATTTAGCCGTCAATATAATTTATTATTTGTATTTGTATACAAATAAATATACGGATTAATTGTATTTACTTGAGTCTAAAAAATATAAATATGCAAGGTCATTCAATGCAAATGTATTGTTAGTATTTGTATGTCAAGTTTATCATTCGTATTTGTTTATAAATAAGTATCATTTGCATGTGTATGGTTCAAGTTGTATAAACAAATATCATTTGATACAAATGCAACATTTGTATTCATATAATTTAGCATTTGTATTTTTGTAATTTATCATTTATATTTGTATTGATTTTCATATCAATGAATATAAATACAAGTGTTCATAAAAAAAAATAATTCTTTTTCAATAGTTTAAAAATATAAATGATGTTATCAACTGCAAATTCAAATACAAACAAATGTATCAAGTGAAATTACAAATACATTCTGTGGTAAATATACAAATACAAATATAAAACACTAATTTTTTTAAAAATACAAATGTATCGACGAAAATAGAACATAAATACAAATACAAACAAAATGAAACTGCAAAATACATATATAATATGTAGTCAATTATAAAATACAAGTACACAATAGTTCTTTAATACAAGTGTAAATTGTATAAAATATAAATGATAGTGAGAACTATAAAATACAAATACAAGTGTGAACTATAAAATATAAATACAAATACAAACTATAAAATATAAATACAAATAAAAGAGCGAATTATAAAATACAAATACAATTGTATCAATGAATACAAAAATATAAATGATGGTGTGAACTATAAAATACAAATATAGGTGTGAATTACAAATTACAAATACAAATGCGAACTATAAATACAAATACAAATACAAGCGTGAACTATAAACTACAAATACAGTAATATCAATGAATACAAAAATATAAATGATGGTGTGAATGCAAATACAATAAAAGATTTTGGTATAATCGCTATCACTCATGACTTGTACTTGATATAGCCATATTTTTCGAAAATATAAAAAATATAGAATAGAATTAAAAAAAAAAGAGAAATAAAAAATACAAAAGAAAAAAATCAAAAAGAAAGATAAATGGATGCTACAATTAAAAGAGAAAAAAAAATGCGAAAATAAAGAAACGAAAAAAATAAAAATAGAAACAAAATAAGAAAAAGAAGAAATAAGAAATAAAAAAGAAAAGAACCATAAATGAAAAAAGGGGAAATACGAAAAAGAGAAAAACGAAAAAGAAAATACAAAAAAAATCAAAACAAAAAAATGGTATCTAAAAGAATCGGATTATATCTCCTCTTTTTTTCTCCTCTTGTTCAAAAAAATGAAAAAGAAAAATTAAAAAAAATAGAAAAAAAAAGAGAAATAGAAAAAAAATGAAAAAAGAGAGAAAGACAAAAGAAAAAAATGATGGTTAATACAAACACAATGAGCGGGTATGATGTATTCGTCATCATCCATGACTTGTAATCGACGTAATCATATTTTTCAAAGATACAAAAAAAATATAAAATATAAAATACAACAAAAAAAGAAGAAAAAAAACAAAAAAAGGGAATTAAAAAGGAAAAAAATGAAAAAAGAAAAAAGAAGAAGAAAGAGAATAGAGACTAGAGATAGAAGAGAGACCAAAAAAAAAAGAAGAAGAAGAAGAAGAAAAAAAAGAAAAAAATATTATAAATTGTAATTTTAAAAGTTAATCTAAAAACACTTCCGTTTTATTTGAACCTAGGCTGTTTTTATATGGCACCCTTTCTGGAATGCCTCTTTCTTTGTGTGCTCTATATATCACGGCCCATATTTTTTTTAATATCGTATATAACCTATTTTGTATATAATTTGAAATACTTAGGAAAAATATAATAATTATTTATTTTTTTATTATTATTTTCACTTTTTATGCTTAAAAATTGATTGACAGTATATTCATATTTATCATCACAGATTTAAACATTATTGGAGAATTAAAATATCATAGACTATGCTCTAATTCCAAAAATGCTCTTCCAGAAATGCTCTTCTAAGACCTCAAGTTTTAGTTTTTTCTATGTGACTAGTATCATGTTGTTGTATGAAGATGGTTTCTGTTTAGAAAAAAGAAATTAATATAAGAAAACAATGGGTGAAATGAGGCAAAATATCAAATATAGTTAAACAGAAAATCCTATTAAAGTGCTTTTTATATAGTAATAATTATGTTCTAGTCCCGGATAAATCTGGGTTAATTGAATGAATTCCCAGTATTCTTATTTAAATTCTAATCAGGCAAAGTGCTTCCTTTATAAAATTCAAAATAAAATGATTAAATTAATGTAGTAATGTTGAAACTTTGAATTTGAACAGTCATTCATAACAAATTTTTTATGAATTTTTTTAAAAATGAAAAAAGAATCAAAGTAAACCAAGGAGTTGCTCGGATTGATGGTAAGCGCGCTTTACTTTCAACTTGAAGATTGTGAGTCCAACTTATTAAGGGAGCAAAAACGGTGAAAGCTCCCAGGAAGGAATTAAGAAAAAAGAGTCTAACATATATGTATTTGTTACTTATTTTCTGTGTTAGCACGGACTCAATATTAAGATATTTTAACTATGTACGATAAGTTAGATTGATGTCAATTTCAATTATGAATTATAAAAATATGAATACACAAAACATATTAACTACTTGATAGTATTTTTTAAGGAGCCAAATTATCTCACAAGATAATTATGAATAACTTATTCATATGAATAGCAAAATTTGATGCATTTGAAGTTTAGATCTTTAGTCATATAACTGAGATTTGCTACGTATAAAATATGAGATTAAAATTGATACATAAGACTTGACACCTATTGTATAAAATAGATATTAATTGTTGAAAAAAATAAAGTGTTATTTTTTCATGGCATATTATATCACATGTGGGTTGCAATTAATAACACAAAATTCCACTGTATTTCCCCAATAAGCCGACGTAAACATCCTTTGTTTTCATTTCTCCTTCTTTTTTATTTGTCAACTTGTTATTTGAAGTTACATTAAACTAATATTTTAAATTTAAACTTTAAGTGTTTTGAAAATTATAAAAAAAAAATGCTAAGTTACCATCTGTCATATTAATTTAAGTTATTTGACTTTGAGAACAGGATAAAACATACTTTTGTAAATGTTTGATCAAATTTTGTTTTTGTATATGTTCCTTCCATTGAAACGTAGAAGTCGTTTGTTAGAGCGTATAAAAATAATTTTGAATAGAATGTATTAGTAATGTTTGCATTAGTAATGCTTATATTAGCAATGCTGATATTATTTATGGTAACATTATTTCTTATACATTGTTTAATATGTTGTATTAGAACTTGTCTTTTCAATCTTGATTATATTTAAACAAAAGTTTGAAAAAAAAAAAATTGCATATACATTCTAAGATTCATCGAGGATCTAGCACGAGTTTTTTAATAATAAAAAAAAGGATCTAGCACGAATTCAATATATGTTATTTTTTGTCTCAATTTATGTGACACTAATAGAATTTAGATAATCAATTATACTTTCAATATGTATTTAGATAATTTAATTTGTTAACAATTGTAATTTATAATATTTTTTATGTAATTTTCAAATAATATATATTACTTTTCTTATTTAAACTTTTGTGGCATTAATAGTCAAGTATATTTTTAAAATAATTTAAATATTTAATTATTGTGATTTATAATACTTTTCTTCTATTCCAATTTAACTGACGCTAATATAATTTTTAGAGTCAATCAAATATTTTATATTTTTTAAATTTTTTCAATTGTTAATTATTGTGATTTATAGTATTTTTATATTTTTTTTAAAATATATAACAGATTAAATTATTTTTAGATATTTTAAATTGTTAACTATTGCAATTTATAATACTTTTTATGTAATTTTTTAATAATATATGTTACTCTCCTTATTCAGAGTTTTGTGTCATCGATAGTCAATTATATTTTTTTAAATAATTTAAATTTTTAATTATTATGATTTATAATATTTTTTTCTATTTCAATTTAAGTGACACAATGCTTAGATGGTATAATAATTAATTAGGGGTGATATAGTAAAATCACAATTGAAGCAGCGAAACATAAGTGTCTTAAATGACTTACAACAACTAATTAAAAGTGACATAGTAAAATAACTACAAAAAATACTCGTGAAAAAAATTTAAGTGGACCTCCTATAAGACGTCAAGTTAATTTAAAATATCAAAAGTTAATTTATCATTTTTATATCTATTTTATATTTTTTATTAAATATTATTAATTTTTTAATACTTGAATGACCTATAATAATTAATTAGGGTGATATTTAGTAAAAATATGATTGAAGTAGCTGAAGTAGACATATCATAAATGTCTATTTTATTTTTTTTAATTAAATATTATTAATTTTTGAATACATAAATTACTATAATAATAATTAATTAGGGGTGATATAGTAAAATCACGGTTGAAGCAGCTGAAACAGACATGTTATAAATATTTATTTTATATTTTTTAAATTAAATATTATTAATTTTTTAATACATAATAACTTATAATTAATTAAAGGTGATATAATAAAATCACGAATTGGATATTTTTAATTTTTCAATATATAAATGATTTGTAATAATTAATTAGGGTGATATAGTAAAATTATGATTGAAGCAGACATGTCATAAATAACTATTTTATCTTTTAATTAAATATTATTAATTTTTAATATATAAATAACTTATAATAATTAGTTAGGAGTGATATAACAAAATTACGGAGCACAACATGTCAAAACAACTGCTCCTATATAATAGAAATGCTTTTTTTTTTTTTTTTGTCATTATTCCTCCATCAACTTCTTCTTAGAATCAAAAATTAAATCAGTCCTTGTTCGTTGCAACAACAGACAATCCCTCATAGAAGAAAAGCTACTGAGTTAACTGATCAACAAGGAAAAAGGGCATTCATCCTTAGGAACAGTTGCATAGATTGAAACTCGAATATAAAGCAAGTGTTTGGAAAGTTAGCCCGAATGCCTTTCATTTAATCTTGAAGATCATCAAGGCTTTTCATATTAATGAAATCTCTGGTATTAGGCCCCAGCTCTAGAAGATAAGTGAGTCTTAATAACATAAATGGCGTGGAAGTGGATCAACATTTACATTAACAAATAGAGGGTTTGCAAGTACATGGTCAAAGAACTTATTACTTCTTGAGTTATATTAAGTTTCGATCCTTAGAGTTGTTCAGAGCACAAAAATCATATCCCAGTTTCATTTATTTAATATTCCCTTGATGTAATTGATATAACAAATGTCGTTTCTAGTCTCTCTTGCGATGCTAGTTGAGGTTTGTGATTATTTTTCAAACTTTTCTACCAAGTAATCTAAGAAAAGATTACTATCCTTAGGCGTTAAAGTTTCTATGCATCTTTTCTATCCGTATGCATGAACAAAGGCGAGGTGCCTTGGTGTATGCTATTTGCGGATGATGTAGTGCTGATTGATGAGACGCGGGGGGTGAGACGCGGGGTGTGTGAATGACAAATTGGAGGTTTGGAGGTAAACCCTTGAGTCAAGGGGTTCAAGTTGAGTAGGCCCAAGACGAAGTATTTGGAATGCAAGTTTAGTGGCTTGAGGCAGGAGGACGAAGTGGTGGTGAGGTTGGACTCTCAGGATGTTTATAAGAGGGATAGTTTTAAGTATCTTAGGTCTATGATTCAGGGAAATAGTGAGATTGATGAGGATGTCTCTAAACGTATTGGAACAGGTTGGATGAAGTGGAGGCTCACCTCGGGAGTGTTGTGTGATAAGAAGATGCCCCTTAAGCTTAAAGGCAACTTCTATAGAGTGGCAGTCCGTCCGGTCATGTTGTGTGGAGCGGAGTGTTGGCCAGTCAAGCACTCCCACATCCAAAAATTGAAGGTGACAGAAATCAGAATGTTGCGTTAGGTGTATGGGCTTACTAGAGGGGACAGAGTTAGAAATGAGATTATTTGGAAGAAGGTGGGAGTGACTTCGGTGGAGAACAAGATGCAGGAAGAAAGGTTGAGATGATTTGGTCATGTGATGAGAAGGGGTACGAATGCCCTAGTTCGTAGGTGTGAGAGGCTAGCTTTAGATGGCTTCAAGAGGGGTAGAGGTAGGCCGAAGAAGTACTGGAGGGAGGTGATTAGACATGACATGGAGCAGCTTCAACTTACTGAAGACATGACCCTAGATAGGAAGGTGTGGAGGGCGTGAATAGGGGTAGAAGGCTAGTGTGAGTGTGTGGGTTGTAGCAAGCAGTCACGAGAGATCTTGTGTAGCCGGGTTAGTAATTCTAGGACTGTTACATAGGTGTTTTTGGTATGTGAGTGTATGTTACAACTAGGTGGGTGTCCTATCTCTTGTTTCTTAGTTCCTATTTTCTTACTTTATGTTGCCCTTATTTCTCGTATTACGTATTCCTTCGATTTCTATTTTGTTATTTCTTATTCCTTATTTATGTTATGTTATCCATCCCCTTTTTTACTATTCTTTATCTTGAGTCGGGGGTCTATCGGAAACAACCTCTCTACTTCTTCAGAGATAGTGGTATGGACTGCGTACATCTTACCCTCCCCAGACCCTACTTTGTGGAAATACACTGGGTTTTTCTGGTTGTTGTTGTTGTGTGTGTATATATTAATATATATATGTATATATTACTGTATTACTACTATATATAAGGGAGGATCTCCCTTTTTGGTAGTCCTCACAAGCTTTTTTAATGCAATTAAATAGCTACACATGTTAACTTATTTTTCATACATGTTGTTACATTTGTCCTCATTTGTCATTTTATGATATTTTATTTAGGACTTTGTAATTCTTTTTGGACATTTTTTTTTATATAAATCTCTTCTTGTTTCTTATTAAATTACTTGTTCTTTTTTACTTATTTCTTATATTAAAAATTAATTACTTTTCTTTCTTATTTATTTGAGTAAATCGTGAAAGATTTATAATTTTTTTTCACATTATTATTATTATTATTATTATTATTATTGTAACCACCTAATTTCTTACCAAATCAAATGTTTTACGCCATTTTTTTTAGTGTTTAATACATATATTTTATTTTAGGTCTAAATTAAATATTTTAATGTTATCTTATTTTACAAAGTCTGCTTTAAAAGTTTTTTGAAAACTACAAAATAGAGGAACATTTTAAATACGCTTTTATTTTTATTATTTATTTATTTCAAAAAAAAAAGAAAAAAAAAAGATAAAGTCAAATTTGAAACTACCCTATCTAAACTACCCAACACCCCATTTTTCCATAACCTCTCCCCCATTATCTCACACACACATGTCCATTATATAACCCACAACACAAATACACTGAAGAAAAAAGAGGAGTAAGTGAGAAAGTTGAAAGAGACTCAGAGAAAACAAAAACAAGAGAAAGAGACAGAAAGAGAGAAGCAACGAAAAAAAAAAGAAAAAAAAGAGTGAAAAAAAAAAGGAAAGAAGAAACAGAGAGAAAGAAAAAAGAAGAGAAAAAGAAATCGAGATTAGAGTTCGGATCCCGTTTTGAGTTTTTCGGTGACGGTGTTTTGCTTCTTTACTCGGTGTAATTCATCACACAGGTTCTTATCGAATCCGTACTGTTTATTCTATAAGTTTCTTTGGAATTGAAGCATGAATAAAGTTATTCTTCTGCCTTTTTATATTATTTATTATGTGTAGTTTATTATTTATATGTAGTTCGTGTCTACATCTTTATCTATAACTCGTGTGTTATTTATTTATTTTTAAAATAACTTTAATTAGATCAATTTTAAAAATTAATGTATAATTGTGTTATAAATTATGTTTAAGGACACATTCATGCCTGAAGAAAAAAGAAACTTTAAAAATAACTCACATGCGCATGCAATACTCTACTATATATATGTTATGCATGCATACACAGCAGAACAACATACACAATACTTTCATACATTACATACACACAGACACAACAAAAGTAAAAAAAGGAGATTAAAATAAAGGAAAGAGATAGAAAGAAGAGATAGAAAAAATGAGAAGAAGAAATAGAGAGAAAAAAAGAGAGAAGATTAAAAAAAAAAGAAATAAACAACACTTTTAGAAAAATAAAAAGAGTAAAGAGTTCAAGAAAGAAAAAAAAACGAGAGCAAACGAGTAAATAACAAGTTGGAGTTTGAGGCTTGGTTCGTGACTCCAAATTCATCGTATTTGTGTTCTTTTGTTGGGAATTATTTTCACAAGAGATAACCTTCAATCTATCTTTGTATAATGTAACATTACAATTATGCAGGTGTGATTCAACTATTATATAGTCGATCAATTTATGGACGTGATTTTGGAGAACTTTGACACGATATTCTTAATTAATTTTAATTTTGTTTGTTGCCACGATTTGTTGTCGCTTTACTATATTAGTTTATGACTTATTTTTTATCTGGTTTCAAGCTATTAATAACTACAATTTATTTGTGACTTATTTTTTATCTGGTTTCAAGCTATTAATAACTACAATTTATTTGATTCATTTTTTTTTTTAAATGTAATTGATTGATAAAAGTTTTTCTTTACACAGTTGAAAAATCAATAGGTTGCAATGAAGATTAACCAACAACTAAGAGGGATGATTGAAAAGATTAGAAATGTTGGATTTGATTAATGAATTGATTTAAGTGATAATGAGCGAGATGAGTTGTGATTATATTCAAGATCCATCATAATTGAGAAACGAAAAAAAAGAGAGGAAAAAACCATTTGCAAGGGAGCGAACTCGAAAAAGAATGATTTAGGTTCTTGCTCTTTAGAAAATTAAGAATTTAATATACAAGTGAAAATTAACAATGAAGTTGAAAAGCCCTGCTACCGATCATTCGTTATAATAAAAATCAACATACCATTTGAAGTCGATCTAATCGAGTTGGATAGATTCTAAATATGTTAGGTGCTTATTTAGACTAGAAAAATGAGGTCGATCATACATGCCTGAAAAGCATGAGAAATATTTCAAAACTTGTGGTATGACCGGAAAGTATTGTTATCGCTATGCCACGCATTAATATAATTAAATAATTTAAAATAAATTAAAAATGAAATAAAAGTCACTTTTAGGCTAATAAATCATAATATCCAAAAGATTAATTTAAGCCAAACATAAGTCATTAAAGCGACCGTGCTAGAACCACGGGACTCGAGGGGTGCCTCATACCTTTTCCTCGATCAACAAAATTCCTTACCTGATCTTCTATTTTCGCAGACCAATAAAGAGTCATTTTCTTTTGATTAGGGATTCAATAAGGTGACTTGGAACACCCAAACTCAATTTCAAGTGGCGGCTTTGCAAAATAAATAATCTCTTTTCAAAACATCACTTTAATTGGAAAAATTAATTTTCTCTAAAACCAACTCCCTAGCGGGGTTGGGGCGGTAAAAATATAGGTGTGACAGATGGTGACTCTGCTGGAAAATAAACAGAATTCGAGCTTCTATATTGACTTATTTGGCTTCACTTAATTTTCGATATTACATTTGTTAGCCTAAGTATGTTATTTGCCTACCTGTTTATTGCTTTGATATTATTTGAATTGCAATATAAATTGTCTTCTCTTGCACACCCATCTGAGTCTTGTGATATACTTTATATTCAGAGATGCGGCATATGCACGCCTTGAGATACCAGAGATGTGGCAATTCTCCTGGGAAGGATTCTATAGCCACACACGTTTTAGAATGGGAAGGATCAACGGTGAGGCTGAAAAGCACTACTACCGGTAAGCTGTCCCTGCCCGACTCGAGTTGTGTTCTCGTTTTACAGCCACTCTAGACACCTTTCTCCATTAGCTTAAATCTAGTAGAACTGAAACTTAGACATGGTTATTTTTATTAGGCTCCGCTTTATTTGCATCACGTACATTTTTGACTTAGTGGAGGCTCGATAAAGATTTGAATGTCTAAAAGTACCCTCTTTTAAGACTATCCATCTTCTATGAAACTAGTTGCATTAAATGTCAAGGTGTTTCGAATGTTGATCGGCTTTACGATCCATTAACGTAAGAGATGGTGAAAATTGCTCTTTAAAATCTATTCTTTATTGAAATCTACATGAGGAGCGAGCTTTGCTTTCACAAATAAAATAAAAAACAATATCTAAATTATCGAGTTTGCCCCAATCTGGATGAACTACGCACACCTGATTCTCATCTCAGTGAGATACGTAGGTAGCCTTTCACGGATTCAGTGATCCTTAAAAATGAAGGCTGTATTTTCTTAAAGAAAAAAAAAGAAGAGTTTTGATCATTATAAAAAAATCAATCTATTCATTTTCAAAAATTAAAAAAAAATTATTATTAATAAATTTTAAAAAAAATTATTTTCTTTTCATTAGTCAAACAAAAAGTGGGTTTCTTTATGTCTCCAGTTCACAAACTATGCATACCTGATTCTCATCTTAATGAGATACGTAGACAACCTTTCGTAGGTTGGATGATCCTCATTCAATTTGAAAAAAAAATTCTATTGATTTTTTTTTTAAAAATAAAATAAAGGACATTAGTCTTCTTCAAAAGAAATCTTTAGATTAAAAAAAGTGTTTATTAAGATTTAAAAAATAATAATAAAAGAGAAAGAAAAGTTTTTCCTCCCTATTCAAAATTCAAAAGAAAAATAAGTTCTTGATTCATATTTTAAGCTCCCTGAACTACGTCTGACCTGATTCTTGTTTCAACAAGATATGTAGGAAACTCTTCTTTTGGGTTCGGTCTCATCTAAAAAAAATCTTAACTTAGTGATCAGTACCAACATACTTAAAAAATATGAATTAAAAAAAGGTATTAAATTATAAAACATGATAGCGTGGACCAATTTGGTTGTGAACTATAAATTCTTTTGGTACCTCTAATTATACTAAAGTTGCATTTGTAAAATTTTCTTGCTCTAAGTCAAGTTTAAAATAAATCTTACCTCATTGTTTCATGTGTATTGTGTGGTGAGTTTTAGATTAAAAATTCAATGGCATCGCTCTGTTGATCTAGAACTTGGCATGAATGTCTGTTGAGGAGAATTTCTAAGATACACTTGGTCTGAAAAAGGATTGTAGGCCTTCTTTGATCTGATTGTTCATTTCATAGTCCACCAAATGATATTAATCCCTAGCATTTTCCCGTTTGAGCCTGAAACCTTTTCTTTGGATAACCACATCTGAGCATATACCTTTTGAGTACTTATATACACTATCCTCTTTTGGCCCACCTACTTGAGAACACTAAATACGTACAAGTTGTGAATGAAGATTCAAGATCAAAGGTGCCAAAGGCAAAGAACGTATAGCTCCAGGAGAACAAAAACAAAAGACGACTTCAAAGAAGAAGGAGAAAAAACCCCATTAAAAAAAAAAGAAAACTCCAACAAAGATGTAGAATCTTCATAAAAAAAAGAAGAAGAAAATACATTTATCAAAAAAGAGGGGAAAAACTCCAGCACAAAATTCAAACAAAATCGAAGCAAATACAAAACAAGGGGCAAAGAAGCACAACAAAAAATATCGAGAGTTAAACCGCAACAAATGTCAAAAGCACGGAAACAGTGCAGTGCTCATTGAGGAATTAGTCACTTATATCCCAAATATCATCCTACCTGTCCCCAAGCCTACATTACAAGCCGATAACAAGTCCTACAAAATCCTACTCTAAGTGTTTCTCACATTAGTGGATACTTACATGATAGCCAAGCTTATGGTATCTCATTGCATGCATTGAATATCTTTCTGAGTGTGAATGCTTCTTGAACATCATAAAATTTAAACTCTTTTATGGTGAGTGAATTAGGACTTTAGTTGTGGTAAGGGCACTAGAAACATGAGAATAAGAATAATTTAAATGCTTGATTTGGAGCAAGACATATGTATCTTGTATGAAACTTAAGTATATATGAGGTACCATTTGAAACTATAGTAATTACTTTTGAGTTGACTTCGGTTCTTATTTGAAAGTAATTTGAGGTGACTCCTATGCATAATACTAATTGTTGGTAGCAATCGAAGTTAAGAAATGAATTATTTTCATTCTTCTCATTCTTTTGATCTTTACAAAGCACATACTTTAAAAAAATAAAATAAAAAAATTATGTTTTTGTGAACTACGTTAGATCTGATTCTTGCTACGCAAGATATGTAGGCAATCCGACAATAGGATTCGATCTCGCAGAATAAATTTTTTTATATCCCTGAAAGGTATAATACTGGGACTTTTTTTTCAAAAAGGAAAAAAAGAGTCAAAAAAAAAAAAATCAAAACCCCGCACATTCAAAACTGGGGCATTTTTTTCTTTTTTAAAAAAAGAATTCTAATTTTCTTCTTTGTCTTCATAGGGTACGACATCCCCTAGTTGAAATCTTAGGAAATAAAATTTCCTAATTTTCTACTTTAAGTCTTCATAGGGTACGACATTCCCTAGTTGACATCTTAGGAAACACCATTTCTTAATTTTCTACTTTAAGTCTTCATAGGGTACGACATTCCCTAGTTGACATCTTAGGAAACACTATTTCCTAATATTCTTCTTCGTCTTCATAGGGTACGACATCCCCTAGTCGACATCTTAGGAAACACCATTTCCTAATTTTCTTCTTCGTCTTCATAGGGTACGACATCCCCAAGTCAACATCTTAGGAAACACCATTTCCAAATTTTCTTCTTCGTCTTCATAGGGTACGACATCCCCTAGTTGATAGCTTAGGAAACACCATTTCCTAATTTTTAATTTGAAGTCTTCATAGGGTATGACATCTCCTAGATGACATCTTAGGAAACATCATTTACTAATTTTTTACTTTAAGTCTTCATAGGGTATGACATTCCCTAGTTGACATCTTAGGAAACACTATTTCCTAATTTTCTTCTTCATCTTCATAGGGTACGACATCCCCTAGTTAACATCTTAGGAAACACCATTTCTTAAATGCCTTCTTCATCTTCATAGGGTATGACATCCCCTAGTTGACATCCTAGGAAACAAAATTTCCTATTTTTCTACTTTAAATCTTCATAGGGTATAACATTCCCTAGTCGACATCTTAGGAAACACAATTTTCTAATTTTCTTCTTTGTCTTCATAGGTTACCACATTCCCTAGTTGACATCTTAGGAAACACCATTTTCTAATTTTATTCTTTGTCTTCAAAAGGTTCGATATTCCCTAGTTGACATCTTAAGAAACACCATTTCCTAATTTTTTTCTTTGTCTTCATTGGGTACAACATCCCTTAGTTGACATCCTATGAAATAAAATTTCCTATTTTTCTACTTTAAGTCTTCATAGGGTACGACATTCCTTAGTTTACATCTTAGGAAATAAAATTTCCTATTTTTTCTTCTTTATGTCTTCATAGGGTACGACATCCCCTATTTGACATCTTAGGAAATAGAATTTCCTATTTTTCTTCTTTAAGTCTTCATAGGGTACGACATTCCCTAGTTTACATCTTAGGAAACACAATTTCCTAATTTTCTTCTTCGTCTTAATAGGGTACAACATTCCTTAGTTGACATCTTAGGAAACATAAGTTCCTGTTTTCTTCCCCATCTTCATAGGGATCCCTAGTTGACATCTTCTTCGTCTTCATAGGGTACGACATCCCCTAGTTGACATCTTCTTCATCTTTATAAGGCACGACATCCCCTTGTTGACATCTTCGGAAATAATTTTCTATTTTCTTTTTCGTCTTCATAGGGTATGACATCCCCTAGTTGACATCTTCTTCGTCTTCATAGGGTACGACATCCCTAGTTGACATCTTAGCAAATAATTTTATAATTTTCTTCTTCGTCTCCATAGGATGCGAAATCCCCTAGTTGATATCTTCTTCGTTTTCATAGGGTACGGCATCCCCTAGTTGACATCTTAGGAAACAATTTCCTATTTTCTTCTTCGTCTTCAAAGAGTACAACATCCCTTAGTTAACATCTTCTTCGTCTTTATAGGTTTTGACATCCCCTAGTTGACATCTTAGGAAACAATTTCCTAATTTTTTTCTTTGTCTCTGTAGGGTACAAAATCCTCTAGTTGACATCTTCTTCATCTTCATAAGGTACGACATCCCCTAGTTGACATCTTCTTCGTCTTCATAGAGTACGACATCCCCTAGTTGACATCTTAAGAAACAATTTCCTATTTTATTCTTCGTCTTCATAGGATACGACATCCCCTAGTTGACATCTTTTTCATCGTCATAGGGTACGGCATCCCCTAGTTAACATCTTAGGAAACAAATTTCCTAGTTTTGTTCTTTGTCTTCATATGGTACGACACCCCCTATTTGATATCTTAGGAAATAATTTCCTAATTTATTCTTCGTTTTCAAAGTGTACGACATTCCCTAGTTGGCATTTTAGGTACGATATTCCCCAGTCGCATTTTAAGAAAATATATTTTGATTCTTTTTCATGCATTCACAAGGCATAACATCCTTTGGTTGTATTATTGAGAATAGGAACTTCGTTTTATTTTTCTACCTAGCCTAGATTTCTAGCATTTCCATCCTTTTCACTTAAGTAGCTAGTTTAGAGCTTTTCTAATAACTCACAGAATGCTCCTAATGTAAAATGGGGCAGAAAGTCTTTTTTTTTCTTTGTTTTATTTTTTGTGATGTCTTGTAGGTTTTTCTGCAAAGAACGAAATTAATATCTAAGAATAAAATCCCGTCTCCAGTCAGAATATAGAAGAATGATCAGTTTGAAGATAGTAAGAGTCAGCTTTGCATCCATAGCAGCCCAACATCTCAAGAGGCATCTTCTTAGCTTCTGATCAAGAGAACAAGCATCGAACCGTATTCTATGAACTGTCCTTTGGAGGAGTGTCAATGACTCAATCCAAGTTTCAAGTTCAAGTCTCAAATCATAACTTCAAGATCAAGTTTTGAGACCATGGTACCCACCATAAGAAGGTGAGGCGATAACTGAAGATCCAAAAGGAAAATCTAAAGCAAGAGAATCAAGACAATTAAAATAGATAAGAGCTTGTATTTTTCATTTATAGTTTCATTTTTCTTTTTCTGATGTAATAAAAGGATCCACAGAACGGAATCTCGATGGGACCTCACTCGACTCTCTAACTCATCCTTTCATTCCTACACCTATTTGAACTACACATGACCTGATTCTCTTATAACCCGAGATATGTAGGAGGCCTAAAGCCAAGGCTCGGTCACACCTCTTTCCTACTTATTTACGTATTACTTTTGAATAAATGGTTTGACCAAAAATTAGTCATGTTTACTTCTTTGCTTGAAAACTCTTCATATTTTCAAGAAGAGAGGGCCATTCTATAAACACTTAATTTTTTTACCAAACCAAATGTTTTACGCCATTTTTTTAGTGTTTATACATATATTTTATTTTAGGCCTAAATTAAATATTTTAATATTATCTTATTTTACAAAGTCTTCTTTAAAAGTTTTTTGAAAACTACAAAACAGAAGCACATTTTAAATAAACTTTTATTTTTATTATTTATTTATTTTTAAAAAATAAAAAAAACAAAAAAGAAGAAGATAAAGTCAAATCCTAAACTACCCTATCTAAACTACCCAACACCCCACTTTCCCACAACCTCTCCCCTATTATCTCACACACACATACCCATTATATAACCCACAACACAAATATACGGAAGAAAAAAGAGGAGTAAGTGAGAAAGTTGAGAGAAACTCAGAGAAAACAAAAACAAGAGAAAGAGACAGAAAGAGAGAAACAACGAAAAAAAAGAGAAAAAAAAGAGTGAAAAAAAGAAGGAAAGCAGAAACAGAGAGAAAGAAAAAGAAGAGAAAAAGAAATCGAGATTAGAGTTTGGATCCCGTTTATTTTTCGGTGACGGTGTTTTGCTTCTTTACTCGGTGTAATTCATCACACAGGTTCTTATCGAATCCGTACTGTTTATTCTATAAGCTTCTTTGGAATTGAAGCATGAATAAAATTATTCTCCTGCCTTTTTATATTATTTATTATATGTAGTTTATTATTTATATATAGTTCGTGTCTACATCATTATCTATAACTCATGTGTTATTTATTTATTTATTTTGAAATAACTTCAATTAGATCAATTTTGAAAATTAATGTATAATTTTGTTATAAATCATGTTTAACGACACATTCATGCCTGAAAAAAAAAGACTTTAAAAATAACACACTCATGCACATGTAATACTCTACTATATATATGTTATACATGAATACACAACAGAACGACATACACATCACTTTCTTACATTACATACACACAGAGACAACAAAAGTCAAAAAGGAGATTAAAAGAAAGGAAAAGAGATAGAAAGAAAAGACAGAACAAATGAGAAGAAGAAATAGAGAGTAAAAATAAAAAAGACAACAACACTTTTAGAAAAATAGAAACAGTAAAGAGTTCAACAAAGATAAAAAGAGAAAGCAAACGAGTAAACAACAAGTTGGAGTTTGGGGCCTAGTTCGTGACTCCAAATTCGTCCTATTTTTTTTCTTTTGTTGGGAATTATTTTCACAAGAGATAACCTTCAATCTATCTTTGTATAGTATAACATTACAATTATGCATGTGTGATTCAAATATTATGTAGCCGATCAAATTATGGACGTGATTTCGAGGAACTTTGACACGATATTCTTAATTAATTTTAATTTTGTTTGTTTTCATGATTTTCTATCGCCCTACTATATTAGTTTATGACTTAGTTTTCATCCGATTTCAAGCTATTAATAACTACAGGTTATTTGATTCATTTTATTTTTAAAAAATGTAATTGATTGATAAAAGTTTTTCTTTACACGATTGAAAAATCAATAGGTTGCAATGAAGATTAATCAACAACTACGAGGGATGATTGAAAAGATTAGAAATGTTGGGTTTGATTAACGAATTGATTTAAGTGAGAGTGAGCGAGATGGGTTGTGATTATATTCAAGATCCATCATAATTGAGAAAAGAAAAAAAAGAGAGGAAAAACCCATTTGCAAGGGAGCGAACTCAAAAAAGAATGATTTAGGTTCTTGATCTTTTGAAAATTAAGAATTTATTATACAAGTGAAAATTAACGATGAAGTTGAAAAGCCCTGCTACCGGTCATTCGTTATATTAAAAATCAACATACCATTTGAAGTCGATCTAATCAATTTTGGTATATTCTAAACATGTTAGGTGATTATTTAGACTAGAAAAATGAGGTTGATTCATACATGCCTAAAAAGCATGAGAAATATTTCAAAACTTGAAGTATGACCAGAAAGTAGTGCTACCGCTAAGCCACACATTAATATAATTAAATAATTTAAAAGCGGGATAGAAGTCACTTTAAATCTAATAAATTATAAATATCCAAAATATTAATTTAAATCAAACATAAGTTATTAAAGTGACCGTACTAGAACCACGGGACTCGAGGGGTGCCTCATACCTTCCCCTCGGTTAACAGAATTCCTTACCCGATTTTTTGTTTTCGCAGACCAATAAAAATTCATTTTCTTTTGACTAGGGATTCAATAAGGTGACTTGAAATACGCAAACTCAATTTCAAGTGGCGACTCTATACAATAAATAATCCTTTTCAAAATATCTCTTTAATTGAAAAAATCTATTTTCTCTAAAACCAACTCCATAGCAGGGTTGGGGTGGTAAAAATAGGGGTGTGACAATAATTATCAAGTAATTAAGTAAAGTATGAATAGCTGAATTAAAATTTTTAAAACATAATTAATAAGGATAATATCATATATTTTACCCTTAATATATTAAAATTTTAAGTTATTTGTTAAGTCAAAGGAACAAGTAATAAGGAATTGAGAGAAAAGTTCTTCTAATTACAACAATTTTTCTCTCTCTAGTAAAACTACTCCCCAGATGTCCCAATCGACACAGCCCATCACCAATTCCCCACCTCCGATGCTAAAATCGTCGGATCCACCAGATGCAATTGATAACAAAATAGAGGAAGACATTCCCCCAAAGCAATCATACAAAGAAGCGGTATTAGAGAAAAATTTATCAAATTTCACATGCTATGAACCAGAGCCCCAGATTGAGCAAGAAAGCAACTTAAAAAATGAGCTGGGAAACTTTACACTTTCAATTGACGACAAAAATAGACTTTACTCTCCATGGAGATAGTCGATGATAGTAAAATGCGTGAGAAAAAATTTAACCAACAATACTTCGCTCAAAACTGTTAGATCTATGGAAGATTAATAAACCAGTAATTCTAATAGACTTGGGAGAAGAGTTTTACACAGTCAAATTGTCACTTGAGGAAAGCCAAAAAGATCTGTCATGAAGGCCCATGGTTTGTTGCAGGTTCGTATGTTTCAACAAGGCAATGAGAACCCAATTTTGTTCTCGATAAATCCAAGGTCACCTTCACTGCAATTTGGCTTAGGTTGCCTTTCCTACCAATAGAGTTTTATGATAAAACAATCTTAGAACGGATTGGGAAGAAAATTGGGAATCTTCTGAAAATCGATTCGTGCACCTTCTCTACCCTTAGAGAGAGATACGTATGAATCTGCATACAGATTCAAATGAAAACACCAGTGCGCACCTCCATCATGATAAGACACCATCACCAGTTGATTTTCTATGAAGGTGAAGAGATACTGTGCTTGCTTCTGAGTCACCTTTAATGATCTAAATTTTGGTCAATTATGAAACAAGACAATAACATAGGTCAATAGTTGGAGGCAAGATTGAATGTGACAAGTGAAAGAGAAATCTCCTCAAAAGCTAAAGCCACAAACCAGCCACCATATTTTAAACTCACAATTTTTCTTTGTATGAAACAGGAACAGTTGATACCTTCTAATCAAAGTCTTCAAAGCGTAAATATGTAGAAGTGCTATTCCTCATTTCTGTAAATGGAAGAGAAGTGTTGCTGTACAGGTTTGGTAATCACAATTATGGTAAAACTCATCATCTTGTACCTCTAAGAGACACATTCTCTAATTTGGGTCATTCATGTCTCATGTCCAGGAGGTGCACTTCCTAATTTGAACTGTTAATTCTAAAAGATGCACTTTAGTGAAAACCTTTCATTTTCACTCTTAAGAGAGAGACTTGTTGATCTAAATCATTCAATTTTACCCTTAAAAGGTGTATTTATTGATCAGAATCTTTATTCATCTTTGCATTATGCATTGTTGCAAGTAGTTATGATTGGTTTTGACACCCGAAAAAGCTTTTGATGATAAATTGGGGCAAAAAGAAGATTTAATTCATGTTATTGAAACTTCACTTTAGAACCCTTCTAGAAAATGAAACTATTTTTCTAAAAAATGATATCTTTCTTTATCATAATCTTTGTGTGGGATAATTTTTGTTCTAGTTTTGATTTTGATATCAGGAGCCCGCCTGAAGAATAGCATGATGAAATTGCAAGTCAGGAGCCCACCTAAAGAATAGGGTGATAAAAAGTTAAGTTAGGAGCTCACCTGGAGAACAGGGTGATGAAATGGAAAGTCAGGAGCCTGCCTGAAGAACAAGGTGATGAAATTGCAAGTCAGGAGCCCGCCTGAAGAACAGGGTGATGAAATTGTAAGTTAGGAGCTCGCCTGAAGAACAGGGTGATGAAATGACAAGTTAGGAGCCCTCAATTTTACCCTTAAAAGGTGTATTGATTGATCAGAATCTTTATTCATCTTTGCATTATGCATTGTTACAAGTAGTTATGATTGGGTTTGACACCCGAAAAAGCTTTTGATGATAAATTGGGGCAAAAAGAAGATTTAATTCATGTTATTGAAACTTCACTTTAGGACCCTCCTAGAAAATGAGACTATTTTTCTAAAAAATGATATCTTTCTTTATCATAATCTTTGTGTGGGATAATTTTTGTTCTAGTTTTGATTTTGATATCAGGAGCCCGCCTGAAGAATAGCATGATGAAATTGCAAGTCAGGAGCCCACCTAAAGAATAGGGTGATAAAACGTTAAGTTAGGAGCTCACCTGGAGAACAGGGTGATGAAATGAAAAGTCAGGAGCCCACCTGAAGAACAGGGTGATGAAATTGTAAGTTAGGAGCTCTCCTGAAGAACAGGGTGATGAAATGACAAGTTAGGAGCCCACCTGAAGAATAGGTTGATGAAATTGCAAGTTAGGAGCCCACCTAAAAAATAAGGTGATGAAATTGCAAGTCAGGAGCCCATCTGAAGAATAGGGTGATGAAATGGCAAGTCAAGAGCCTACCTGAAGAATAGGGTGATGAAATTGTAAGTCAAGAGCCCGCCTGAAGAATGGAGTGATGAAGTTGCATGTCAGGAGCACACCTTAAGAACAGGGTGATGAATTTACAAATAGGGAGCTCCTTTGGAGAATAAAGTGATGTAATTACAAGTCAGGAGCCTAACCGAAGAATAGGGCGGTAAAACTGCAAGTTGGGAGCCCATCCAGAGAACAAGGTGATGAAATTGCAAGTCAGGAGCCCATCTAAAGAATAGGGTGATGAAATGGCAAGTCAAGAGCCTACCTGAAGAATAGGGTGATGAAATTGTAAGTCAAGAGCCCGCTTGAAGAACGGAGTGATGAAGTTGCATGTCAGGAGCACACCTTAAGAACAGGGTGATGAATTTACAAGTAGGGAGCTCGTTTGGAGAATAAAGTGATGTAATTACAAGTCAGGAGCCTAACCGAAGAATAGGGTGGTAAAACTGCAAGTTGGGAGCCCATCCAGAGAACAAGGTGATGAAATTATAAGTTGGGAGCTCTCCCGGAGAACAAAGTGAGGTAATTGCAAGTCAGGAGCCCACCTGAAGAACAGGGTGATAAAACTGTAAGTCGGGAGCTCGCTGATAATGCTCAAACTACAGCTCTCGTAAGAGTGTAAGCGGATGTTGTCAAATATAGAACCCAACTGGGTTGGGTGTCGAATCCCACAGAGAATACTTGGTCACTAAATAAGCAAAGATTATTAGACTTTTGGTGAAAGTTTCGTAAAAAGGGGGGATTGTAGCGTGAGTAACAAAATAATAACGTAAGACAGAAAATAGAAGAGTAAAACGGATTGTTTGGTTGGTTTTGATCAATGAGAATTGAGAGTTAGGGTTATGTCCACCTTATGAGTTGTACGTATCTATTGACTATGAGTTATGCGGAATTCAGACATGCATGCGCTTATAGAGAATCGTATTCTACGGTAAATCTAGGCGTCTTTCGACCATCAAGGACTATTTCACTTTAACTCTTTCAAGCTTAAAGCGTATCTAATGGTACAAATTCTCCAAGAGGTTAATCCAGTTACGACACTAACTTTTTAACAGGGGTTGGTGCCCTATTACCTTGACATTATCTCTTTTCTAGACATGTAACCTTTCTTTCGAACAAGTTAATGTTATACTGGCGTATTCTATATGTTTGCAACCACAAGAATTTAAATTAAGATGAAGAGAGTAATGATATAAGCAGCATACATGTCAAGAATTCACAAACTCATAGCAATAGATAGTATCTCATAAGGCTTCCATAACCCCAACAGAGAAGTTTAGCTACTCATGATTGCAACGGAGATCACAATAAACATCATCATGATCTCACGTTGGTCACAAGGGCCGTGCTTTCTCTGTCAGAAAGTGTAACGTGAATTAGGATCAAACGTTGAATGAAAAAGACTTGAATTAATTAATGAGTGAATAAGAATTTATTAGAATGGGAAGGAATAGAAGGGGGAATAAGAAGAGAATGCTGAAAAGTTTCAGCAAAATAGGGTTTATATAACATCCATATCCTAGTCCTATTGAAATAGGGTTTTTATCCTTGTCCTAGTCCTACTGGGTTACTGCATACTTGTCCTAATCCTACTAAGTTACTGCTGATCCCCAAGTCTTTTTAAATGTTGTTTTTGCTCGGGACAAGTTATCCATGCATCACTTTCAGTCCATAGGTGTCCAAACGCTGCTTTCCTTTTTTCGTGAAGCTTCCTTTGGCGTCAAGTTATCCATAAAATGCTGAAATCTTCATCATTTATACCTGAAAACTTGCTAATCATGTTTGTTAGCTCACTTACAGGAAAAAAGACTAAAAGTGCAGGAATTATATATTTTGTCCTTAAAACTTAGCCTAAAATATGGGTAAATTATGGTGTTTAGGCGTGTAAATACGCCTATCATCAACACCCCACACTTAAAGCTTTGTTCGTCCTCGAACAAAATATCATGTACATATAAACATCTACTTAGGATTTCCACAGTAACAACACAAAATATTCATCAAGACAGGCACAACAATTATTAACAAAGAGTAGTTTTCTGATCACTACTAGAAACAATTCAACCTCTAACATAGACTCATGATGATGGTGAATTCGTATCCACAAGTTAATGTACAAAGAATCATACACAACTACCCAAAACTCATCAACCATGTGTGTCTCACAATATATCACCCATAATCACTCACAAGTATTGTATATATTTCGAACATGGGTATAAGATTATCCTTGCTCTCACTCTCACAAAGAATTCATATGTTGCAACCGATGACCATAGGCTTGCCCTTAGTGTAACGCTCCACTAAATATCGGAATGCTAAGCTTAGGATCAAATAGGTCTTTTACAGGTTGTAATGTTGGCTAAGGGACGGGTAGGACTATTTTGGCCAGAAATAGTGACTATGTTCCTAAGCGCTTTAATACATCACATTATGCCATTAACACTTTCTTTCAAACAACCTTTCTACTTTCTTTTAATCTACCACCCTTTCTCACCTCTTTTGTTATTCAATTTTGAACAGAATTAACTTTTTATTTTCCTTTTTTTTTTTTTTTTCATAACACGCCTCTATGATAACCATTCTTTTTCATAACGAATTCAAGTACCAATTCACTTTAAGGTACTACTCTCACCCAATTTCCTCTTATTTTGTCACATGACTTTACAATTTAAAGCAGTTAGGAATTTGGAACAAATTATGGTCTTGAAAAAAAATAGATTAGGCTTACATATGAGGCTGTCAAAGAAAATAGGCTAAAGGCTCAAAGGGGGTTATCTAGGATGATGTCCATGGGTAGATAAAATGAAGGTAAACAATCACAGGTTGCCAAAGAAATGCCTAAATCATCTCCTAACTCACACTCTTTATTTCGCTTTACATACATACCAGGCAAGTTCTAGCATCAGCCATAAACATAGAATATACTATCATCTCACACACACAAGGCACATGGTTGACTTTATTGGCAGTAGTATAGACTCTTGACCCAACGTATGAAGGAATTAAACCACACAATTATCATATAGTGAGTCACACTTAGAGCCTAAACGTCTCAATAGTAATGATTTTATCACAGACTCTTATCATAATACCATGCTGCCTATCAGAACAATTTTATGCAAAGTTTGTAACAAAAAAAAAATTCTAAAAAAAAATTAAAACAAACAAACATAAATAAGCAAAACACACATAAATAAGCAAATGCATATAAAGAAGTATAGCATACAAATACCAGCAACCCACACTTAGATGGGACACACTGCCCTCAGTGGAAAATAAATAAGAAGAACCTGGTTAGTCGGACTCCTCCTCTATGTCTGGGGTCATACCCCCTGCGTCGGAATCATCATCAGAGTCGTCATCATAAGAAGTTCCTCATAAGTACCCCACTTGATTCCAAGAGTGTGTCGAGGTATTTGCAGCACGGAGGATTCAGCTTGCTCTTTTCTTCCTCTTTTCTTACCTTTCTGTGTGGTGGGCGCTTTTTCTTTTCCTTGTCGTCCTTTTTGTGCCATTCTACTTGGTTGATGGCCTCAGAAGATGTTCTTGCAAAGTTAAAAGAGCAAAAATAAAAGTTTTGAGAGTTTTGGGAGGCAAAGGCGGCGCCTATGCTATGGCATTGTAGATTCAGAGAGCAAAGGCAATGGCATAGGCGGCGCCTTTAGCTTTGCCTAGTTGAGCAGAAGGCCATGGCATAGGCCATGCCTAATGCTTTGCCTAGTTGAGCAGAAGGCTTTTGCATAGGCGGCGCCTATGCTATGGCATTGTTGAGCATAGGCGGCGCCTATGCTATGGCACTCTAGAATCCGAGAGCGTATGCCATAGCATAGGCTTTGCCTTGTTCGTGGCCTAAATTTACATAGGCCTTGCCTTGTTCTTTGCCTATATTTTCATAGGCAATGCCCAACCCATAGCTTTTTGCTTCTTCATTCCTAACTTACCACCTTCGACATGCAATACTTTCAAATCAAAATTTGAAACCAATCTCCTCCTTTACACCTCTTGCACCTATATTTACTCAAAAACAACAAAAACAATTAGAACGATGGGTTGCCTCCCATCAAGCGCCTTAGTTTTGGTCGTGTCTTGACAAAATCCTAAGAAAACAAAAACAACAAAAAAATTAAAAACGATAGGTTGCCTCCCACTAAGCGCTTGATTTATTGTCGCGGCATGACATAACTATCTCGATTACTTAGACTTCCTCGAGATAGATGGGGCATCGTTTTCTGAATGGATTCAGACGACGCTGATGTTTACTTGTAGGCATGCAATCTTCGTTGATATGACTCTTGTGCATACATATCCCAAGAGGGATACCAATTATATCATCAATAGTCTAACCCATAGCTCTCGTGTATCTCTTCAGAGCAGAGATGAGAGCCTCTACATGCTGTTCACTTAAATCATCCGCCACACTCACAGGAAGTGTATTTCCACTTCCCAAGAACGCATACCTTAGATAATTGGGGAGCTCTTTCGATTCTAGCACTGGGGGCTCTTCAATGGAAGTCTTTGCTGTTGGTGACGGTTGATTCTTAAGATCAAGGTCCGGCTGCTTAGGATTATGAGAATAGGACCCTATTTCTGTTAGAGCACACATAGTTTCTTCATGTTCTTAAGCCTCCTCACGCTCAAAATTCAGCAGCTCATCAGATAGTGACTCATCAGTAAGCTGCTTTTCTACAGATAATTCTTTGTCATCCTTATAATTAACTTCAGCTACAGAGAACACATCCATATCTTCGGGCTGTTTCATTGCTTTGCATACATCAAAATGGACCACTTCATCATTCAACCGAAATAAAAGCTCATTAGCTCTCATGTCAATAAGCACACTTCCAATTGCGAGGAAAGGGCGTCCCAAGATTATGGGAGCTTCAGAATCCACCTCGCAATCCAAAATAACAAAGTTTGCAGGAAAGATAAAGGTAGAAACCTTTACTAACACATCATTCA
Organism: Capsicum baccatum var. pendulum; assembly: GCA_030864225.1. NCBI lineage: Eukaryota > Viridiplantae > Streptophyta > Magnoliopsida > Solanales > Solanaceae > Capsicum > Capsicum baccatum. The sequence goes on from CM061560.1 coordinate 194,402,095, forward strand.
AGATACCCACAGGTCGTTTTACCGACCTATCTGTCATCACGAGCCGCATATTGGTTGGTGTAGGGTCACCTAACCCCAACTTCCTGTAGATGGATAATGGCATCAAATTGATGCTAGCTCCCAAATCGCACAATGCCTTGGCAAAATTCATAGATCTAACCGTGCAAGGAATAGTGAAAGCACCAGGATTTGCCTTTTTCTGAACTAACGATCTTGTAGCGATTGCACTGCAATGGTGAACATTATCTGTCGGCTCATAGCTTACTGCCCGCTTCTTTGTCAAAAGGTCCTTCATGAATTTAGCATACCCAGGCATCTGTTCCAGCGCCTCCACCAAAGGAACATTAATAGTCAGCTGCTTCAACATAGTCATGAATTTACTGAACCTGGTGTCATCAGCCTTCTTCTTCAGTCTCTGCGGAAAAGGTGGTGGTGGAAGGGGAATCGTTTTCTCCACCACTTCCTATTTATCCTGCTTCCGATTATCAACCTTTTCAGGCTACAGATGTCTAGGGGTGACGTCATAAACACACTCTTTAGCTTCTTCGACCTCTTCACAATCAGCATCAATATTGTTGTCCACTACATCGTCGACTGCTTGCTTGCCTTTGGGTAGATTTTCCAACACCTTACCCCTCCTAGTAGTAATAGCTATACATGATCCATCATTCCTTGGATTTTGTACGGTGTTGTTGGGTAGCGTTCCAGCCTTTCTTTGGTTGAATGCCACAGATAATTGACTCAATTGTTGCTCCAACTGTTTTATTGCAGTAGAATGCGAGTCAACCAATTGCTTCATTGTGGACAAATCATTTATCACCTCAGTTACTCTCGTGCTGGTTGCCTCCACTCCTTTCAACAGCTTAGCCATCATATCTTCCATGGACATATTTCCAGAACCAGATGCAGCTACGTCACGTCTTCCAGGAGGAATATACAAACCACTCCTGTCAGTCTTATCCTTCCAACTACCTTGATCACGGTCCTTGTTTCCAGATTTATCATAATAGTTCTGACCATGGTTTCCTTGGGCATTGCCTCGGAAACCCCCCTGATTAGTCAAGTAGTTAGATTCTTCCTCAGAGTCAGATTCGTCTCTTCCATGTGCTACCACGGCCTTAACTTTTTCGATCTTCCCTGATAATAAGTGCTTGGTAAGAAGATCCATCTGCGTCTTCATGTGAGCCATGTCTTGGTCACGTTCCTCTTCTCTTCGTCTTTGTTCTGCAGTCACGCCAATAGATATAGTAGAGCTTGCTACCTCAGAATCCCTGGTATGCCAAGCTCTACTCTGCTTTGTCATACGATCTAGCATACCACTTGCCTCATTAAAAGTAAGGTCCATGAATGAACCACCCGCAGCATTTTCAACCACTGGCTTAGTCGCCGAATCCAAAGCCCTGTATAATATCTCCATCAAGTGGACATTGGTCATATGATAATTTGGGCACCGCATAAGCTTCGTCTTGAACCTCTCCCATGTTTCGTGGAGAGCTTCAATTGGAAGCTGTCTAAAATTGTTGATCTCATCTCTCAACTGTGCTTTCTTGGATGGCGAAAAGAATCTTTCTAGGAAAACGTCTTTCAATTGCCTTCAATTTGTAATAGAATCAGGAGTCAGCCCATTCAACCACAGAGTTGCCTCCCCAGATAGAGACAATGGAAATAAACGCAGCCGAATAGCATTCTGTCCAACGCCTGGATTATTGAATGACTTGCATGTAGAGATAAAGTTGATCAGATGCATATTCAGATCATCGCTTGCTAGTCCACCAAATAATCCCTTGAGTTGCAAAAGCTGAATCATGGTGCTAGTGATATTGAACTTGGCTCCGGGTGCCAATGGCGGAGGAATAATAGCTCCTGTGGTACCAGCTCCATCAAGATCATCATCATCATCATCAAACGGTATTTGCACGGCTCGGCGTTCAGGCCAAAATCTTGCTTGATGATCTCTTCTATTTGCCGGTGTCACAACTTCAGCATCACGCCTCGAGTTTAGTAACCCATCATCAGGATCTGCTGCTAGCCCAGGGTTATCGATATTTTATTGATGCACTTGAGCAGCGGCCAACGCAGCTAATCTAGCCTGCTCCTATTGAGCAGCCCTTCTCTCAATGTCACGTTGCGCCTCCATCCTGCCAATACGTTATGGTTCAAGGTTTATGGGTAATAATGGTTGACCAGAACTTCGAGTATTGGGCATGCACTGAACAAAACCTGCAGAAAACAAAAACAACAACAAAAAGTAAAGTACGAGAATCTTTGACCAAAGGGTCTAGTAATTATCACAAACTTAGTAGACAACCGTATTCCCCGGCAACGGCGCCAATTTTTGATAACGCTCAAACTACAGCTCTCGTAAGAGTGTACGCGGACGCTGTCAAATATAGAACCCAACTGGGTTGGGTGTCGAATCCCACAGAGAATACTTGGTCACTAAGTAAGCAAAGATTATTAGACTTTTGGTGAAAGTTTCGTAAAAAGGGGGGATTGTAGCTTGAGTAACAAAATAATAACGTAAGAACAGAAAATAGAAGAGTAAAACGGATTGTTTGGTTGGTTTTGATCAATGAGAATTGAGAGTTAGGGTTATGTCCACCTTATGAGTTGTACGTATCTATTGACTATGAGTTATGCGGAATTCAGACATGCATGCGCTTATAGAGAATCGTATTCTACGGTAAATCTAGGCGTCTTTCGACCATCAAGGACTATTTCACTTTAACTCTTTCGAGCTTAAAGCGTATCTAATGGTACAAATTCTCCAAGAGGTTAATCCAGTTACGGCACTAACTTTTTAACAGGGGTTGGTGCCCTATTACCTTGACATTATCTCTTTTCCAGACATGTAACCTTTCTTTCGAACAAGTTAATGCTATACTGGCGTATTCTATATGTTTGCAACCACAAGAATTTAAATTAAGATGAAGAGAGTAATGATATAAGCAGCATACGTGTCAAGAATTCACAAACTCATAGTAATAGATAGTATCTCATAAGGCTTCCATAACCCCAACAGAGAAGTTTAGCTACTCATGATTGCAACGGAGATCACAATAAACATCATCATGATCTCACGTTGGTCACAAGGGCCGTGCTTTCTCTGTCAGAAAGTGTAACGTGAATTAGGATCAAACGTTGAATGAAAAAGACTTGAATTAATTAATGAGTGAATAAGAATTTATTAGAATGGAAAGGAATAGAAGGGGGAATAAGAAGAGAATGCTGAAAAGTTTCAGCAAAATAGGGTTTATATAACATCCATATCCTAGTCCTATTGAAATAGGGTTTTTATCCTTGTCCTAGTCCTACTGGGTTACTGCATACTTGTCCTAATCCTACTAAGTTACTGCTGATCCCTCAAGTCTTTAGAAATGTTGTTTTTGCCTGGGACAAGTTCTCCATGCATCACTTTTAGTCCATAGGCTTCCAAAAGTTGCCTTCCTTCTTACGTGAGGTTTCCTTTGGCGTCAAACAGTCCATAAAATGCTAAAATCTTCATCATTTATACCTGAAAACTTGCTAATCACGTTGGTTAGCTCACTTACAGGAAAAAGGACTAAAAGTGCAGGAATTATATATTTTGTCCTTAAAACTTAGCCTAAAATATGGGTAAATTATGGTGTTTAGGCGTGTAAATACGCCTATCATCACTCGCCCAGAGAACAAATTGATAAAATGGAGATTCAGGAGCCCTCCTCAAGAACAAGGTGATAAAATTATAAGTCGGAAGCCCACCCAAAAAATAGGGTGATGAAACTGTAAATTGGGAGCACGCCTGGAAAACGGGGTTATGAAATTGCAAGTCGGGAGCTCGCCCTGAGAATAGAGTGAGTAATTACAAGTCAGGAGCCTGCCTGAAGAACAGAGTGATAAAATTGCAAGTCAGAAGCCCGCTTGAAGAACACGGTAATGAAATTGCAAATCGGGAGCTCAGCCGGATAATAGGGTGATGAAATTGAAAGTCAACACATTAAAAAATAGCAAGTCAGGAGCTCGCCTGGAGAACAGGGTAGAGAAATTAAAAGTCAAGCAACAACGGAAGAAATTGAAATTCAAGCAAAAAGGTGAACCAATTGAAAGTGAATAAAGTGAGGAAAATACAAGTCGGGAGCCCACCCAAAGAACAGGGTGATAAAATTGAAAATCAAAAGATAAAAAAAGAGCAAGTCAGGAGCCCGCCTGGAGAACAAGGTGATGAAATGTAAAGTCAAGAAACAAGGTAAAGAAATTGTAAATCAGGAGCCCGCCTGAAGAATTGGGTAGAGATTTTCAAATTTAGGATCAAGGTTCAGAAGCACCACCGACAGAACATAATCAATTTGTGAGTTCATCTCCAACATCAAATTTTGTATGGAGAAATAATCTATTCTCAAGTTCAACACAAAGAAAATCAGATCTTTTGTCAATTTTTGAAAGCATCAGAAACTCAAGTCAAGAGTCCAAAAGAAGTTGCATAGATAGGACTTTTGTAATTTCAATTATCTTTTTAACTTGTAATTTTTTTATGAACCAGAACCTCTACAGGGCCTCACTCGACTCTCCAACTAGGTATAGTCCCTCTGCTTTTCAACCTTAAAACTACATGTGCTTTGACTCCTAGATAACTTGAGACAGGTAGAATGCCATCAAGACCCGGTTGCTCTTCTTCCTTCTATTTCTTTCCTTGAATAATGGTCGGTCAAAATTCTATGTCATTGTCTACTTATTTATCTGAAAATACTTTGTGTTTACATCCAAAGAAGGGCATGATGTAGACATGTAATTTTGTCCCTTCCCAAAGTCAAATTTACCCATTGACCCCGCCTTACCGTGTAACTTACCCCCATGTGATTATCCTTCCACAGAAAGACAAAAATAACAAAATTACAACAAATCCATAACAAATTAACATCACACCAAATCAAATATAACCACATCACATTATTCTTACAACTCCTACCCTACCTCATTCCTACCCACATGTCTCCTACCCCCTACCTTCCTTATATTTTTTGGTGTTGCCACACATATTTCACACTGAATGGACCATAATTCGACGACTCTCTCATAACTCATATACACAAATTCCATACACAGCACACATAATTATCCATTCACACACACCTCACTCTCACTGGAACCATACTCACATACCCACCATGGAAGAACAAAAAAATAAGCTTAATTCTCCATGGATTAACACCGACGCACACACAACTACATACATAATAACACACAAAGTGGGAGAGACATAGGAATTATGGGGTTTAGGATTGAAAATAGAGAGAGAACTGATTAGAGTGAGAAAAATTAGAGAGATTTGAGGGAAATTTGTGCGAAAGAGGAGAGGAAAAGAAGGAGAGCTATTGTTCCGGCAAAGTTCTCATCGGGAAATGCCTTTGTCGCTCAGAATCTTAGCCACCATCTATTTTTCGTCACCATATGAGCTCCCAGAGCTCGGGCGTGGCAAGCATTTTCACCCATCGCCGAAAATTCTACAAACTCAACCATCAAACTCCTCAAAAAATCCAAACCCGACCCGTTCTTATGTGAAAACCTAAAAAAAAACTAAAAATGGTGTTTTGATCGGGGTGTGATTGTTGGGAGTTTTAATCGAGTTGGGTTTATTGCCAAAGTTTGCTATTCGGGTCTAATTGGAGGGATTAGTTCGAGGTTTTGAATTTGTGAAGCTTTTCCGTTCAATTGAAATAAAATATCAATTAAGGTCTAATTCTTCAACTTCTTCTCTTCATTTTATCTTGATTCGTTGGATTTATGTTGTGATTATGGGTTTGACTATCATGTTTGGTTGCTTTTCATAAATATTCAGTGATTTTGGTTTGTTGTTTGATTTCGTTCATAATAATCGTGGATTGTTGAAAAATGGTAATATGGATTGTTTTGTTGGAACTTTGAGTTGAATTTTAGGGCGGAAATTAAAAATTGCTTAAAAGCAAGCATTAGTTATTTTGATTCATTAATGTCATTAAATGTAATAATGCAACGCTAGGTCGAGTTGGGTAAACAAATGGTAGGCTCGGGCAGGCAAATTTAGAACTTGTGGATTGTGAAATATTTAGAATATTTGTTGAATGATTTTGTTTACCACATTTGGATCAATTGTATTCATTTTGATGGGGAATGCCTTGAGGCCATTTGTGTTTATTCACCGGGAAATGCCCTGAAGTATCTTGTACATGAAGGACGTTTGTGATGAAAGCCCGAGGCATCAGGTAAAGCATAGTATAGGATAGTTAGAGTAGTTTAGATTTTAATTTCAACTTTTGTTATTTTCGGTTTGTAATAAATTGGACTAGACACTCTTTTGGAGTTTTTGACTTTTTGATTATTTGTTTTGTGTGTTTTTGTTTTCTTTATGCATTTCGTAGTGTCGTACTAGCCGATATACTCCATGAAGCGATCGTGGTTGAACCACGGGATCGAGGGATGCCTAACACCTTCCCCTTGGTCAACAGAATTTCTCATCCGGAATCTCTGTTAGCGGATCAGTTTCTAAGAGTCAAAAATAGTTTTAAAAAATGATTTTCAAAGGTGACTTGGCACATTCGATTTTGTCAAGTGGCGACTCTGAGTTCAATAATGAAAAAGAATCATTTTCGAAATAAATTTTATCTTTTGTCACTTAATAATAAAATCCTTTCAAACTTATAATTTAATCTTTTTAGTAAAAAGAGGGTGTGATAGATGGTGGTGGACTCCCCCTCTTAGTAAGAAAACAAAATGATGATGAACATCATAATATAGAATGCTAGGGGGCAAACAACGCAAAGTTTAAAAGACACTATAATGCCATAATAGCTCTTCATAAACCCTCCATGCTTGCCCTTCTAGAGACTAGGATGGTTGATTATCACCAGCTAACCCATGACCTGGGTTTTGACTACCAAATCTAATCCATAGCCATTGGCCTTTATGGGGATATTGTGTTAATATGGAAAGAAGACTTTCTCAGTATCAATGATATCTCCATAACCCCATAAAGTATCCATGTAGCTATTAAGGTACTCTCTCTCTTTTCTCCTTCTGGTTTCTCAGTATTATTTATGCTAGTAACAACCATAGAGCTAGATACCAGTTGTGGGACCAACTGTCCCAAATAGCTGACCATATCAATGAGAATGGGAAAGTTGTTTAGCTTGTGAGTGGAGACTTTAATGAAGTCCTTAGAACCCAAAACAAGTATGGAGGCAATCTTGTAAATAACAACAGGACAACCACTTTTGGAATTACATCAACCACCACAATTTAGTGGAATCAGCCTTTAAGGGAAGTAAGTTTACCGGGACTAATAAAAGGTACAAAAATAAAAATGACCTCTTTCTGGAAAGATTACATAGATTCCTTGCTAATGACTATTGGATCCACCTCAACCCTGAATATCTGATCACCCACATGCCTAGAATCCATTCATACCATTATCCTCTGCTAGTTAATCTCACTACCCAGATGACCCTTAGAGATAAACCCTTTAGAATGGAAACTATTTGGAGCTCCTATCTTGACTTCCCAAGCATTATGGAATCTACCTTTCTCACTGGGAACACCCTTACCAACTAAATATCCAATCTCAAAGACAACATTATTCCTTGGAACAAAGAGGTGTTTGGAAACATCTCCAATAGGAAGAAAAGAATTCTGGGAAGACTTGCTAGCATTCAGAAAAGTCCTCATTACCCTACCAGCCCCTTTCTTCACAACTTGGAGAGCACCCTCCTAAGAGATTACTGTGGTATCCTTAGGCTTGAATGTGAGTTCTGGAGATTCAAATCTACAATCAATTGGCTCGTGGAAGGGTATAATAGCACTAGATTCTTCCACACCGCCACCCTCAATAGAATAAGAAGGAATAGAATCAACTCTCTCAAAGACAATAAAGAAAACTGGATCACTAATCAAGAGGAAAATTGCTCCTCTATCCAGAACTTTTACACTCTTCTCAACTTCACCAACGACAACTCCTCTTACCTCAGAACCCAACAAAACCCATCATCTAGAGGATTTATCCCTAATAGTGCTCATGACCTTCTTAAGAGAAACCCCATAATCTCTGAGGTCAAAAAAGCTGTTTTCAACTTTAAACCCACCAAAGCACTAGGCCCTGATGAATCCACCCTTTTTTTATCAAAGGTTCTGGGACATCATCAACCCCCGACTCATGACCTATTGTACGTAAGTTTTCTTTTATGCAACCATGGACAAGGAGGTAAACTCCACTTACCTTTGCTTGATTCCAAAATGCCCAAATGTTATCTCTATCAAGAACTTCAGAGTAATTGGCCTCTACAACACTGAATACAAGATCATCACCAAAATGATTGCCAACGTAATGGCACAAGAACTAACTTTTTTCAACCTTCAAGAGGGATAAGACAAGGGAACCCTCTCTCACCTTACCTGTTCATTTTTCGCATGAAACTCCTTTCTAGAAGAATTGACTATAAGGTGGACCTACTAAACTGGGACCTCATTACAATTAGTAGAAAAGGACCCAAAGTCTCTCATCTTTTCTTTGTTGATGATTTAACTCTCTTTGCCCAAGCTAATGTGAAGAACTTTGAGACCATTAAGAGAACCCTTGAAAGTTTCAGCATGTACTATGGACAAAAGATTAATAAAAACAAATCAAAAATTCTTTTCTCCAGGAACTACTCCTCTTCCACTATCAATAATCTTGCTTCCAAGCTTAATATCCAGCCTAGGGACACTTTTGGGAAGTACCTTGGTTTCCCCATTTTTCATAAAATTCCTACTAATGCAGACTTTTAATTTATCCTAGATAACATGAAAGTAAAATTAGCAGGCTGGAAAATCAAATTTCTCAATCAAGCTGGAAGAACCCCTCTTACCAGAACCTCCCTCAACAGTGTCCCAAACCATGTTATGCAATATATTTCCTTCCTAAAAAAATCCATAAGCAAATTGATAAAGTTCAGAGAGACTTTATCTGGGTAACCACTGACACCAAAACGAAGATGCATATGCTTAATTGGGGCATTGTCACCAGCCCAAACATAAAAGGGGTTTGGGAATCCGAAGAGCAGAAGATAAAAATACTACTGCCCATACTGCTCTTGCTTGAAAACTCATCAACAACCCCCAGTTCCTCCAAGCTCATATCCTCACAAAAAAGAACAATAATAATACAAACGACAAGAGACAACTGGTGTCTAGAACCCGTAAAAGTGCCATTATTAGCTAGCAAATTTATAGGAAAGCTTTCCATTAGATCATTCACAAAGGTGACAAAATCAGGATGTGGACTGATAAATAGCTTCCTAACACTGCTCCTCTTGGTACCATCATCCATGGCCTTATGCCAATGAACTTCAAAAACACCTCTATATCTGATATTTGGAAGAATGGTGCTTAGGATTTCACCTCTTTCCCTTTTGAATTCCCAAACTCCATTATCCACAGAATAAATAATAACCTTTTTCCCTCTCCAACCAGTAACTCAGATTACCCCATCTGAGAGATTTATGAAAATGGGTCTTTCAGTAGTAAGAGTGCTTATAACCTTATTCCCTCATGAAAACACCATAACCCATACCCAAAAAGCTTCAGCTATATTTGGGCTCAAAAGATTCCTAATAAAATCAAACACTTTCTTTGGCTGCTCAACCATGATATATTGCCTTATAACTTCACTTTAAGTAAGATGGGAGTCCCCATTCCACCTTAATACAACAAGTGCAACAATCATCTTAAAGTTACCCCATACATCTTTTGGCACTGCCACCAAAACACTAATGTTTGGAATGACCTTTTCAATAAGCTCAACCTCCCTAGACCCACCAATCTAAACCTGCAAAATCAAAATTCCCTAGAAAATATCTAGAAATGGGTTGAACGGGTTCAGATTGACAATTGCATCAACTTTGCGACCCTCTTGCTCTTCTACCTTTAGGAAATTTGGACCTGCAAAAATGATAACTTTTTAACCACTCAAACACTAAGCCCTTCTTTACCAACGCATATGCTGCAGCGGTGGAATACTCCTATCTCTCCAATACAATGCCCTATTTCCAATCTAGCCCATCACTATCACTGTAAAGGGGGCCATTAGAAACAACAAGGGCGACTGGATCCTTGGATTCTCTAAAGGCTACCACAATGCTACTAATAATATAATGGAACTACTGGCTCTCCTAGAAGGCCTTAGACTAGTTGAAAGCCACAAACTTCTGATGGTAGAAATTAATATTGATTCAAAGCAAGTTATTCATATGCTGAAACATGGGAACTTACATTATGATCCTATTCTTCATGAATGCTAGTCAGTGTTGAGAAGAGTGGGGCATCCACCAATGATTCATTGCTTCAGAGAACAAAATTATACTGCTGACAGTTTGGCAAAAGAAGGAGCAAAATGAAGAATTTTTGGAAACACTCATGTTTTTGTAGTTCCTCCCGTGTTTGCACTTGATAATGTATGGGCAGACATATTAGGAACTCAGTTTACTAGAAAGATCAATTCTGGTCTTAATCATGAAACTTATATTTTGGAGTCAGACTAAGCTGTCAGCACTGGTTTGTACTAATACGTTCACTTATCTTTAATATATCCCCAATTACCAAAAAAGAAGGAATTGAGAGAATACCTTTTTCTCTCTTTTTCTCATTTTGTTTGATCCTTGTATTAAATTTTTTTTTTTGATTATTATTTTAGCAATTAAAGAAAGGTTTATTATTTTCTTTCAATATTACTCGTATCACTAAGTAACTATACATCATAATAGTTATCAATCATATACTTTCAAATCATAATTATCGAGATAAATAAGCAAACTCCTATTAAATAACTTTTTATTAATAGAAGTACAATGAAACAAATGGAGTGCATATTTATTTTTTTACATTTTAGTAAAATGTGTGCAACTTTGCAGTTACATTCTTATTTTTAGAGCATTTATTATTTTTTGATAATACTTATTCTCTTTTTGAGTTTGTTTGGTACATACATGGGGTTTTCAACTAAAAGCATTACTTTAAAGATATTTTTTTAAAAATATTACTGCGTTTCTTACTTATTTTTTTATATTCGGTAAATAAGTAAAATATTATTTAAAAATTATTTTTATATAATTTAGATAAGTACTATGACGGATGGGATATGGAGTGACAGAGATGAGAGCTACGGTGGGGTAAAGACAAGGTGCATTGAAGAGCGAAGGGCTCAATGAATGTGAAATATAGACTATAATTTTTCTACTTTCACGAAGTCATTTTTATAAGTCTAAAAAGACTTATTTTCTAGAGAAATTTTTTTTTCCAACAATCTATCAAATATGATTTTTTCTTGAAAACATGCTGAACACACCACTTATTTATGTTAAATTAAATTTTATGTCAATTCATATTTGATAATTATTCTTCATAATTCCTTCTTCATAAATAAAGTCCTTTAAAGTTATCCAAATATAACAAAAAAACTTTAATAATCGTAGTAGTTTACCAGACAAGACATAATCGACGTATCACTAAATTAATTTAATTATGTAATAGAAAAATATGATTTAAGTTATATTTTTAAAAAAATTAAATTTATATTCTTTATCATGAGCTTGGGCTCGGACTTAGCACGGGCCTTATGCAACTAGTATATACATATACATACACACACACACACACACCTAGTGTATTTCCACATAATGGAGTCTAAGGAGGGTAATGTGTATGCAGTCCATACCACTACCTCAGATGAAGTAGAGAGGTTGTTTTCGATAGACCCACAACTTAGGATAGATAACAGTATAACAAACAAAAATATAGAAGCACACAACAAAATGGGATAACACACTACTAGCTAACATAAGAAACAAGACAACCATAAAATAATACTATAAACTATCTATTTGAAATCATAGACACCACCAAAACACCATAAATAAGAAACTCCATACACATACAAAGCACTCACCCCTACTATTATAGACGAACTCCTACCCACTAACCCTCTACCCTAATCTGCATCCTCTGCACCTTTCTATCAAAAGTCATATCCTTCGTAGTTGTAACTGCTCTATATTATTCCTAATCACCTCCTTTAAATATTTTTTCGGTCTACCTCTACCCCTCCTAAAATCATCCATAGCCAGCCTCTCACACCTCCGTACTAGAGCATCTGAGTACCTTCTCATCATATGCTCAAACCAACGTAACCTCACTTCCCGTATCTTGATCTCCACCAAAGCCACTCCCACCTTCTTCTGAATAATCTTATTTCTAATCCTATCTCTCTTAGTAAGGTCACACATATTAAAACATCCCCATCTCCTCTACCTTCAACTTTTGGATGTTGGATTTTTTAATTAGCCAACACTCCACTTCATAGAACATAGCTGTAATACCCCGAGTCTAGTACCCCAGATGATACATGGTGCTAATAATCCCGAAGGAACACAAGCTAACCCATGACTGGTATCTTCTACAATAACTATAAAATAATATTGAAATATACGAAATAATAGGCCGAACTGCCATAAGGTTCAATACTGAAATAAATTTAAAATAAGGTATATCAATACAAAAACTAAAATAACTGTTTGAACATGCTATAGTCTGAAAAAAAAACCCTAAATTGTCTTAATAAAAAGTTGATGGGACATGTCCCCAACTAACTACAACTGTTGAAAGAAACTAAGTACTGAAATACTGAAATAATAAAATGAAAGAATATCCTCGAAGGATGAGTACTCACTGTTACGTCTACTGCTGCTTACTAAATCTGAACTGCTAAGGGTGCTATGGAGATCGTGCTTCTGAACCTATGGTATAAGACACCATATAGTAAGGGAAAAGTATGTGTCAGTATGTGAGAATATATTGGTATGCAAAGTGAGGTAGGCTGAGTGCAAGGGTTCATATGCATGAACTATAACTGACTAAACAACATAAACATGACTGCGTGAGAATACATGCATGAATACATAAACTCTAACTGAGATTTGTGATAACACTAAATACTGAATCTGAATACTAATAACATGGGTTACTGATAACTGGTATAACTGGTAAATGATATACTGTTAACTGAGTGACTGTGTCTAATAGTCTTGAATCTGATGTAACTAGCTGAGTTTCGTACTGAGCTGAGTGACTGTATCTAACAGTCCTGAAATCTGTAGACCTATCTGAGTTTTATTTTAAAGACTAAGACTGAGACTATGGGAGGTAATCATCTAACCAAAATGCCCCATATAAGATAATATAGCTGAGTTGGGGTCCAATCTATAACCCTAATTAGAAGGGTGTTAATATCGTACTACTGGTAAGGGCAAGCTTGAGTGACCCTCATCTATTAAGTACCCTAACGAGAATGGTGGGAACCTCACCTAATAGGTTAAGCCACCTTATTAACCCTCATCTATCTAGTTACATATCTTAACCTACGTTGGTTACGTAGTTTTGGAATGTAAGTATTGCTTCTAAGAATCATACCCTCTGCAAGCAGGTGAGTTTCCATTCTTAAGTTTACTCAGTGCTGAATCCTACTCCCATCTGAATAGATGTTGAACTGATTATACTGAGCTGAACTGGACTGAGTTCATTGAGTTTCGTTGACTGATGAAATACTACTAAATTCTGATAACTGACTGAGTTTTACTGAGGACTTAACTGAATACTGATTAGGACTGGACTGACACTAAGATTACTGAGATTTCCTAAGTTCTGTAACTGATTAAATTATAATGATCATGGCTTGACTGAGAGTATCTTAAAAATTGATACTGGCTTTAGGCACATAGCTAAATTATCGGGTATTAAATACCCCCAGGACTCGATAGCATGAAAATAATAAGACATGACCATTCTTGAATACGTGACCATAGTCATCAATTCACAATATAATAATTGAGGGGTTTCACAAGCACTTGAAGGTCATAAAATTGTACATGGATAGAAAAGCACACAATATATCATAAATTCACAATTTCAATCTCATGAGCATTTCCTCAAATCATTACAAGACACAACTTTAGCATGGAAGTCCTTTTGAACATGTGGGTACATCATGAGTTCATAATTTGGATGACAAATTGGTCATAATACACAATTCTTATTCACTTAGGCATTTGAACAAACACATGGAAGGCATAACCTTTTCTAGGGAATAAATCAACAACTAATATATCATGGCAATAACAAGCACTTCAAATTTAAGGATTTCAATAAACATACTATCATGAAGTTATGAGAATTAAAAAAAGATTCAATCTTGGAAATCATAACACAACATTTACATGTGTACAATCAAACCCACAACATGGAATTCAAAACTCATATTTTTAAAAGGGTTTATTGAGCTCCAAAGGTGGAAGGGACCCTTGAATAAACACTTTTCATACCTTTGTTGAAGAATTTTGAAAAGCTAATGGAGAAATTTGAGTTCTTGATTTGAAATTAATCACCTAGGGTTTTCTTGTTTCTTGAGCAATTGTGAAATAATGAGTATATTTAGCCAAAAGAGGGCTAAATTTTGTATTATGAGGGATGAAGGTCGGGGTAAAAGACCTAATTACCCTTAAAGATGCGGGTTTAAAAGACAAAAAAATATGTCCAGCGATGTTGCATCCGACGCGACGCGTCGAGGGTACCAACGCGATAACCGCCGCGCCGCACCGACATCACGTCGATTCACTGGAAACTACCTTAAGCTGAGAAACATTTTATCTGTTGATGCGATATACAATGAGGCAAGCCAACATCACGCCAACTCATTATTTTGGGATTTCAAACAAGGTCTAAACGAGGTCCAAAAAATCCAAAACTTATCTGGGAAGCCCTATGACATTCCTGATCATGAGTTAACTTAAATATCGACCTTTAGCGGACATGAAGGTCACGAAATAAGTTTGCCAACCTTCGAAGGATAAAAATAAACTAAGTCTGGATACTTAGTCAAAATATTCTAAGTTTGAAACCCCTTGACAAGCATTAATGGACTGAATTAAGCTTAGATTTTTACGGGGTCTTACAATATCTCCCCCTTGAGAACATTCATCCTCGAATGAGACTGACTAAAAGGGAAGAACTGAAGACTGGGAGTGAAGACTGGACATACATATCTGATGCATGGTTTCATGGCTGAAGCTGCTGATATATTAAATTTTCATACTAAATATGCATATCTGATGCATGAATAACTGACTCATGAATGCATGACTAGGACTAATAATAAGCTAAGTTTTTCTCATGATGAGAATGCATAAATACATGACTGATCTGACCTATGAACATATGACTGGACATGAAATTGTATTTGATACCAAGTTTGTAACTGAAATCTGAATATGAAACTGAATAAACTTAAGAAAAGCTATTACATTGGGCTGAACCTGAGTTTGCATAGAAGAGATGAGGATACTTGGTCTGCTTGTCTTCTTCTTCTTCCCAAGTAGCTCCCTCAATGGACTGATTCCGCAAAAGAACTTTGACTAGAGGGACTTCTTTGTTCCTCAGTCTACAAATCTGATAGTCAAGGATTTCAGCTGGAATTTCCTCATAAGAGAGACTGTTCTGAACATCTATGC
Organism: Capsicum baccatum var. pendulum; assembly: GCA_030864225.1. Taxonomy (NCBI): domain Eukaryota; kingdom Viridiplantae; phylum Streptophyta; class Magnoliopsida; order Solanales; family Solanaceae; genus Capsicum; species Capsicum baccatum. Next base: position 194,417,634 of record CM061560.1, read on the forward strand.
CCTCTATAAGGACTACAACTATTGGGTCATTTATGCACTTCTTTAGCAAGGAGACATAGAATACTGGATGGACTGAAGTTAGATCTGAAGGCAATTTGAGCTCATAAGCTACCTTGCCGAAGCGACTGAGAATTTTTAAGGGAACGATATATCGGGGACTGAGCTTTCCCTTCTTGTCAAACCTCTTCACTGCCTTCATGGGAGAGATTTTTAAGTACACACAGTCACTAATCTCAAACTTGAAATCCTTTTTGTGCACATCTGCGTACGATTTCTGCCAGATCTGAGCTATCTTGAACCTTTCTCTGATCAACTGAACTTTCTCTAAGGTATTGAATACCAAGTCAGGCCCTATAACTGTGGCCTCACCTACTTCACACTAACCGATTGGAGATCTGCATCTTCTACCATAGAGAGCATCAAATGGAGCCATCTGAATACTGTAATGATAGCTGTTGTTGTAGAAAATTCAATCAAAGGCAAGTGGTCATCCCAACTACCCGTGAAATCAATTGCACACGCCTTTAGCATATCTTCCAAGGTTTGAATGGTACTTTCTGCTTGACCATCTATCTAGGGATAAAAGGCTGTATTGTGATAAACTCGAGTACCAAGACCCTTTTGGAATGCTTTCTAGAAATGAAAGGTGAACTGGGTACCTCTATCTTAGATAATGGACAATAGAATGCCGTGTAATTGGAACAACTCCCTGATATAGATTTTGGCATAATCCTCGGCTAAATAAGAGGTATGGACTGGAAGAAAATAGGATAATTTGGTCATCCTATCTATAATGACCTAAAATGAATCATGCTGATGACGAGTGCGAGGCAAACCCGTCATAAAATCCATGTTCACTTCTTTCCACTTCCAAGTAGGAATACTGAACTTCTGCATGGACCCACTAGGCTTCTGATGCTCGATCTTAACCTACTGACATGTTGAGCACTTAGCCATAAACTCTGTAATGCCTCTCTTCATCCCACTCCACCAATAGATCTCCTACAAGTCACAGTACATCTTAGTGGCCCCCGGATGAATAGAGTAACGCGTATCATGCACTTCTATAAGAATTCGTTGCCTCAAGTCATCTACACCTAGCACACACAGACGACCCTGATAACGCAATACACCATCTCCTCTTTGGGAGAAAACCTCTACCTTCTGATCTCTGACTGACTCTTTTAACTTAACTAAACTGGGATCTCTATCCTATTTTTCTTTCACCTCAGAAACTAGAGATGATTTTGAACTATTCTAAACCCGCACACTACTTTTTGATAAATCAACTAAGCGGATACCTAGTCGAGCGAGTTGGTGAACTTCCTGAGCTAGCTTCTCTTTACTGTCATCGACATAAGCAATACTACCTATAGACAGTCTACTGAGAGTGTTGGCCACTACATTAGCATTGCTCGGATGATAAAGGACACTCATGACATAACTTTTCAAGAGTTCTAACCACCTTCTCTGGCGGAGGTTAAGGTCTTTCTAAGAGAATACGTACTAAAGGCTTTTATGAACTGTGAACACATCTACATGCACCCCATATAAGTAATGCCTCCAAATCTTTAAGGTAAAAACTATAGTTGCTAACTCAAGATCATGAGTTGGATAGTTCTTTTCATGGGGCTTAAGCTGTCTAGAGACATAGGCTATGACTTTACCATGCTGCATGTAGACATAACCCAACTTTCTTTGGATACAAAACAGTACACGACAAACCCATCTGAACTATTTGGAAGAGTTAAAACTGGGACTGAGGTGAGTCGAGTTTTTAATTCTTGAAAACTCTTATTACATGAATCTGACCACTAAAACTTGACTTTTTTCTGAGTTAATCTATACATTGAGGATGTAATAGAATAAAACCTCTCAACAAACCGTCTGTAATAGCTATCCAAATCTAAAAAACTCCTGATATCTATTGGAGAGATGGGAAGATCTTCGGGAAGAAATTTTGGGAAGATCTTCGGGAAAGACATCTGAGAATTCATTCATAACTGGAACTGATTCAAGATTGGGAGTTTCGTAACTAGAGTCTCTGACTCATGCAAGATGATAGATACATTCCTTAGATAACATTTTTCTAGCCAGTAGATAGGAAACAAACTAACCACTGAATGTTGAAGTACTACCCTTCCACTTTAGGATGGGTTCATTTAAAAATCAAAACTGGACAATTTTATTTCTGCAGTCGACTGTGGCATAGAAGGAATAAGGCCAATCCATGCCGAGAATGACATCAAAATCAGTCATCTCTAATTCAACTAAGTCTACTAAAATGACTTTCTAAGATACCATAATCGAACAGTTCCTGTATACCCATCGGGATATAATAGTTTTACCTACTGGGGTAGAGACTGAAAAGGGCTCTACTAGAATTTCGGGACTGACTGTGAAATCAACTGCTATATAAGGAGTAACAAAAGACAAAGAAGCTCCTAGATCTAGCAAAGCATAAACATGCAAATGAAAGATCTGTAATGTACCAATGACCACATCAGGAGAATTTTCCTGATCCTGTCAGGATTGAAGAACATAAAGTTTATTTGGGTGTTGCCCATTGGTAGCGTTGGAAGTGGCACCCTGCTGATTCGAGTGACCGGACTAAGCTGAGGAACGGTTATCCTAACCCTGAAAACCTGACTGAGGACAATCTCTGACTCTATGGCCTGGCTTGCTATATCTGAAAAAAACATCAATGCCAGCTTTGCAAATACCCTGATGATGCTTGCCACAAGTCTGGCAAAGAGGATAGGTTCGAGCACTGCTGAAACTACCCTGAGACTTAGAACCTAGTGCCCTATCTTTGTTACCATTCCTGAACTTATTAACTAGAGCACTGGCTGAGAAAGGAGCTGGAAATGAAGACTTTAGGAGAAACTGACAACGATTGCCACTCTCTGACTTAGGCTGATTGAAATTGAAGCTACCTGTTCTAGTTTTTTTATTCAGCTTTTCTCTCTCCTTAATCTTTTGCTCCTCTATCTGTTAAGAATAGATCATAAGCCTGGTTATGTCTATCTCACTAATCAACATTCCAGTCCTGCACTCCTTGATGACACTATCATTCACTCCAGAAATAAACTTATTCATCTTAGCTCTGCTATCTGCCACTACATGAGGAGCGTATCTAGCTAGTTGATTAAACTTAAGAGAATACTGTCTCATTGTCATGTTGCCCTGCCTGAGGTTGATAAACTCTAGCACCTTAGCTTTTATCAGCTCTAGGGGAAAGAATCTATCTAAGAAGGCAGTGGCAAACTTCTCCCACTCAACGGACCCTGCATCTGCTGCCCTCTCTGCTTTCCACTACTTGAACTGTGTGTGAGCCACATCCTACAACTGATATGCAGCTAGCTCAATACTTTAACTAGCAGTTACCCCCATGATATCTGTAACCTTCTGTACCTGATCAAGGAATTCCTGAGGGTCTTCATCTGTCTTAGACTTGGTAAAAGATGAAGGATTTATTCGAATGAAGTCCCGAATACTGGATGCAGCAGAGTTGGCCAATGGATTGACCAGAACAACTGCTGAACGTTCATTATGAGCAGCAACTAAATTAGCAAGAGTAGTAAATGCAACTTTGAATTCTGCATGAGAGACGTTCTCGTCTAGGGGATCTGGCTGGACGGACTGAGGTGCTGATTGATTCTTGTTTCTCCTTTCGTTAGTCCTTTTGGGAGGCATATTCTATAAACAAAAGGGAGAAATGGATTATACTGAGAGTTAAATTTGAGCTCATGCTCACTCGCACGATATGAATACTAAAAGAAGAGAAACTATTCTTAAAACATCTCGTAGCCTCCTGTCCATGAGTGTGGCGCACAACACACCCATGCATAAAACTCTACTAGATGCGGCTTTTCAGACTTCCTAGGACACTATTGAACCTTAGGCTCTGATACCAAGTTTGTAATGCCCCAAGTCTGGTACCCCAGACATTACACGGTGCTCATAATCCCGAAAGACCACAAGTTAACCCATGACTGGTACCTGCTGCAATAACTATAAAATAATACTAAAATATGTGGAATAATGGGTTGAATTTCCATAAGGTTCAATACTGAAATAAATCTGAAATAAGGTATATCAATACCAAAACTGAAATAACTGTCTGAACATGCTATAGTCTGAAAAAAAAACTCTAAATTGTCTGAATAAGAAGTTGATGAGACATGTCCCCAACTAACTCCAAATGCTGAAAGAAACTAAGTACTGAAGTACTGAAATGATGAAATCAAAAAATATCCTTGAAAGATGAGCACTCACTGCTACGTCTACTGCTGCTGACTGAATTTGAATTGCTAAGGGTGCTCTGGAGCTTGTGCTTTTGAAATTATGGTATAAGACACCATAGCATAAGAGAAAAGTATACGTTAGTACGTGAGAATATACTAGTATGCAAAGTGAGGTAGGCTGAGCGCAAGGGTTCACATGCATGAACTATAACTGACTGAATAACATAAACGTGACTGCATAAGAATGCATGTATGAATACATGAACTGTAACTGAGATTTATGATAGCACTGAATACTGAATTTGAATACTGATAACATGGGTTACTGATAACTGATAATTGATATACTGTTAACTGAGTGACTGTGTGTAACAGTCCTGAATCTAATGTAACTAGCTAAGTTCCGTACTGAGCTGAATGACTATATCTGACAGTCCTGAAATCTGTAGAACTATCTAAGTTTTATTCTAAAGACTGAGACTGAGATTGTGGGAGGTAGTCATCTAACCGATATGCCCCAAATAAGATAATATAACTGAGTTGGGGTCCAATCTGTAGCCCCAATTGGAAGGGTGTTAATACTGCATCACTGGTAAGGACAAGCTGTGAGTGACCCTCATCTATCAGGTACCCTAACGAGAATGGTGGGACCCTTACCTAATAGGTTAATCCATTTCATCAACCCTCATCTAGCAGGTTAGATGTCTCAACCTACACTGGCTATGTAGTTCTGGAATGCAAGGATTGCTTCTAAGAATCACACCCTTTGCTAGAAGGTGAGTTCCATCCTTGGGTTCAATCGGTGCTGAATCCTACTCCCATCTGAATAGACGCTGAACTGATTATACTGAGATAAACTAGACTGAGTTCACTGAGTTTCGTTAACTGATGAAATACTACTGAATTCTGATAACTGACTGAGTTTTACTGAGGACTTAACTAAATACTGATTGGGACTGGACTGACACTAAGATTACCGAGTTTTCCTGAGTTCTGTAACTGATTATATTATAATGATCATGGCTTGACTGAGAGTATCTTGAAAACTGACACTGACTTTAGGCACACGACTAAATTGTCGAGTATTAAAAACCCCCAGGACTCGATAGCATAAAAATAATAAGACATGACCATTCTTGAACACGTGACCATATTCATTAATTCACAATACAATCATTGAGGGATTTCACAAACACTTGAAGGTCATAAACTTGTACATGGATAGGAAAGCACGCAATATATCATAAATTCACAATTTCAATCTCATGAACATTTCCTCAAATCATTACAAGACACAACTTTAGCATGGAAGTCCTTTTGAACATGTGGGTACATCATGAGTTCATCATTTGGATCACAAATGGGTCATAATACACAATTCTTATTCACTTTGGCATTTTAACAAACACATGGAAGACATAACCTTTTCTAGGGCATGAATCAACAACTAATACATCATGGCTATAACAAGCACTTCAAATTTAAGGATTTCGATCCACATACTATCATAAAGTCATGAAAATTCAATAAAGATTCAATCTTGGAAATCATAACACAACATTTACATGTGTACAATCAAACCCACAACATGGAATTCAAAACTCATATTTTTAAAAGGGTTTCTTGAGCTCCAAGGGTGGAAGGGACCCTTGGATGAGCACTTTAAATATCTTTGTTGAAGAATTCTGGAAAGTTAACAGAGAAATCTTGAGTTCTTGATTTGAAATTAATCACTTAGGGTTTTTTTGTTTCTTGAGCGGTTGTGAAATAATGAGTATATTTAGCCAAAAGAGGGCTAAATTTCGTGTTATGAGGGCTGAAGGTCGAGGGAAAAGACCTAATTACCCTTAAAGACGCGGATTTAAAAGACAGAAAAATGTGCCCAATGATGTTGCATCCGATGCGGCACGTTGAGGGTACCAACGCGATAACCAACGCGACGCGCCAACATCACAGCGGTTCACTGAAAATTGCTTTAAACTGAGAAACATTTTATCTGTCGATGCGATTGGCAACGCGATGCGCCAACATCACGTTGACTCACTGTTTTGGGATTTCAAACAACGTCTAAATGAGGTCTGAAAAATTTGAAACTCATCCGGGAACCCCTATAGACATTCCTTATCATGAGTTAACTTAAATATCGACCTTTAACCGACGTAAAGGTCGACACATAAGATTGCCAACCTTCGAGGCTAAAAATAAACTAAGTCTGGATACTTAGCTAAAATATTCTAAGTTTGGGACCCCTTGACAAATATTAATAGACTGAATTAAGCTTAGAGTTTTACGGGATCTTACAATAGCTGGTCAGACTTATCTTTAAGCTTCAGGGACACCTTCGTATCACACAAGACTCCCGAAGCGAGCCTTCATTTCAACCACCCTACACCAATACGGTGTGTGACATCCTCGTCAATCTCATTATTTTCTTGAATCATGGACCCAAGATACTTAAAACTCCCCCTCTTCTGAGTGGCCTGAGAATCCAATATCACTACCACGTCAGCCTCATGCAACAAATCACTAAACTTACATTCCAAGTACTCTGTCTTGGTCCTGCTCAATCGAAATACTTTGAACTCAAGGATCTATCTACAAATCTCCAACTTATCATTAACTCCTCTCTGAGTCACGTCAATCAATACAACATCATCAACAAATAACATACACCAAGGCACCTTTCCTTGAATACGCTGCATTAAAATATCCATTAGTAGGGCAAATAAAAGTAGGCTAAGAGTCGATCTTTGGTGCAACCTGCCAAAATAGAAAAGTGCTCTAAATCCTTTTCTACTGCCCTCACACGAGTCTTCTTACCTTCGTACATGTCCTGAATTGACCTAGTGTATGCCACAATCACTCCTCTAGCCTCCAAGCACCTCCACAGTATCTCCCTGGGGACTTTGTCATACGCCTTCTCAAGATCAATGAACACCATGTGCAAGTCTTTCTTCCTTTCCCAAAACTGCTCCATTAATCTCCTCATAAGGTGAATGGCCTCAATAGTCGAGCGACCTAACATGATGCCGAACCGATTCTCAAAAATAGTCATGATCCTCCTCAGCCTCAACTCTACCACCCTTTTCCAAACCTTCATAGTATGACTCAACAACTTGATACCCCTATAGTTGTTGTAACACTGAATATCCATCTTGTTCTTATATAATAGAATCATCGTACTCCATCTCCAAGATTCGGACATCTTCGTGTCCTAAAAATAATGTTAAACAACCTAGCCAATCAGTCCAAATCTACCCTGTCAGTGCTCGTCTAAAAATCCATCAAAATCTCATCTGCCCAGTCGCCCTGCCCCTACGCATCCTATAAATAGCCCCTCTGACCTCCTTAACCTCGATACGCCTACAATAACCATAATTGTGACACCTCTCTAAGTTCTCCAAGCCCCCAACATGAAACTTTTATCTCTTTCATCATTCAAAAGTCGATAGAAATAGGATTGCCACCTCTTCCTAATGAGGGCATCCTCAACCAACATTGTACCCTCCCCCGTCCCCCGATGTACTTTACTTGGTCAAGGTTATTAAATCTCCGCCCTTTGGCCTTGGCAAGCCTATACAACTTCTTATCCTCATATTTCTCCTCTAAAACTACATGCAAGCTCTCGAAAGCAGTTGTCTTAGCCACTATAACAACTAACTTAGCCTTTTTTCTCCAGCTAATTTATACTCCTCCCTATTTGTCTGCCTTTCCTCATCATCCTTGCTCTCAACTAACTTAGCATAAGCCACCTTTTTAGTCTTCACCTTCCTCTTAATTTCTTTGTTTCACCACTAGTCCCTCCGGTGCTTACCAGATCGGCCTCTTGAGACACCAACACCTCTTTAACGGTCTCCTTAATGTAACTGACAGTCGTTTCCCACATACTATCCACATTCCTTCTACTCTCCCAAGACCCTATAGTCGTCAACTTCTCTTCTATATCTAAAACACTGCCCAAAGTCAAGCTACCCCACTTAATCGTGGGTGGTCCTCTACACTCCCTTTCTCTCTGCCCTTATTGATTACCAAGTCCATCACCAACAACCTATGTTGAGTTAAAAGATTCTCTCTAGGTATGACTTTACAGTCTTTACAAATCGCTCTATTACCCTTTTTAAAGAGCAAAAAGTCTATCTGGGTCTTGGCTACCGAACTACAAAAGGTAATAAGTTGCTTCTCCCTCTTCAGAAAGCTCGAATTCACTACCACAACCCAAAAGCCCTAGCAAAATAAAAAATAAAAGCTTCTCCTTCATTCCGTTCCCAAATTGAAACTGTCATGCACATCATCATAGCCTCTCGATGCATATCCAATATGGCCATTGAAATCCCCTCTAACGAAAAGAATCCCGGTGCTCGAAACATCTCTCGTCACCTCATCCAAAGCCTCCCAAAAGTTCTTCTTCTCCTCCTCATCCAACCCTACTTGTAGAGCGTAGGCACTAATAACGTTCAAAGTAGACCCTTCAACAACCAACTTAATTGACATCAACCTATCGTTAACACGTTAACCTCCACCACCTATCCTCTAAGCTCTTCATCTACTAAGATACCTATCCTATTTATATGTCTCACACTATCCGATTACCATGACACCAACCACACAAGTGTGCGCATGGTGCCAATGAAGAAGTGTCAATGTTTTATGCCCCAGGGCCATGAGATCAAAATGATTATTGTAATCCTTTTAAAACTATTGTAGCATGTTGTATTTAAGATACTTTAATTTAAATGGACATAAACATAGAACACAATTCTTTATATTATGATGGCTAAAAGCTTGATATTACTTATTGAGTCGGATCGAAGGTTCGAATCTCAACTTGTAATCAAATTAACAAGTGAAGGACCTCTTTGTGTGCAAAGATATGAATTCTATCCATAGATCTTATGTAATCAATGATGAGAAGTATGTTCACACAAATTAAACAAAAAATTGAGACAAAAATTCAGTTAATCATAGCTAAGAGTAAGAAGTCTTTCATTTCACATGAGGAAATATCAAAAGCAAAATAAACTGTTACAAAATATCAAAAGGAAAAAAAAGATCCTGAAAGAAAATATCAAACAAAAAGAAAGGTTATAAGGAAATACCCACAAAACTCCAAAGCTAGATATTCAATTTGCAAAAAGATCCAATCAAATGATAGTAGTTGCTACTTGCTACTTCACGAGTCCCACGCCGGCGCCATCTCAACTTTCCCACGTGACGTCTCCTGCAATCTACGATAAAAAGTTATGGTACTATTGGAGATCGTTTGATTGAGTGCATTATAAAAAAATAAATAATAGATATTAATTTTCTGTATTATTATTGACTTATTTAGCACTATAAATATTATTTCGAGCTATGTGTAACATATTAGTGATATTGAATTTGATATATAAGGTGTGTATAATTAATATATAAAAACTTATACTCCCTCTATTTTAAAAAGATGATCTACTTTTTTTTTAATTCATTTTAAAATAAATAACTTTTTTTTTTTTTAACAATACTTAAATTTTAACTTTACATGTGACATGCTTAAGACTTGAAATGTAATTTAATATATTTATCACAACTTTAATTTAGCACCACAAGAATTAAAATTTTTTTTACTTTCTTAAATTCTATGTCAAGTTAAATGAGATCATTTTTTTTTAAACGAAGAAATTAATAATTTAGGGGCATATATTCTTATTAGTAATGTATGTATTACATGCATTAACATGTTTAAAAATATAATTGTTCATCAAAATTTTTTCATCATATTATGAAAGAAATTTTGTAAATAGATATTTTTAAAAAATAATTATATAATATATATTATTTTTAAATTACATGTTAGTAACATTACTATTACATTATATTTTGAACATTATTATATATCCTACCAAACAATTATTTCCTTGATCATGGATCTCGAAATCAACTCATGCATACTTGAGTCATGCGTGATTTCTATCAAATAACCTTATGTATTGTTAATCAAGATTTATGAATCTCCAATTATCAAATATTGGGAAACCAAAAGAAAAGGACCGGTCCCGCAATCCAATAACCAATCAAGACCATAACCCTTCTGAAAACTCGCCACGTCACTCTTTCATTATATTAAAATGCTTTTCCTTCATATTTTTACTCTTCCACTTTCCACTCTCCAATACCATACTCTGTACTCCAATCTTCATTTTCCATAGCTTCGTAGATTCAATTTCGTCCAGTTTTCTCGAACCTTCTTTTGTCATTTTCTTGTTTTCCAATCGAAATCGACGCGTTTCTAGCTGACTTTGAGGTAAATTTCTAGTGATTTTACTGTACTTTTGGCATAATTTAGGCTTGATTGATCGAATTTAAAGCTTTTTTGATCTGACAATGGATTATGTTCATGTTCGAGTTAAATCCTTGTTATTTTCAATTGAATTTTAGTAAAATTTACTGTTGATTTTCAGTATTTTCATGCTTTAATGTATATAAACATTAAACAAGCTTAATTTTTTTATTTCAAGCTGGTTTAATGTTTTAATTTCAGCATATTTCTGGAAATAATTAGTGATTTTTCGAAAACAAATAAGGAAAAGGGAAAAGCTGTTCTGTAAGTAGAAAAAGTGGTTGGTCAACTTCAGTTATCGACGTTCATATGATTAATAAATGCTAGTTATACGAGTGTGTGCGTGAATATGCACAGGTGTGTGTGTGCATACATATATACATACGTACATATATTTGATAACGGTGGTGTCTCCACCAGCTTTGATGCACCTTGATTCCACGGATTCTTGCCATCTCCCACCGAGCAACAGCTACGGGATAACTCTGTCCACTAAGATTAGGATAGATGAGAAGATATCACCTAGTGTTTTCGTCTCCGCTGGAATTTTAACCTGAGACCTCCTATGATAGCTCCATGGGCAATGATGATGCTATTGAAGCCCTAAGAAGACCTTCGTCAAACCCTCAAGCTCATATTATTGGGCTTCAATGTGAAATCAAGAAGATGCTTATGATGGAAGCAGAGTCCAAGAACGAATCCAAGAATTATGGAGAAGAATGGGCAAAGTGTTACACATATTTCATGATTCAAGTTCAAGCCCAAAAGGAAGAAGATTGGGCCCATATGGGTTGTGAGTAAATTTGGAAACTTTTTCTTGTTTTCTTAGGGGAGAATTTTTGGTATTATTTTTATATGCTTTCCTAGTCCTAGTAGGATTTTTTTATTATTTTCATAATAGTAGATCCTAATCCCATGCTATTTGGGATAGCTTTTTCCTAGTCCTAGTTAGATTTGATAACGGTAGATCCCAATCCCATGCTATTTGGGATAGATTTTTTTCCCTATATATAGGGATGAATTTTGTTATTTTCAATGAGACAATATTATTATTAATTGAGAGTTTCTCTTATTTACACCTTTGTGTGTGGCTACTTGGGATTTATCTTGCAACCCATAAGAACAATTCTTTAGGAGGTAAGATTAATTCTTAATTTGATATCTTTGGTTTCTATTAAAGTTAATTAAAGAAGGTGATTAGTCTTATACTAATTGTTGTCTTTAGTTTCTTTGAAATAGGAGTCTAGATCACTTTTGATCTAAGTTCTTGCATTGACTCTATTAGTATCATAATTAGCCTTGATCCGCTAATTTTGAATACTAAGATCAATTAGGGTTCTTAGCACTCAACCTCGAAATTGGGGATTTTATTTTTCAATTTTGCCTATCTTTAATTTCTTGCCTTTAATCTTAGTATTTTTGCTTCCGCATTATTTTCTTGTTTATTAACGTAACACGATTCTTATCAAGTGGTATCAAAGCGGTTCTATCAAGGTTCCGTTCTTGATAATTCTTGGGAGTTTCCTAGTTAAAAAAAAAGAGGTTGCTTTAGATCAAGAAATTCCAAATTTATTGTGTTTTTGTTTTCCAACATCAAGGAGGAAAAACCATGAAGAGAATTTTTTATTTTTTTTGTTTAATTGATCTTTTTCTTGTCTCACCAGACCTAATCTGTCTGGGAGTTGGTAATTTTTTTTTATCTCCACATCTTACTTCTAAAGGGATTGTTACTAGTAGGGTTAATATATAAATCCTAAAGAAATCAGCCAAATATTGTAATTTGAGTAGGAAAAAGCAAGAGGGGTGAGATAAAAAAATGGTCAAATGAGAGTTTTTGTTTTCTTTAACTTTTGGAGATATCTCAAACCGGAAAGAATACTGATGCTGGGACTCAAACAATGACATAGCCGAGGCACTTAGAAGGATTTCCACGCGACTTGATGCATTGGAGGTCACCCACAATCCTCCTAATCCGGTGAACATGGCTGATGTAAGGAGAATGCATCAAAACCCGATGCCTCAAGTTAGGAGATAAGCATTTCGAGGTCCTCAGTTCCAACAAGATGAGAATCATTTTGGCGACTATGAGGATGAATTGGAGAAAGCTTACCAAAGGGGAAACGAAAGGAGAGCACCACGAGCTAGGGTTGAAGATGACAATCTTAGTAGCATTAATATGAAGATGCCTGCTTTCAAAGGAACAAGAGATCCAGACTTATATCTTGATTGGGAGAGAAAGGTGGAGGCCATCTTTGACTGTCATAACTACTCTGAAGTTAAGAAAGTTAAACTTGCTGTAGTTGAGTTTTCAGACTATGCTGCTGGTTGGTGGAAGAAATTTAGCAGAGACAGATTAGACAACGGAGAGCTTCCTATTCCAACATAGGATGAGATGAGGAGGGCTATGAGGAAGCGCTTTGTGCCATCACACTTTCAAAGAGATCTGCAAAAATGCCTTCAAAGTTTGAGGCAAGCTTCTATGTCTTTGGATGATTATTTTAAGGCTATGGATATGGCTATGATCCAAGCAAATTATAATGAGGACGAGGAGGCCACTATGGCTAGGTTTATTAATGGGTTAAATGGAGAAATTGCCGATGTAGTAGAATTGCAACAATATGTTGATTTAGATGAGTTAGTTGAATTGGCTGTAAAGGTAGAAAAACAAAATAAAAGAAAGCAACAAACTAGCTCATGGAAAAATGGGTCTACTACAACTCCAAGGAAGCCATGGACGATCTATGAGGATAAAACTATGCCTAAATCACAAGATGATAAGGGCAAAGGTAAATTGGAGGCCAAAGATAGAGGTAAAGTTTTCAACTCAAAAACTTCTACTCCTACTCCTTCTAGTGCTATACAATGTCACAAGTGTCAAGAGAGGGGACATAAGGCATTTGAGTGTCCAAATAGAAGAGTTATCATCATTAAAGATAATGGGGAATATGAGCGTGAAGAAAGTGAAGAAGAAGTAGAAGAAGAAGGAGAAGAAGAAGAAGAAGAAGAAAAGGGTGTTGGGAGTAAAGACGGAATTGATGTGGCTGCTCATAATGAGGGAAAATTTTTGGGGGTAGTTAGGCATCTTATGCATATTAATATGTGAGAGCTTGATGAGGCACAACGAGAAAATATTTTCATACACGATGTGGGATAAAGGATAGAATTTGCTCAATGATTATCGACAATGGTAGTTGTGCTAATGTGGTGAGTGCATATGCGGTGGAAAAATTAGGAATTCCATGCACAAAACGTAGGGGAAATTATAAGCTCCTATGGTTGAATGAATGTGGAGAGCTCAAGGTGAGCAAACAACCATGAATCATTGAGATACTTGAAAAGCCAAGCTTAATTGAGTAAGCGACACACCAAGTGGGTGGAGTTCATTGAGATGTTTCCTTATATGATTTCATACAAACAAGGTAAGGACAACGTGGTGGCCGATGCATTATCCAGAAGGTACGTTCTTGTTTCTAGTCTTGCTTCTAAGCTAATGGGATTTGATCACATTAAAGGTCTGTATGTTGATGATACAGACTTTAAAGTTGCTTATGCTGCATGTTTGAAGGGGGGATCCTTTGAGAAATTCACCCTGCATGATGGGTTTCTTTTCAAGGAAAATAAATTGTGTGTGCCAATATGCTCATTGCGTGAAGTTTTTGTAAGAGAAGCACATTGTGGGGGTCTTATGGGACACTTTGGAGTGCCAAAGACCTTAGATATACTTGCTGAAAATTTCTTTTGGATTGGTATGCGCAAGGATGTAGAAAAATTTTGTACACAATGTTTAGAATGTAAACATGCCAAGTCTAGGGTCTTACCACATGGGCTGTTATACACCTTTACCTGTCCCAATTTTACCTTGGATAGATATCTCTATGGATTTTGTTTTAGGTTTACCAAAAATAAAGTATGGTAAAGATAGCATTTTTGTTGTGGTGGATAGATTCTCTAAGATGGCTCGTTTCATTCCATGCTTGAAAACTAATGATGCTTCTCATGTGGCTGATCTGGTTATTAAAGAAGTTGTGAAATTACATGGCATTCCAAGGACTATTATTAGTGATAGAGATGTTAAGTTCTTGAGCCACTTTTGGCGTGTTCTTTGGGAAAGGTTGGGAACCAAATTGTTGTTTTCTACTTGTCACCCACAAACTGATGGGCAAACTGAGGTGGTCAATAGAACACTAGGTAACATGTTGAGGGCTGTTTTGAAAGGTAAATTAACTTCTTGGGAGGATCACTTGCCATTGGTGGAATTTGCTTATAATAGAACTATTCATTCTTCTACTGGGTCTTCTCCTTTTGAAGTTGTTTATGGTTTTAATCCCCTTACCCCCTTGTTCTCACCCACTTTATTGACCACTAGGCTACACCGTTGGGTGCAGTTATACGAGTATATTTCCATGTGCACTTTATTGCCTTGAAAGAGTTCCAGTTTTGGTTGGTCCCGTTTTTAAAACCATTAAGTTTTTTATTTTATTGCATTTACTCTATTTAAGTGCTCTTTGTCAACTGACATTTTCTGAATAGGTATACGAATCTCACGCACCATAAGTTACGTTTAATTATTCGCTAAAATTCCATTGCTTTTGTGTATATTGCTTCTGCATTCATTGCTTTTGTATTATATTAGCAGTGAAATTTAGGCAGTGGGAGAATATGAGTAATTACTTGGGGAATAACTTGCTGTACAAGGAATTCCTTTTAAGAACCTTTAAATTTTTTGTTGCATTTTAATTTATTCAAGTTTTCTTTGTGAACTGACATGTTCTGAGTAGGTATACAAATACACATACACGCACACACCACAAATTACATTTGATTATTCGTGAATAGTTCATTCATTTTGTGTGCATTGCTTCTGTATTGATTGTTTTTTGTATTCTATAAGCAGTGAATATAGGCAGTGGGAGAATATGAGTAATTCCTTAGGGAATAACTTGCTGTACCAGGGATTCTTAACCTCAACAGTGCTGGAACATAAAAGTAGAATAAGTTCTCCTTGTCTTGGAGGCAATTCTTTGTTTCAACAACAACTGATCTCAAAATCTCCTTTATCAACTGAATTTCGAGGTAACAGGTTAAAGGTGCAGAAAAAGAAAATACATATGGGAAAACATCGTGCTATTTCTACTTCTCCTCAAGCTGTACTAACCACTGATGCCTTTTCTGAGGTAAATGCTGAACCTACACTTACCTTGTTGATGATATCTGATTTTTACAGTAAATACCACTTGATTAAGTCATCTGTTGGAGAGTCTTCGCTATTTTCATATATTGTTAGCCCGTCGCTCGATTGTTTCGGGCATCAATTACTGCAAAAACTATAGATAGTCCTCTTCTTCTTTCTGATTTCTTCTGCATGGTGCCTGAATGAAATTGACAACTTATCTTTATTGTAGTCTGCCATTCACAGTGTAAACATTGGTATCTGAGGAACATCACACAAAAGCTGATAATGCCTATAATATCACTTGAACTTATCTTGTCTCTATTATTTTTAAAAATTTCTTTTATCCTCGACTTGAGCCGGGTCCATCGGAAACAACCTCTCTACTTCTTTGGAGGTAGTGGTATGGACTACGTACATTTTACCCTCCCCAGACCCCACTAGGTGGGAATTCACTGGGTATGTTGTTGTTGTATACTCGAATTGTAGCTTTCTTTCCTGCATCATATTTGTTGCTGGAAGAGGGACTCAACTTGACAATCAGTTTCTATGACAAAAAATTCTTCTAAAATTAAATATGACTGAGAATAGGATGTCTAATTTTTCATCTCAGTGTAACCAGACGTGTGAATAAAACTAGAGTTCGCCATGGGAAATGGAAAACTGAGTAGTTCGTTTACCATGGAGATGTATAATGATGTGAAAAGAAAATCCAATTGTCATTTATTGGTAAATATTGAGAACAAGAACTAGGACTCAGCATCTATGTTGTTAAGTGCACCGTGCAAATATCTTTGTAATAGTCCCTATTTTAAATGTTTTTTCTTTGAACAGCTAGCAGAAAAGTTCAACTTAGAAGGGAATATTGAGCTACAGGTACACACGTGTAACACTAACTTAGAAAATGAATTTTATTCTGACTTTCTTGTAAAAGAGGCAGCCTGGATGTCTCATGCTGGTTATATGAATTTGCTTCTGCTTTTTAACAGGTTGATGTTAGGCCTCCCACTTCAGGTGACGTGTCCTTTGTGGATTTCCAAGTTACATCTGGCAGTGATAAACTGTTTTTGCACTGGGGGGCTGTAAAGTTTGGGAAAGAGTAAGTTCAGTTCTAAATTAGACCATTATCATATTGAGAAATCTTTTGCTTGTGACAACTAACTGTTTGTATTGTTCTCGACATGATTATCTTAGAACATGGTCTCTTCCTAATCATCGTCCAGATGGAACCAAAGTGTACAAGAACAAAGCACTTAGAACGCCATTTGTTAAAGTAAGTTGGAAATGGTTTTGCTGCTATAATTGATGGATTAAGTTATGATGAAAAATTGATGAATTCATTGTTGATATTCTTACTCTTAGTCTGGCTCTAACTCCATCCTGAGACTGGAGATAAGGGATACTGCTATAGAAGCTATCGAGTTTCTCATATACGATGAAGCCCAAGATAAATGGTAAATGAGTATCTTTCTGACGGAACAGCATAGCATTTTGGTTAAAGAGCTGCTTGAATTTCTCTTCTCTTTCTTCTTCAGGATAAAGAATAATGGTGGTAATTTTCTGGTCAAATTGTCAAGAAAAGAGACTCGGGGTCCGGATGTTTCAGTTCCTGAGGAGCTTGTACAGATTCAAGCATATTTGAGGTGGGAGAGGAAGGGAAAACAGAATTACACCCCTGAGAAAGAGAAGGCAAGTAACAAATACCTTTAGTCATAGACCTTTCTGGCGCACCCATACTGGCAATTGTTGCTAGCTCCAAAAACATTATGTAGGTGATCATTTTAAATTTTCAAGCATTTCTACATTGGCATATTTTGTAATTCTCAACCCTAGTTCTGGATTCTATGGAAGTTAGCTTGCCAACTATAATCCTGTTCGTTCCTATCCATGAACAAAAACAACCAGCTGATCTTCGTTGTAGTTATTTGCATGCTTTCGCCGAATATGTCAACTGGTTTTTGGTTCATGGATAGGGAGCAATGGGACTATTCTTGCTCCCTGATGCAAATAGAAGACTGTTACTAAGGGGTCAAGGGACTTAGTTTCTGATCTCCATTTCTCATGCTAAATAGGGTGGGGTTGGTTTTAGGGGAAATTTTATACAAGACTAATGGTGGCTCAAATCTACCATGAAATTGTAGTTTTAATTTAAAAAATTGCTAGTGTTAAGAGTCAATGATTATGCTTTAAATTTTAATCACGTACAATCGGTAAGCCAACTTTACATGAAATTACGTGTAAAGGCTATGAATGAGTATGACCATCTCTTTCCTTTCCTTCCTTTTTTAAGGATAAGAAAGGCAATATTATTATCCAATGGATGCACATATAAAATTTGCAGAATGTATAGTCCCTTGTTAAAAGCCAAGAAGTAGAAACCAGTAAAATCAAACAAAAAGTCTATATCATCTATGTAAGTAAAACTACCCCAGAAAGCAACAAGTTGTAAAGAAGATTATTTCAAATTGTAAAATGAGTTTCTCCCGACATAAAAATATCCAATGTTTCACTACGTCCAGCTGACCAAAAAATGCAAAGAGGTATCATATTCCAAATACTGATGTTGCTTCTTTTCATTTCCTCCATTTCCAACTGAACAAGAATGGTTTCAGATTTTTTGCCATCACCCAAGCCCGAAATTGTCAAGAATGGACCTTGGGCCTAACTCAACCTCAAAAGTTAGCTCAAGAGGTGAGGATTACCCAAGTCCATATAAGCAAACCACCAGTCCATTTCCAACCAATGTGGGACTTTTTACCCACTCTAACGCCCCCCTTACGCCCAGGCCTAACTGGCACTGGCGCGTGGACCAGGAGCCCAAAACGGGGATGGGCCTGGCTCTGATACCATGTCAAGAATGGACCTTGGGCCTAACTCAACCTCAAAAGCTAGCTCAAGAGGTGAGGATTGCCCAAGTCCATATAAGCAAACCACTAGTCCATTTCCCAACCAATGTGGGACTTTTTACCCACTCTAACAGAAATATGGTCAGTGACATGCATCGAGTAGAAAAGACAGCTGAAAATAAAAAAGAACTATCCACTTATTCCAAGGGATACCACTATCCCTTCCCCTAAAGAAGGACAGATAAAAAGAGTTTAGTTAATTCCACTCTTAGGGGATCAGAAAGAAGTTCTCCCCGCCCCTAACCTAATTCTCTCTCATTTGGGCACGAAGTGACGCTACCTTGTCAGGACTGTGATATACCATAATTTGGAGAAAAGCTCATTTTTGCTTAAAGGAAGGTTATGTTTGTTCTTTCTCAATTGTAGCTGTAAATTCTATCGAATTGCTAAAATATAAAGCTAATGCAACACATAAAGCAAGACAAGTTACAAAATAACTCAGTTGTGTGCCTAGGGTGTAGGGTGAGGGAAGAGTGGGGAAAGAAGCAGAAATTAGAAAAGAGAACTGTTGAAATTTGCTTCTGTTACTGCTGCACTTTTTTAGCATAATAAGTTGCTTACTTTTAGGGTAAATCTACTTTTTTGAATTTTAAATTTTATTAGATTTTTTTAATTTGTTGTGATATTTTTTTCCCCATTTTTGTTATGCAAATATTTGCAGATTATGTTTCCAAGTTGGCTATTTAAAACCCTCTATGCTTAACATTTTCAATTATTTTTCCAACCCTTTTTGCTGCACCATCTTTTAAAAACGAACAGTGGTATAAGGGCCTCACTAGTAGTATGGGATGTGACTTTATGATATGATCAATTCGCAATTCTTTCCTGTTCTGTAGCATGTATTAGCTCATTAGTTAGGTCATCAGCATATCATGAAGTTCGGAAATCTGTCAGGTGTGTGTTAGGCATGTGGTTGTGCACGTAAGTCCTAAAAGTGGTTATAACCAACACAACAACAACAACAGCAACAACATACCCAGTGTATTCCCACATAGTGAGGTCTGGGGAGGGTAGAGTGTACGGAGACCATACCACTACCTCAGGTGAAGTAACAATTTTTCCCACCTTAATCATCTTCCCTAAAAGGCTAAGCTTAGCTCAATTGTAATTCATGGATGGATAATGGATTCTTAGAAGTGAATACGAACTCTCTCTTTCTCTTTCTGAATAATATATCAAGGTCTTAGAGCTCTGGAGTGCATCTGTTCAAGGGTAATTAGTTTTCGCACCTCTTTAAGAACAGTCAATTCTTTCTAAACCTTAGCCTCCAAATTCTGAGATCGTGTTACTTTAACTAAAGTGCCATTTTCAAACCATTTTTAATCAATACCAATTTTTATCTACTTTTCAAACTTGACAAGAAATAGTCTCCTCTTTGAATTCCCCACAAATTTTCACCATCAGATTTGGTCAGTGAAAATGAAATCTTATTTTAAAGCTTTTGAAAAAATCAAAGGATGTTTTGATATTTTCAACAAATATACACAATGGAAATTAGAGAATACAAGATTGAAATTGTTGAGCATTTTAAATGTCAATTTTGAACCTACTTCTGGTGCTATGAATTACATGACTTCGGTAAGCATGGATTATTTTTCTGAAATCATTACCAATCCAAGATCTAGGAAAAAGATCAGCATTTGTTATCAATTTGACAATCTTTCGACTTGTTCCTCATGTGATAAAGTTTTTGAGGTTGCATTTTATGCACAAAACCAAAGAGGAAAAAGTTCATGTTACAGAAGTGTGAAAGTTCAAAACACTAAAAAGAATTCACAAGCACAAACCACCAAAGCAAAAATTGAGGGAGGCAAAGCTTTTTAGATTGCATCAATTGAAGCAAAGGAGGGGAGTTTTGAAATTTTGGTTTAGTTACTGATGCCTTTGGTAGCATAATAAGCTGCTTAGTTTTAGGATGAATCTACTTTTTTTAATTTTAAATTTCTATTTGCTGCATTATCTTTTGAAAAACAAACCAAAAGAAAGAGACTGAGACAGGTGGGAAGGGAGCAATATGGACAGACAAGGAAAGGGGTAGTGCAGGTCAAGGGGAGATGCAACATGGAAATAAGTCAGGGGTAGTTTTTCCTAGAAATGGAAAGTCCCCTCAGTCCCCTCTCCTAAAGAATGCCATAAAAAGCATACATGCTTAGGGGATTAGCAATAAAGAGCACCCCTCCCCTCATGCTTTCTCATTTGTGGACTAAACAGCACTTACCTTTACCTAATGAAGACAATGATGGTTGATATAGAGAATTAGGAAAAAAGCTCAGTTGTGCTTACAGGAATTTTATGTTTGTTCCTTCTCAACTGTATTTTTTTGAAGCTCTAAATTCTAATCATGTTGTGCTACTATACAGATATTTCTTTCCTTATTTGGGATATCCTAAACCACTGCCGTTAGACGTTTTTGTTATCTGCTTAGTTACTGATACTGTCTATTGTGCATTTCAGGAGGAATACGAGGCTGCCCGAACTGAGCTACAGGAGGAAATAGCTCATGGTGCTTCCATACAGGACATTCGAGCAAGACTAACAAAAACCAATGATAAGAGTAAAAGCAAAGAAGAGCCTCTTCCTGTAACAAAGAGTGATATACCCGATGACCTTGCCCAAATACAAGCATACATTAGATGGGAGAAAGCAGGAAAGC
Source organism: Capsicum baccatum var. pendulum (assembly GCA_030864225.1). Classification (NCBI taxonomy): domain Eukaryota; kingdom Viridiplantae; phylum Streptophyta; class Magnoliopsida; order Solanales; family Solanaceae; genus Capsicum; species Capsicum baccatum. The sequence goes on from CM061560.1 coordinate 194,438,926, forward strand.
CTAACTATCCTCCAGAGAAGCAAATTGTAAATGCTGACCCCTTCTTACGATTTATGTAGTGTGCGTATATCTGCCAGCGCATAAAGCTGGGTATGCTGTCTTCTATCGATGTGAGATTTTGATTAAAGTATTGTTTTATTAACAGGAAGAACTCGAAGAAGCAAGAAGAGAATTGCAGCTTGAGCTTGAGAAAGGCATTGACCTTGATGAGTTGCGGAAAAAGATTATAAAAGGGGAGATAACAACTAAGGTGGCCAAGCACCTAAAAAGAAGTTCTTTTGCCGTTGAAAGAATCCAAAGAAAGAAGAGAGACTTTGGGCAGCTTATTAATAAGTATCCTTCCAGTCCTGCAGTACAAGTACAAAAGGTCTTGGAAGAACAACCAGCCTTATCTAAAATTAAGCTTTATGCCAAGGAGAAGGAGGAGCAAGTTGGTGATTCGATCCAAAATAAAAAGATCTTTAAGGTCGATGATGGGGAGCTACTGGTGAGTGCTAACTTATTCTTGACTGTAACCACTAACCACAAAAGCTACGTTTGAATGCATATTCAGAATCTTCTGTTGTCTCCACATTTAAAGGTACTGGTAGCAAAGTCCTCTGGGAAGACGATAGTACATCTAGCTACAGATCTAAATCAGCCAATTACTCTTCACTGGGCATTGTCCAAAAGTCCTGGAGAGTGGATGGTAAGAATCAAAAAATCGTACACATCTTGCAATTAAACAAAACTAAGAAGCAAGATATAAAGCCTTCTTATATCCTACCAATATTATGTAATCAGTAGCCATTTACATTTTCAGGCACCACCTTCAAGCACAGTGCCTCCTGGATCAATTATTTTAGATAAGGCAGCTGAAACATCTTTTTCAGCCAGTTCTTCTGATGATCTAACTTCTAAGGTATGTTGAATTAATAACTCCTCTAGATCATATAACTGATTCTATTAAAGATGCAAAAAGTGGGATAAAAGGAGAAGTAAAACCTTTCTATCCATTGTATTGTGTAATCAATTACATTTTCAGGCACCACCTTCAAATGTATTGACGCCTGGGTTCAGTACATTAGACAAGGGTGTAGAAACCCTTATTTCAGCCAGTTCTTCTGATGTTATAACTTCTATGGTATAACATATAAGTAGTTCCTTAGATGATGTAAACTACTTGACCTTGGACAAAACATTGTATTACACTCACGGTTTATTCAACGGAATCAATTTTTCAGGTCCAATCTTTGGATATAGTAATTGAAGATGGTAATTTCGTGGGGATGCCATTTGTTCTTTTGTCTGGTGAAAAATGGATTAAAAACCAAGGTTCCGATTTCTATGTTGACTTCGGTGCTGCGTCCAAACCAGCACTCAAGGTTTCTTTGCTTCCAAATCTCTTAAACATTACTTGTTATACATTTGGATTCGGCATTTTTGTATTCTCTTGGCTTGTTATCTGTTTCACTGCTTTTGAAATGGAATTCTTCAATTCTTCTCCCATTAGGCTGCTGGGGATGGCACTGGAACTGCAAAGTATTTACTGGATAAAATAGCAGATATGGAAAGTGAGGCTCAGAAGTCATTTATGCACCGGTGAGTGGATCTCTTTCTTGGCTTCCATCTCTAACTTGAGGCTCTTTACTTTTTTCTGTGTTTTCAGTTTCAAGCTCTTAACTTTTTTATTCATGGTATTGAGAATTTTTTGGGCTCAGACCAGATGGAGTAGGCTGTAGTAGATTGAAGGCAAGGGTAATAGAGTCTAATTATGATGAATCCTATGGATACTGGAACCTGAAAAAAGCTGAATGGGTATAGAGCATTCACATAGCAACCTCAACTAATCTGGGATTGAGGCATAGTTGATTGATTGAGAGTTTTTGTAAATTCTTTACCTCTGTAAATAGGTAGCCGGGGGTCTTTGGGAAACAGCCTTTCTATCTCCACAAAGTAGTGCTAAGCTCTGCGTACACTACCCTCCCCAGACCCCACTTGTGGGATTTCACTGGGTATGTTGTTGTACCTTTGTAGATAGGTCCCCCCGATTGTTCCCACTGACATTTTCTGCCAATGTTTTGCTGACATATTCATCTTATTTGCATAATAGAACCCAGAACTGGCAAAGATAATGCGCAAATCAGTTTTTAATTTTGTAGTCTGTGTTGTGTGGTTTTCTCATATGCATGATTTTGCTGATTTTGTTGCCAAAAGATGTTCTGAATTTTAACATCATTTCATTTTACTTTCAACAGGTTTAATATTGCAGGCGACTTAATAGAACATGCCACTAGTGCTGGTGAACTTGGTTTTGCTGGAATTCTTGTGTGGATGAGGTTCATGGCTACAAGGCAGCTGATATGGAACAAAAACTATAATGTAAAACCGCGGTACATCTCTTCTTATATCTACAACTATATGTACCTTTTTGATCCTTGAACTTTAAGTTCTTGTCCTCCATTAGAATTCCAACATATTGAGGTATGCGTCTCAAATTCTCTCCTTAATCTTGTTCTTTATATTCAAGTTGCAGAAATATTCATGTCGTTGTGTGTGTCAAGCATCCCGATTTGACTGTTCCTTATGTCTTTGTTGTTACAGTGAGATAAGCAAAGCGCAGGACAGGCTTACAGACTTGTTGCAGAATGCTTTCACCAGTCACCCTCAGTACCGTGAAATTTTGCGGATGATTATGTCAACTGTTGGACGTGGAGGTGAAGGGGATGTAGGACAGCGAATTAGGGATGAAATTTTGGTCATCCAGGTTCGTATATACTTTCATCTTTCGGTGGCTCTTTCACTGACAGAGGCGACAGTATCTAATTTCCGTTTAGTGAAGAGCACGTTAACAAGAGTTCTTTTCCTAATTTCAGAGAAAAAATGACTGCAAGGGTGGCATGATGGAAGAATGGCATCAGAAACTGCATAACAACACCAGCCCTGATGATGTTGTGATCTGTCAGGTATTGCGAATGCAGAGGGAATATTGATGAAACCTCTTTCCCAGAAGTAGTTTAACAATGTACATTGCAGGCATTGATTGACTATATCAAGAGTGATTTTGATATTGGTGTTTATTGGAAAACGCTGAAAGAGAACGGAATAACAAAAGAACGTCTTTTGAGTTATGACCGTGCTATTCATTCTGAACCAAATTTTAGAAGAGATCAAAAGGATGGCCTTTTGCGTGATTTAGGTCACTATATGAGAACATTGAAGGTTAATAACACTATCCCTTTTATTGACTTTCTTCACTCAGTCTTGTTTGTGTCCATTTCTCTAATGCCTGGTTTGGGAGTTGATGGATAACTAAATGTTGCTATCCCTATTCTCAACTGCTTCTCTTTAGGTTGTCCTTTTTGCATCTATGTGTTTTTTTGAGCTAAGTTGCTCGGACTCGGGTGCGGGTGTCCGATACGGGTACGGATCTAGAGGTCGGATCCTTCACGGTCTCAATTTAAAGATTTGGGGATATGGATCTAGAAATGGAGACGGGTGGGGGGATTCGGCGAAAAATAATTTAAATATCTAAAAATAAGGTTATAAAACATAAATTTTGAGATATTATGTGGAAAACTTAAGGACAAAATATTTTTCAAGAAAGGAGATTAAAAGAAAAGCAATAATATAGAAATTTCTATATACAAGGTATTCCATTTTCTTCAATTTCACCTTAGCTTTTATTGTGATTATAGAATTTCATAAATCTGTCCGGACTTTCCCAATCGATTTTGGTCAAAGTACCCAAAATTGGTTGACCATATCGGGTACGGATCCCACACCCACACCCACATCCATGTCGTGTCGACACGGGTGCGGCACTGAAAGTGAAGAGTCCGAGTAACTTAGGTTTTGAGAATTAAAGGAGGAGTGCAACACGAGGACTTAAATATGTGCATCTATTCCTGATTATTATACATTGATCTAACGATGTTACCTGGGGTTGAAATATGCTTTTCGTATATAATTTTGCATAATTTAAGTTATTGGACATTGAAAATTTTGTAGCTGCATCCTTTCTGTGCCATTTCTCAACGTCTCTGTCAGATGAGTGTTGCCTTGGGTTGAGATTTATATCTGTCCTTATAGACTTTACATAAATACGCGCATCTAAGCCTGATTATGTTAAAATTTTAAGGGTCTTCAAAATATGATTTGAGGTGTATGATGTAATGATGTAGTGTGAGACCGGTATCTGTTTTGATATGGAAGAAATAATTAGGTACCAAATATATCAAGCTGGCATAGAAACTAACTGTCCTTAAAGACTAGAGAGGTGTGATTCTCTTTATCTCGGGGATACTTGTGTACTGGGGAAACTTTACTTAGAAACATGTGGTTGGTTATTTGTTTAACTTGAGAGGACTTAGGTCGTACCCCCTAAGATCTTTTCTACAGAGCTCGAAGAGCTCAGTGTTTATGGTGATCTATTTTCAGGCTGTTCATTCAGGTGCAGATCTTGAGTCTGCTATTGCTAACTGCATGGGCTACAAAACTGAGGTAATGCTGTCTATAGGAAACTTAGTCTTTCTACTTTGCAACTTTCATCTTAGCTAGCGTTTACTTATCATCAGGGAGAAGGCTTTATGGTTGGAGTCCAGATAAATCCTGTATCAGGCTTGCCATCTGGCTTTCAGGTAGTACTTGTCAACCTGCATCCTGTTTGTGTATTGCCGATTCTAGAATTGATTCATGTCATATCAATCCTACGAATAGGACCTCCTCCATTTTGTCTTAGACCATGTGGAAGATAAAAATGTGGAAGCTCTTCTTGAGGTAACTACAACTTTCTTGTACTTCTGTTTTCATTTGCTTAATACATGATACTTCCGAATAACTTTTTTCTTTCTGAAATTCTTTTTTGCGTAGGGATTGCTAGAGGCTCGTGAGGAGCTTAGGCCTTTGCTTTTCAAACCAAACGACCGTCTAAAGGATCTGTTGTTTCTGGACATAGCCCTTGATTCTACAGTTAGGACAGCAGTCGAAAGGGGATATGAAGAGTTGAACAACGCTAATCCTGAGGTATGTTATGTTAAATTTTCACACAGTTTTAAAATCAAGTTTCTTGGTCTAAATGTGTTTCGTTAATTTCAAAGTTTAATTTTGCTCTCTTCATGGCCATGTTACTTTTTTCACAGAAAATCATGTATTACATCTCCCTCGTTCTTGAAAACCTCGCACTCTCTGTGGATGATAATGAAGATCTTGTTTACTGCTTGAAGGTAATTATAAATAGTTTAGTGTGCTGGTTGATTTTTTAGATGTGTTGATTTATCTTAAATGTTCAGCAATCTAATATTTTTAGGTTTGAACTGCTTTGCTTTTGAGCAGAAAAAAAGAAATTAAATTCATTGAAAATTTTTCATTACATCCTGTTCAATAGTTCAATTACACTGCTCTGTCGATTGAAATATCTTTTTGTTTATAAAGGGATGGAATCAAGCTCTTTCAATGTCCAATGGTGGAGATAGCCATTGGGCTTTATTTGCAAAAGCTGTGCTTGACAGAACCCGTCTTGCACTTGCTAGCAAGGCAGAGTGGTACCATCACTTATTGCAGCCATCTGCTGAATATCTAGGATCAATACTTGGGGTGGACCAATGGGCTGTATGTTTTCTTTCACTCAACATTACTTACACATTCAGCACAGAATTATCATAATAATTTATCTCTGTGATTATTGGATGCAGTTGAACATATTTACTGAAGAAATAATACGTGCTGGATCAGCTGCTTCATTGTCTTCACTTCTTAATAGACTCGATCCTGTGCTTCGGAAAACTGCAAATCTCGGAAGGTTGTTAGATTTTCATATCTTATATGCGCTAAGCTATTGTTAATAGCAAAAAAAGAAAAAAAAAAACAGAATATGTGCACTCTTATGAACTATTTACCAGTCTCAATAAACTGTGACAGTTTCGAGTGGTATAATTGTGAGCATTACTATAAAGGATCAATTTTCTTGGTCTAGAACTATTGGTAAGTCTTATTTACACAGAAAGAGAGATTTTATGTTGTAAATCAGTAAGAGAACATTGCAGCTACAGATAAAAGAAACTAGATATTCCTTTCTTGTTTCCATCTAAGTGTCCGAGGAGACGAAAGAATATTCTGGCACGGTTATTCCTCTAATGCAACTCTCATCCTCTTATAACAGTTGGCAGATTATCAGCCCAGTTGAAGCCGTTGGATACGTTGTCGTTGTGGATGAGTTGCTTTCAGTTCAGAACAAAACCTACGAGAAGCCCACGATCTTACTAGCAAAATCTGTTAAAGGAGAGGAGGAAATTCCTGATGGTACTGTGGCCCTGATAACACCAGACATGCCAGATGTTCTTTCACATGTTTCTGTTCGAGCTAGAAATGGGAAGGTAGTATCTTCGGTTAAAAACTGTTTAGAGTGTTGAAATAAGATTATGCTGTATGTATTATTGAAGGAAACTTCTGTTAGGTTTGCTTTGCTACATGTTTTGATCCCAATATATTGGCCGACCTCCAAGCAAAGGAAGGAAGGATTTTGCTCTTAAAGCCTACACCTTCAGACATAATCTATAGGTAAACTCGATTATTTGTGAGTTTTGCTCAAACATAATTAACTATTTGAAATGCCAAACAAATATTTCTTTGATCATGATTTTCTCAAGTAAATCTTTAGCTTGTTTTAATCCTAAATTTGCGCCTTAACACAGTTTTGTAATGTGGGTCTTAAAGCTCTAAATTTTTGTTTTGGGAAAAATGAATAAACTCATGAACTAAAGTCAAAATTTTCTTTCATAGGAAATACTTTCTATTTTGGACTCAACTCATTTTTGTCTGAGGTGCAAGAATTATATAAGTGACAGTTTAACGGTTATTATTCTTTTCTTTTTATCTGGTTTTGCTTTTTGACATCTAATAGTGAGGTGAAAGATATTGAATTCCAAAGTTCAAGTAACTTGGTAGAAGCTAAAACTTCACCAACACTTGCATTGGTGAGAAAGCAATTTGGTGGTTGTTACGCGATATCAGCAGATGAATTCACGAGTGAAATGGTGAGGTTTGCAGTATTGACTGTGATTAGAACACTAAACTGTTTCTCCTCTTTTTCTGTTGATCTAAGTGATAGAAGCTTCTGATTGTTGATTCTGGAAACACTATGGTGACATTTCTCATATTTGTATGATAATGATTTATCTAGGTTGGAGCTAAATCACGTAATATTGCATATCTGAAAGGAAAAGTGCCTTCCTGGGTGGGAATTCCTACTTCGGTCGCTCTTCCATTTGGAGTCTTTGAGAAAGTACTTGCAGACGACATAAATCAGGTTCTTTTCCATTTACTTAACAAAAACAATATCAGCTTATTTTCCATTTTATTTCCACTTGTTTGTTTTATAAATACCCTCCACTAGCCTTTTATTGGGAATTTTATTGATACTGATTTGTTATTACAAGCTAACAACTGGAATGAATCAAACTACTATAATTATCTTTGAGCTGAATGATTCAACAACAATGGTGGATACCCTGTGAGAAGAAAATTAGATTAGGTGAGAAGAAGAAGAGAGGAACAAGAGAAGAGAGTGGATTTATTAGATTTTGTAACTGGCTTAGCCCAGCTGTGATTGGCTTATTTAATTGGCTCAACTCTGATTGCTGATCCATAACAAACTAACTGTCTGGCCCAACTAACTCCTTTTAAAAAAAAAAGATAAAAAATTGGGTGCAGGGGAAGGGAAATGGGGGAGGGGATTACAAGGCGTGGAATCAAACCCTCGTCAATAAGGTGAAAGTTCAGGTAGTCAGCCAATTGAGCTACTAAGATTCCTCCCAACTAACTCCTTTAATCTGGTGTCTCTGATTTATTCACTCATATGTAATCTTGGCCCTTCATCTGTAGTAAAATAACTCCCCACATGTAATATCTATACACATGAGCTGCCACATTGCTTTCCCAATTCAGCCCTTTAAGCGTCCTCTTTCTAAAAGTGTAAGCCTAATTCCCAGATCAACCCTTGATATCTCTGTCTCCGACATATAACAGCTGCATAGAACTCTTGCAGTAATATAATTTATTTCAGTCATGAACTTCCATTTCAATCCATGTAATGTGAACTAAGTTCTAGCAACATCGCACTAACACTCATTAAAACAGAGATCTAAAGTAATCCTAAGTAAATGAGTATCTTTTTCTGTTGTCCTAACAAAGAAAAGAAAATACTCTTTGGTAATTGTAAAATTTGTTTCCTGAAAATAGGATCTTTAAGGAGGAGGAGGAATTTCAATCAGGAACTGCTGAAGGAATCTTCTGATTGCTTGTGTTCTGACATGAAAAAGTAAAAAAGAAATCTTCTGATAGAAATGCAAAGTTGTTTCGTTAATTGAAGAAAACGAAGGAGAAGAAGAAAGAGAAAAGAAGAAAAGGAAAAGATATCTAAGATAATCTATATAAAAATAATGACATTTGGGATCAACTCAACCCTGAAAACTTGCTCATTAGGGAAGGATTGCTCAAGTCCATATAAAAACCACAGGTCCATTTCTTGTGGGACTCTTATACTCCTCCCTTCATGGCCAGGCCCAACTGGAGAAGAACCTGGACTTTGATACTATTGTAAAGATATAGGACTTGGGCCTAACTCAATAGTTCATGAAGGGAAGATTGCCCAAGTCAACATAGGCAGACCCCCAGTCCACCCCCCAACTAACTCACTCTAATTAAGGATCTTATGAGTTGTCATAACAAATAAAAGAGAATCATTTTTTGTAATTGAACAGTTCCCGTCCTGGTTCATTGAATCTTTAGGACGGACGATGATGCTAAAGAGAAAAGAAAAAGAGATTCGAATTGTTTCTGTTATCATAACAAAGCGAATAGAATAGCTTTTTGATAATTGTACAATTTGTTTGCTGGATCATGTGATATTTTTTATGTGAATTTTGGCACTTTACTATGAGACATTTCAGTTGGGTCTCTTACCCTCCCTCTTTGCCTTTCTCTCTTTTGCTTTATGTGTTTCTGAGAATGATACCAATTGATGGAACTGTTTCCTAAACTTCACAGGGAGTGGCAAAAGAGTTGAAAATTCTGAAAAAAAAACTATCTGAAGGAGAGTTCAGCACTCTTAGTGAAATTCGCAGAACTGTTTTGGAGCTTTCAGCACCAGCTCTATTGGTATCTTCGTTTATTCTCTTTGTTTCTGATATATTGTGCCTTAGTGTAACATACTGAAACTTTTGTAAAGTGAGACGACTATTGGATTCTCTAATGGGTGCTTTAATTCTCTTTTCATCACCCTCTCACACTAGGAAATTTTTTTCTTTTGATTCAATCCTTTCAAATATGTTTATTAGTCATAAAAAGAAATTCACGACTGGGTAGTAGATACCTTGATCATTTTTTCAAGTCATCGGTATATACTACATCAGAGAAGATTAACATCTTTGGCCCACACACTTGTCATCATATGTTATAGGTCAAAGAGCTGAAAGAGAAGATGCAGGGTTCTGGCATGCCTTGGCCTGGTGATGAAGGTCCAACACGGTGGGATCAGGCATGGATGGCCATAAAAAAGGTAAACCTTCTGTAGTGTTCTTTAACATCTGTAATGCTGTAGCTCAAATCTTGATGTGACAGGTAGCAGACCATAGACAAATAGTAATGTCTTACATAGAAACCTCTTTTTGTCAAAGGATTTCATGAAGGACGAGTTCATTCTTGAGTGCTAGCTTTTCAAAGATTTTATATATCTGTTGCTTCTTGAAATACGAGCACCTTGGGAGATTTTACTTGTTACATTTTATATCATTTGATCTTTTCAAGATCACCTTTTCCATTAAAAGGGAATAAAAATTTTTTACTCCCTGTTGCCGTTACCTCTCTATCCAGTGGGTGGATATGCATTTTCATTTTTTGTGTTCTCTAGGTTTGGGCTTCAAAATGGAATGAGAGGGCATACTTTAGCACAAGGAAGGTGAAACTGGATCATGACTATCTGTGCATGGCTGTCCTTGTTCAAGAAATAATAAATGCTGATTATGCATTTGTCATTCACACAACCAACCCATCGTCTGGAGACTCCTCAGAAATATATGCCGAGGTAGCATCAGATCACTGTTTTCATCATTCTGTTAGATTCTAATTGAACATTGAAAAATGAAATATGTCCTACCTTAGCAACTGTCCTCTTCCTCTGTTTGTCATTATCTCGACAACTAACTGTATTTTGTAAGGTAGATCATTAGTTGAAATTGAGTTGTACAAGAGGCATAAAAATGAAATCACTATAGCATTGATGTCTTGTAATATTTTTTCTTTCATTAAGGGCAAAGGATGCTTATGTCTTTCCTTCTGCACAGGTGGTCAGGGGCCTTGGGGAAACACTTGTTGGAGCTTATCCGGGTCGTGCTTTGAGTTTTGTCTGCAAGAAAAAGGATCTCAACTCTCCTCACGTGAGTATTGGTGCCTGTTGGTCTTCCAGAGTCGTGTTTATCTTTTGTAGTCTCCTTATTATATCCTCCCTTCCACCTGACCTCCTCTGTTCATCATTCTAAGAGAGAGAAGACGACATAGTGTCCAAGCAGATGTAGTAGGAGCTTCTATTGATGGTAGTTAAATGGGAAAGAGTGAGATTCTGACCTTTGATCTGAATCTTCTGATGGATCTAAAAATACTTTCAGGTGTTAGGTTACCCAAGCAAACCGATTGGCCTTTTCATAAAAAGATCTATCATCTTCCGATCTGATTCCAATGGTGAAGATTTGGAAGGTTATGCGGGTGCCGGCCTCTACGACAGGTAACTTCTCTTAGAAGTTTTCAGTTGGTGAACTTTTTAAGACAGCCACTCATTTAACATTTTCATAGTTTTGGGTAGATAAATTAATGAAGCTTTCCGGAAAATATTTCTAATTTTCTATATATCACAGAAGTACAAGCAATAAAGATTAAAGAAACCCTATATAACACAACATGACCCTTCATACACTCCTGATTTGAGCTCTTCATGTTTTCCCAAGAGGGGCATATATACTGCAAATGCTTCAAGTTCATAACAGTTGTATTTGTAACAAAATGCTTTGATTTCAGCTTTTATAGCATCACTGTAACAGCTCTCGTATTGGTTTACTGCAGTGTACCAATGGACGAGGAGGAAAAAGTTGTAATTGATTACTCTTCCGACCCATTGATTACCGATGGTAACTTCCGCCAGACGATCCTGTCCAACATTGCTCGTGCAGGAAATGCTATCGAGGAGCTATACGGCTCTCCTCAAGATATCGAGGGTGTAGTGAGGGATGGAAAGATTTATGTCGTTCAGACAAGACCACAGATGTGATCATATTCTCGTGGTATCAAATCTGTGCCCAATTACATGCCATGAAGTACCCAAAAGCTATCACCACCATGTTGACTTCCGCTATTGGGTGAGAACTGAGAAGTAGGAATTGCAGTATGAGGATTATAAGAAACTTTGTAAAACACAATTTAGCTCGGTATGTTATAGAGAGAAATGTGTAGACATTGTACTGTATATAGTATACACGCATGACTTATTTGCATTATTATTAACTGAATAATATAGCATCCAAAAAACCCTTTGGATGGTTCCAATTGCCCCATTAGCTTGCATTGGTGATTTGCTTATGCTCTATGTCCTGTTTTTTTTTTTTCCTCTCCAAGTAGTTGACAAGGGAGTAGGAAGGGCTGAATTTGACAACAGTTGTTGACAAAGGAGTATGAAGGGCTGAATTTGACAACAGTTGTCTCATTTTATACTCTGATTGCAGTTCGAATGGCAGCCTCTTTGCCTTGTGGAATATTCCTTCTGATTGTTTCTATTCTGCTAGCTAGCACGTCAATGGTTCGATTATCACTTAGGTCGTTTGGTGTGAGGTGGTAAAGCAAATAATCCGGGATAAAAATTTTTAATGCATGTTTGGTTGGCAATATTCGGGATAACTTATCCTAGGACTAATAAATAGTACCGGGATAAGTTATCCATGCAATTGGTGATTTATCCGTGAGATAAATTTATAAAAGGACAAAATTACCCCTACCTAGATTCATGCATGGGCCACTTTATGTACGTACGTATGTGCATAATTAATTAATCAATCTAACTCAAACACTTTAGGCGATCCATTATACGGACAACCATATACGTAAACCAAATAGTAAGGTAGTAATTTTATATTTATACAAATGATAAACATTATAATTTGGCCATTTGGATGGCTAACAAACTATTTACATAGGTAGACATGTTAAATAAATATAAGAATATTTTATGTATATTAATATTTTTCATATTTTATGTTAAACATTTGATGAATAATAAATTAAAAACTTTTCATAAATGCATAAAATGTAGATGAATATTAAATTTTGTTTGTTTTAAGATGAAATTTGTAATGAATTAATCCTTCATATTTTTATAAATATTAAAATTATTAGAGTTTTAATTAACCTATCTTCAATTGAGTAATATTTACCGACAACCTAAATTACCCCCAAACCAACAAATTCATATTAGCCTCTTATAACTAATTTTTCAGTTTAATTAACTAGCACAGTCCTTGTCGTAGTTATAAGCCATTGTTAAGCATTTGAATTGAAATGTTGATCACTATATTATATGAGTGATCCATGTTCACAATCGACTCCATTGTTCAATTACATATTTTAAATTAAATAATTTTTTAATCACTTAAAAATTGATATTGTATATATCAATTAAAATAAATTTTAATATTCTATATTATATGAGTGATATGTGTTTAAATGAAGTGACATAAACAACAAATCTTCTTTTACTTTAACAAACTTAAGTTGGAAGTTTTTATTTCAAACTAAATTAGATGTAGTAAGATTTTCTTTTAAACACACACGGCATAATCATGGAAAGGCACATGCAAAAAAATTAAAACTAAATAAGATAAAAATTTTATTTTTAAAATACATATGATATAATCATGAAAATGCACACACACAAAAAAATTAAGATAAATAAGATGAAAGTTTTAATTTTTAAGAATAAATATTTAAAGCTTGAAAAGAAATATATATAAAAAAAGTTAAATAAGATGGAGGGTATTTTGGTAATCAATTAATTTATTCTTAGAAATTATACCATGCATATTACTTTGAATACAACAAATCAAACACTCAATAAAAAATAATCCCAACATAACTAACCTAGTATAACTTATCCCATCATAACTTATCCCAGCATAAGTACATTCCCAATCAAACGACCCCTTAAAGAGTTGATACCTCTTAGGTGAAATGAGAGATCATACCGTAAATACTAGACTAAGGCCTCATTTGTTTGTACTTAATGAAGATCTAAATCTGAATGATTCAGACTTCAAACCATTAAGTGAATTTATTTTTTATTAAGATTTTAGGTCTTAGTAGGTCTGAGTAGGTCTTAATCATTCAGATCTGGAACTAAGTCTTAATCATTAATAGGTATTCTTGTATTGGATAATATTTACCACCACTCTATCCATAATCATCAGTCACCACCACTATTCACCTCTGCCATCACTCCCATTGTCAACTACCACTGCCTCCAACCACCACCGCCACCAACCACCGCCACCATCACAACTACCATTCACAATCATAATTTCAACGCACCACTATTTTCAGCCGCTACCATATCTATCACCTTCATTATTTTAATTATATCCGTCGCTATCACCCCCATCAACGCTAATGCCAATGCCAGCACCACCATCATAAACCACTATCGGCCAATCCCAACTACTAACCAACTTATCTATCACAACTAACACCCACCGCTAACTACTACTAACACATCATCAGCATCCGCACATTCTTTGGCCACCACCACAACCACTATTGTCACCAGTATCGCCACCTCTACCACCGCTTCAACCACCATAATCGTATAGTATATCTCTACTAATAATCATCTCCACCATCACAGCTAACAACATCTCCAACCACCACCAACACATCGTCAACTATCATGCATTCAGTTTTAAGCTATCACAATCAACACCTCCAACTACTAACATCAACCAACTTCACATCACTACCAAAACCAGTACCAATTGCCACTATTATAACATTCACTACAATATCAACACCTCTACCATCACAGTACACTAAAGCTACCGCTATGCGTGGTGTCCGGAGATGGACCCCACCATAAGGGTGTATCGTACGCAGCCTTACCTTGCATTTCTGCCAAAGGTTGTTTCGAAGGCTTGAACCCGTGATCTCTTGGTCATATGCCAACAACTTTACCAGTTACTCTAAGGCTTCCCTTTAAGCTCCATTATCACTAACAAATATAAATATTTTTTTACAGTCAAATAATAATCTTACCGTATTAAATCAAATATTTTTCTAATATATAATTATTTTTATTTAAATTGTATTTTTATTATATATGTAAATAAATAGATTCTGCATATTCAGATTTTGAAAAAATAAATAGTCTTAACTATTCAATTTTCAGATTTGAAGACAATATCTTAATTATTCATATATGCATTCAGATTCAAACGTCTGAATCTTAATAAAAACAAATGCAGCCTAAGTGGAGTCCGGAGCTGAAAGGGTTAATTTTTGGAGTAAAAATATTAAAGGGGACAATGAATGTTGAAAAAAAAGGGACAAAATGTCCTTGGCACAACAATTTCAAAGTCGCTGGACCCATAACGACTTACAAGTCGCTAGCCCACTAGAGACGTCCTTTAATTTTTAGTATAAATTTCACAAAATCATAACTTAAGATATCTAAATTACTAAAAATCCCTTCACTTAATAAAAATTATAAATATCCCTTATTTACATTCTATCTCTTTGAATCTCCAGATACATAACTTCTACCCTAAAATTTAGGATATATTTATTGCCTCCTTAAAAATTTGCCTATCTTCTCTTCACCAATTTAATACCATTAGATACAACATACAACAAATCATCTAATACAATTACTTTAGACAATCGATTTTTCAAAGAAGAAACATAACACGGCCCACACGAAGTCCATTATTATTTTCATTGTATTGCTAGTGATGTGCTATAGAAATATAACACTTTCAATGCTTAAAACAAGGAAAGTATGCGAGTTTCTTAGGTTGCTTTGTTAGATATGATGCATTATGGGTTAGTTTTACAGGAAACTAGGTTTTGAATGCTAAGTTCGTGAAAAAATAGAAAATGGAGTTTTTGGCTACTTAGTTGATCAATTTTGGGTATTCGTGGAACTTTTCAGATGTTCGTGACCAAAGCATGTGTTGAAAGTTGAATATTGGAAGCTTGGTTGTAAGTATTGGAAAGGTCGCACTTACCTATGTCTATATGTAGACCACATGTAGCATATGTAGTCTGTATAAGACTAAGGTAAGTACCAAAATTGAAGATCTCGAGGGTAAAAGAGCTGAAAAATCACTTCTGACACTTACCTATGACAACATGGACTGCATGTAGAACATGTGGGCCGCATGTGGGTAAGGTAAGTGCCAGAAGTCCAAAATTTCGAGAGCAGAAGCTGCAGGAAATTTTTCCTGCACATGTAGGTGTCTACATGTGCCTAGCCACAGGCCACATATGACACATGTGCCCAAGGCCAGGCCGCATGTGGACACCACATGTGGCCACCGACCCTTTTTTTATCCCTTTTTATTCGGGCTTTGATTTTAGGGTTTTCTCATGTACTATAAATACCTCTTTTATGTTTTTAGTAGAAGTTACGCACTCTTGTTACTTACAAATATATTTTGATTCCAAGATTCGATTTTGGTCTTTGAATTCTCTTGTATTAATTTTGATTGATTAATTCAGTTAAAGTATTGGGTTTTTACTTATGATTATTGTGATTTCATCTTATGCTTTCAATCATAAATGTTGTTGATTACTTCATAAGCATGAGAGGTTAAAAACCCTTAGTTAGGGTTGTGGAAGCCCTAGCGGATTGACAAAGTAAGGGAAGTGCTATTGTGGTTCTAAACCAATACCCATGCATGCATTGTATTATCTTCACTTTAATAGATATCTTAGCGGTTGCAAATATTAGGATCCCACCTAAATTATTGCTACTTACTCCAAAAGAGGAGTAGTAACTAGAAAAAGATAATTACAGTAGTAATTTGAAGTTAAGCTATCGATCCACACTATTAGATATTATCTAAGTAAAATGGTTAGATTTTATTTAATAACTAGAGACTCAGAAGGTAATAGTTAACTGGGATAAAGATAAGGGTAAGTAAGGCGACATTTCGAGACTCAAAAAGTAAAGGGTGAAATCTATCAGCTCATTCAAAAGACTGTTGATGGTACATAACTTGTCAGATTCTGCATGCAAGGTATCAGGTTGGTTCAATAAAGCATGATAAGCCTAGGGAGTTGAAAATCTAAGGGGAACACAATCCTAGTGTTCACCTATGACTGATTACAATCGAAGTTGAGATTCACCACTTGTTTGATATTGCTACTCAACCCCCTATTCACTTTTTCAGTTCTGCCCGTTGATTAAAACAGTTGAAAGCCATGATTTCATGTATTTCCTTGGGTAACTATATTTAATAGCGACCACATAATCTTCAAAGTAAAGGTGTAGCTTGGGAATTATCAAATTTTAGCGCCGTTGTCAGGAAATACTGTGTTGATTTGTTAATTAAAGTTGTTGTAATTTTTGGGTCTTATTATTTTTGTTCTTTGTTGGGTATATGCAGGTGTATGCCAAGAACACAGAGTAGAGGAAATATATTAATCCCATGGAATTTGAATCTAGAGAGGATCCTACAAACATTCAGTAGGATTATGGAACCGAAAAGAGATGATATTCCTAAAGGGGTTCGTGAGAATATGCCTTCCCCTTTTCCTGAAAATGTACAGGATATTATTGATCAGCAGACAGGGGTGCTTTTAGCACAAGTAAGATTCGAGTATCATAAGAAGCTCAGTACATAACTCAGGAGGCAGAGTTAGCTGAGCAGAGACAGGTAGTAGACCACCGAGCAGTACTCAGTAAAAATCAAAACTGATTTAGAGAAGGCCGTCCTTAAGTTATTCCAGCATATCAGTATGTGAAGTCGTATGAGGATGATGAAGAAGATCTGGGGTATGTTGAGCCAACAAAGACTGGAGCTATTATTTCTCTTATTTTACCCCCAAGAATTAAGTTTGACGTAATGAGTGGAATGATCCAACTCTAAAATTTAAAGGGTGTATTTGTTGGTTATAGATGATGCAAACATGCACCTTATGAATTTCATTGGGATCTGAAGTTCGTATACAAATTCAAGGATGAATCAAGAAGCGGTTAGACTAAGGTTTTTCCCTTTATCACTTATAGGAGAAACATCTTTATGACTAGAGGAACTGCTAAGATGATCTATTACTACATAGAACGAGTTGCGCAGACAATTCTTGAAACGGTTCTTTGATCCATCTAGGATACTACAACTTAAGGAGGAGATTTATAATTTCAAGCAGCTAAAATCAGAATTTATGTATGAGGTATGGTTCAGGTTCAAGAAGAAACTGACTATGGTGCCCAACCATCGGATGTTAGGGACGAGCCTATTGGAGATATTTTACATAGCCTTGACCATCAGTTCCAGAGCCATGGAAGACACTATCTTTGGAGGATCTTTTATGAGACTACGCTGGAAGGAAGCTTCAAAGATGTTAGATCAGCTTTGGCTCACTAATCGATGGTGGCAAAATCGAGAAGATGAGAGGGGATCTGACACATATGTTATTGGTGCATCATGCGACCAGAAAGTAACTGATGATGCAGTAGCACAAGATATTGCGCTGCTGAGAACTAATCTTTGGCTACTGGAAAAGAAGTTTGCAGCAACAAGTTCCAAGAAAGTGAAGGCAGTAGGAGCACATAGTTCAACTTTTAAAGCATACGAGTCAAAATTAGAAAAGAAAGTAAATTATTTGAATCATCAATTAGCGGGTTTCTGAGCCTAAGGGCAAGGGAACTAAGGTCGAAACTATTATAATATATACAAAGACCATATTAGGGAGTGAGATGATGACTGAAGGAAGAAGTATGACTATAGATAGAAGGGATATCAGTATGTTAAAAAAAGAGATGCAAAATCAAGAATGGAAGAGATGCTGACTAATCTGGTAAAGGGTCAAGAAAATTAGGAGATCAGCCTTAAAGAGATTAAGGTTGACATTTCAGGGTTGACCTAGAAGGTTGAATCCTATGCCATTGCTATCAAGTAGTTGGAGCAATAGTTTGGGCAGATGTCAGCAACATTGAACCAGAGTTAGCCAGGTACTCTTCTGAGCAACATTATGCAAAATCTAAAAAACGACGATCATGCTCTTTCCATTACCACTAGGAGTGGTATGACTATGATGGACCCCACATTACCTACTATAGAATTACCAAGGCATGATGAGGCTTTTATTGAGGAGACACCTATTGTAAAATCAAAAAATAAATAGGTAGTGAAGATGCAGTTGGTAAAGAAAAGGTAAGGGTTCAGTTGTTGATCAGGAAATACGATAAATTCCAAGATCACCCCACCTTTTCCTGAACCGACTGATTATGAGAGTTGACAACTTCAGCTTTTTGACTAACTTTGTCATTTTAGACTGTGAGGTTGACACAGAGATATCCATCATATTGGGAAGACCGTTTATATCCACAGCTAGAGTGATGGTTGACATGGAAAAGAGAGATTTAAAATTCAGAGTCAATGGGGGAAGGTCATATTAGCATCTGAAAATCAATAAAACAACCAACCGATATGAGGGTAGTGTCAGTGATAGATTGTATTGATGACCCTGGAGGGTATTCTTATGGGTATCTTGATGAATTCTGAGTAATAAAGATACCTGCGTCGTGCCATAATGTTAAATCAAGAACTGCATTAGAGGAAACTCATGGGCTTATTGCTGAAGTCTGAGTAACCAACACAGCCACGTTGTGTCGCAACTTTAAATCAAGCGCTGGGTAGGAGGCAACCCACTATTTTAGTGTTCACTTTTTCTTTTTTTTTCTTTTGAAGGTTTATAGCTTATGGACTTACCCAGAATATGGTAAGATTGATATATCCATAAATTTCCAAGTGAAGGAATTATGTGACCAACCCATCAGGCTCACTAGTCTCACACTAGTCCAGGTAAAGTGAGCAATAAATTAAAAGATAAAATTTTGAGGATGAAAGGGAAAGATGTGGACTTTGGCACATAATCATACTTTTGGAATCGTAAATTCAAGTTATGAGACTATAAGTATCTAGGAAAATATCAAAATGCCAAGTTCATAATGTAGGAAAGAAGGCCAAAAATTTAGGCCCACCTGCGGGCCACATGTGGAACATGAGCCACATGGCAGGCCACATGTGTGTGCAACGACCTAAATTTTAATTAAAATTTTGGTCCCACCAATGCATATTTAAGACCTAAATCGGCCCTCATTAATATTTAAACACTTTTTTCCTCATTCTAACTCATTCAAATCGTCAAAATCCCATTTTTCTCTTTATATCCAAACTTTCCTCTTAAATCATAAACAAATCTCGCACTTAAAGAAAGGCTAAATTGAAACTTGTTTGAGGTACTAACTTGTCCCAACACACTAAAAACAAGTTCAAACTTGGGTTTTGCTTGATTTCATCATTGTTCAGTTTCGATTATCATAAAAGAGGTAACTTTCTCGGCTCCTAATGGTTATGTATTGATTTATTTATCGAATAAACAAGTTAATATGTGTATTTCCATGAAAATATATAGAAACTATCATACTTGTATGTAGGATCCTTGAAGTAGTATAAAATCTTAATGTGGGGCCTTGTTTTGAATTATATTCTAAAGTTAGGCCCTAAATGAAAGTTGAACTTGAGCAAGTAAAGCAATACCTAAGGTTAGGCATGTTAACTTGCATTGAAATTCATGATTCTTGATATATATGTTCACATTGGACTTGTTGGGACTTCAAATAAGCTATAGGGGTGTGAAAATTGAGAATTTTTTTGAAATTTTCAAATCTAGTTTTTCTTCAACTTTTGCAATCCTATATTTTTGTTGGAAACTAACAACTATGTTTTTCATATACACATGGAACCAAAAGATGCTAAGAAGAAGGCTGGTAAATTTAGGAGGTGGGATGAGTCCCTTGAGTCTAGTGGTTTGGTGGAGGAGTACCCGATTGTATGACTTAGAGATGCTACAGATAGGGTAACACATAGAGTTACCAGAGGATAGATGTGCCAGGCAGTCGAGACTATTTTATTAAGCTCTATGGGACAGCCATTCATGAGCATTAACAATGGGGTAGACAACCAGCCTTTACTCAGCCTAGGCCTCGGGCTGAGGATGTTCAAATTATCTAGGTTACACAGACACATATAGCCCGACTGAGAAAGAAGACAACTCGGAGATAACCTCTATATTCTCTCACGCCATATGATGAATATAAGGATGAGGCAGAGTCTAAGATAGATACATAGAGAGTAGCTCAGGACCTCCAGTCTGAGGAGGGGTCCCAAGATTTATCCGAGGTTGTAGAGCAGGAGGAGTCATAAGTGGTACCCTAGTCTGAGATGGGTACCACAGTTCATGTACATCAGTCAGATATACCTCAATTTGAGGAGGGTACAGAGCAGGTTTCCTAGAAGATGCTTGATCCAAATAAGGGCACACCAGTATAGTAGGGGCAGAGTTTCACACCTACACATGCCTCGGAGGCACCTTTAGAGAAAAATTTGAGGTGATGTGTGGAGGGGATGTGGAAGATATTTGATATTGACAGTCATATTTTGGATTCGAAAGGACCAAGAGGCTTATTTTTTAGTAAAGCATGATTGATCTATCTGGGCTGAGTCGAGTACCATAGTTGTGGGCTTTCTTTGATCGTTATCAATTAGAGTGGATGACTAGAACACTTGGTTATTACATCCTGGATGTGGTGTGAGAGTTTTATGCCTTATATCGTGCCATAGTAGTTTTTCTGATACAAAGATCTCTAGGCTTGATGAGATACATGGATCAACCACAGCTTGATCAGACCCTTGTAAGAGGGGTTAGGGTTGTTAGTTTTAAAGAGACTATCTGTTAGGTTATTTTTGGTCTAGATTATATCACTCTCATATCCACAGCTAAGTGCGACTATAGACTAAGAGTCACACATGATAGATAAATTATGCGGGAGGCTGAGCATAAACGAGAGAGAGTTGAGATGCCTAGGTGGAGAGCCATCTATATTTTACTTTTGGATGATGATACCTCGTGTATCGATAGACACGATGTGATAAAGAAGCGTTCACTGACTTTTGATGTGAAGTTTTGGTAGTTTCTCATTTGATATCAACTATTCCCTGTTGGTTCAAATAATATGTTGACTTGGGAGGGAGCAACCTTGATTGCTAGTTCGGTTGTCGGATAAGCTATTAACTTTGAAGCCATCGTTCGACATGAGATTCATGATAGAACTTTTAGGGAGTCGACACATTTGCTATTTTCCTGCCTGATTTAGAGGTTATGTGATGAGGCTTGTGTGCCTGAGATATTTGGAGTAGATGAGAGGATACTTATGACAGCCACAGTGTAGATGAAGAGTATGAAGGATCCGACATGCCCAGCCCTTCCCAAGAGATTTAGTGAGCCCGCTGCAGCACCTCGGGCCTACACTAAGGTCCCATTTATTTCCATAGAGCTTGGTGATATACATGGAGGTAAAGTGGGAGTTAGTGTTGATCTTGAGATAAGATAGCAGATATAGGCCCCAAATTTAAGTACTTAGGGTGAGGGGACACCATCCATTTCTTTATTAGCCCCTTCTTCGACCTTAGAGTCGATTGGTGTATCTTCAGATCCCACCCACTCATTTACTATAGCTCCTGCTATAGGTATGATTATGATATCTCAAAAGTTCTTACAGAGCTTAGTGGATAGTTAGAAGGCCACTGATGATCGATTACAAGTTGTTGAGACCGAGATGACTACTCTATATGGGCAGATGCGTTTAGGAGTTTAGACTAGATTCGAGATGACAGAGTCTAGCTGAGAATCCACACAGAGAGCCGCCATGTATGAGCTAAGTACTGACTTACAAACACATCTTGATGCTTTTGAGATATATATTACTACTAGATTTATAGAGAGAGACATATTGGATCTATCCCAAATGAGGGAAGAGATGGATATATTGTGAGAAGAGGTATGTTCTCTTATAGAGAGCCATATGGTATCTATTTCTTCAGTTATACCCTCAGTGGTCCAAATATCCCTTCCACACGTACCAAATATTTTGATTTCTTCAGAGAGGATAATGAAGAGGTCTTGGTAGTTAGGGCCAAGAGAGGACACATGCTGACTTACAGGCACGTCTTGATGCTTTTGAGAGATGTGTTACAACTAGATTTACACAGAGAGATGTTGGATCTAGCCCAGATGCGGGAAGAGATGGATATATTACGAGAAAAGGTATGCTTTCTTAAAGAGAGCCATATGGTATCCATTTCTTCAGTCATAACCCCAGTGGTCCAGATATCCCTTCCACGCATACCCATATATTTTGATTTCTTCAGAGAGAATGACGAGTAGGTCTCGGTAGTTAGGGCCAAGATATGACACTAGGGAGACCTGTAGGATCTAGATATGCTATATGAGCAGGCCTTTAAAAATTCCAGACATAATTCGATGGATTATGCAGTTATTGAGAGGTAGAGGCGTGCAACTATAGCAGCGGGGGCATCTTCTAGTAGTGCACCGCCAACACCATTGCCTCCGCCAGTTGATATGCCTCCATCTGGGGATACTCATGATACAGACACTTAGTGCATCCTAGGTATGTCCTCATTCCCTTTGTTTTATATTATTTTAGCACATTAGGGATAGTGCACATTTTTTGTTGGGGTGGGGTAAACCATAACCACCATAGGTTTTTGTTGCCGTGTTTTTTTTTGTCGATCGCGGTATGATTGTAGAACCGATATGTTTTGGTTAAAATTTGTGTCGTCTAGTATTTTATTTCGTATTGTGTTGTGTTTTTCTGTAATTAGGATATTTTTAAGTATTTAGGACAGTTGTCATATTTTTTTAGTGATTTTTGAAAAAATGACACCCTTTCAAAAAATTTATTTTAGAACTGTGTGAATGTATATATGTGTGAACTTGTGGATCTTGTTATGTCATTAGGATTAGAGATATTATAATCACTTGCTAACACTTGTATGAACCAGATAGGTAGCAACTTGTAAATGAGATCCCAAGGTTAGTGTAGTGCTAAGGAGGCTTAGTCACTTGATATGTCCGTATTTATCATACTAGCCCCAAGCCTACATTACAGGTCGAGAAAATTCCTATAGTGAGCCTAGCCTGACCGTTTGAAAACTAAGGTAAAGAAAAAAAGGGCAAACCTATAGTATTTGATACATATTGATTGGAATTTCTTTTCTGAGTGTGAGTGTCTCTTGACTGTCCCTGCATTGACATGCATTATTCATATGAGTGAGTGGGACATCTTTGTTGTGAGAGCACATGAGTCATATTGCTAGTTGTCGACATGTTTGAGTAATGTAACTTGTACATATGCATGGTTTTATGTTACTTATATAGTGAAATACCTTTATCCCATTGTGTCACATTGTTGTACTTCATGTTTATACAAAGTTGGTTTCAAAAAGTGAGATAGGAGAGGGTGTTGTAATTTGATCTTAAAGTGTTGATTGACTGCCATGAATAGCTTAGCACCTCTTAACTAAGCATCGTGTTTTATTTTGTCTTGTACTGTTGTGTTTTGTTGCCTGAGTACATGAAAACATTTTAAGTTGAGGGTGTTGATATGTTATAGAAATATAGCACTTTCGATGCTTAAAACAAGAAAAATATGCAAGTTTGTTAGGTTGTTTTTTTAGATATGATGCATTTTTGGTATGTTTTGCAGGAAGCTTGGTTTTGGATGCTAAGTTCGTGAAAAAATGAAAAATAGAGTTCTTGGATACTTAATTGATCAATTTTGGGTATTCGTGGCACTTTTCAAATGTTTGTAACCAAAGCATGTGTTGAAAGTTGAAGATTTGAAGCTTGGTTGCAAGTATTGGAAGATCCGACACTTACCTATGTCTATATGTGGACCACATGTAGCACATGTGGCCTATATAAGACTAAGGTAAGTACTGTAATTGAAGATCTCAAGGGCAAAAGAGATGAAAATTAACTTCCAACACTTATCTATGTCAATATGTGGACCGCATGTAGCACATGTAGGTTAGGTAAGTGCTAGAAGTCCAAAATCCCGAGAGCAGAAGCTGCAGGAAATTTTTTATACACATGTAGGTGTCAACATGCACCCTGGCTCAGGCCGTATGTGGAATAGGCGCCTAAGTCTAGGTCGCATATGGACAACACATGTGGCCACTAACCCTTTTTTTGTCCTTTTTCGTTCGGGCTTTGATTTTACGATTTTCTCAAGTACTATAAATACCCCTTATGTGCTTTTTAGTATAAGTGATGCACTCTTGATACTTACAAATCTATTTTGATTTTGAGATTCGATTTTGGTCTTGGAATTATCTTGTATTGATTTCGGTTGATTAATTCAGTTAAATTTTTGGGCTTTTACTTGTGATTCTTGTGATTTTATCTTATGCTTTCAATCATGAATGTTTTTGATTACTTCACAAGCATGAGAAGCTAAAAAATCTTAGCTAGGGTTGTGGAAACCCTAGCGGATTGACAAAGTAAGGGAAGTGCTATTGTGGTTCTAAACCGATACCCATGCATGCATTGTACTATCTTCACTTTAATAGATATCTTAGAGGTTGCAAATGTTAGAATCCCGCCTAGATTATTGCTACTTCTCCAAAAATGAGTAGTCACTGGAAAAAGATCATTACAATAACAATTTGAAGTTTAGCTGTCGATCTACACTATTAGGTATTATCTAAGTAATATGGTTAGCTTTCACCTAATAACTAGAGACTCAGAAGGTAATAGTTAACTGGGATCAAGATGAGGGTCAGCAAGGAGACATTTCGAGACTCAAAAAGTAAAGGATGAAATCCATCAGCTCATCCAAAATGTTGTTAATGATACATAACTTATCAGATTCTGCATGCAAGGTATCAGGTTGGTTCAATAAAGCACGATAAGCCTACTGAGTTGAAGATCCAGGGGGAACACAATCCTAGTGTTCACCTACAACTGATTACAATCGAAGTTGAGATTTACCACTTGTTAGATAATGCTACTCAAAACCCCCCATTTACTTTTCCAGTTCTGCCTGTTGATTACAACAGATGAGAGCCATAATTTCACGTATTTCCTTAAGATTCGATCCAAAACTTTATTGGGTTACTATATTTGATAGTGACTGCATAATCTTTAGAGTTAAGGTATAGCTTGGGCATTATCAGCTAGCAGTTGTGCTTTAAATTCCAGTGATTGAATACCATGGGCAAATGACATGCTCGACATCACTTAGTAACTTGAACGTCTGTACGCCATTCATTCAAGTTTCAGGTACATATTCTTGTATTTGAAGATACATAATTTAGCTTAGTTTTATATGCATGTTCTAGATGTATATTCTTGTATCTATACGCCTGATATTTTTTTTTTTGATATAAGCCTATTTCATATACATGTATATAGTTAGAAAGTTTCTGTATGTATCTCTTTTAAAATATGTATTTCTACACTAGATACCTTTTTTGTATTGTGTATCTCTTATGCCTTTGTATTTCAAATCTCATTTTTTATACTTATACATCATGTCTTACCATGATATGTTTTTAACCAAAATTTTTATCTTTTTTTTTAGGGTTTGAAATTCTTTGCAAAAAGTTGAAAAAGGAAAATTACACTAAGGAAAAAAAAGAGAAAAGCTAAAGAAGAATGAATCTGGATGTTAAATATGGAGAAGACTATTTCAAAATAATTGCATTATTAACTAAATGCCATTTTCTGAGAATATTTAGATGTTAATTAGAAGATCTGTAGAGTATGTTACTCGTTAAATGAATAAATTACCGTTACTTTCCATAATTACAACAAATCTATTGTTTATTAAAAATGTAACATTAATCATGTATCTCTTTTAATATTATGTATCTGAAAAACTAAAAATCAAGACTGTACAAAATTTTGAAAAAAATTTGGATAAAGTGTAATTATGGTAAACTAGTCGGGATTTATGTAAAACACCCTAATTTTTACTATTCCCAGCCTTTCTCTATATAAGTTTCTTCTCTATTTTTTCATGTTTGAGTATTATTTATATCATTTGAGTTTCTATCAAATCCTCCAACTGTTTGTTGTTGGACTATATCCTTGAAGAATCAATATTCAAATTCTGTAAATATGTAGTAAAACAGAGATCAAACTCATTCTCAGTAGGTTCTTGAACAATAGGACAATATTCAATTGACACAAACATATCAAGACTCATTAAGTTAATGCAATTATCAAAAATTTCGACAGTACGAAGAAATAAAGACGAATAATCATCACTCCAAATACAAGTCTCATCATATGTTGTAATTTTATAGGCTAAAAAACGTTGGATATCATCCGGTGATAACCACCACGTCTTTCAAATTACTGATACGCAACTTTTTCCTTAGTAGATGTTGCAATTAGTCATATTTAAGGAATAATGGATACACCTTCACAACTACAAGTGATCGACTATATCTTACAAAGCTGGCTTAATATAAAACATGACAACCCCAATATAAATTTACTCTTACTGAATCCTCATTCATCTTTTATACAACAAAAAGATAATTTGTACAACTTATTTAATAAAATAAGGAATTGAAAGATAAAGGGTTAATTCAAATAAAGTATGGAGAATAAGCTTATATAGAGAAATATTGAAAATAAATAAAAAATTAAAGAAAGTCATTGATGGGCCAGCAATTTGTAAGTCACTATACTCACATTGACTTACTAGTCACTGGCCCACTATCGACTTCTAAATTGTTCGGCCAAGGGCGTTTTGTCCTATTTGATTTTTTCCAACATCGTACCCTCTGATATTTTTGCTTAAAAAAATTGGTCGTTTTAGGTCCGGACTCATACAAAGTGCTCCCAACTCTAGTTCTGTCACTTCATACTTGGTTGGCTAGAAGCCCATACTCTCTTAAGCAGCAGAAATTATCATAGACAAATTATGAAAAAAATTTAAGTTTTGTGCAATTGTTAGTGTACAAAATATTCTGTAGTATCAAATAAACTTGACCTGCTATTGCAGGTTACCTAATTTTTTACATAAAAATTGAAAAATAAAAAAATGGATAACCTGCAATAGCATGTCAAGTTTATCTGATAGTGTAGAATATTTTATACACTAACAGTATACAAAACTTAAATTCTTATGAAAAAACACCCTAACCTCCCACTATAACATAGTCAAGTAGCATTTATAAACTCTTTTTGAGTACAAATAACAAGGTATGCAATCCTAAAATTGAAAAAAGAACAGAGATGGTACTATGAGCTAATGTGGTTGGATCACTTCAACTGAAAGCAAGCAAAACCTCAAAATAGATCAAACTGATCTCGATGCAGTACTAATAGAAAAATCTACATAAAACAGTAAATTATGAGTCATAAGAAATTAGTAAGAGCACTAACTCGCTCCCTGTCATACTAAATAAAACAAATACATAAGAGAAAATACAGTAGTAACATATACAAGTGAATATAATAGATATATGTCACATTATAATATCTTAATCACTAGTGCCACCTATACGTTCTATCAAAATTTAGACCATTCACAGGGCGTAGTGAATCACGTAGGTTGGAATATGCATGGCAATAGATAGTCCATAGCCAACCTTTACCTTGCAAATAGCACTATCATATGTGTAAAACATTAGACCATCAACGATGAAGGCTAATTGAATAGTGCGTTACACCAGACCATTCATAACCAACTTAAATCATAAATCTCAAACTACAATCTAGAAACATGACTCAAAAATATCAATAAATACATCTCAACATTCAATACACTTATAATAACATAAATAAATGAAATATTTCATATCATGCATCATATAAGTTCGAACAAGTGCAACATCCTCAATTTTTGTCAAATGACTAGAAATAGCACGTCAAAGTTGTTGAAGTGTGACGTATAATTACATAAAAGAAATCACTCAAAAGCTTGTTTGTGTGCCATCTTTCTCATTGTTTGATGAATTTGTTTCATCATTAAAATTATATGTTTATCACAAATTTATTCCGTACTACTGGAGTCATTAGCTTTTCTTATTTTAGCTCAGCATCATCCTTATACATATTTTTTAAATGTAATACACAATTTATCAAAGATAACATACAGACATTTTTTTAGTCACATTTTTTTTATAAATCCTATAAGCCTTACTTTTCTTGTGTAGTTTAAGAGTACTCTCTCATCATTTTTTCCATCAAATTTTTCAAAATAATATAAATGAAGCATCCATCGCCATGGGCTCTTAGGTGGATAGGTTAAAATATCTTTCTTTGAGTAATTTATGAGGAGATTTCTACCAAAGAGGTTTGTTCGTTCATTAATTAATGATGTAGTATGCAGTACAAATGGATTTAACCTAAAAAATTCTAGCAAAATCATAGTCAATTCTAGCCAATTAAGGGACCTTCCTGTTCTCTTTTTATCCATTTTCGAAGGCAAATTTTCCTCCCTTCAAGCCGCAACTGAAAGAAAATTTAATTTATCACAAATTATATGTATTGAAATATCATTGCCCATGTGTCAGTCATACTTTTCTTCTTTTAATCTAACTTACAAAATAATCAAAGATTAATTTTTGAAATAAAGACTAGCTTGATTTTTTCTTGAACAAAAGGATGCACTAATCTCTTTGTAACTAACTTGGTAACACATGAATACTCGTTTCTTTTACTTGTTTCATTCTTTCTAGCAGGTTTAATATTTTTTAAGAAACATTGAGATTTTCTTCTCTAAATTTTAAATCCATTGAATTATTATATTTGAGGTGTCCTGTACGACCATAATAATAGTTGTTCCTTTTTAGATTCAGATTCAGTTTACAAAATTTTGTGTTCTTTTGCAAAGATTAGTGAGAATTTTGTTGGGTTCTAAGTAATGAAATGTGAATGAAAAATGAAGGAAAGAAAAATAAAGAGAAAGTAAAAATATGTATTCACTTTATAAAAGAAGTGTTCTATCATTTGAAATTTGATAATTAGTGATATTTTAGTTCAAAAATTTGATGGAAAAATTTTCTCCATTTGCAGATGCACCCTAGCATATGTAGACGAATGTCACAACACACCTCAAAGAAACATGATCCCTTGAGGCATTATTTGATAATAATAAAGGTGACCTGCAGATGTAGGTACCAACGCAGGTCAATCCAAGCATTCTAGTTTGTACTAAAAGTTGACCTGCGGCCACATGTGGCCCATCTACGGTCATAAGTGAGCCCGCAAGTGACATGATGGTTCGAAATAGAGTGTCTTTTCAAGATCCATTACTTACTTTTTGAAGCACCATATTTTGGCTATAAATATTTGAATTTTTTCTCAGGCAAAGACATGAAATTTTGAAGTGAAAAATATTTTCTTCTTTCTAAAAACCCAAGTGTGATTTACAAATCATTGAGTGTTCATAGTTCAGCAAATTTGAGGTACCACTATTTGCTGAGGTGAATTATTTTACCCTGAAAGGATATATTCCATTAACCTCGGGTACTTGAGGAGAATAAATTTTGTAATGACACACCGTAAATTTGGTTCCCAAAAATAATTTTAACTTTATTTTTATAGCTGTTTGAGCTTGTGTTTGAAGTTCTTCAAACTTCAATTTGATAGTTTATAAGTTGTTTGAACTTGTGTTTGAAGTTCTTGTTGTTAATACAGATTTTGTACCCAAAAAACAACATTTTTAAGGAGTTAATTATAATCTATGTTTTAATTTCTGGAGACTAAAGCCTTTTGGCTGTCTACTCTGTTTGAACTTGATAGTTTTTTGAATATATAAGAACTTCACCACAAGTCAAAGATTCATTTGATTGAAACTTTGAAGAATATAAACACTTCATCATCAAACTAGAAATAAGTCGCTTATAGTTTAAAACTTTGTTATTAGTATTTGTGATACCGAATTAGTTTTCTCTTTGTAACAACAAAATGACTATTGAAAATAAAGTCAATGATGGAATAACGAATTTTGCAGCAACAAACATTACTACTTCAAGTCGTTTGAATGCTGCTTCTGCCATGGCACTAGTGAAAAAACTAGAACAAATTTTTGGTGTTGATTTCAAACATTGGTAGCAAAATATGTTATTTTATTATATTACTTTGAGTCTTCAAAGTTTCATCACAAAAAGTGTTCTTGAATTACTAATAGAAATTTTAGAAAATATGCTTTGTAGTAATGGAAGCTTGGAAGCACTCAGACTTTTTGTGTAAGAATTACATTCTGAGTGGCCTACAAGATGACTTGTATAATGTGTACAGTAATATTAAGACCTCTAAAGAACTCTATATGCTCTAGAAAGAAGTATAAAACAGAGAATTTCGAAATAAAAATAGATTATTGTTGAAAGATTTCTAGACTTTAAGATGGTAGACAATAAAGTTGTAGTTACCCAAGTCCAAAAGTTTTAAGTCATAATCTACGATCTCCTTGTTGAAGGTACAAACTTAAATAATACCTTCATTGAACACATTAAGTTTGTTTTTGATACTTAGTTAACCTATGATGTAGGTTTGATTGTGAAAAAGGCTTTTAAAGTAGTTGCAATAATCGAAAATTTATCACCTTTGTGGAAAGACTTCAAAAACTACTTAAAGTATAAGCTCAAGAAGATGTCTATTAAAGATCTTATTGTAAGATTAAGGATTGAAGAGGACAACAAGGCAGCATAAAATAGGTCTCATAGTAATTCTATAATAAGTGGAGAAAACAATGTGGAAGACGACCTTACTAAATCAAAGAAGTGAAAGAAAGCATCAGAAAAATAAGGCAATACGCCTAAGAAAGAATTCAAAAATAATTGCTTTGATTGTGGAAAAATTGACTGTAAGTTTGCAGATTGTTGGTCTTCAAAAAAGGGTAAGAAAATGGATCAAACAAATCTGACTGAATCCAAAGATGACATGGATGATCTTTGTACTATGCTATTAGAGTGCAATCTAGTTGAAAATTTTAGAGAGTGGTAAATTGATTCAGGTGTCACCTATCACGTGTGTGCCAACAAAGAACTATTTACATCATATGCCAACTCAAGATGATAAGAATATATTCATGGCAAACTCTTGTACGACAAAGGTTGGAGGAACAAGCAAGGTTTGCTTCAAAATGAAACTGGACAATGTGGTGATACTAAACAATGTCCTTCATATTTCGTAGTTGTGAAAGAACTTAGTTTCTTCTTCACTTCTAGCTAATAATGAATTTAAATGTGTATTTATTTCTAATAATATTACAATAAGTAAGATGAAGTGTATGCAGGTAAAGGTTACCTCACCGAGTGTCTTTTTAAAATTAATATAATGATGATTGATATGGTTAAAAGTTCTGATTCTTCTTACTTACTTGAGTGAAATGATTAATGGCATGAACGTTTAGGATATGTCAATTATAAAATCTTACAAAAATAGATTAGTTTAGAAGTTTTGTTTAACTTTGAGTACAGTGAACAAAGTATCAAACGTGTATTGAATCAAAGTATGCTAAGCATATCAGTCTACTGAAAGAATTTTTAATTTTTTAGACTTAATTCACACAGACATTTTCGATATGAAGTCAACACCATCTTGTGCTGGCAAAAAGTATTTCTTAACTTTTATTGATGATTGCACGAGATATAAAATTAAAGTTGAAAATCAGTTGGATAAAAAAATTAAAATAATGAGAAGTGATAGGGGTGGAGAGTATGAATCTCCTTTTGTAGAGATGTTTTTGAAAAATAAAATTGTCCATCAAACTACTGTTCCATATTCACCTCAATCAAATTAAATTGCAAAAAGAAAAAAATTGCGTTGAAGAAAATGATAAATATGTTACTTATAAGTTCAGATTCACCTCAAAACTTGTGGGGAAAATCTATCCTTATAGCAAATAGAATACTCAATAGAGTGCCCCATAACAAGACACAATCTATTTCATATGAGAAACGAAAAGGAAGAAAACCTAACTTGAAATATTTTTAAGTGTGGAGATGTCTAGCCAAAGTCCAAGTTCCTATACCCAAAAGACTAGAAATAGGGCCAAAGACTATGGCCTGTGTTTTCAACAAATATGCTACAAATTATAATGCATGTCAATTTTTGGTTCATAAATCCAAACATCAGGATATTCATGATAATACGGTAATTGAATCAGCTAATGCTAAATTTTTTGAACACATTTATCCATATAAAACTAGACATGTGTTGCCTAGTGAAGGGTCGACCTAGGAATGAACCAAGAGACAATGTACTTAATGAAGAGAATCCAAGGCATAGTAAGTGACAAAGAATGTCGACTTTCTTCAGATTAAATTTTGTAACATTTGTTCTAGAAACTAAGCCTCAAACATTAAAAAAAGTGTTGTCATCAGCGGACTTATTCTTTTAAAGGATGGCAGTCAATAGTGAGATTGATTTAATCATGAGCAACCACACATGAGAGTTTGTTGATCTTCCTACAGGAAATAAATCCTTAGGTTCTAAATTGATCTTCAAAAGGAAAATGAAAGTTGATGACTATTGATAAATACACTGTAAGTCTTTTTGTGAAAGGCTTTAGACAAAAATAAGGCCTTGATTATTTCAACACATACTCACAAATAATAAGGATAATGTTCATTCACATATTGGTTGCATTACCGACAGGATATGATCTTGAAATCCATCAAATTAATGTGAAAAAAAATTTCTTAAATAGAGAATTGGAGGAAGAACTTTACACGGAACAACCAGAGGGTTTTGTGATTCTTATTAAAGAAAGAAAAGTGTGTAAACTTGTTAAGTCACTTTATGAACTAAAAGAAGCCCAAACAGTGGCATACAAAGTTTGACCAGATCATATTGGCAAACAGATTTAACATAAATGAATGTGATAAATGTGTTTACATTAAAGGAACTTCAAATTACAAAGTCATTGTTTGTTTGAATATGGATGATATGTTAATCATTAGTAGAGACATTTCTAACATAAATTCTACTAAAAATGATTGAGAGCAAATTAAATAAAAGACCTTGGAGTTTCTGATGTGATCTTAGGGATAAGAATTCATAGAAATCCACAAGGATTGGCATTGTCACAGTCCCATCATATGAAAAAGGTACTCGACAAGTTCAGGTGTTTGAATTTCAATATTGCCAAGATACCATTGGATGTGAGCTTTGCACTTTAAAAGAATAAAGGTGAAAGTGACTCACAATTGGACTACGTAGAGTGTTGGAAAGCTTATGTGTAATATGAATTATACGTAGCCAGATATAGCATGATCTATTAGTAAATTGAGTCAGTACATGAGTAATCTCAATCAAACTCATTAAATGAAAAATTAAAGAGTTTTGGGGTATCTAAAATATACTCAAGATTATGATTTGCATTATAAGAAATATTCTACCGTAATGAAGGATATAGTGATGCAAATTAGATCACCGAATTGAAAAAAGTAAAATCCCCAAGTGGATATGTATTTACTCTTGGTGGAGGATCAATCTCTTGAAAATCATCCAAACAAACATCTATTGTCCGCTTTACAATAGAATTTGAATTTATTGCACTAGATAAAATTGATAAAAAGGTTAAAGGAATCCAAAATTTCTTGAAAGATAGTTGTTATTGGCCAAACCCTTTGGCACTTGTATGCATACACTGTGAGAGTCAAGCAGCAATAGATAAGGCAGAAAGCATGATGTATAATAATAAATCTTATCATATAGGATGAAAACATAATACTATTACAGATATAATCTTTAGTGGAATTATCATGGTGGACTATATGAAAACAAAGAATAATGTGTCGGATCCATTAACAAAAGTTCTAACTAAAAAGGGAGTTTTGAGATCATCAAAGGGAATAAATTTATGATCTAGGACAAGTCATTACAGCAGTAACTCTACCTAATAGGCTGGAGATCCCAAAATTTAGGTTGAAGAAGATCAAAAAAAAGTTGTGGTTAACAGTTCAACACTGTCAATTAACTCAGCTCATTCTCTTGATAAAGACAATGTTCAGGAAATAAGGATAAGGCTTATGGTTTGAAGCTTTTTAATGGTTTTTAAGTTTGGCAGGTTTGATCAAATAGTTTTATCTATAGGGTTAAATGTTTAGGAATAACCTATGTGAGAGTGAAATGGAAGTCACTTTAAAGAGAATAATAGTAATGCCCTATTCTCTAAACTCTCATGAGATCAGGTCGTATTTATGACTGAAAAGAAAAAAATCCAGAGAATCACAAATGGTAAAAGGCTGATCTTGTGACTTGTGATGTCTAGATATACAGTAAAGTTCAATGCTTTATAGATTTCACATTTTCCTATTAACCGAGTGCATCTTATGCAAGTTCACGATGAAAAGTTCAAAGGAAAGCTACTTATTAAATGCAATTAGTCTTTTCTCGTAGTCACACTTTTATTTATATATTTTTTGATAAAATATCCATTTCCCAATTAGATGGGGGATTATTGGATTCTAAGTGATAAAATGTGTATCATTCTTAAACTTAGAATCATGCATTCATATGGATAATGAGGTAAGAACAATATAAGCCTCGTGCCGTCACTATTGCTCGACTGGTTTTGACTTTGGTTTTAAATTGAGATTTGAAAAATAATCGATCGAGAGGTTATATTTTTGGATAAAATTCATTTGAAAATTGATATTAGTGATATTTATTCAAAAATTGGATACCAAAATTTTCTCCATTTGTGGACGCACCGGAGCATGTGCGGGCGCATGTCACAATGCACCACAAAGGTACGTGAACCTTTAAGGCACAGTTTGATAATAGAAAAGGCGACCTGGGTGTGTACCTGGCGACCTGTGAATGTAGGTGCCAATGCAGGTCAATCCAATACATTTAGGTTTGTGCCAAAATATCACGACCCAAAAATTCAAGGGTCATGATGGCACTTGTCTTGGTGAATCTTGAAAAGTAAGCCTATCACATAAACTGATACAAAAGAAAAAATAATAGCAATAACTAAAGTAAGGATTCTAGAATGAAGCTGAATCACATAATATAGTAAAGCGAAAAGGATAACCAATAATATCATAATCCCAAAACTTGGTGTCACAGTGTAAGAACTTCACTAGTACAACTTAAGATCAAATACATAAGATATCCAAAATAGGAATACTCTATCTCTAAATATGAACAAAGACATAGTCTAAATAAATAAAGGTAGTAGTCAACTCCAGAAGCAAGAATCTAACCACCGCATTGAATATCTCCATGTAATACCTTGTACTTCTACCTAGCTTAAAAATTGTCCCAGAAATGTTAAAGACTTGTTTTAAAGATGAATCCAATTTTATACATGTGGTATTTTCAAGATTTTCACTTTTTATCTTGTGTAAAGTTGAATAAGCTTTTCATCGATACCAAATTTGCCCAAATCCGACACCCGGACGAAGAGTTAGAGCCTTTTTAGTGAGACAGTGTATCACCTGAGCCATTAGCGCGTCGCGGAGCTAGTTTAAATAGCAATTGTCAATTTCCAGTGTTGCTCCGTGATAGTGGAGCATCCCGCCAAACTTCCAGGTCATAAACAGAGTGGAAACATGATAGCTCCGTGTCGCGCCACCATGAAATTTCCTAGTGTTTCTCTCAAGTTTCTCTCAAGAACAAGCTAGGGTTTTCAATTGGGAATTCAAATTCAATAATTAAATTCAAGAATCTCTCCATCAATATTCTTAGAATCAAGAACTAAGGCATGCACAGTGTTTATTCATGGATTCTTTTCATCCATAAAGCCTTATAGGCGAATTTACACGCCTATATCAATATATTTTGCCCATATTTTAGCCTAGTTTTGAGAACAAATTATATATTTCATGCACTTTTAGTCCTTTTTCCTGTAAATGAGCTAACGAACATGATTAGGAAAGTTTCAGGTATAAATGATGCAAAATACAGCATTTTATGGCTTACTTGACGCAAAAGAAAGCTCACAAAGGAAGAGAAGGAAGTCTACACGCCTAAGGACCAAAACTGCTGCATGGAAAATCTGTCCCGGGCTAAAACAACATTTCTGAAGACTTTGGGGACTTACAGATACAAAGCTGGATTTTGACAATGATACATTAACCTAGTACAATTGGGTTATGTATTTCATTAGTTTATTTGGATTAGGAGAATGTTACATTAACCTAGTA
Source organism: Capsicum baccatum var. pendulum (assembly GCA_030864225.1). Lineage (NCBI taxonomy): Eukaryota > Viridiplantae > Streptophyta > Magnoliopsida > Solanales > Solanaceae > Capsicum > Capsicum baccatum. The sequence goes on from CM061560.1 coordinate 194,475,204, forward strand.
CAAATGGGTTAAGTATTTCCTTAGTTTAGTAGGATTTGGTTATTTATTTCATTAGCATAGTAGGAGTAGGATAGGAGTATTATAAATACCCTATCATGCTAGAGATTTTTAATTAAGTCCTCCCTTAGTGGAGAGGCAAGTCCTCCCTTAGTGGAGAGACACATTCTACTTCTCAATTACAACTCTTCTAATCTTTCCATTAATTCTATTCTTAAATTCCACAACAAGAGAATCGTTACTTGCTAAGGAATCACCCCACACGCCTATCACCTAATCCACACGCCATTACTCAACAATAACAATGCAAATCGTGATCTCCTTCGCACTCATGGGTAACTAAACTTCTCTGTTGGGGTTATGGAAGCCGAATGAGATACTATCTATTGCTGTGAGTTTGTGAGTTCGAGACACGTATATTGCTTATATCATTATTCTCTTCATCTTAATGCAAATTCTTGTGGCTGCAGACGCATAGAATAACGCCAGTCTAACATTTAACTTGTTCGAGAGAAAGGTTATTTGTCTGGAAAAGAGATAATTTCAAGGTAGTAGGACACCCTTTCCTATTAAAAAGCTAGTGCCGTAACTGGAATAACCTCTTGGAGAATTCGTACCGTTAGACACGCTTTAAGCTCGAGAGAGTTAAAGTGAAATAGTCCTTGTTCAGGTCGAGAGACGCTTGGATTTACCATCGACTACAATTCTCTATAAGCAATTGCATGTCAAGACTCTACACACTCATAGCCGATAGAGACGTATACCTCAGAAGGTGGACATAGCCCCAACGCTTCAATTCTCATTGTTTACAACTTACGTAACAATCTTTCTCTCTTTACTTTGCTATTTTCAGCTTTTACTTTATTGTTTTTGTTACACATTACAATCCCCCCTTCTTACGAGACTTGCACCAAAAGTTTAGTAATTTTACTTACTTGTTGGCCAAGCTATTCCCTGTGGGATCGACACCCAACCCAGGTTGGGTTCTATATTTGCTAACGACCGCTTTACACTCCCACGAGAGCTGTAGATTGAGCGTTATCAAAAATTGGCTCCGTTGCCGGGGAATACGAGTGTCAATCAAGTTCGTGATAATTACTAGACCCTTTGGTCAAAGATTCTCGTACTTTTACTTTTAGTTGTTTTTTTTTTTTTTTTTAGGATTATTTAGTGCATCAATGGAGTCACAACGTGAAATTGAAAGGATGGCTGCTCAAGTGCATCAACAGAATATTGATAACCGTAGGTGAGCAAAAAATCCTGACGATGAGGATCTGGGCGATGAAGAGCTACTAAACCCACGACATACTGCTGAAATGGCGGCACCCATGCAAAGGAGAGATCGTCAAGCGCGATTTAGGCCCGAACGCTGAGCTGTGCACATACCGTTTGATGATGATGATGATGATCTTGATGGAGCTGGTGCCACAGGAGCCATTATTATTCCACCATTAGCGCCCGGAGCAAAGTTCAACATCACTAGCACCATGATTCAGCTTTTGCAACTCAAGGGATTATTTGGTGGACTAGCAGGCGATGATCCGAATATGCATCTCATCAACTTTATTTCTACATGCAAGTCCTTTGACAATCCTGGTGTTGGTCAGAATGCTATTCGATTACGTCTATTTCCATTGTCTCTGTCTGGGGAGGCAACACTATGGTTGAATGGGCTGACTCCTGATTCAATTACAAATTGGAGGCAATTGAGAGACGTTTTCCTAGAAAGATTCTTTCCGCCATCCAAAAGGGCTCAATTGAGAGATGAAATTAGCAACTTTCGTCAGCTTCCCACTGAAGCTCTTCATGAAACATGGGAGAGGTTCAAGACAAAGCTAGCGAGATGCCCAAACCATCACATGACTAATGTTCACCTTTGGAGATCTTGTATAGAGCCTTGAATTCAATAACTAAACCAGTGGTGGACAACGCAGCTGGAGGTTCTTTCATGGACCTCACCTTTGGTCAAGCAAGTAATATGCTAGATCGCATGACAAAGCAAAGTAGAGCTTGGCATACCAGGGATTCTGAGATAGCAAGCCCCACTTTATCTATTGGCATGACTGCAGACCAACGAAGAAGAGAAGAAGAACGTGATCAAGATATGGTGCACATTAAAACCCAAATGGATCTTCTTACAAAGCATCTATTAGGGAAGACTGAAAAAGTGAAAGCGATTGCGTCAAAAGGAAGAGACGAATCTGATTCGGAAGAGGAGGCCAACTACTTGAACAATCAGGGGGGGTTTCGAGGGAATACCCAAGGAAACCAAGGTCGGAACTATTATGATAAATCTGGAAACAAAGACCAAGGTAGTTGGAAGAAAAACAATGAAAAGAGTGGTTTGTACGTTCCCCCTGGTAGACGTGATACCATCACATCTAATTCTGGAAGTATGGAAGACATGATGGCTAAGTTATTGAAAGGAGTGGAAGCAACGAACGCGGGAGTAACAGAGGTAATCAATGATTTGTCCTCCATGAAACAATTAGTTGATTCACATTCCACTTCTATCAAGCAAATAGAGCAGCAATTGAGCCAACTTTCAGCAGCATTCAATCAAAGAAAAGCTGGCACTTTACCTAGCGATACTGTGCAAAACCGAAGGAATGATGGGTCATGCATGGCCATCACTACCAGAAGTGGTAAGGTGCTGGAAACTTCAGCAAAAGGCAAGCAAGCGGTTGATGAAGTTGCGGACATGGACATTACACCTAGTGACATTACAAAAGAAGAAGAAGCCGCAACAACTACTCCCAACGTCAGGGACGTGTCACCTAGTGACGTGCAGCCTGAAAAAGTGGAAAAACAGAAGCAAGAGGAGAAAAAAACCGTGGAGAGAACACTTCCATACCCACCACCACCTTTTCCCCAAAGATTGAAGAAGGTGGCAGATGACACAAAGTTCATCAAATTCATGAATATGTTAAAGCAGCTCACCATTAATGTTCCATTGGTGGAGGCACTTGAACAAATGCCTGGGTATGCGAAATTTATGAAGGATCTCTTGACAAAGAAGCGGGCAGCAAGTTATGACTTGGCGGATAATGTTCATCATTGTAGTGCAATCGCTACAAGATCGCTAGTTCAAAAGAAGGCAGATCCTGGAGCTTTCACTATTCCTTGCACAATTGGATCGTTGGATTTTTCTAAGGCATTGTGCGATTTGGGAGCTAGCATCAATTTGATGCCACTATCTATCTATAGAAAGTTGGGGTTGGGAGACCCTACACCAACCAATATGAGGCTCGTGATGGCTTATAGGTCGGTAAAACGACCTGTGGGTATCTTGAATGATGTGTTGGTGAAGATTTCTTCATTCATCTTTCCTGCAGACTTCGTTATTCTGGATTGTAAGGAGGATTCTGAAGTTCCCATCATCTTGGGACGTCCCTTCCTTGCAACTGGAAGTGTGCTTATTGACATGAAAGATAATGAGCTTTTGTTTCGAATTAATGACGAAGTGGTACGGTTTGATATATGTAAAACAATGAAGCAGCCCAGCGATATGAATGAGTTATATGTTCATCATGAGGATACAAAAGAATTATCTATAGAGAAACAACCTACTGTTGAGCCATTGTCTGCTGTGCCACTGAAAGTTGAGCATGAAGATAATGAAGGTTATGAAGAACTTATGAGTGCTCTAACAGAAATAGAGCCTTATACTCCTAAGCAACCAGATTGTGATCTCAAGAATCAACCAACAACGAAGACTCCTATTGACGAGCCACCAATGCTAGAATCGCAAGAGCTTCCCGATTATCTAAGGTATGTGTTCTTGGAAAGTGGAAGTATACTTCCGATAAGTGTGGTGGATGATTTAAGTGAACAGCACGTGGAGGCTCTCATCTCTGCTCTGATGAGGTACAAGAGAGCTATGGGTTGGACTATTGATGATATAATTGGTGACTCTCCGGAGAAATGTAGGAGCCATCTCGAAGAAGATCGCATGCCCACAGGTAAGCCTCATTGCCGTCTAAATCCTTTTAGAAAACGATCCACCATTTACCTCGACGAAGTCTGAGTACTCGAGGTAACCATGTCGTGCCACGACAATAAATAAGGCGCTAGATGGGAGGCAACCTATTGTTTATCGTTTTTCATTTATCGTTTATCGTTTTCTTTCATTCTAGTACTTGTCTTGTTTTTAATTAATGAAAATCCAAAAATAAGAGTCGTGCCACGACCAAAACTAAGGCGCTTGGTGGGAGGCAACCCATCGTACTAATCGTTTTTATTGTTTTGAGCAAATATAGGTGCAAGAGGTATTCAACGAGGAGATTGGTTTCAAATGACGATTTGGATGTATTGAATGGTAAAGGTGGTAAGTTAGGTATAAGGATGCATAAGGGTATGGATTGAGCATTACTCATGCTTAAATAGGCATCGAGGAAGGCTAGGACTAGGTAAAACTAGGCCACGATCAATGCAAAACCTATCCTATAGCCTAAGGTCTCGGAATCTAGTGTGCTATACACTATGCACTGCCCATTCCTAAGTGTGCTTTTGACTATGCGCCGCCTATTCTATAGCATTAGGTCTCAGGATCTCATATGCCATAGACTATGTGGCGCATATGTCTCTAAATGCCATAGACAATGCGCCGCATAGTGTATGGCATTCTTAAATAAATGTATGGCATAGTGTATGACATTCTTAAATAAATGCATGGCATATGCTATGGCATTCTGCTCAACTAGGCAAAGCATTAGGCACCGCCTATGGTCACTTTTGGTCTCCAAATCCGATTTTAATGGGTCAAAACTCAACCCAACCTTTTCTTACAAATATGAGACTTAATCTTGAAGCAAAAACACATTGGAAACCTAGCTCATGCACCACCTATAGTCTCCAAATCCTATCAAAAAGTTTCCTTTTGCTCTTTTTCTTCACAAGAACATCATCCAAAGGCTTCAACCAAGTAAGTACTACTTTGTTCTTCATTTAAATTTTGTAAGTACTACTTTACTACACCTATTATGAATTGCTAAATCTTGAAAAAGTATTGGTGATGTAAACGTGTTTGAATTGTTGATACAAAACCAAGTGAGTGAACATGTACGTTAGGATGCTCTTAACTTATTTCCGACTTGAATTTGATTTTGATGCATTGTTATACTACTTGAGGAATTGCTATAGTAATGAACATTGCATAATCTTGTCACTTGAATACTTACATGTTAGAATATCCTGTTCATCGGAATAAGACTTATAACTACCTACCGACATAGGAGGTTGAGTTTATTGATAGAAACTATACCATGTGGTTACCCCTATGTAGTAGTGTTGTTATATCTACCATGAAAGTAGTCCAATGTCTGCAAGTAAGTGATGCATTGTTGAGTTTCTTATCAAAATATAATCCTAAAACGTATGTCGATGAAGTCTAAGTAATCGACCACTTTCACTTCACTGATTTGTATCAACAAAACTAAGTGTGGGGTGGTACCCCTACTGCTTGTGTATAGATTGTAACCATTGAGATTGTGCTACCATTAACACTATTTCTAGTCTCAGGTACAATGGCACCCAAAGCAAGACAAGGCAAAGAAAAGGCTACCACTTCACAAAAAGGCAAGAAAAGAGGCCAAAGAGAGCAAGGAGAACCCTCCTTGATGCAAACACCTCAACTCACTCTTGGAATTAAGTGGGATACTTATGAGGAACTTCTAAGGATGATGACTCTGATGATGATTCCTATGCAAGGGGTATGACCCCAGACATAGAGAATGAGTCCGACTAACCAGGTTCTTCTTATTTATTTTCCACTGAGGACAGTGTGCCCCGTCTAAGTGTGGGGTGATGGTATTTGCATGCTATACTTCTCGATCCGCATTTGCATTTATTCATGTTTGTTTGCTTAGTTTTTTTAGTAGTAAATTTTTTTTAGCTTCGCATGAAATAATTCTAATAGGCAGCATGAGATTATAACAAGAGTATGTGCTACAATTATGACTATTGAGATGTTTAGGCTCTAGTTGTGACTCATTATGCGATATTGAGTGGTTCAATTCTTTCACTTGTTGGGTCGAGAGTCTATATTACTTCCAATCAAGTCAACCATGTGTCTTGTGTGTGTGAGGTAATAGTATATTCTATGTTTGTGGCTGATGCTAGAACTTGCCTGGTATGTATGCAAAGCGAAAATAAGGAGTGTAAGTTTAGGAGATGATTTAGGCATTTCTTTGGCAACCTATACATGTTTACCTTTGTTTTACCTACCCATGGACATCATCCTAGTTAAACCCTTTTGAGCCTTTAGCCTATTTCTTTGACAACCTTGTATGTAAGCCTAATCCATTTTTTTTCAAGACCGTAATTTGATCCAAATTCCTAAGTGCTTTAAAGTGAAAAAGTCATGTGACAACATAAGAGGAAATTGGGTGAGTATGATGCTTTAAATTGTAATGGTGCTTGAATGTGTTATGAAAAAGAAAGTGCTATCATAAGAGGTATGTTGTGAAAAGAAAAAGGAAAAGAAAGCTGAAAAGTGAGTTGTGCTTAAAATTGAAAACAAAAGATGAGAACAAGGGTGGAAGAATAAAATAAAGAAAGGTTGAAAGAAAAAAGTGTCAATGATACAATGTGATGTATTAAAGTGCTTAGGAACTTAGTCACTATTTCTGGCCAAAATAGCTGATCCTACCCGTCCCTTAGCCTACATTACAACCATCAAAAGACCTACTTGATCCTCAGCTTAGCATTCTGACATTTAGTAGAGTACTACATTAAGGGCAAGCCTATGGTCATCAGTTGCTACATATGAATTCTTTGTGAGAGTGAGAGCAAGGACATTTTGATACCCATGTTTGAAAAATATGCTATATTTGTGAGTAATTATGGGTACTATATTGTGAGACACACATGGTTGATGAGCTTTGGATAGTTGTATATGATTCTATGTACCTTAACGTTTGCATGCGAGTTGATCACCATCACTAGTCTACGCTAGAGGTTAAACTGTTTCTACTTATAATCGGGAAGCTACTCTTTGTTGATAATTTTTGTGCTTGTCTTGAAGAATGTTTTGTGTTGTTGCTGTAAAAACCCTAAGTTGATGCTTAGAAGGATATGATATTTTGTTCGAGGACGAACAAAGCTGCAAGTGTGGGGTGTTGATGATAGGCGAATTTACACGCCTATATCAATATATTTTGCCCATATTTTAGCCTAGTTTTGAGAACAAATTATATATTTCATGCACTTTTAGTCCTTTTTCCTGTAAATGAGCTAACGAACATGATTAGGAAAGTTTCAGGTATAAATGATGCAAAATACAGCATTTTATGGCTTACTTGACGCAAAAGAAAGCTCACAAAGGAAGGGAAGGAAGTCTACACGCCTAAGGACCAAAACTGCTGCATGGAAAATCTGTCCCAGGCTAAAACAACATTTCTGAAGACTTTGGGGACTTACAGATACAAAGCTTGATTTTGACAATGATACATTAACCTAGTACAATTGGGTTATGTATTTCATTAGTTTATTTGGATTAGGAGAATGTTACATTAACCTAGTACAAATGGGTTAAGTATTTCCTTAGTTTAGTAGGATTTGGTTATTTATTTCATTAGCATAGTAGGAGTAGGATAGGAGTATTATAAATACCCTATCATGCTAGAGATTTTTAATTAAGTCCTCCCTTAGTGGAGAGGCAAGTCCTCCCTTAGTGGAGAGACACATTCTACTTCTCAATTACAACTCTTCTAATCTTTCCATTAATTCTATTCTTAAATTCCACAACAAGAGAATCGTTACTTGCTAAGGAATCACGCCACACGCCTATCACCTAATCCACACGCCATTACTCAACAATAACAATGCAAATCGTGATCTCCTTCGCACTCATGGGTAACTAAACTTCTCTGTTGGGGTTATGGAAGCCGAATGAGATACTATCTATTGCTGTGAGTTTGTGAGTTCGAGACACGTATATTGCTTATATCATTATTCTCTTCATCTTAATGCAAATTCTTGTGGCTGCAGACGCATAGAATAACGCCAGTCTAACATTTAACTTGTTCGAGAGAAAGGTTATTTGTCTGGAAAAGAGATAATTTCAAGGTAGTAGGACACCCTTTCCTATTAAAAAGCTAGTGCCGTAACTGGACTAACCTCTTGGAGAATTCGTACCGTTAGACACGCTTTAAGCTCGAGAGAGTTAAAGTGAAATAGTCCTTGTTCAGGTCGAGAGACGCTTGGATTTACCATCGACTACAATTCTCTATAAGCAATTGCATGTCAAGACTCTACACACTCATAGCCGATAGAGACGTATACCTCAGAAGGTGGACATAACCCCAACGCTTCAATTCTCATTGTTTACAACTTACGTAACAATCTTTCTCTCTTTACTTTGCTATTTTCAGCTTTTACTTTATTGTTTTCGTTACACATTACAATCCCCCCTTCTTACGAGACTTGCACCAAAAGTTTAGTAATTTTACTTACTTGTTGGCCAAGCTATTCCCTGTGGGATCGACACCCAACCCAGGTTGGGTTCTATATTTGCTAACGACCGCTTTACACTCCCACGAGAGCTGTAGATTGAGCGTTATCAAAGCCCAAGAATCAAGTTTTAAATCTTGTATTCAGAATATTTTGTTGTGGGTTGATTATGTTCATGTGATTATGGTTGTATGATTCTCAAGTTGGAATCTTTATGTGTTGTTCATGAACCTATGCTAGTATGTGATATGAAACATGTGAAATTGAGTTGAAATATGGAGTTTTGTTGTATTAATTTGATGGTCATGCCTATGCCCTAAGTCATGTATCCTAGGTATTTAATAAAATGCCTAAGAGAATAGAAATTATGCATTATAGCTTAATTGTGACCCAAGTGATAAATGCATGCTTTACCCTATGACCAAGAATGACTTCCATGATATTGTGTGCATTATGAATGGTTGAGGGAATGTCCATGAGATTAGGTTGATGAAAGTATGACATGTTTATATGCAATTCCATTCATGTACAAGACTATGATAACCATGTGCTTCATGAAATCCCCAAATTAATGTATTATGGATTGATGATATTGGTCATGTGTTCAAGAAGTGTCAAGTATTGTCAGTTTCATGCTATCGAGTCCTGGGGTACTTGTACCCGACAATTTAGTTGTGTGCCTAGAGCCAGTGTCATGTTTTCACGATACTCTCAGTCAAGTCATGATCAGTAGAATTCAGTCAGTCATGTGCTCAGGAAAACTCAGTAAACTCAGTATCAATCGAGTCTTATTCAGTAATCTTAGTAATCTCAGAAATCTCAGTGATCTCGGCCAGTCATCATGTCTAAGTAGTATTCCATCAGTCAACGGAAATCTAGTGAACTCAATTCAATCTAGTTAATCAGTAAAATCAGTAACAAATCAGTCCATCCTAGTATGAAGTAGGAAATCAGTTCTGTTCTATTCAGTTGGGAGTAGGATTCAACACCGAGTGAACCCAGGGTTGAGGACACACACCGTCAGCCAGTAGAGAGTGTGATCCTTATTAGCATTCCCTGCGTTCCAGAACTACGTAGCCAGCGTAGGTTGAGATGTAACCTACGAGTCTAGGGATTATATACCTCATTTGAGTTTTCCTACTAGGAGGGGTTGATGGAAGAGCTCCCTGTCAGAGAGGGTTTACTCACAGTTTGTCTTTACCCGTGACACGGTACTGATACCCTTCTAGCTGGGGTTACAGGTTGGACCCCACCAGTTTAGTTTTGGGGCATGTCGGTTAGATGATTACATCCCACAGTTATAATTTCAATCTTATTCTCAGTAATAGAACTCAGATAATTATTTAGATTTTAGGACTGTCAGATACAGTCAACTTAGAACAGTATGGAACTCAGCTAGTTCCATCAGAACCTAGACTGTCAGATAGTCGCTCAGTATCAGTTATTTCAGTTATACAGCTATCAGTATCTCATTTTATCAGTATTCAGTTTCAGGACTGTCAAATACAGTCAATCAAACCAGTTCTTCATAATCAGAACTATCAGAAATAGTCATTCTTTTAATTGTAATATAACATCAGTTCCTCAGTACTCTATAGATTTAGTTATTCAGTATCCGAGTATTAGCACTCAGATATCAGTAAATCCATGTTATCAGAATTCATGAGTCAGTGTTATCATGATCTCAGTTATAGTTACGTAGTCATGCATGTATTCTCACGTTAATGTTATTCAGTCAGTTAGTATTGTTCATGCATATGAACTATTGCATTTAGCCTACCTTACTTGCATACCAGTACATTCAATCGTACTGATGCATTTGAGCTATGGTGTTTTATACCATAGGTTTAGAAGCACGAGCTCCTAAGCATCCTTAGTAGATCAGACATTCAATAACCAGACTAACAGTGAGTCCTCATCATTCGATGATAGCATGATTATTTTATTACTTTATTATTTTAGTTGTTTGGAGTTAGTTGGGAACATGTCCCATTAACTCCACAATTTTAAGACAGTTTTAGAGGCTTTCAGACTACAACATGTTTCAAATAGTTTATTTTAGTTTTGGGTATTGTTATACCCCATTACAGATATTATTTTATATTTAGTATTAGTTCAATTTTAAACCTTATGGCCTTACAACTTATATTCCGTATATTTACAGTATATTATTCAGTGCTCAGTTATAGATATCATTCATGGGTTAGTTTGTGGTCCTTCGAGGTCATAAGCATCGTGTAATATTCTGGGTGCCAGATTCGGGGCATTACATTCTAAAGGTAGCCCGAATTAACCACCGTGAGGCACACTCAAACTAGAATCTGCCTGAAAGAACATATTAGAGGTGAGTGCGGTCCACTTATACTTAGTAGGTATCATAGCCCGATTGAGCAGAGTAGGAAATAAAGCATACAAAATACATACTAAGGGCAGATCACCTGTAATAAGAAAATGTCCCACAACGGTAGCTCACACCGTTTTCACTACAATTCTATAATATTCACATACATAATAGTAAATATGAGGAAGGAATACAAGTAAACCAATATCACATTTACAAGTACTAGGAAAGGGATTCTACATAGACAAGAATACATCAAGAGATATAATACAACACAAATAAAGGCATAATATAACACAAATACAATAAAGATGATGATGATGGTAATGATGATGTGATGCACGAGGTTGTCGCACAACCTCTGTATACACCAATGGAGCTAAAGCTTCCCGATGTTGGATCTATGGGTGGGTTCATCAACCCGTATACAATCCATATCCATATCTCTTATCCGGCTTATCCTTTGGTAGAGGGTTTTAAAGATGTCATATTTTCTGTCAAAAAAACTAATGTTTCTAGTATTTCCATGGTGGTACCAATGTTTCATAAATGTTACGATATGAGGATGTAATGCTCACAACTAACCATAATGAGTATTTCTATGTCCAACCAATATACCAACAAAGTTAGCCAACAATCCACTCAATGTTTCCAACCATCCATGAATTTCAACATAAACCATATGCCAACAAAATGAAACATATAAAAATACACCATTGATACCACATTAGGCTTTTTCATCAATCAAGACAACTAATTTTATGTACACAAGGCTAACAGTATCATAGAGGACTCCACACGATCACACATAACAAATAGTATACCAACACCATCAAATAACATCATTTTATAGGCCCTCACATAGACACACCATGATAATGAATTCATTTTCATAATTAGTTCCCATACCCTTAACATGATTTTGTATCAACATTCACTACCCAACTAATCTAAAGAAAGTTAAGCCATAACCTCCTTGAATATCAAAAATTGATATGCAAACCTTCATTCTGAAACCCTACTCCTCCCAAATAGACTCGGAATGAACTAAATACGAAAATATAGAATTTATGCATCAACAGAAGCCAAAGATACCCATATTGCCTAGTTTTAAGTCTGGATCAAAATGGACCCCCAAATAGGTTTTAAAAAAAGAAGAGCAAAATTGTAGTTTTATCTTTGAAACATGTTTTTCATATTTTTAGGAGTATACATCTAAAAGTCCAAGCATATATGAGTTAAAAATGAGGTCCAAATTGAAGAAAAACCATGTTTAAGTTTTACCGACAAAATCCCCAAAAAATCTTTTTGAACTCAACAATCTGAAGTTGTTTTGAAGATGAAATTGAGAGAAAACTGCTAATCATAAGATTAGAAACTTTCCCGAGTAAAAACGGGGGTTGAATCGAAGAAATAAAAGTTTTAGGCCTTCTGGGCTAAAATCTCCAATTTTCTACTTTAATTAATGTTTCAGATTATTGCCGTAATCCGTCTTGCCATCAGATGAATAGATCAATAAATATTGACCGAAGTCAACTTAAGATTTTCAAAACCACCAAAAACCATAATTTCACATAAATCACACCAAAATAAATCGAGTATCAGACTAATCTTCCCTACACCTCAAAAATACCACAAAGCAACTATGAAGAGGGGTAAAATGGTCAAATCACATAGAAATAAATATTTCACAAAATCATCAAAAAATTAGGTTGTTACATCATCCACCACTTAAAATCTAGTTCGTGCTCGAACTAAAAACAAGAGAAATACCTGAACCAATAGAGAGATAGGGGTAGGAACCACGAATATCAGACTCGACCTCTCAAGTAGCCTCATCTACAGGTCAGTGCTTCCACTGCACCTTAACCACAAGAATAACTCTTGAAAGAAATTGCCTAATATCTCTAGCCAGGATGGAGACAGGTTCCTCAACAAAAGACAATCTCTCTTCTAACTGAACTAACTCCCAACGAATGACATGAGACTCATCCATAATGTAATGGCGAAGCATGAAAACATGAAAACTAGGATAAACAATTGATAAATTAGGGGGCAAGTCTAACTCATAAGCCACATCACCAACAATCCAAATAATCTCAAATGGGCCAATAAACCTGAAGCTAAGCTTGACCCTCTTCCCAAACCTCATCACATCAAAACCTAAAGAAAAAATCGATCAACAACTCCAAATCTCAAGGCTTTAGTCTACGGTATGCATAGCACTTCTGCCTACTCTGAGCTGCTCGAAGGCTATCCTGAATAATCTGAACTATATCCAAAGACTCATGAAGCAAGTATGTACCTCGAGGTCGAATATTAGAAACCTCAAAACAACCAATAGGAAAACAAAATCGCGTACCATACAAAGCATTAAAAGGAGCCATATCAATACTGGAATGATAGCTATTACTATACTCAAACTCTACCAAGGCTAATGTTTCTCCCACTGACCACCAAAATCCATCACACAAGCATGGAGCATATTCTTAAAAATCTGAATAGTCTGCTCTAATTGACCATCAGTATGGGGGTGGAAAGCCCTACTAAGATCAACCTGAGTAGCCAACTCGTCCTGAAAATTCTTTCAAAAGTGAGATGTAAACATTGAACCTCGATCTGAAATAATAGACACTAGCACACCATGAAGACGCGCAATCTCACGAATATAGATATGGGCCAACCTCTCAACACTGAAAGAAACTTGAACTAGAATGAAATAAGCAAATTTGGTCAATTAATCCAGATGAATGGAATACTTGGATCCTTCAAAATTAATTTAATCTAATCACCTACTCTCAGTACACAAACTCAACCTTTAATTCTTAAAACACTATCTGAATTAAGTGAGGCTTCCTTAGCCTTACCACTCAACACCTTATCTCGAATCAACCTCAATCCCACATCATCAAACGATGAGCTTGAATTTGCTCTATCAAAGAAGATCTAGCCTTCACAGATGCCAAAACAACCCCAGATATCAAAATATCACGCCTAACTATTTGGTTAAATAAAGACTGAACCTCTAAGGCCAAAGGCCTCTCCTAGGTCAAAAGATGCACTAAGATACCCATGCTAGTCAACTTTTGACTCAAGGCATCTGCAGTTACATTATCCTTTCCCGGATGATAGAGAATAGTCAAGTCATAATCCTTAAGCAACTCAAGCCAATGACGATGTCTCATATTAAGATCTCGTTGGGTGAAGAAGTACTAAAGGCTTTGATGATCCGAAAAAATCTCACAATAGACTCCATACAAGTAGTGCCTGCACTACTTTAAAACAAAAACAGTTACACATAACTCCAAATCATGGGTTGGATAATTCTTCTCATGGGACTTCAACTGACGAGAAGTATATGTAATAAGCTTGCCCTCATGCATAAACACAACACTTTACCCAACACTTAAAGCAACACAAAAGACAATAAAACCCACACCCTCCTTGGACAAGGTCAAGATTGGAGCTGGTGTCAATAAGTTTTGAGCTTTTGAAAGCTCGCCTCACAAGCATCGGACCACGGAAAGGAAATCTTCTTTTGAGTCAACTTGGTTAACGGAGCTGCAACGAATGAGAAACACTCAACAAAATGCTGATAATACCATCTAAGCCAATAAAACTCTGAATCTCTATGGGCAACGTAGGCCTAGCCTAATTACAAACTGCCATAATCCTGGCTGGATCAACTATAATACCATCCTTGGTCACCACGTGACCCATGAAAGAGAAAAACTCCATCCAAATCTCACACTTGGAAAACTTAGCATAAAATTTCTCATCCCCTAATCGCTAGAGCACAATCCTCAAATGCTCCTCATGATCCTCCTCAATCTTTGAGTAAACCAAGATAACATCTATAAATAAAATAACAAATAAGTTGAAATACCAGTTCATTAAATCCATGAATATGGTTGGGGCATTGGTCAATCCAAAGGTCATGACTAAGAACTCATAATAATTGTATCCAATCTAAAAAGCTATCTTCGAAATATCCGAAGCTCTAATCCTTAACTTGTGTTATTCAAATCTCAAATCAATCTTCAAAAATACCAAAGCACCCTAAAGCTAGTCTAACAAATCATCAATACGAGGAAGAGGGTACTTATTCTTAATCGTCACCTCTTTCAATTGTCGATAATCAATATACATATGCATAGGCCCATTCTTTTCTTCACCAACAAAATAGGCACACCCCAAGATGATACACTAGTCAGATAAATCCCTTATCCAATAGCTCCTAAAACTGATCCTTCAATTTCTTCAACTCGACTGAGGCCATCCTATACGGAGAAATAGAGATAGGCTTGGTGATCAAATCAATATTAATGGAAAAATCAATATCATGATCCAGAGGCATACCAGGAAAAACCATAGGGAACACATCCATGAACTCAAGGACAACATGAACAAAATCCAAAGAAGGAGGCAAGGCAGCACTAGTATCATGAATATGAGCCAAATAGGACAAACATCACCTCTCAACAAAGCAATAAGCCTAAACATAAGATATAACCCTCTTGGGACCCAAATAAAGCGCACCTTTCCAAGCTATCCTTGACACACCCGGTAGAGCTTAAGTCACGATCTTAGTATAACAATATAGGACAATATGGTAAGGCTCCAACCAGTCCATACCCAAAATGGCATCAAAATTAATCATATCTAAGACAAGTAAATCTACCCCAAGTCTCCCCCCAACAAAAGTCACAACAAAAGATCAGTACATCCAATCCACTACTAAAGAATCTCCTACTAGGTTAGATACACGAATGGGCATGGAAAAAGGCTCATTAATAGAATCAAAGCTTATAGAAAAATATACATACATAGAGGAGAAAGTTGATCCCAAATCAAATAACACAGATGCAGATCTAAAACAAATTAGGATAATACCTGTGATAACAATATCAAAATCCTCTGCCTTTCGTCTGACGGGTATATCATAGCACTATCCACAACTACCAACTTCCTCAGTATCCCCATGAGTACCACCGCGAGCAATACTACCTCTGCCTTATGCAGTTCTGGTAGAACCTCTACCTCTCATAACTGAAATAGGAGTAGCTCTGAGCACACGAATAAGGACAGTCCTTGAATAAATGCCCAGTTTCATTACACACATAGCAAGCTCTATGACCCAACTCAATAGGAAGAGGTACGGTTAGACCAGAACGGCCACCCTAAGCTGCTGAACTAGAAAACCAACTACTTGATCTTTACAAGATTGCCTGTACTAGTTTATCATGATATCTACAGAAACCTCTGGAATCTCTACCTCTATAAGTGTGACCTCTGAACTCTCCCATATGATGCACTTTTATAGCGTCTTTCTGAGATGCTCGAAGATTACCTTTAGTCATCTTATCATGGTCTACTATACTCTAAAATGATTCTCCAAGAACTATCATATGGGACGTAACTGAAAAAAAAACATCTAACCCCTTTACGAACATTAGAATCTTCTCAAATTTGGTGGAAATGCTAGCATGGAATATCTAAATAAGTTATAAAAGCATTTCTCATACTCTACAACAGTCATGGATCCCTGCTATAGGTGATCAAACTCATCTCTCATTAGATCCCTCAAAACGTAAGGCATGAACTTCTCCAAAAATGCCTTAGTAAGCTGATCCCAAGACATCTCAAGAGAATTTATAGGTATACAAACAACAAGTGACCTCCACCAATCTCTAGCAGTATCTCTCACCTGATAAGTAGTATAACAAAAATGTATGACTCAATAAAACCCAAGTTGTGTATCTTCTGATGATAGTTAATCAAGAAATTATAGGCATCCTCGCCCACGACACCACTGAACCTAGGAGGACCCAAATGATTGAATTTCTCAAACCTCTTCTAATCCTTAGAATACATAACTGTATTTGTAAAAGCACAAGGTAGGGTAAATCTGGAAGGTTGAGCTCCTATCTTGGAAGGTAACATAAACGAAGAATGAACTCCTAATCACGAAATACCATACTCAAATACAGGCATTAAAGGAGAAATAATACTCGGAGTCTGTGGAGTACCAAAAGCAGAAGTAGGCACCTGCAGAGGCTCCACACTCGGGGCTGGAGAAACACCATAAGTAGATTCTGGCACAGAAGGAGGTCCAATACTCGAAGCTGAGGAACATTAGAAGCACTCGAAGAAGAACCTTCCAAACGAGTCAACAAGCGAATCAACAACCTCTCTAAGATTAAGGTAGAAGAACTCGATGAAACCAATGTAGGACCTACATCTCCAACATGCTTAATATGATGCTCAAGGAAGAGTCTCCTAGCACTACTCTTAGATGGAGAATATTTACGTGCCCGACCACTACCTCGAGCCCATCCATGACTCACAACTCGCCTTTTAGATTAGGATTTCTCCTCAGATGAAGGCCCTGCATCTCTAACCTCACAAGATCTAGTCATCACCATCTACACCGAAAGAGTGAAATATGACTTAGAACACAAGGTATGAAGGAAATCTACATAATAAGGAACAAAATGAGAAAAAATTCCTAAAGACATCCTATAGCCTCTCAAAAATAGATATAGGCGTCTATGTATTGAACCGTGAGACTCTATTAAACATGTCGTTCTTACACTGTTGAGATCAATGAACCTGCCTACTCTGATATCGATTTGTCATGACCTAAAAATTAAAGGGCCATGATGACATTGTCACGGCAAACCTTGACAAATAAGTCTATCACATAAACTGATACAAAAGGGAAACTAATAGCAATAACCCAATTAAGGCTTCTAGAATGAAGCTGAACCACATAATACAGTAAAGCAGAAAGACATAACCAATAATACCATAATGATAATACAACATAAAATAATGGTATAATGTAAAATAAATGCAATAAAGATGATGATGATGATGATGGTAATGATGATAAGGATGATGCGATGCACGAGGTTATCGCCTAACCTTTGTATACACCTACAGATCTAAAGCTTTTTGACGTAGAACCCATGGGGGGTTCGTCAACTCATATACAATCCATATTCATATTTCCTCTCCAGCACATTTTTTGGTAGAGGGTTTTAAAGATATTATATTTTTTGTCAGAAAAAACCAATATTTTTAGGATTTTCAGTATTTCCATGGTGGTACCAATGATTCATGAATGTATATTATATAAGGATGAATGCTCACAACCAATCAGAATGAGTATTTCCATGTAAAACCAATATACCAACCAAGTTAGCCAACAATCCACTCAATGTTTTCAACCGTCCAGAAATACCACAAAGCAACCACTAGAAGGATTAAAATGGTCAAATCATACAGAAATAAATGTTTCACAAAAGTTATCAAAAAATCAGGTCATTAAACAAAAATTGACCTACGAATCATCTGTAGTTGTAGGTGGGTCCATCGATGATACGATGGTCCAAAATAGTGCATCTTTTCAAGAACCATTATTTTCTTTCTGAAGAATCACCTTTTGACAATAAATACCTTAATTTTTCCTCAAGTAAAGACACAGAATTTTGAAGTGGAAAATATCATCTTCTTCCTAAAACTCAAGTGTGATTTACAAATCATTGAGTTTGTTCGAAGTTCAGCGAATTTGAGGTATCACTATTCACTAAAGTTAATCATCTTACCTTGGGAGAATATATTTCATTAACCTCGGGTACTTGAGGATAATAAATTTCTTAAAGACACATCATGAATTCGATGGACTTGATTATTTTCGTCTTCATTTTTTGTTTTCTAAACATTGATTTTATTTTTTTTTAGAAAATTATTTTAACTTTATTTTGATAGTTCATAAGTTATTTGGACTTGTGTTTGAAGTTCTTGTAACTTCATTTTAATAGTTCAGAAGTTATTTGAACTTGTGTTTGAAGTTCTTGTTGTTAATATAGATTTTGTACCCAGAAACTAACAAATTTTTTAAGATTGAATCCAATGACCAGCTCTCTGAAGATTAATATTTACTTTAGTTAATTCTTCTAAATTTTCTTCTCTTAAAGTAATGGTCATTCTTAGTCCTTTTCAAGTTGGATTCAATCTTTAATTACTGGTCACCAATTATTATTTTATCATTTTTAGTAATAGTTAATTTGAAGTATTATGTGAATATTTCAAGCTTAAGTGCTAAAATCGATAAATCAAGGCATTTCACCTATTTCTTTAGGGAGCAATTTTTTTATTTTTTTTGGCTTTGTCCTTTCTAGTTTCAGTATTTCTGAATTTATATTCTAAACTAGGTAAGACATTTAGTAATTGGTCTTTTTTAGCAATCATGTTATGAAAGTCATAAATTATTTAACTATTAAAGAAGTTAATCATTTTTTAGAACATAAATAAAATTACCTTTGAGTTCAAAATCATTTACATCGATGTCATTATTAGCCTCTGAGTCAGAGTTGCCTGCAAGCATTAGAACATTCTCATCAATATCTTCTAATCTGAGTCATCATCATAACTTGTTCCTCAAGCTATTTAAAGAATCTTTATTCTTCTTGTCATGAACTCGTTCCTTATTTTTCTTGTTCCTTTTTGGTTCTCATTTTTTATTTGATTTGCCATAAAGGACGTTTCTTAAGCATGTGATAAATCATACCACATTTGAAACCGCTTATTTGTAATTTTTCAAAATTCTTATGCTTACTAGTGGTACTCCATCTTTCATTACTTCTATCTTTTTGAGTATTTTTTTAAAGCTTCATATGACAAGATTTATCTCATCGTCATCAAAATGAAAATCATCACAATCACTGACTTTGATTGCAAGAGTTCTTATCTTTACTTACATCATACTATTTTAAGTTCTTCATATTCATTTTATAGGTCTCCAGGTTCCAAACTAAGTCATCTAGTGTCCTGATTGCTAGGTATTTAGCCTCTCTAATAGCGGTGACCTTCACATTCTAACTTAAAAGTGTTCAAAAAACTTTGTCCACTAGGTCAATGATAAGCCTCTTCACTAGAAATAGAGTAAATACATAATTACTCCCTGATGTTGTTCGAGTTTTTAAAAAAGACACCTAATTTTTACTTTTGACCTATTACCCTACGATTCTTACTAAAACCGTTGCCAATACATCATTTTTTTCTGAATTTCAGTCTCATCAAAGTAAGTGAATACACGCACCAATCAGGTGTTGCCACGTGTTAAATATATTTAATTTCATATTTTATTTATTTTTTAATAAATTTTTCCTTTTTATTTAATTTATCACCCCACCCCACCCCCTCTTCCCCCAGCCCAACCCATCTAGCAACTCCCCCCTCCCCTCGCGTACAACAGCTTCACTCCCCCCACCCCCACCCCACCCCCGTCCGGTTGCTGATTTCTCCATTTTTCTTTCTCTTTGGATTTCGTTTCAATGGTTCCGATTTCGTGTTTATGTTAATTTTGTAATGCTTCCTAATTTTGTATTGATTTACGTATTTGTTGATTGTTTAATGATGACATCAAAATTTCATTAAAATAAAGCTTTATAGTTTCTTAAGAAGATATATAACAACTACAAAAAGTAAAAATTAGAATTTAAAATAGACACAACAACCAAATATCAAGAAATAGATATTTTAAGAATGATTTTATTGAGAAAAGTTTGAGAAGAGAGATAAATTTTTTCTTCAAAATAATCTATCAATGGAGGAAGAAGAGAAGAGGAAGAAGAGAATTGGGTTTGTTTAAGTGGAGAAGAAGAGATTTTTAAAATATTTAATAAATAATTACATGTGGCAGCTTTTGATTGGGTATTTAAGTCAACTTTGAACCATTCACGCGCTTCCTATTCGTGTTTACACGCATAGTCAAAATTTTGGTCAATATGGTGTATTTACAATAGTTTTAATAAGAATCGTCGGGTAATAGGTCGGAAGTAAAGTTTAGGTGTCTTTTTGAAAAAAACTCAGACAACATCGGGGGTAATTATGTATTTACTCCTAGAAATACTATTTCATTCATAATAAATATGAATCCGATGATCATATTTTGGAGTGCTTCAGCTGATTTTATTTTGAACATTTCATAATTAGTAGAAAGTATAACAACTCTGAATCTTCTTACCTGACTCGTATTTTTATGAGCATTCACCAGGATATCTCGAATTTGTTTTGTAGTCATACAATTATATATTCTATTGTACTAATCTCATCCAAGACCATACAGAAGAATGTATTTGACCTGAACATTTATTTCAGTTATTTGGAAATTTGTCTCCATGAACTTATCCTTTTTCTTCAACACATCATAAGCTTCAACATCCTTCTTCATTAAAAATTTTGGTTGATCAGTAATACTATTTCATAGTTCATAATCTTCAGCTTGTAGAAATTTTTCCATGCAAGCTTTCCACCAAGAGTAGTACTTTTTATTGAACGATAGAGGCCTAGTGGATGATTGTCCTTCACCATGATCCATTGGTGGTGCATATTTCTTTTAATCTTTTTAAAGTGTGAGCCTCTTAAAAGAAAACCCGCTTCAGTGTCGATTGATATTTAATATGACTTAACACAATAGGGGGTGAACTGAGTTATGTATGTTTCTTTTTTGCCTATGTAATAGACGAGGTTACTTTATATGCTTTTTACGACTATTTATGAAATGTAAATAGCAATAAATTAACAACATTGGAGTTTTATATGGAAAGCACTGATTCACAAGAATGAAAAATCATGAGCTTCACCTCTATAGCATTTTTCTAAAACTGCACTAAAATTGTAAGCTTCAACAAAATTCAGATTATAAAAAATGCAAACTAGAAATTTACTATAATCCCTCCTACAATAATATATTCATATTATTGAGTAAGACTCATATTACAAGAAATGAAACCTATAAGCTAACTCTAATCCCTCGTACAACAATCTACTTAGACTGTTGAGTTTCGTTCGAGTTATTCTTAACTTGAAGCTATTCTTTTAAAATATTTTTACCTAAAATAATGCTTCTAATAATGATGAAAATAGGTACAACTCAATAACATTCCTAATTCAGTAAACTAGAATTGAAGAAACTCACATATTGAAACACCTGGGTTTGGGACCCTGGAAAGTTTTCTGGATTTTTGGTCTCTAGACAGGATATGACTGGAGGAAATGACTTGTACACTGGTATACAAATGGTATAGGTCATTCATATACTGACCAGTGTTGTTGGTGGGTTGGATTGGTTTTTGGAATGGGTACGACTTGGGTTGGTACAAGTCGTATCGGTGGATACGGGTTGGTTGGTTACTTCACTTAATCTTAGACTTGGTAGACTAAGTTGGATCTGAGTACGAGTGAATCATCATGAGCCGTAAACCAGGGTACGAGTTATACCATGGACTCGTATGGTGGATAGTGTTCAATCCTCTTGTGATTCTATTCTAACAGGGTTACGGGTCATAGGTACGAGTCGTATAGAGTGGGTACGATTGGGTTTGGATGATTCGTACCTTGGATAGTGTTGGGTACAAGGGTGGTGACCTTGGGTACGAGTGGTGGGTACCACTCGTATTGGAGGGTACGACTGGTATGGATAGTCGTGCCCACCTAACAAGAATTTTGGTAGTTTAAGTGAAGGTAATCTGAATATTTTCCCGCTTATCCTAATAAGGCCCCACGACTTATATCCCTATTGGGAGGTTATTTACCCTAATATTATATTCATTTAACACTTATAAACTTCCATAAACTCTCTATAATTCTCTTAAAGGCTTGGGTGGAGAAAACCTAGGGTTTCATCTTAAGGATTAATTTGGGGCTTTTGTTGGTGATTTCTCTCCATCAACTTTATTAATTAAGGCATATTCTCTTCCCTTATTGTTAGTTCAAACTAAAGGCATGTTTTTATATAATGTTTTCATGGTTTGATTATTGTATGGTTTTGGGTTTTCAAATAAATATTAGGGGTTTTGGTTATAAATACTTGGTTAAGGTTTTTTCATGTTTTAATTATGTATTTACGTATTTTAATCGTGGTTTGGATACTTGGTTGCATGGGAATGGTTAAATTATTATTTGGTTTAGGTCTTGAAAATATTGTGCCCCTAATATATTTGATAAAATGCCTATGTGAATGCCTTTACTATGTTATTGAACTTTTAATGGAACTATTGCATGGTATGGCTTGGTAATGGAATCCTAATGGTATAAATGGTTGAAATAGTTTATATTGGTTAAATGGAATGATTAGGTGGTCATGGTTATGGTTAATTGAATTCCTTGAGGGGTACAATGGAATCTCCCAAGTAAACATGTTAATGAACAACTTGTGAGGTACATGGGACTCCCCCAAGAAAACACAATAATAGAATACTTGTGGGATACACGGGACTCCCCTAAGTTAATTTGGTAATTAGGTACACGGAAATCCCTTTGCCTCTTAAGGTTTGGCTAAGGACAATACTTACAAGTTATAATAGGTATGATGATACCACTATTAATAGCCTTGGTTAATAATAAATGAAATAATGGATTGGTTGATTGAAAATGGTTTTAATTAGGCATTAATGGCAGGGTGTGATAGCAAATCGTGAGGTTGCGAGTCCAATGGACGGTCACCGGACACTCATGTTTGCCAATATGAGGGGTAGGGCATGATGACCCTTTTATGATACTACGGGGTACACGGGAATCCTCTAAGTTAATTGTACATATGTATCATTGAGGGTAAGGGTAATTGGGAATCCCTTACTCTCATAGTATCTCCGGTTCGTGCAGCTAAATGCATCGGGACCTGTTCAGGGGGTTATACTGGATCCATATAGCCCGTGGGTGGTTAAGACGGTAAGATTCACATACCTAGGTTAATGGTTTTAAATGCATGTTAAATCCGGTCCCCTTTCCCAACGTGGTTACATATATATATATATATATGTATGGTTGTATGCATTATGGATGGTTTTACTTGGTTTTATAGATGACATTATTTTATCCTTATCCTGAGTTCATGCTAGCATTCATTCATTAACCCGTCTTCGGGCAGCTGTATACCTATGCTATGTAGGAATCGGCCATTCTATTTCTCCTGTTTAGCATTCAGATATTCGGGTCAGCCATTAGATTGAAGTGGTGAAATTCCATCTTTCTAGAATTCTCGATTTCATGGATGTTATTTCATACTTTGAATTACTTATGGATTTTGGTTTTGGCGATGGTTGGGGGTATGTCCCAACTGAATTTTATTACACTTTTGGTTAGAGGCTTTGTGGTACTGCTATGGGTTGGTATGAGCGGGATCGGTATGGATGTCAGTCTTATCATTGGCATTGGTGTTGGGGCTTACACCCTTGGGTGGTATTGTTGGTTCTTCCATCCTTTTATGTTCTATTATGAAACTTGGTTTGGTTATTGTTATATTGGTTTTTGGTTTACGATTTGGTTTGGTACTCGGTTACCAGTTTGATCAGGACGGTTGGACTCAATCTCGGTAATAGACTAATCCCAGAGTCTTAATATGAACAATAACGCTATCTTTTTATATGTTCTGAATTCAGTCAACTCAGGGCAAGTGACTGAAGGTTAAGTTGCGCAACGGGTTTGTACATAAATTCTTTGGGTGAGAAACGTTAACAACAACATAAGCCTCGATTTAATAAAGGTCTCCGAGGATCTTGATGCATTTAACAGCTATCCTTGGGGGTATGGAAGCTTTAAAATGACTGTCAAATATTTGTTGACTCCGTTAGCGCCAAAGACAGTCAACTTATATGGCTTCCCATGGGCTTTCATGGTAAATATTTCTTTCTTCTATTATGATATCATTTATTTTTTTCGCTCAATAATGGTTTTGATTTATTGGCGTTATTTTATAGGCTTGGGCATTTGAAGCCATTCCTTATTTGAGACAACAAGTGAACTACCAGGAAGGAGTTTCCTGTCCAAGAATCTTGAGATGGTTGTCGGCCAAAACTGATAAAAATGCAAAATTTCTTGATCTCTTCAACCCCCCGAAGGATGCAGTAAGTATAATTATAATTAATTTCTTTTAATTAATGATTTTTTTTGAATGATCTAATTATCATTCTAATATATGTAATGATTTATGTTAGATTATGTATCCGTCACTAGTTCCGACAAATCGAGAGTTGAAGATGTCATTTTCTCTTACTTTACAGTCTGTGCAAACTTTATCGGATCCTAAGGTCATCGACAGAATAAAAATGGTTTGGAGCAACAGCCATTACAAGAAAAATAATTTTGGAGGGTGGGCTTGTTGTTGATGGTCTTAGTGGTGATGGAGCTGTTAGTGTTGGTAGTGGTGCTGCTGTGGGTGCTAACACTATAAAAAACCGCGTTTAGCAAGAGACCGATAACGTTGCTAATCAACAAAAATCTATCGCTAAATCTATTTAGAGATGGATCAGCGACAAAATATTATTCGTTGCTATATTGCGCGTTGCTAACCATTTAGCAACGAAAAAAATTAAATCCCTTGCTAGATTTGCAACGGAATAGAGACGTCCTATATCTGTTGTTATATTTTAGTAACGAATATATTCGTTGTTATATTTATAAGTGTCATTACTAATTTCATGTTGTATTTCGTCATTTTGATTATTTCCTGAACAAATATTTCATTGCTAGTCCGTCGCTAAAAATTCTCAATTTTTGTGACAAAAAATATTTTCCTCAATCAATTGCAAATGTTTTAGTTTGGCAATTAGTAATTTTGTCGCTAAATCTGTCGTCATTACTTTTCTTTCAATATCTTTTTATTTGTATTTTGAATATTAATAGAATATTATAAAATTCTTATAATACCCAATATTCATATAAAAAAAGTCACATAAATATAGATAGCAAAATCTTCTTATAATATCCAACATGTATATAAAAGAACCTATATATATAGATAGAAAAAGTCTAAACATCCTCAATACCAAACAGAACAACATCTAAAAATATAAGTATGCCCAAAACATCCTCCATACCTACTTCCATCAAGTGTAATTTATTGTTGCACAATTTTAAACGTTTCAACAAAATAGATCATCAAAAACCAACAAAATAGACCATCAAAAACCAATGCACTCATCATCAAAAGTATCACAACTGATCAAGATCATTGCAATCATCATTTAAGAAATCAAGATCCTCCAAAGGAGTAGCCAGAGGTATGACAACTGATTGTGAAGAAACCAACTTCTGTACCTCTTCAATGATAATAGAAAAAAATTGATTTTTAAGTGCGGGAATCAATCGCTTCACAAACTCAGCCAAATCCAAATCTGCAGCTGGTATCGATTCATGTGAAGCTGAAGATGAAGTCTTTTCACAAGAAATACACAGAGTTTGGCCGTAGTAGCCTTTGGCTTCAGATCCAAGACCAAATACTGTTCACTTCTTTTCTCCTCCGACAGTTTGGTAATATGCTTCAATTTGATCAATAACAGATTCTGATAATATTTTTTCTCATAATATTTCTTCAAATCTTTCCTGTAATAGTGGAAGTCAAATTATAACAGATTGTACTTACAAATGATTAGATACCAAAAAGTAAACTACTACATTAAGATTTAATCTGATATGGACGATTCGGGAACGTTCATCAACGAAAGATTTTCCATCATGACCATGTGTGTGAACATGCAAATGTAACTCACTTGGGGTCGGATCTTAACCCATTTCAGCAGCCTGTAAAAAAGAAGTGTTGAGCATTGTACTAGAACAAAACTGCTGGAACATTCCATGTAAGCCAGAAATGTTTGTAAAGCCATAATTCAAGTGGAACGTAGTTGGTCATCAAATAAATATTATTAGTCCCGTGGTCAGAACTATGTTATCCAATTTACATTGTTCTTACTAAGCAATGACTGGAAAGAGATTATTGAATTTCATTGCATCAAAATTACTGAGAACATATTCTAATAATGAACATTTGGAAATTTCCAGTCAGATTCCAGTGTGAAGGTTATATAAGATGAAAACCAATCACATAAAACAGACAAATAATTTCCAGAATCATAAGGTCTTGATTCTACCCAATACATCTCGAAGAACATGTAAATATATGAATCCTCAGTAATATACCACTCTGCGACATATAAGCACAGTTTACATTGCAGTTATTTAGGTTACAAGACAACAACAGAACACAACATACCAAATACAACACAGGAGACAGAAACAGTGAGAAGTGATCAATATTTGAGATAAACAGTAAACAGAAATGCAACAATAGCATAACGTTGAACTAACTTTTGACTGTCTCACAGCAAATTACAGTTTAATACTTGAAATATATACTTATAAGTCTCTTTCGGTACTCTCCAATTGAGATAGATCCTCTCGTGTGAGTTCCAGCAGCGACTTCTTTGCCTCCACAACGATTCTGTGCATTTATTTTGGACTTTTCAACACACTTTGGATTTGCCCAAAGTCACTGCCAGCTTTCCCAGACATCTTCATGTATAAAATCTTGCCTAATTCCTTTCTCTTTGATTTTAGCAATGAAATTTCTATACACAGTTGCTGCCTTAATCTGCCAGTGTTTCTTTACTGTAGCATCAGTAATGGAAGAATCCCAATAGAAGTGTTTTTGAAATAAATTTCCAAGATAACACATTAATATCGTATTTATAAAAATGAGTACACTTTACAAAATCAATTATGATGAAGATGCATACCTTAAATTCCCCAAAATAGCCATCTTTTATGTCACATGAGACACCTTTCCAATTGACTCCATTATGATCAAGCTCACTTTTGAAAGACTTGTGTATCCTATTGGAGCATGCTTTAGAAGGTTGCAATCTGTATCAATGTGAAGACATTATTCAGAGGTTACTATAAATAAAAAATAATATATAATAATAATAGACAGAAAATGGACTAACCCTGCAGAAGTTATAGTAACAAGGGTCCGCATGGCTCTGACTGGAATTACTTTCTCCATTTGTGTTGCTATGAGATATGTCCTCACCTACTTGGTTGGTTTGTGAAGATGTACCTAAAGTTGTTGGGTTGGTATGATTTGGAGTAGTAGGAGATGTACTACCATGATTATAAATTGGTGCACCTACGCCACCAGCTATTTGTGGTGCAACTGTAGGAATGGGAATAGTAGGCATATTTGCAGTACGAACAGGCATATTAGTCCTAGCTGCTAACTTGACCGCACGCCCTATGCTTCCTCAACCTGTACCTCTTCCTTGAGTCATATCTATTAAAAAAATTATACTTGTTAAAGTGGAAAGAAGATGCAAATTTTGCATAAAAAGTCACAACATCATATAATATTCTAATTTTGAAATCCTATCCAACAAAATACCTCACAGCAACATACCTCACTGTCATTCTGGAATACCATATAACATTGGAATACTCACAACAAGAACCAAGAACAAATCAAGAACCACCAACATAATAAGAACCACCAAAATACTCAAACAAGAACCACCGATAGATCAAGAATCACCAAAACACAACAAACTACTCCCACTGTAATTCTTCCCATAAGAACTCCTCCCAAATGAAGAACCAACAAAAGAACAAAAACCACCAACAGAATCACCAAAATACTCACAACACGAACCACCAACATATCATGAACTACCAACAGAACCACCAAAATGCTAAAGAATACTCCCATTGTAATTTTGTCCATAAGAACTCTCAAATGAAGAACCAACAACAGATCATCAACCAAAAAAAAATAAAACATATATATATGTGTAGACAGAAAGCAGACCAGAAGTTGATTATGTTCAGCTATTTTTTAAGAATGAAGTCGATTGGTTAAGACGATCACCTATTTGGTTCCTTAGAGTAGATATACCTTCTCTTGTTCTGTTGATCTGATTTAGAGCAGTTGGAGATAATTCAGGAGTTGTATGTTGCTACCATCACCAGAAGTTTGAACCTTTGACCTAATTTGAGGAATCAATGATTGAACTTGATTTGTATTATTTTGACCACCTATGACATCAGCTTGAGAAGTAGCAATAGTAGGAGTGGGAACAGTAGGTGCGTTTGCAATAACATCATTATTACTCCTAACTGCGGATTTGCCTCCACACCCTGTGCTTCCGCGACCTCGGCCTCTAGCCATATCTATAAAAAAACCGTATTAGTTAAAGTGAAAATAATATGCAAACTTAATAATACCAAGAGAAGAAAACAACAATATATAGATAAGGTATTAGAAAATGTAAAAGCACAGTTGTAGCCTAAAAGATGAATGAGAAATGAAAGAGTCAAAAATTGAGAAGTAGAGCATAAAACCAGTTGAAGCAACAAGTTTTGTGTAAACAACGAGACAAATAAAATAATACTAGTTCGACAAAATGGCTGCTCACAAAATAAAAATAAGATACAATAGCATATTTTTTATCAAGCACTAATCGCTATCTGTGTCTTCTTCCAAATCTTCCTCTTCATCTTCCTCAGTTTCCTCAGTTTCATATTCTTCTTCTATAGCATCCTATTGGTTGTCATGATGTTCTTGTAATAAACCATCATCAGTGACTTCATCCATTTCAATTAAGTCACCATTTGCATCATATAAGTGTATGCTTTCATCTGTGGCAACATTCATGTCTATCTCGTAGACTTGAACTTCTTCAACTTGAAATGGAATATTTAGTTCTGCAGCTGTCTCAATTTCCTCATCGGGTAATTCAAAAAGATTTCGAGGTTTGATCTTCAATATATCTACCCAATCATCCTTGTCCTTTTTCTTGCTAGGATAAGACATATAACACACTTGAGTTGCTTGTATTACCAGAATAAAAGGTTCATATTTTTTATATCGGCGATGATGGTTAATATCAACCAATTTATACTGATTATGATTTTTAACACCAACATCCATAGTTGGGTCAAACCATTCACATTTTAATAGTACAGTCGCTTTAAAGGTTTTTCGCGTATTCTACTTCTATAATCTCTTTTATCCGCCCGTAGAAATAACCAAAAGTTGGATCTGAAATACAAACTCCACTGTTCATTGTTGATCTTGTGCTACCATGAAAATCCATATTAAACTTGTATCCATTAACAAAATACACCGAATGAGATGTAGCGCCTATCAATGGTCCACGAGCAAGACTACATAGGAATTCATTCTCAATATGATTGAGCCGGACCTATTTAAAAGATTATAAAATTTAGTTCAATTTCATAAGTTAATTTAAGTGCATAATTGTATAAAAGATCTTAATTTTTGAAGCCTTACATATTGCTTGAACCATATAGAGAAATTTGCTTCAAGGCTCTCATTTATTTGATCTTGAGAGATATTTGGAAATTCTTCT
Source organism: Capsicum baccatum var. pendulum (assembly GCA_030864225.1). Classification (NCBI taxonomy): domain Eukaryota; kingdom Viridiplantae; phylum Streptophyta; class Magnoliopsida; order Solanales; family Solanaceae; genus Capsicum; species Capsicum baccatum. The sequence continues at coordinate 194,505,201 of CM061560.1, forward strand.
TGGAAACGTTGCACAAACATACTTTATTTAAAGAAAAAAAATTTCAATTTCAAGTCATGATTTATAAATATGCTTATAAAATTAAGTTGATACAACTAAATTTGTTACCTCACATATGGCTTAACCTCTTCACAATTTAGCGAAATGTAAGTTTGGGCAGCGTTGATTTCCTGAAGAGTTAGATTCCTCATTTTTTATTCTCCCCATAATCATCCGGGATGGGTGAATATTGATAAATTTCCTTCAACTTCTTCCACAATACCACCATCATTATTTTGATCCACATTATGATTGTTTGTCATGACATATGGTTCAAAATAATGAGAAAACAATAGTGTTGACTCAGTCATCAAGTAAGCTTCACATATAGAACCCTCAACACTTGTTTTATTTCCAATCATTCTTTTAAGACTTTCAAGATACTGAAATAGACAAATGGATAAACCATCATATTTGAAAAGTAAATAACAACATTATTCTCACAAGTTAAACTTGAATTTTTGCATTTCCTTTCAAAAGGATACATCCATCGATATTATACAGGTCCAACAATCTTTGCTTCATATGGAAGGTGCACAAGAAGATGTTCCATTGAGTCAAAGAACCCAGAAGGAAAAATACGTTCTAAATTGCACAAGATTTGTGGAATATCTCCCTGTAATCTCTCCATTTCATCCACTCGGAGAGTAGTCGATGTAAGATCTTTAAAGAATAAGCTCAATTCTGTAAGTGTCTGCCATACATTATTTGGAAATAGTTCACAAAAACCAATAGGCATCAATCGTTGCATGAACACATGACAATCATGACTCTTCATGCCAAATAACCTTTTCGCAAATGTGTCTGGGCATCTACCCAAATCTGAAACATACCCATCTGGAAATTTTAAGCCTTTCACCTAATTAAACAAGATTGTGTTTGCTTCCTTATCTATCATATATACAACTTTGGGATATTTTCCAGAAGCACCCTTTGCCTATTGAGGTTGATCACAGTAATTGACCATATTTAGACGAGCTTATGGATTGCATTTGGTTTTTTTATCAATATTAAGGATCGTATTAAATACATTATCAAAGAAGTTTTTCTCAATATGGATGACATCGAGGTTATGTTGAATTATGTTAGAACTCCAATAAGGTAAATCCCAAAAGATGCTTTGCTTTTTCCATCCACAAGATCTACATATTCATTGATTAACTTCTTCTGCATCTAACTCTGTTACTTTTCTTATTCCTAAATCACAAATGTGATTCAATATCTCTTCTCCGCATCTGTAGGGTGATGGTGATCTTTTGACAGTTCGACCTTTAAGAAAATTTTTACGATCTCTCCTAAATGGATGATATTGGTCAAGGAACATTCTGTGACAGTCAAACCATGATGTTTTCTGACCATGTTGTAATCTAAAGGATTGTGTTTCCTCCATACAATAAGGACAAGCAAACTTACCTGCAGTATTCTATCCTGATAACATAGAATATGCTGGAAAGTCACTGATTGTCCACATCAAAGCTGCCCTTAATTCAAAATTTTATTTTTTGGAGATATCAAATGCTTATACACCTGTCTCCCACAACAATGTCAATTCCTTTATTAGAGGCTGCAGATAAATATCAATTTTATGTTTGGGATTATTTGATCCAGGAACAATGACAGTTAAGAACATATAAGCCTCTTTCATGCACATCCCTGGAGATAAATTGTATGGAGTGACAATTACTGTCCATGACGAATATTTTCTCCCAAACTGACTGAATTGTTGGAAACCATCAATACATAACCCCAACCTAACATTTCTTGGTTCATCGGCAAAAAAATGATGACTTTTATTGAAGTTCTTCCAAGGTTCAGAGTCTGATAGATGATGCATTACTCCATCCTCTTTTATATGTTCATGATGCCATGTCATGTCAGCAGCTGTAGTATGGGATGCATATAATCTCTTCAATCTAGGAATCAAAGGAAAATAATACATTCTTTTGTAAGGGACCAATTTCCTCTTACGAGAGCCAACTCGATGCTTATACCTCTCTTTGCCACAAAATTTACAAGAGTTAAGATGTTCATGGTCTTCCCAATACAACATACAACCTGATTCACAACAATCAATCTTTTCAAATGGTAAACCTAAGCTACGCACTAGCTTCTTAGTCTGATAATAACTATTAACTAATAGGTTATCTTCCGGTAAAAACTCTTTAAACAATTGCATCATTTGGTTAAAATCCCTCTGTGACATATTATTTTCCATCTTAATATTTAACATTTGAGAGATTACTGCAAGTTGAGAGAGGGAAGAACCAGGATACAATTTTACATCAGCAGAGTGCAACGATTCATAAAATTTTTGGTACTCTAAATTAGGCTCCTCCTCCATCGAAGTTTCATGTTCCTCTTCAATTGAAGGTTCATACAGATGAGATGGTCTAGATTCAATATCGTTGTAACCATGGTTAAAGTTGGGACCAGCAGCATCCAAAATCATTTGTCGATATGGATTATCATATCCCAATTCAAGTTGAGCACCATTGATCAAATCATTACCGAAAGAAATCTCACCTATCAGATCTACTTCCCCTTGATGTTTCCAAACAAAATAGTCCTTAACAAATCCATTATGAAGAAGGTGATATCTAACCATTTCAACATCTTTGTATTTAATGTTGAGACATTTTTTACATGGACATCTAATGTTGTTACCACTCATGCAATTTTGTTGAGAGCATGTAAAGAGGATAAAGTTATTCACACCAGTAATAAATCTAGAGTTTATAGCCCCTCGACCATCCAACCTATCATACATCCATCCATGATCTAGATTATTCATATTCCTATTAATGTCGACATAAACAAAATAGTTAGAGTTTTATATCCAGGATTACCACTAAAGTGAAGAAATAATTAAATATCTTAACAAACTGGAATATATCTTTCAATTTTTACAAGGAAATAGAATATATTAGTCATTTTTCTTATAAATAAACAAGAAATCACAAACACAACATATCATTCATTGTCCTTCTTAATAAGTGTTAGAAAAAAAGTTTAATTACAAACAAAACTGAAAATTCTATAATTACAATCATAAGGCATGAGACAAAGCACCCGACAACAAGATTAAAACATCAAATTTCGGTAAAGTACATACCTAAAATCTGAACATTAAACAAAACCTAAAAATAAGTTGTAACTTTGTTGGCAAAAATAAACAAATAAAGTCTACAACTTTAACACAAAGTTACATCACAAAAGTTGATCGGATTTAAAGCAAATCCTCAATCGGTAAGTAAAAGAAAATAGAGATAGTTTCACGGATAATGAAGAACACAAACGGCAATAGAGAAACATATGAAAAACTAATTGAAAATCATTTAAAAGAGAAAATGTTATAGTACCAGATATATGCTAGCTCACTTTCTAGCACTTGCTGGTATCCTTAGTGGATCTCTTTGAAAATCCAAAATATAACATCACAATCCGATTAAGAAAAAACAACAACATATACCAAATGTGATCCCACAAATAGAATCTTTGGAAGGATAAAGGCTAAACAGTCAACACAACAAAACAGAAAATGATTATGACAATTACATAATTTCAAAGGAATATGAAACATACTACATTTTATTGTTTATAGAAAATCAGAACAACAGTAAGCAAAAGTTACTCAAACTGCTCTATGTTTTTTAATTTTTTCAATATGCAACACACTATGTACAACCTTACATAAACCTGTACATAAAAAAGACAAAACTAAACCACACAAATGAAAATTTTGTTAAAGAAATCAGAGATTAATGAACCTGGAATAGAAGATACAAAAAAAAACATAAATAGAAGTTAAGAGGAAAAATATTATTCCCATTTCGATTAAATAACCACTAACACAACGTTTTAACACAACAATCGAACAAAAAATTGAAAAAGCTCAAAAAAACCACAAATAGAACTTCAAATAAAAAATCAAAAACTCTAACATAATTAGTGTATGCAAAACACTGAAAATTAAACCACAATCAGAAATTTTGTTGAAGAAATTTCAGATTCATAGACAGACAACATTGGAATATCAAAAACCCCATAAAAAATAATTCTGAGAAAGAAAATACAGTTCCCATTTTGAGTAAATAACCATTTCTCAAATTTTTTAACACAATAATCGAAGAACCCTAACTGAAATAGATCAAAAAACCCTAAACATATCATTAACACATCATTTCTAACATAGAAATTAAGAAATTAAAAGAGGAGAAACAACTAAAATTATGAGATATAAAATCTAACCTCTAATTTGAATACAAAATTCGCCGATTTACACTTTTTTCGAATGATATTGAGCGACTAGGGAGAGAAAAGGGCAAGGGGACTATTTTTGGAGAGAGAGGTGAATGATGTTATTTTGGGAATAAAGTGAAATAAAAGACATAGCCCTAATATTAGGTTGGTAGGGTGACGGATTTAGCAACTGATATATAATCCGTTGCTAATCATTAATTAAATATATACCTAATATATTATTAAAAATGGTAAAATACTTTCAGCGACAGTATTTTCATTGCTATTGCCATCTTCACCATGTCAAAAAAAATTTCCCCCATTTTTGTCGCTACTTTTGTCACCAAAATAAAGGCGCCAATATTTACAGCCAAAAATTAGCAACCAATTTTATATTTCGTTGCCATTCTGTCACTAATTAGGCTATTAATTTTAATTTCATTTATTTAGCGATAAAATTTCTATTTCGTTGCAATTCTGCCATTAATTAGCAACGAAAAAGCCTTTGTTGCTACAAATCCGTTGCTAAACGCAGTTTTTTTGTAGTGTAATGATGCTCCTCTTACAGTATTTAAAGCAAACCATTATGAGTATAATCATACTGGTTATACAGATTTTGCCTCTCCCAGCAAATGTTCTTCATGCAAATGTCAAGACTGCAGGGCGAAACATGTTGTAGTGATTAATACTATTAATGCATTAACTGCTTCTGTAAAGGAATTGACATCTAATAGAGGTCTCATTCCATCAAAGAAGATTTTATTTCCATCCGCTCCATTAGTGATTAAGGCTAAGAGGAGAAGGAGAGTGATTTCCAGGGCATTATCAAGCATCCAAAAAAGCAAAATTGCAACTCCTCTGTATGTGTGTTGCACTGAGCAACGTACAATGTCCAAAGGAGAGCAGTACGACCTGAAGAAGGTGAATATATTATATGTCCCCCAACTGACAAAACAAACAGACACATCTGTTTCAACAGATGACACATCTGCTGAAAATTATCAAACAGATATATACATCTGTTTTAATAGTTGACTAACCTGTTGCACCAGATACTTTATCTGGTGCAACATATGTCTTGTCTATTTTAGTAAATCAAATAGCTCTTCGTACCACTTTTATTTATACCAACAAACGACCAATATACTGTATCAGATGATTCATATGTTACAATGGATGGTTCATCCGTTGGAAATTATCACACAAGGTTTTTCTCATGTAAAAATTTAGCCCAACAGTTGACTCATTATTGCAACAGAAATATAATCTATTTGGAATAATTTAAAATGGGAGGAAGACCTGTTTGATTTGCTAGAAGAGATGAGTTATCCTTTTCCATTTTGTTGTATCTCCGTGATTAGAATTGACCAATTCTGGCTTTCTAGGTGGATGTAGAAGAAGCTACTACTGAACAGCATTGATAATATGCTACTCTTTTTATGGAAATACGGAGAGCAGAAAGCGTAAAACTCGTGCGTAAGCGACAATAAAGATCCACGATGAGCAAAGCCGAATTCCATAGCACCGGATGAAGAACAACTTTCCCATACTGAGTAGATCTTTATAGCTTGAGCTTGTCAAATAAAAGAAATCCTTGGCATTATACTTAAATTGTTGTTGATGTATTTATTGAGATCTGTACCCATAACAATTTTTTTATATTTCATTTATTTGTTGACTTATTTCAACTAATTTATGAAGGGTTCAATTTATTTTATTTTGTCTATGAATTTTATTTATTCCTTAGATTTGAACTTATTAATTGAAAAGGAATACTAGATTCAAATATTTCAATAGATAATGTATCTGTTGCAACAGACGATACATCTATTGGAAAAAATGAACAAATTTAGACACATGTTGTAACAGGTAGGTGATCTGTTAGAATTTATCAAATAGGTCTTTCCACTATTGCAACAGATGGATTTTAGATAAAAATATTGAGATAATGCAACAGATGACCAACCTATTGCAACAGAAAAACTGTATGTCAGAACAGGTAGGATAACTGTTACAACGGATGGAGAATCTGCTACATTATAAAAATTCAACTTTCATTGGATATAAAAAATTATCACTACATGTAAAAAGGTTAAAGTGAATTGAATTGAAATAAAAAAGGCGCAACGTATCGACGGTGTTCAGTTCAAACACCTAAAATAAGATAGGCATCAAGTAGACAGTCTTCATTTTAAACACGTAAAATAAAATAGGAATCAAATGTGTCAGTGTCAGCCTGGCACATTTCACTGACTTGCCATCACTTGGGCCCCAACGGTCATTCCCCCCTATTATCTTATATATTCATCTTTCTTCTAAAATTTAAACCTAAATTCCCAAATTTTCTTCTTCATCGTCATCTTTTTTATCAATTCAATTTATTTCTTTCCTTTTTTCCAACAGAGTTTGACAATGTCGAGCGCATCTTCCACTATTTTTTGTGATAAAGATTTTTGATATTGTAAGTGCGGTCAGGAAGCTCTGTTAAAGACTTCTTGGACTCAACAAAATTCGGGTCGTAGGTTTTTTACTTGTAAGATTTCAAAGGTCATATTTTTTTAATTTAATTAATTGATTAATTATTGACTTGTAATTATTTTGTAATTTTGTTATCTTTTTTTATAGAAATTGGGTGGATGCGATTACTTTGATTGGCATGAAGAACGACACCCTTCACAAGCAAATCGTGTAATCTGGGGTTTGTTGAACAAAGTCAAGGCTTCTGAAGAGAAACAAAACCGAGCAAGAAAATACTACATTGTTGTCGTTATTGCTACTGGTTTGGTGTTGTTGGGTACATGGATATTCAAGCCTAATTGCTGAAATTTTCATGGTGGTGTGTATATTTACTACTGGTTTGGTGTTGTCGAGCACATGGATATTCAAGCATAACTGTTGGAAAAAATCAAAAAGATTTAGGCATATGTTGTAAAATTTAGGTCATCTGTTAGAAATTATCAAACAGGTCTTTCCACTATTGTAACAGATTAGACATAGATTATTAGATTAATGCAACAGATGAACAACCTATTGCAACAGATAAACTATCTTCTAGAACGTATTAAAGATATTTTACAATAAATTTACAATCTAATCTATTGCATTATAAAAAACTCAACTTTCATCAGAAAAAAAATTATTGTCACTACATGTACATGTAATAAAGTGAAGGGTGACTTGAAATTAAAAATTTCTATTTCACAGGATCTTCTATATACACAGGCTTCAAGTGTCCAGTTAGTACCACATAAGCCCAGACCTCTTGCAGATTTGCCCCAGCGTTGTCGCACAGAAAAGTCGTTGGCTCAGCCATTTCTATGCCGGTCAGCAAACATTTAATGTGTATAAGAGCGTGCAAGCCATTCGCTTTAGCAGAATCATCTTTTAGAAGGATTATTCCCCTGTTTCGACCTTTAAAATCCTATGATTTCTTCATCAACACTTCCTTTGGCAAATGATTCATCAGTTTACTCTCCCTCAATAAGATGGGCAACAGCATCATCAGTGGCTCTACGAGGAGAAAAAGATCAAAATCATCAATGAGAGGTACGTTAGAGTCATAAACATTGATCTTTCCCTCTTCGGGTAGTATCTCAACAGCCAGATAATGCATGTTGTTCACGCTAATGACTGCAAGAATCCTTTTTGCCTTGGTCCAGCTCTTGCCGTGTGGATTTGGCCTGTCCCCTCTAACATATATTAACATTTTTTTCATCCAAGACCAACGTAGGAACTAGGAAATCAAGTCCCACGCCAAGGGCTAACGCCTCTCTATTGAGTTGATCATACCTATCCTTAAGCTTCTTACAGAAGTTGTGGTCCATTATCCTATCGACAGCGTCATAAGCTTTTCGGTATGTTAATTGCCTTTTTCTCATGAGGCAGAGAATTATGTCAACATGTTGTAAGATAAGAAGTCAATTTTTAAATAGGTTAGTAATTGTAAAGATGCAATGGATGGTCCATCTGTTGCATAGGGTTCTCTGAATCAATTATCCAATGCAACTTATGCAACAGATGGATAATAAGTTGCAATAGAAGCACTACCAGTTGCAGTAGTATACCCAGCTGTTGCAACAGATGTGAAATCTGTTGCATAGCTTCTTCTTCATGGGGTAGATTAGAAGGGCTAGGTTAGGAAAAGTAAACTTACCTTGTGCTCGTACGAAATACGTATATCAGTCATAGTCTGGAAGTCTTGGGGGGGAAAGGGAGGCCTAGGGTAATCTGGTGCGCCTGGATTGGCATTCTTGGCCTATCGCAGATCCCTCTTCTCTTCGGTGCCAAGTTCCACATACATGTCCACCTTCTTGACTGGCCCCTGAACTTCAACAGCTTGTGAAGAGGGAGGAATTACAATTTCTTTTGATTTTTGAGCGGGGAGTACATCTCTAATTGCTCTTTTCTTTATCCTAACTAATGTTGTAGGAGTGCGTGGCTCCCTCACCCTCTTGGATGGTATGACACACCTCTTGGATTTGAATTCTTCAATAGCTTTACAGATAGCCTCTACTTTTTCAAAGAGTTTATCATGTCTGTCCTTGCACTCATCACATTCGCAACGAGAATACGAGGGTGAAGAGGGGTGAGAGAGATCTGTGTGAGGGCGAAAAGGGGTGTTTTCAAACATATTTATTATTTCATAAGCATCAATATGTTTATCATCATGAGTGGCAGCAGCAACAGCATGCCTGCCACCAACACCAACAACTCCACCAGAAGAAGCACCCAGATCTGCCTTAGTAAAAGGTTGGTCATGAAGAGCCTCAACATTAGGCTGACCTTGCCTAACTGCTCTTCTTATGGCTATTGCTCCAGCCAATTTCTTCTTTATTAACTGCACCATTGGGTCTGCAATAGTATTAACATGACCTAGAGTAATATAAAAAGTCATCACCGACTCCTTCTAAGTAGGCACGATCCATGGATGCACAACCTATAAAAAAGAAAAAAAAAAGACAGATGCATTTAAATTATATAATATAATAATTTTCACAGTTGGGCTATATTTAAAAAAAAAAGACCCATCTGTTGTATAGTTTGAAGTATATGGTTAAAATTCGTTTGAGTCTGGTTTAGAGAAACAGAGCAACACATGCATAATCTGATGCAAAATATCAATCATCTGTTACAACAACTGCATAAGACGGGTAATCTGTTATGCAACAGATGATTTGTACATCACAATAGATGAACGACATGTTATCAGATTAAACATCTGTTGCATAATTTGCAGTAGATGGTTAGTCTTTTAGGAGTCAGATTAAGAGAACCAAAGAAACAGATGGGTAATCAGATGCAAGATATACCCCATCGCAACAGATGTCCCATCTGGTGCATCAGATATAACATCTGTTCAATATCTTTCTTATCTTTGAGTAGAATTATCTTACTTGAAGAAGATGTACTGCATCATCTGGAGGGTTAAATAGATCAGCCTTCTTAATATTGGTGTTGCTCTTTGAATCCAACCACCTAAACATCCTTGGATGAGAAACCCCATTCAGGTAATCCATTAACTGCTTTCGGAGGGGAGGAATGGCTTCAAATACCCAAGCCTAAAAAATATAAACAGGAAGCAACCAAAAAAAATCATAATAACTATATTCAATATAAATTAATGGATGAGTAAAATTAGTGATTAATTTTACCATGAAAGCCCAAGAAAAGACGTATAATGTGGTCGTCCCTGAGGATAGCTTTGTCAGTAAATATTGGACAGTCAAGTTGAAGTTGTCATATCCCCAGAGATAATTATTGAATTTATCAAAATTCTCAGCACGCGCCAACAAATCATCTTCTATGACCTTGTTGACGTCTCTTGCCAATATAACCGAATGGGCAAACCAAAATTTGACATAAGAATTTACGTAAATTACCAAAGTCTCCTCTCAAGTAAATTCCAAAGTTGAAAGTGATTTACGAAATAAAATTTGACATAAGAATTTGATCAAAGAGCAGCAGTTGGGGTAACAACAACAACAACATCAACAACAATAATGGTTAACAAGAAGAATATGAAGATGATAATGAAGTATAAGATGATGATAATGAATCAGAAGATGATGAATAAAGTAGCAGCACTAATGAACAACAAATATCGTGAAGAGAGAGAAAATAACAATGGATCAGGAGAGAGAAAAATGCGTTCTTTTTTCCTTTGTTCCCTGTTATATATTAACTAACATTTGAATCAAAGTGTAAATTTAAAAACTTTTGGGTTATTTTGAAATTTCCAAAACTTTCTTAAACCATAATTAAGTAATTGTCACCTCTACTCAATTATTAAGACTTGTGTCACCTACACCTCATTTTAAAACTCTTTTGTCACCTGTGGCCCAAACCCCCATGTTTCACGATATTTACTTGATCTGGCTCAAGCCATTTATCAATCATCAAATCATTTTAAGTTCAACAAATAAGAATATCTCAATCAGTTCTCAAAAAATCAGTGAACTTTATTGATGACAAATATTTCTCTTAAACCCTTCAAGATTTCGGAAATATAAAGCATGTTATTTTTCAGGATTTTTTTTTTGAAATTTGATGTATTTGACTATTTACTAAAATTATTGTTGAGTAGTAGAATCTTTTTATAATTTTTGAGGAGAAACTGTTGTTTTTGGGTTACAAAATCTGTATTTACAACTATGAACCTCAACACCAAGTTCAAGAACAATAAAAGAAGTATAAACTATTTTTGAAAAATAGTAAAATCAATGTTTGAAGAGATGGAGAAAGAAAGAATCAAGTCCACTGAATTCACAGTATGTCCTTAAGAAATTTATTTTCCTCAAGTATATGAGGTTAATGGAATATATCCCCCTAGGATAAAATGATTCACTTAAATAAATAGTGGTACCTCAATTTTGCCAAACTACAAACTCACACAACGATTGCAAATCACACTTGAATTTTTCGAGAAGAAGAGAGTGTTGTATACTTGAAAATTTTGTTCCCTTACCTGAGTAAAAAATTAGGTATTTATAGCCAAAATATGGTGCTTCAGAAAGAAAATAATGGTTCATAAAAAAATATACTACTTTGAACTGTTGGATCTATCTGCGGTCTCAGATAGCCCACCTGCGCCTGCAGGTTGCCTTTTGGCACAAACTAGAAACTTATGGCTCACTTGTGAAACTCATATTGGTCCACATATGGGACCTACATTTGCAGGTCACCTTTTCAAATTCAAAAAGTGCCTTGAAGGATTGTGTTCTTTGGAGGTACGTTGTGACAGGCGTTCACACATGCTCGGGTTCATTCGTAAATGAAAAATTTTCTTATTGGATTTTGAATTAAAATATCACTAATTCTTAAGTTTCAAATGAATTTTATCCAAAAACATAATCTTTCTTTCGATCATTTTTCAAATTTAAATTCGAAGCCGAAGTCACGTGACGACGACGATGCGATGCTTGTTTTCTTCTTGTCTCACGTCCTAGTGAAGAAATACTTCTTAATTTAAGCATAAGAATGTTTCTTTCTCCCACCAATGTGGAAAATACTATTCTATAAAGTGAATACATATTTTCACTTTTCCTTTATTTTTCATGTATTTTCATCACAAACCCAATAGAAACTACGAATTCTTTCTTCTTTCAAGAAACAAAACATTAAATTTTTCAACACAATATTATCCTCACTAAAAATTTAAGTATGTCATACTCTCACTCATTAATTTAACTCATATATCTCTCTGGTGGTTTTTTTTTTTAAAGATGGGGCAACAAAAAAAAAGATTAAATAACTCTCAATAGATTGAAAGGACTTTCAATAATTCTTATTAAGTATAGAGGGAGGGGGCGGGTAAATAGCCAAATTTAATATACAAATCTTACTAATTTGAAATCCAAAACAACGTAGAATATCTCAACAACCAAACGAACTAACAAACATTTAAAATTCAAATTCATCCTAAACTAGTAAACTTATTATTCTAAAAATTATTGCAGTAATTAAATCAATTTTCAACAATCTTTTTTTCTTTAGTACTACAATTTTAAAAAAATGCTCCTCCTTAATTTTTTTCTTGGCAGTTGGTGCTGCATTTTTCTTAATTGTTATTGAATGTGCACATTTTTTTATATTGATCTTTATCTTTTTTTCCTTTTTCTTCTTTTGATTTTGAGCTTAAAACACACCATCAATAATCTTGTTTTGTTTTAAAGCTTTTTTGAAAGTCCTTTATCTTCACAACAACAAATTTGTAGGAAATGCTTGTAAGTAACATTCTTCCATTACATCACTCCATAGATCATGTGTTTCAAAATATTTTATTTTTACTGACCAAATCTGATAGTTTTCACTAGTGAAAAGTTTTAGGGCATTCAGTGAAAAACTATTGCTTGTTATTTTTTAAAATAGGTTAAAATTGGTATTGGTTGAAAATAGCTCTATAATTTGAAAATAAGCATGTGTTAAAATGATAGCCTTGATGAGTTAAAATGATAGCCCTGACGGGTTAAAAATAGTAGCCCTTATGGGTTAAAAAGTTATTTGATAGTTCTTTAGAATATCTCAAAGATACTGTAAGATCAATAAAACTCCGATACAACTGTAGATTTTTTTTCAAAAAAATAAGGACAACAAAAAAGGATTAAAATGACTCTCAATTGATTGAAATGACTTTTAATAATTTTTATTAAGTATTGAGGGGCTTTAAATAGACAACTCAATACACAAATTTGACTAGTTTGAAATTTAAAACTACCTAGAATATCTCAACAACTAAACAAACTGATAAACATTTAAAATTAAAATTCATCCAAAAACTAGTGGACTTATTAAATAAAAATGAGAAAATACACTGTTTTCACTTTGAATTATAAAAGAAATTGTTGAGACACACTTCAACTTAAAGGGGTCCTATTACCCCCTAGACTAATTAAAATTGTATTTTTGACAACCTTAGTGCCTACGTGGTACATTACGTGAATCAACACACTGAATGTCCACGTAGGCACATGTATGTGCCACGTAGACACTAAGGTTGCCAAAAATACGATTTGAATTAGTCCAGGGGGTAATAGGACCCCCTTTAAGTTCAGGTGTGTCTCAGCAATTTCGTTTATAATTCAGGGTGGAAATAGTGCATTTACTCAATAAAAATTACTGAAGTAACTAAAACAATTTTCAACACTCTCAGGTGTTCATGGATTGGTTTGGGTCGGTTATTGATCAAAACCATAACCAAATCAACTTAGTAGATTTATAAATTTCTAAAATCAAACCAAACCAACATAAAAAAACCGTCAGTTTGATTCTTGTCGGTTTAGTTCAGTTTGGTTCAATTTTTTCGATTTATAACTTTAGCTATTGATAAAAGTTAAAATTAAAAAAAAAAAAAAGCAAATTCAATCCAACATATGAGATGTCAACCGAGTGTTAGGCCTCAACCTTGAAACTAAGATGTCAATTCAGTGTTATACTTACGCAAAGTCACAAACAACATCATATGACGCTTCCACAAAAAATATTTAGAAACTACATATAAGAGAACGATATGATAAATCTCCTAAAAGATGAACACATAATTTTTTTCACAATAGGGGCCAAAAAGAAAGTTTAAAACTAGTGATTATCTATAGTCTAATGAAAATCAATTGTAAAATCCCATAGATAATAAGCAGTGGCGGATCTACACTTAAGTTAGGGGGGTTCATCCGAACCCCCTTCGACGAAAAATTATGTTATATATACATGGTTGAAATTATTTTTTATGTATATATATTGGGTGTTGAACCCCCTCGATTAGCTTTTATATTCACTTATAAACCCCCTTAGTGAAAATCCTAGCTCTGCCACTGATAACAAGATAATTTTCACAATTAGTATTATTTGTCATTCAAAGTGCGAAAATCATTTAGAATAGCATAATATACTGTCAACTAGATGGAGAGATATGACTAAAAGTGTTACGGCTAAAGTTAAATTCATTAAATTTAAAATGTACCAATATTTATATTTTATTCATGAATAATATATAAATAGCGTGTGTGTATGTATGTATGTATGTATATATATATATATATATATATAATTATCGATTTAATTTGATTATTTTATCGGCTATTTTAGAGTAAAACCCAAATCAAACCACATAAGTATTGATTTTTAAAATTTAAAACCAAATTAAATCAAACCTAATCAAATATTAATTTTTTTAATCGATTTGATTTGATTTGCAGTTCAATTTTGTTTTAACCAAACCGTGAACATCCCTATTCTCAGGTATAAATACAAACCTCTTCTCCTTTTTCCTCTTTTGGTTTAACTATATTTATGTTGATTAAAATCCTTAATACTTGTTTTTATTTTATATTTTAAATTCAATTAAATGAGAAAACATAATTAAAGTGTTTTATTAAAATTACATAAATTATGGAATAAATCTGAATATTGTTTGCATAATTCACTCAAAATAATTTATTATTTCTTTCTGGATCATTGGTCAAACACAATTTTTTTTCTTCAAGTTCAAAAAAAATTACTTTTCAAATAAATTAGCCAAACAAAAATTACTTCTCTCTTTAAATATTTCTCTAAAAGCTATTTTGATAAAAGTGCTTCTCAAAATATATAATTTGAAAACTTTACCTATCTAAGCAAACCTAACTACTGTATTTGTAATACATAGTAGCTAAGTAAACATACTATACTCATAATACATATATGTGTATCTATATTTGAGTTTCAAAGCTAATATGCGTATATGTGTGTCTATATTTTAGTTTCAAAACTAGTATGTGTATATGTAAGAGATCGAAAGAGAGGGGAGGGAGGGAGGGAGGGAGAGAAATACAGAGAGATAGATAAATAGAAATGCATGATTACTATGGAGGTCCATACTTTCCCTCCAAACTCTAGCTCCCCTCTCTCTCTTCTCTAAAATTATTTATATAGATCGTAATTAGGCATACTATAGTTGCTACTTATAATTATGATTCAAACTACAGGTATTTATAAAAATTCGTCCAAATAATTTTCAGGGGACAGTGTGTGGACGGGCCTGCAAGCCTGAACCAAGCTTTCTAACTGGGCTTAACATTATGATGGGTAAGTTGACTTTGAGGTTAAATTGCCCTCCCAATTTCACACTAGTAGTGTAAATGGGCTGATTTTGACAGGATATGAGTGGAACAACAAGACTTGATCTGCTTGAAAATGTCCTCTTCTATTAATTCCACTAAAACAGCACTATCCACATTTCTATCAAGTCAATCCCCTCGTGGCCACTATACCTCGTGAAAAATTCTTAGTCCATTTTGAATTTTGCAACTTCACGCTTTCTTTGCACACATTTTCCTAGTGTTACCATGTGGAAGATTATGCAGAAATACCTACCATATATGTATAATGTCTTAGATACTTTTATCTCTTGGTCCTCATATATTATTACTATATACAAGGAAGAATATTTCACTTTAGTAGTAATGTATTTTATTGATTTTATCCTTAATTAATTTTTAATTACCTTTCAAGATCTCTTCCCTTTTAGTAAATTTTAACAATTGCATGAATTTATAAAATGTTATACAAAAAATGATGAGTCATAAAGAAGTGATAGTGACACTACAAAATATCTATTTATCCAACTAAAAGAGTACAATCATGTTTTTAATCCTCATAAAAAATTTGTGAAGCTTTAATAATCTTGTAAGCCATTGAAGAAACATCTACAAAAAATATTTTATTGAGTCAGCCTTTTAGTTATTTAATTTAGGCAAAATACATAGATAGGCCCTGAACATTTTAACTTTTTTTCGTATTGACATCTCAGTTAGGCCATGTATCTATTGAATCCTTTCATTATTCATAAGTTTGTCAATTAGACACAATCTATTGACGTGGCATAGTGCGTGCATTACACTACATTTGGGAGCGTGAAATGTTAATTTTTTTTTTACTTAAATCTCTTTTATCTTTATCATTTTTCTTAAATCTCTCCTTTCTCATTATTTCTTTATTTTAAAATAAAATTTCTCTCTTCTTCCTCCTTACAAGAGACTCTTCTTTCTCATTATCTTTTCCATTTTCTTTCTCTCTCTGCCACCATTCTACCACCACTCCACCATCATTTCACCATCATATATTCGAGGCATTAAATTAATGATGAAATGAGTGTAAGAAATTAGAAAACATATGAAAAAAAATATGTTTGGAATTGGATTTTTGACAAATAAAGATTGTGCTACTCTTTCATTTATGTGCTACTAGTCAAGTGTACGTGCTTTGCACGTGTGTCTCGTGTTGATAAATATAATTATATATAAAGAAATAAAATTATTAAAAAATAGCAATGGAGTTGCAATAAATATTGTATCTATTTAAAAGATACAATTTGACACGAAAAGTGTTTCATCTTAAGAAATAAATCTAAATGAAAAATTTAATGAATTAAAATGTTTTTGCTCATAGAAAAAAAGATTTAAATAAAAATTAAGTCACAAAGGAGCATTTGTTGTACATATACGTCATATTAAATTAAAATATAAATATTGTTAATACTCTACAATTCAATTTAGGGTTAAGACTAATATTCATAATATAAATTATAAGAGAAAGGGAGAAAAAAGTCATTAAACTAAGAAAACACAAATAATTTTTTTTTTATTATCTTTCAATTTTGTCCAACATCATTCCTTTACCTTGCTGCAGCTAATGGTCGTACATGGACAAACTTTTTACTTTGTTCAATTACTCAAAATTACTATTGTATATATCTTCAAAATCAAAATCAATTGACCTACATATGATCAATCAAAAAAATTATTGCGAGAATTATTTCCTCTTAAATAATAAATGTAGATAGATCATCTAACTTTCGAAAATAATAAATCATATGTTAATTAAATTGATTGAAGTTATACCTCAATTATCTGTATTTTTTTGAAGCTTTGAATTTGAATTGAAATTTTTATCCTTACTGTATTCTTCCAAGTGAGGTCACAACCTATCAAACATAAATTATGATAGAATCTCAAAATATGACAAAGCACACGTAAAAAATCACATAATTAGGCAATCAAACCAACATTTAAAAGCAACGAACGACCAATAGCTGATAAAAAGAATTTTAAAGTGTAAAAAAAATATAAATACAAATTAAATAGAAAAGTAAAGAGACATAGATTCATACAATTACTTGGATGCTAACATTAATAAATAAAATTTACTTAATTTATTTTCTATTTTAAGTAAAATTTTTGTCAAAATACTCTACCTATTTTTATTAAATTATTGTTAAAAAGGGACTCAAAAATTCGATCAACAAATAACTATTAAAGTAGTATTTTGTTAGTATTAAAGTTCATATTTGATTAGTTCCTCAAAAGTAAATTAATAATTGAAACGATAGTATTTTAAATTATGTTTAAATAAGGCCGGTGAATTAATAATTGAAAATCAATAGCATTTTTTATTATATTTAAATAAATAAAGATTAATAACCAAATTTTAATGGGACACCTAAAGTATTATAAAATAATTAAATAATAATTTAGTAGAATGATAAATGCTAGTTTTGTCTATTGTAAAGTCTTTTAATGAAGGGCTAAAAATTCAAATCACTTTTCTAAAGATCTTCATAATTTTAATATATTATAGATACACACACACACACATACATACATACATACATACATACATACATACATACATACATACATACATAGTTTCTACGTACGTGTGTTGCACGAATATTCTTTATCAGTTATTATAATGATTACGATAGCTCAATACACTTTACTAATTGCATGTGGTTACATCATATGTAAATTTAATATAATTATATAACGTTAAAAACTTTATGAGTGAGTTTTCTCTCTAGACATCGAAAGGGTTTTCTCAATATAAAGAAATTATACTACATATTACACAGCTGACAAACAGAGAACTAAGCTAAGCAATGAGGTTATGGTGCTTATTGCTTATATACAACTCTTACAATTATCAACAATCTTACCCTTGAGCCATGTTTTATTGACCTTCTGATTGCTACACCTCGATCAACCATATAGCATGTCCTTACTTTAATTTAATTATTTCTAAGAAGTAATAGGTAGACCGATTTAAACATGGTAGCTTATACTCTTCAATTGAGTTGCTAGTTTGGGAATTGAAATCCTAAAGCATTAGTTATTTAGAATTTAATTATATGCATAGATAACTTTTTCAAGATAAAAACTAAATCTTTAAATTAAAATTCTTTAATGGATCGTCACTTTTGTATTTGTGATACAGTACCTCTTTTCTTTGCGGCTAGAGGTTGAGAGAGATGCATAACAAAATTTATTCATCTATTATTCAACTATAGATTTCATTGATACCTCGAGCAGATAAAATACCTAAAAGGAGAAAAAAAGAGAAAATATATTCAAAATTAATAACAGAATATATATAATCCAAATACAAATTTAATAGTAATATAGAAGATAATGTAGTCATATAAAAAACAAACACGGAATTAAGTGTTCGACAAAAACAATAAAACTAAGCAAAAAGTTGAAAGCTAACCTCGAAGTTGAAAGAATCCTCTTATTATTAGTCACCCAACAAACAACATCTTCTCTGATCTCCATCACAAAGTTTCTTCATCTATTATTGAACTATAAATTCCGTTGATATCTCAAGCATACAAAATACCTAAAAGAAAAAAAAAGAGAGAAAATATTCAATACAAAATTTGATTTTCTTGAATTATATTTAATAATCGAATTCATCTTAGTCTACTCCCAAACCACGATAAATAATATTTGAAAAAAATGCTAAGTTAGACAGAAGAAAGAATATTAAATAAAAATTATTGATATCAAAGAATTATGGCAGTAGCTACATCTTATTTACGCATCAAAATTCAGAGATAATATTTATTTAGAAAAAAAAATGCATAATGAATTATTACCAAGAAATTTGTCTCATAATTTAGTAGGAACAAGTTGAAAACTTTCAAGAACTTTTAGTTTTGGAGAAGCTCTAATTGAAATAAAATGGAATGGAGAATATAATTAGAGAGTCCGGAAAACAATAGCTAACATCTTACTGCTACAAAAATTTAAACATCGATTATACATGTGTTGCTTTGCAGAGAATGCAATAAGACTTTTAATATAAGTGATATGTACTATTTGTCCAATTTGAATTAGTATAGGATTCTATTGTCCCATTTGAATTAGTATAGGACTATAGAAATTCAACTATTTTTGGGATTGTGAAATTTTTTAATAATCAATTAATAATCGAAGAAAATAAGTGAAAAGATATTTTTGTCTATTGCGAATACTTTTTATGAAGGATAAAAAGTTTAAATCATTTTTCTAAGGGTATTCACACTTTTAATAAATTATAGATATAAATTATAGATTCTTTCATTTTTCATCATTCTATTGAATATCAATTTTTTCTTTCTACTACTTCTCATCTTTAAATGGTGAAGATTGTTCAATCACATAAAATTTTGTATATAAAAAAACTATTAAACGAAATAAAGGAAGAGGGTACCACGACGGGGAAAGGGGTAAGGTTGGGTGGGATGACGATCGGAGAAAGGGGTGTTTTAGGGAAGGGGATAGGGTTAGGTAGGCTACAATGGGGGTGGGGTGTATTAATTGTTTTTTTTTTTTTTGAATTTAGATTTAATTACATTTAAAAATTATTTTTATGATTATTTTAAGTTAAAATGTCACGTATTTTATTTGATTTGCCACTTTACTACATCATTCACGTGTATATTACATGCATTTTATATTTTTGTCACATCAGCAAATTATGTCTAATCGGCACACTTTGTAAATAACTAAAGGGTTCAACAGGTACATAGTCTAATTGAGGTGTCAATATGGAAAAAGTCAAAAGTTTAGGGGTCTGTCTAAGTATTTTTCCTTTAATTTAAATACTATTTTTATCCATAAATCATACAATAATTTGTAGCATTAAATATTTTTATATGAATCAAATATTGTATTATTTTTATGAAAGTAAGTTAGCCAATATAAGTTTAATTTAGAAAAAAATAATAAAATTAATTAAACATAAAACAAAATCAATTTAGATCGTTAAAGACTTTCATTTAAAAAATTTTAGTAAATAAAATATTAGTGTATGAATTTATTTGAAAATTAAAAGAAATACTAAAATATACCATAGAAAAATGTTAATTTTAACTTATAAAAACTTTTACTTCATCCGTTTTAATTTATTTGTTTGATTTTGACTTACCACAAAGTTAAGGAAAAAGTAACAATTATTTTTGAATTTTGTGGTCTTACTAAAAATATGTAGAAAGGACCAAGATATCCGTTGATCTTGTTATCTTAAATATGTCACGTGGAAAGTTGAAATTAACTCAATAAAAAAAAGAGACATTTTTTCTTAAACAAACCCAAAAAAAATAGGACAAAAAGATTGACACAGATATATAATTTAACATTTAAAAAATATAAAAAAATAATCAAACTATACCATTAACTAATATGATGGTACAAAAAAGACAAAAAGCAAAAATAGCAAAAAATAAAAAAAATTACAAATATAAATATTAATGTAGTTTGGGTCCGGGCTTAGCATGGGCCAAGGACACTAGTATATATATATAACTTAAAATATTCATTAAATATGTACAAGTTATTACTTCTTCCGTTTCATTTTGTTTGACAACTCTTTAATTCTAATTCGGTAATTTAAAAAAGAATACATCCTTACTTTGACAATTCTTTAATTCTAACTTTCCTTATAACATGTTTAAAACCACAAGATTAAAGAACATTTTGATATCTTCAATATATTTCTTTAATTAAAGACCACATGATTCAAAAGTATTCTTTATTTTCTTAAACTCTATCAAGTCAAAATCAGACAAACAAATTGAAAAGATGGAATAATTCAGAACTTAATAACTTAAAAGAATTAGATCTGAAACTCATAAATTTTAGATCTTGACTCCCCCTTTTGCTTTACTCGAAATTCCAAGTATTGTAGCACCTTTTCATTTTGTTTGGTTTGAATTGAAATATTTATTACTTGAGAACTAAGATTTTACACTGACCTTTTGCTATGTCTTGGTGAAGTCTAGGTGAAAAGAGAAGTGGCTCCTTTTGGTAAAAGTATTTTAATTAGAGCACCTTTACGTTGGATTAAAGTGAGATACCTAATTAGGGACCAAATTTTACAATTTCGAAATGAACTGTTGAAGACATCCTGGTTGTGTAATCAAAGAAATGACTAATTATAGTGATGAAATAAGGAGGGCATGTGCATGCAATCACTCAAAAAGAAGTTTCCCCTAATGATGGGATGTCATGAATGCAAGCAAATCTTAAAGAGAAAAGAATTTGTGTACATAGCATGAGGGACATCATAATCATGTACTTGATGCAAGAAGCTGGCTATGGTCCCTTGAAGGATGATGCTCCAAGCATGTAACCTAAGATAAGAATTCTGTCATTCTTTCAATTCCATCTGTTTGACCATCAAAGAGTGAGGTGACATCGATTGGATCTCCCTCCCTCTCCATCCTTTTATTTAGGATTCCGTCTTTGAATTCTGAATATAAAAAAGTAATTGAAAAAAAACACTTTCTTCTTTATAAGTAAATTATACGGTAAACAAATTTGAATTAATTAGATTAGAGGATCCTGAATATTACATGCATAAAGTGATAACAAATACATACATATATATATATATATATATATATATATATATATATACATATATATATACATATATATATATACATATATATATACATATATATATACATACATACATATATATATATATATATATATATATATATATATTTATTTATTTTATCAGATTGTCTATGACAATATAGACTTTATCTCTTCACCCTTTATAAGTCAATCGTGTTTAACAACAATACCAACATTAATATATCCAATATATTTTCATAAGTGATGAGGTCTGTTGGATGGGGTGTACGCATGTCTTATCCCTATTCTTGTGAGGTAGAGAGATAGCTTTCGAAAGACCCTTGATTCAAGAAAAACGTTTCGTAGAACAATTTTCAAAGAAATATCATAATAGAAAGTTGCAATTAAAATATTGAAGAAAACTATTGACAACAGTAATAAAGATAATCAAAGTAAAAATAAAATAAAAATAATAGCAATAAAATTGAAGAATAAAATAATGTTAATAAGATAGTTCTTTTGTTCGATTTTTGAAAATAAAGAAACTCTAATAGAAAGGTAACAATCTAAATTGTCGTTATTAGGAAACGTCTCGATATTTGTGCAGAGTAAGGATATTATCAAAAATTCATTGGTAAAATTACGCGGGAACACGTATGTTAAAAATTTTGGAACTTAACGAAAGTTGAGTAGGGCTGACGCCAGGCTGCTATAGCGGTGCACATGCCACTATAGCGGGATGGCGTAGACCAGAATACCCACTTAAGTGGGTTTTACTTCTTTTCTCCACTTAGATTGAAATAAATGACGTGGAAGGCTCCAAAATAAATCTTAGAGTTGCCTCTCATCTCTTGAAACCATGAAGAAGAGGAAAAAGTGGTGCGGATGGATGCAAACTCATGAATTTTCTATTGGGTTCTAGATTAAAAGTGTGAATGAAAAATGGAGGGAACCAAGTGGAGGGAAAGAATTGAGATAACACTAAAAAAAATAGAAAGTTTACTCAAAAATGAAAAGTCTACTAATTGTCCCACATTGATGGGAGAAGAAAACTTTCTAGTGTTTATATTATGAAACACTCACTCCACATGTTAAGTGAGGCAAGAACCGAAAGGTGCCTCGCGTCGTCGTCGTCGTCGCTCGCTCAACTTCGGCTTCGGATTTGTCAGATCTATCTTTTTGGATAAAATTTATTTGAAATGTATGATTTTCCAGTCCAATCCAAAAGGAAAAAATGCAACACAATTTTGCCTCCATTAAAATGCATGCATGCAGTGCAGATGCGAAATGTTGCTTCGAAAGGGATGCAACTCTTCGACAAAATGACACACTGATTTGAGAAAAAAAGTATCTTTTCAGATGGTTGTGACTATCCAGTAAAAAGACACACTGATTCGATGAACAGATATGATTGCTTTAATGAACAGACATGACTGTTCTAGAAGACATATCTTTCCAAATGAACTATTGCCTCTTTTTGAAAAAAGCACCTAATGGCTATATAAACCTGCATTTATCCACAGGTTTAGGAATGAAAAATTTCTGCAATAAAAGCACTTCTTGTTTTCTGATATACTCTGTGTGATCATCTAATCGTTGAGTGAGTTTGAAGAATCCAATAATTTGAGGTACCGCTACTGTTGGATTGAGAGCCATTTTATCCTAGGAGGAAAATTCCATAACCTCGGGTACTTGAGGGAAATTATTTTCTTAAGGACACTTCGTGAATTCGGATGACTTGACTTTAACTTTCTGTTTCATCTTATTTCTGAAATTATAACACACTTCTTGGATAAATCATTTTTGATCTTGTGTTGAAGGTGTTGAAACTTTAAGTTGCTCTTGATAAGTTTGGCATTCAACTTAGTTGAAGTGTATACTACATAGCATACAAATTTTTGTGTACTCGAAAGCATTGAAAATAACAATCTTAAGGAAATAACATTTTCAAAATCTGTATACCTTGGTTTTTGGAAATTAGAGCTTTAAGCTTTCTACTCCGTTTGAAGTTAACTAGTGATTTGAAGAAATAAAAACTTCAACACAAGTTAAATATCACTCGGTTGACGATTGGAAGTCATAAACACTCCAGGGTTAAACTAGAAATATGAGGTGTTTAAAATTATTGCAACGTTATAAGTAGTATTTTGATATACTAAATGTGACAAAAAAATAACTTCTGAAAGTCAAGTGAATGTTGCTGCAACGACCGTGGTGGCAACTAATATTGCCACAACGAGTCGTACGAGTGCTCCGCAGGCAATGGCACCAGCGGAGAAACCTAAAAAATTCACGGGTATTGATTTCAAAAGGTGGAAACAGAAGATGTTCTTATACCTTACAACTAGATGCCTTCAAAGACTCACATATGAAGAAGCTTCAGAGGTGCCCGAGGGAACTTCAGACCAGGAAAAATTTATCGTTATGGAGGCGTGGATACAGTCCAATTTCCTACGCAGGAATTACATACTAAATGGCCTCCAAGATGGAATGTACAACGTGTATAATGGAATGAAGATGGCAAAAGAGTTGTGGGGTGCGCTAGAAAGAAAATACAAGACTGAGGATGCTGGAACCAAGAAGCTCTTCGTTGTAAAATTCCTTGAGTTTAAAATGATTGACAGCAAGTCAGTTGTATCTCAAGTCCAGGAACTGCAAGTGATCATCCACGATCTCCTCATGGAAGGTGTGAGTTTAATGAATACCTTAGTTAAACATATTAAAAATGTTCTTGATGTTCATGTAAACTTTATTGTAGGTTTGATCGTGAACGAGGCATTTCAAATTGTAACGATAATAGAGAAGTTACCACCTGTGTGGACGAACTTCAAGAACTACTTGAAATATAAGCGAAAAGAGATATCAGTCAAAGATCTTATAGTAAGACTGCGCATTGAAGAAGACAACAAAGATACAGAAAGAAGGTCGAAAGGAAACTCTGTAATAAGTGGAGCAAATATTGTAGAAGACCACAACAACTCTAAAAAACAGAAGAAAACTAGATAGGAAAGGAATAAACCTAAGAAGAAATTCAAGGGAAAATGCTTTAACTATGGCAAGAGTGGCCACAAGTAAACGGATTGTCGTACCCCAACGAAAGGGAAAAATAAGGACCAAGCAAATATGGCTGAATCCAAGAAAGAAGTGGACGATCTGTGTGCCATGCTATCTGAATGCAACTTGGTGGGAAATCCTCAAGAGTGGTAGATGGATTCCAATGCCACCAACCATGTTTGCGTAAATAAGGAGTTGTTTACTATTTTATCTCCAGCTCAAGGTGAAGAGAAGATATATATAGCCAACTTCGCAACTGCAAAGTTTGAAGAAACAGAAAAAGTCTGCCTGAAAATGACATCAAGCAAAGTGTTGACTTTGAACAATGTACTGTATGTACCAGAGTTATGGAAGAACTTGATTTCTATATCACTTCTAGACAAAAACGGATTCAAATGTGTATTTGTTTCCATAAAAATTGTACTTAGTAAAGGAGAAGTATACGTAGGAAAGTGCTACCTCACTGAGGGCCTATTCAAAATGAATGTAATGAATGTTGAAATCAATAAAAGTTCAGTTTTTTGTTACTTGCTTGAGTCTAATGATTTGTGGCATGAAAGATTAGGACATGTCAATTACAAAATATTGCGAAAACTGATTAACTTAGAAGTTTTGCCAAACTTTGGGTGCAATAAATCAAAATATCAAATGTGTGTGGAATCAAAGTATGTTAAGCATCCGTATAAGTCCGTTGAAAGGAATTTCAATCCCTTAGACTTAATACACACTGACATTTGTGATATAAAGTCGACACTATCTCGTGGTGGAAAAAAGTATTTTATAAATTTTATTGACGATTGCACTAGATATTGTTATGTCTATTTGCTAAACAATAAAGATGAAGCAATAGATGTGTTTAGGAAATATAAAATAGAAGTTGAAAATTAGTTAGAGAAAAAGATCAAAACTATAAGAAGTGATAGGGGTGGAGAATATGAATCTCCCTTCGTGGAAATATGTATAGATAATGGAATTGTCCATCAAACTCTGGTCCCATATTCACCTCAATCTAATGGAATGCGGAAAGTTAAAACCGAACCTTGAAGAAAATGATGAATGCCTTACCTATAAGCTTATTACCGCAAAACTTGTGGGGGAAATCTATCCTTACAACTAACTAAATACTCAATAGAGTGCTCCATAGTGAGACACAATCAATTCCATATGAAAAATGGAAAGGAACGAAACTCAACTAAAAATATTTCAAAGTATGGGGTGTCTAGAGAAGGTCCAAGTTCCTACGCCTAAAAAGGTAAAGATAGGACCTAAGATGGTGGACTGCGTGTTCATAGGATATGCTAAAAGTAGTAAAGCATGTCGGTTTTTGGTCCATAAATTTAAACATCCGGATATCAATGAAAATATGATAATTGAATCAGATAATGCTGAATTCTTTAAACACATTTATCCCTGTAAAACTAGACACGAATAGTCTAGTGGGGGTCTAAATGACCTCGGGATGAACCAAGTGAGGATTTACATAATGATGAGAATCCAAGACGTAGTACACATCAAAGAACACCAACTTCATTTGGATCAGATTTTGTAATATTTCTCTTAGAAAATGAGCCTTAAACATTTAAGAAGCGATGGAGTCTTCAGACTCATCCTTTTGGAAAGAGGCCGTCAATAGTGAGATTGATTCAATCTTAAGTAACCATACATAGGAATTAGTTGATCTTCCTCCAAGAAATAAATCTTTAGGTTATAAATGGATTTTCAAAAGGAAAATGAAAGTGAATGGTACTATTGACAAATACAAGGCAAGACTTGTAGTAAAAGGCTTCAAACAAAAAGAAGACCTTGATTACTTTGATACATACTTGCCTATAACGAGGATAACGTCAATTCAGATGTTAATTGCCTTGGAAGCGGTATATGGTCTTGAAATCCATCAAATGGATGTGAAAACAACGTTTCTAATTGGAGAATTAGAGGAAGAAATTTACATGGAATAGCCTGAGAGTTTTGTGGTTTCAGGAAAAGAAAAATAAGGTGTGTAAACTTGTTAAGTCATTTTATGGACTAAAACAAGCACCTAAATAATGACATGCAAAGTTTGACCAAATCATATTGGCAAACATGTTCAAGATAAATGAATGTGATAAATGTGTTTACATTAAAGACACTACAAATCACTAAGTCATTGTTTATTTGTATGTGGATGATATGTTGATCATCAGTAGAGATATTTCTAACATAAATTCTATTAAAAGAATGCTCGAGAGCAAGTTTGATATGTGTGGAGTTACAGATGTGATCTTAGGGATAAGAATCCAAAGAACTCCACAAGGATTGGCATTGTCACAGTCTTATTACATTGAAAAGCTACTTGACAAATTCAAGAATTTGGAATTTGGTATTGCCAAGACTTCATTGGACGTGAGTTTCGTACTTTAAAAGAATAAGGGTAAAAGTGACTCACAGTTGGAATACGCAAGAGAGTTGGGATGTTTAATGTATATCATGACTTGTACATGACTAGACATAGCATGTGCTACTAGTAAGTTGAGTCGGTACATGAGTAATCCCAATAAAACTCATTGGATGGCAATAAAAAGAGTTTTGGGGTATCTTAAATACACTAAAGACTATGTTTTGCATTATAATAAATATCTCGCGGTACTTGAAGGATATAGTGATGCAAATTGGATCACCGGATCAAATAAAGTAAAATTCACGAGTGGATACTTATTTACTACAGGTGGAGGAGCAGTCTCTTGGAAACCATCCAAACAGACATATATTGCTTGCTCCACAATGGAATATGAGTTTACACATTGGATAAAGCCAGTGAAGAAGCAAAATGGCTTTGAAATTTCTTAGAAAATACTCCTTATTGGCCCAAACCAGTGACACTAGTATATATACACTATAATAGCCAAGCGAAAATAAGTAGGACAAGGAGCCTGATGTACAACGATAAATTTTGGCATATAAGACGGAGACATAATACCGTTAAAGAACTTCTCTCTAGTAGAATTATCACTGTTGACTATGTAAAATCAAAGGATAATGTGCCTAATCTACTTACAAAAGGCCTATCTAGAGAAGGAGTTGAAAGAACATCCAAGGAAATGGGTTTACGACCTAGGACAAGTTAGCATGGTGGTAAGTCAACCTAGCAGACTGGAGATCCCAAGAGCTAGGTTCAAGGAGATCAAACAAAGTTGTGTCTGACAGGTTCAACATTTTCAATATATCCAACCCATTCTCATGATGTAGACAATGTTTAGTAAACAAGGATAAGACTCATGGAGTGAAGTCTTTTAATGATTATCTAAATTTGGCAGATTTGACCAAATAGTATAATCTACAGGATTGAATGTTAGAAATTATCTATATGAGGGTGAAGTGGAAGCCTCTTGAAAAAGAATGTTAGTAAAGGACTATTCTTTAAGCTCTCATGAGATCGGGACATATTCATGGCTGAAATAAACAAAACCACGAGAACCATAAACGGTAAAAGGCCGGTTATGTGACATGTGTTGTCTAGGTGTACATTAAAGCTCGACGGTTCAAATATATCAAATTTACCAATTGATCGAGTCCATACGCTATATGTTCACTACGAAAAGTTCAAAGGAAAACCCACTTATCCAGATGCAATCAATCTTTGCTTGATGATCACATACTTGTCCGTAAAGTTTTATGAAAAAAAATAGTCATTCCTTATTCATGTGGGAGTTTGTTGGGTTCTAGATCAAAAGTGTGAATGGAAAATGGAGGGAACCAGGAGGAGGGAAAGAACTGAGATACAGCAACAACAAACCCAGTGTATTCCCATATAGTGGAGGTCTTGGAAGGGTAAGATGTACCCAATCTATACCACTACCTCCGGAGAAGTAGCAAGGCTGTTTCTGATAGACCCCCGGCTCAAGACAAAGAATATTAATCAAATTTGCAAAAAAACACATAACAAGATAACAAGACATAAATACACCACCCACAAAGAATATCAACCAAAGAATAGTACACCATCGCAATACAGCATGCAACAAGGTAGCATACCAAGAATAATACACCCACCAAGCTACACCCTACCCTATCGGCCCAAACTGACACTAGCCTTCTATCCTAATACGCAATCTCTATAAATTCCTATCTAGGTTTATATCCTCAGTGAGCTGTAACTGCTCCATGTCTCGCCTAATCACCTTTCTCCATTATTTCTTTGGCCTACTCTTTCCCATTTGAAGACATCCAAAGCTAGCCGCTCACACCTACGAACCAGTGCATCCGTACCCCTTCTCATCACGTGTCCAAACCATCTCAATCGGACTTCCTACATCTCTTCCTCCACTGAAGCCACTCCAACCTTCTCCCAAATAGTATAATTACAAACTCTATCATCCCTAGTATGCCCACATATCCAACGTAACATCCATATTACTGCCACCTTCAAATTTTAAATGTGAGAATTCTTGACTGGCCAACACTCTGCTCTATACAACATGGTCGGGCAAACTGCCACCTTGTAGAATTTGCCATTAAACTTGGGTGGCATTTTCTCATCACACAACACCCCTGAGGTGAGCTTCCATTTTATCCATCCCGCCCTAATACAGTGAGAGACATCATCATCGATCTCACTATCCCCCTGAATCATGGACCCGAGATACTTAAAAGTATCTCTTTTACACACCGCTTGGGAATCCAACCTAACTACCACCTCATCCTCCTGTCTCAAGCCATTAAACTTGCATTCCAAATACTCGATCTTGATCCTACTCAACCTGAACCCTTTAGACTCAAGGGTCTATCTCTGCACCTCTAATTTGTCATTCACACCTTCCCGTGTCTCATCAATCAAAATAAGATTATTTATAAAAAGCATACACTAAGGCACCTCTCCTTGAATACGCTGCGTTAACACATCCAACACCAAGGCAAACAAAAATGGGCTAAGAGTTGATCCCTGATGCAACCCTATCAAGACAGGAAAATGCTCTGAATCGTCTCCTGCCGTCCACACCTGGGTCTTAACTCCATCATACATGTCCTTGATTGCTCTGATATACGCCATCGGGCCCCCACTAACCTCCAAGTATCTCCAAAGAACCTCCCTAGGGACTTTGTCATATCCTTCTCTACGTCGATAAACACCATGTGCAGGTCTTTCTTCCTTTCCCTATATTGTTCCACTAGTCTCTGTACCAGGTGAATTACCTTCGTCGTCGAGCACCCGGGCATAAATCCAAATTGGTTCTCCAAAATAGACACTATCCTCCTCAACCTCAACTCGACCACTCGCTCCTAAATATTCATAGCATGACTCAATAACTTAATACCCCTATAATTATTGCAACTCTGAATGTCACCTTTATTCTTATATAGAGGGATCATAGTACTCCATCTTCAATCCTCAGGCATTTTCGCTGGCTTGAAAATTCTATTAAACAAATCATTCAACCACCTTAAACTCGCCTCACCAAAAAGCTTTCAAAAATCCACAGGAATCTCATCAGGACCCGTCGCCCTACTCTTTCGCATCCTGCGAGCAGCCTCTCTGACCTCCTCCACCTTAAAACGTCTATAGTAACTAAAATCATGACACTCCTCAGAGTGCTCAAATCCCTTAACACAATAGCTCTATCCCCTTCATCATTCAAAAGCCTATGAAAATAAGACTGCCATCTTTTCTTAATATAACCTCCTCCACCAACACTCTACCATCCTTTCCTTTAATGCACTTCACCTGGTCAAGGTCACGGCCCTTCCTCTCTCTAGCCTTAGTAAGTCTAAACAACCTCTTTTACTCCCTTTCTCCTCTAAGCCCACATACAAGCTCTTAAATGCTGCCATCTTAGTAGCCGTAACTGCTAACTTAGCCTCTTTCCTAGCTAACTTGTACTCCTCCCTATTTAACCATTTCTCTTCTTCCTCTTTACTATCAACCAACTTAGTATATGCCCCCTTCTTAGTCTCTACTTTCTTCTTAACTACTTCATTTCACCACCAATCCCTCCGATATAACCCTCCCGACCCTAGAAATACCCAACACCTCTCTAGCAGTCTCCTTAATACACTTAGCCACCATGTCCTACATACCGTCGACGTCTTTCCTATACTCATACACCCCCATTCCCACCATCTTTTCCCCTATCTCCTATGCATTTAATAGCATCAAGCCACCCTACTTAATTCTCTTTCGACCCTCCCCACCCATTTTTTTCTTATCCTTCTTTATACCTAAGTCAGGAAAGAGTTGAGATAACACTAAAAAAAATAAAAAGTGTGCTTAAAAGTAGAAAGTCTACTAATTCATCCACACTAGTGGGAGAAAAAAACTTTTAATTGTGTATATTATGAAACACTCACCCCAAATAGTAAGTGAGGCAAGAACCAAAAGGTATCTCACACCATCGTTGTCGTCACTCGCTCGGCTTGGCTTTGTCTTTGTCTTCAGATTTGGATTTGGCTTTAGATTTAGATTTATATTTATCAAATGATCGGTCGATAAGAGATATCTTTTTGGACAAAATTTATTTAAAATGTATGATTTTCCATTCCGATCCAAAAGGAAAAAATGTAACATAGTTTTGCCTCTATTAAAATGCATGCATCAGTGCAGATGTGAAATGCTGCTTCAGAAGAGATGCAACTCTTTGATGAAATGACACACTAATTCGAGAAAAGAGGTATCTTTTCGGATGGTTGTGACTATCCAATAAGAAGATACTAATCCGATGAACAGACATGACTGTTTTAATGAACAGACATAACTATTCCAGAAAAGATATCTTTTCGAATGAACCATTGCCTCTTTTTGGAAAAGGCACCTAATGGCAATATAAATCTGCATTTATCCACAGGAATGAAAAATTTTTGCAATAAAAGTACTTCTTGTTTTCTGAAACACTCTGTGTGATCATCTAATCGTTAAGTGAGTTCAAAAATACAATAATTTGAGGTACCATTATTGAATTAAAAGTTATTTTATCTTGGGAGAAAAATTCTATAACCTCAGGTATTTGAGGGGAATTATTTTCTTAAGGACACTCCGTGAATTTAGAGGACTTAACTTTAAATTTTTGTTTTATCTTATTTATGAAATTATAACACACTTCTTGGATAGATCATTTTTTATCTTATGTTGAATGTGTTGAAACTTTAAGTTGCTCTTGACAAGTTTGGTCTTGAACTTAGTTGAAGTGTATACTACATAGCATACATATTTTTGTGTACCCAAAAGCATTGAAAATAATATTTTTAAGGATTAATGTTACTACAATCTTGACAAGTTTAGATTTAGCATTCTGTCATTCTTTCTACAACTGGCTGACATCCAAATAATGTAAGGTTAACTATAGCATATATCCAAGTTATAGAGCATGATTATAATGTAGATGGAAAAGAGATTTATGTTTAGGCCTTCGAACACGGACTTAGAATGATTAAAATGTGTTAGGGTTTGGGTAACATACCATTATGGGTTGTTTATATACTTTATTTTGTCATGATATATTTATGCCTTGATATGAATTATCTATCTGATGAAGACTCATGATTGGAGTAGTGGGCAGTGCGAATAACCGATTACTAGTTAAACCTTGAGAATAAGTATAGTGTCATGTAAAAGTAGGCGTGAGTTTCCAGATGATCTAGGGTGGTAATCCTTACTGTAGTTTTTTAGAACGTAACATTATAAATGTGTTGTGATTTAAGGCCCTAACTAGTAGTGTAGGTGATGGTTGTGTAGTTAAATTAAATTTGTGTTATATGTGCATGTTAACTATTTTGTAGTGCAGCTTGGTAGTGCATGTTGTTGGGTATGGTCAATGCAAATGATTTTATGTGTTGTAAGATTTTGGCCTTTCTCATTGCTAAATATGGAATGTTTCTATATTCGAAACATTCTCATGGGTTATTAGTGAAACAAAGTTAGCAGACATTTGTGTTTAGAATTTAGTATATGGACAAAAATAGGCTCCTGTAGGTCATGTCTAGAGGGTAGATGCATCACTCATAGTGTGTATACGATGGTAAGGTAAATTTGACGATTCCATATGTAATCTGGGGATTATATTTATATACTTGATATATTTGGGAATCTTATATAGTTTGCTTACTTGTCATATATTTTGAGATCTGGTTATTAGAGTCATAGTTGGTTGACTTAAATATTGTTAGAGTCAGGGTTATTAACTCGGTCTTGGTTGACTCAATAATTATTTAACTTCTCAACTTGTCTTAACTTGGTTTGACTGAACTTGACATGGTGAGAATATGTTGACTTGTTGATTAAATTCCAAAGTTTCTTATGTGATGCTTATGTTGCTAAGCGTGTATTGGTTGAGCATGTATTAACTTGTGGTACCCTATTCTAATTTGACCTTGATTGTTTATCATTTAACTAGTAGTTCTTATTATGGTATGACTTATTGTATTGCCTCGAGTGAGAAAATTACTAAGAAGGTTAAGATTACTTAAAGAAATCTATATGAGCGGGATACGAAAAAGTATGGCTGTAAGTTATGAAATAAATTCGAGCTAAGATTTAGGGAATTGGGTAGACAGGTCACATGTTTGAAATAGGTCTTCTCCACGTATGCTAGGTGACCTATTAGGTTCTTGACTCAAGTCTGGGGTTTTTCTCATTGTAGTTGTCCTTAGAACTTATGTTGAACCTTGGTGTAAGGCCATACTTAGTGGTCTCGGGCGGAGTCCTAAAAAACGTGCAATGCCTCAAAAATCATAATCAAAAGCTAGAAAATAGTTGGAATGAAATGTTTAGGGGTTGTTAATGATTCTAAAAAATGCATATTTTTTCTTGGTATTTATGTTATATTCTTTTAATCTGATTTAGGTCAACCAATGAGGCTTAACAGTACGTATGACTTGTAATGATACTACTTTTGCTATATTGTTTTTGGGGTACATTCTTTAGCAGGGATCAGTGTTGGTTTCATGATGTAGTGGCAGTGATCTTTCAGCAGCTCTCAACTCTCTCACTTATGGTGGAAGCTTTGTTCAGTCTTAATTATTTTAGCAGCTCTTTTACCTACTTAGATTAGATCCTAGGTTAGTTATAATTTCATACCATTTTATAAGGATTTTCTTTAATAAAATATGTTTCAATTATTTAATTAAAGACTTCCTCTTGGTTTCTAAAAAATGGATGATAAAGGGTTCTCCTATCTAGGTGAATTAGAATAGGTGTCCTCGTGATTCGCTAGTTTGGATTGTGACAACTTGGTATCAGATCCTAGGTTAGCGGACTCCCAATACAAGAGCAAATATCGAATAGAGTCCTGAGAATTGGTGTATGGACGTTCACATCTAATCTTTGGGATGCTATGAGGTATTTTAGGAAATAGTTTCACTTCATTATTTCCTCTCGTGCGGTCGTGTGGTTGATGTATAAGTGAGTTCAATTGGTATCTCTTGATTTTAGTTGATATCCCAACCAAGTAAGTGCATGTCACTTGACTCCGCTTGGAGGGATACAAATAGTGCAAATTAGAACCGAGAAGGTTTCAATCGGTATCTGGCCATAAGGGCTATGTGAAGCATACTAGGTGACCCACTCAGGGTCATCACGAGCGCAACTAAAAGTTCTTAGTATGTCATGAACAAATGATAATTAATTTAATTTTTTCTAATTTCATATATTATGATTGTGGCTGCTTGATTTATGTGAATCTATGTTATATAAAATGTTGTGAGGTGCCATATGATGTGTGGTGTAGATAAAACTTCGACTGTGATTGTATTGTTGGATAATGGTAATATAAGGATTTAAGTCGGTGCCTAAGGCTAAGGGTGGTGGGAACTCATCTGAAATCATAATTGTTTGAAGGTACAACTATACAGGGTCTGGCATGTTGTTACTGTTAGAAAATTAAGTATCTATGCTACGCCAGGTTGATCGAAAGGCTGAATTGCAAACCCTAAAGGCAAAGTCTGAATCCACAAATGCGGGGGTAGATAATGAAACTTTTCTTGTAATTATGTTTTCTTGAAACTTTATATGTGAGAAAGTGTTGTTAGTGATTTATTATAAAGCGTCTGAACTCATTTCTGGACAATTAACAAGGCATAAGCGTGACTGAAATTGCATTAATAGTACTAAGGTTTTTTGGGAAGAAAATATGTCGAGTGTGATAAAATCTGGGTGGCCACTGCCTGTTCCTCTATAATGGGATTATCTCTGCTATAACGGTGCCACTATAGCAACATGGGTGAGGGAGTGGCAGTGCCCTATTTTAACCCTCATGTTGAGCTTGCTATTCTAATATATTATGTACGAAGCATTATATGAATATAAAATTTATGTAAATTCCATATATGCAGGTCATATTATTAATGTGCAAAAGGGAAAAATTAGTATCAATGTGAGGAAAAAAGAAAAAAAAGAAAAGTATAATGTTTAGTATATGCCCCAAATGAGGGAAAACCAATCACCATCATAAAATAGGAAGGAAAACCTAACTGGGTGCCCTGTTAGTCACGAGGTGCTGGGGAAAGGTCGTCTCCTTCCGCATTACTTAGGAAGAAAACTCCCCCAAATTCTCTGGCTCTAAGTCAACAAGTGCTTAGTTGGGTGCCACACACCCGAACATGACTTTCATGGTCTTCCACATTCAAGAAAGCAGGCGATCCCAGTAGTACCTCTTCTTCCACTCCTTGTCGAGCTCTCGATAGAGCACTAAAATGTCCTGGGTAGTGGAACTGAAGGGGCGTTACTCCATAGACCTCCTAACTTCGGTAAAGTCCTCCTCCAGATGGTTGCTAGGGATCAGGGGAGTGAATTGGGAGGGAAAGTTATTATCATCATAATCCTCATCTTCCTCAAAGGCCTCTTCCACATCTCTAATACTTTCTGCCCCACCAGCCTTCCTATGCTTTCCATTTTAGGACTAAGGCACTCTCACCAAGAGAGGGTAAAAGGGTATGTCCATTGCTGCCACCACATTATTAGTCTCAATTGGTGCCCTCGCTCACCTACACAACTCAAATGCCAGCTACAAAAAAAGAAGGGACCCTTTTTTGTGGTCCGGCAGAAGGCCCTCCACTTCGTCGTCACAATCTAGGCCCTTATATTCAGTTGAATATCCCAAATAGCGCAGGCTAACAC
Organism: Capsicum baccatum var. pendulum; assembly: GCA_030864225.1. Classification (NCBI taxonomy): domain Eukaryota; kingdom Viridiplantae; phylum Streptophyta; class Magnoliopsida; order Solanales; family Solanaceae; genus Capsicum; species Capsicum baccatum. The sequence goes on from CM061560.1 coordinate 194,541,267, forward strand.
CAGGGCTTGAGGGTAGGTCACATAGATTATGTTGTTTGATGGACGAATCCTCTAGGTCACCAGGTAAACTACCTCCTAGCATTGATTGTAAAGTAAGTATTGGTGACACCCTCAGTCAAAGTTCAATAGACCCACACCCTGAACTCTTTCAGCACCAAAGTGTCCAGCAGCCATACTATGCATATATATTGAGCCTTAGTTATGTAATTGGTATTGGAGACGTGAAGCACCCCGAGAACCTCATTAATAATGCAACAATCAATCAGGATATCCACTCCCTATATATAGATAGTTGGGTCGGGGGAATCTAAAAGCATGGTAGAAAGTATGGTGTAGAGCTCCCTCACCCATCTCAAGACTCCATCAGAGGGAGATATCACTAGTGGGCCCTAACCAAACTCCTACAGTAAGTAGAATTCTAGCTTCATCAGGAAACCTTTCATAAATGGGGGAATTTTCTTCATTACTAGCCATTATAGGCATTAAGCAAAGATGTACTTCCAACCTCTCAAATTTCTAAATTTTCATAAGGCCCACCTAGAATTGTTTCCACCATAATGCCTATTGTGTCAAGTTGGCATCGAGCGAGGGTGCCATTTTCCCCCTTAATGAATTGAATGGTCCTTCGAGATTTATTTGATGGTTTTTTGACAAAAAACAAACTTATTTTCCATGGTATCCGTGAGATAAGAATAGATTTGAGAAATACTGGATACGACAATTGAGGCTGCTCCTGCTATAATTTAAGGGCCATCTGCAAGGCCCCGACACCCAACTTAGCTGAAGAGGCCTAGCTGACCCAAGGGCCACGTGACTGGTTAGAAATGTAATTCATCAATTATGAGTTGGACACTTTAACCATTCATTTTTTATAGGAGAACTCATTAGAAATCATCAAGCGTCAAGAAAGACTAAACTAAAAAGTTTAAAAAATTTCATCTTTTAGCCGGGAGGCTACTGCCTGCAGCCTCTCGCTATAGTGATATGCATGTCACTATAGTAGTGCCCTTATAGATATGAAGGCTGCTATAGTGACCTTTATCGTCCCCAACAGTCAAGGGATGAAAAACTGGTGTCCATTGACTCAAAATCATCCTTTTACAAGTTTGAACTTATGTAAGTGTTCCAAAGTATCCTAGAACTATTTTACATAAATCTTCAGGCATGATAACTCCTTAATTATGCCTAAATTGTTAATTCAAAACCAAAAAGGACCCTTCACATTATTCTCTATTTTAATTCTTTTTAACTCATAAATTTTGAGTTTTTTACGCCCAGAATGCAACCGAAGTGTTGTGAAAATAAGAAAAGAAACCATGCTTTAAATTTTGACTATACAAAGCCCCAAGAACAAAATTTAAAAACTCAACTCAAAAACCTCTTTAGTTAATGTAGTTCTAGCCTAACGTATACATTTTTGGGAGTAATAAAGTACTAGAATGTAAGAAAGTCGAATGTTACCTTGTTTTGACGATGAGAGCAAAGAGATTGAGGGGAGAGGGGAGTGTTTTTTAGTAAGATAAGAGAAATGGGCAATGAACTCATTTCTTCTTTTTTTAAACTATTTTGGGCAACTATAGTGGGATAAATGTCACTATAGTAAGGTCCCACTTTGGATTTCGTAAAAATTTCGAGTTTCAATCTTTAAACACCCCATTTGATATCCGTGGTTTGATGATTTTTGAGTATATAAGGCTTTAGGGACTAAATTCCTTGCTCGTGGTGTGCCTTGTGAACATGAAATACTTTTTCTAGTAAAGTCGATGGCAGGGGTTTGATAATAGAAGTTTAATGATCGGGGCTAGGTGTTCATTTCCTGTAAAATTCGTTGGGTATCTCAATTTCAAAATATGACCCAGGTATTAATAATTATTTTCTTATGGTTTTGCAAGGAGAGTGTCAAGTCTAAAAATCTAAACCCAGACTATTCATTCTTTGATCATTTGGGGATGGAGGATGGGTAATTGGTATCTATTTTAACGACATAAGTCATAGTTACTAAGAAATGCCTTGATATTCGTGTGGAGTACAAATGTTATTGAGATTTCATTAGTAAAATTACGGAGGGCCACATGTGTTAAAAATTTTAAAACTTAAAGGAAGTTGGGTCGGGATACGTCAGCCCACTATAATGAGATTTATTCCACTAAAACAGTGCCGCTATAATTTCTCCACCTTGATTGAAATAAACAACATGGAAGGCTCCAAAAAACCCTTAGGGTTTTCTCCCGTCTTTTGGAACCATGAATAAGAGCATAAAGGTGTGTGGACAGCTACAAATCCATGGATTTTCAAAGATTAACGTGTCCGCGATCTTTGCATATTTGGTTTTAGCATTCGTTCATTCTTCCTACAGCTGGTTGGCATCCAGGTAAGCTAAGGTTAATTATAGCATAGACCCGAGTTAGAGAGCATGATTGTAACATGGATGGACAGGAGATTTCATGTCAGACCTTCGAGTACAGAGTTGAGATAGCAAAAATATGCTAGGGTTTTGGTAACGTATAATTATGGGTTGTTTGTATACTTTATCTTGTTATGCTATATTTATGCCTTGACATGAATGGTTCTCTATCATAGACTCGTAATTAAGATAGTGGAAAATATGGATTACTTGTCACTAGATAAATCTTGAGGAAATAATAATTCCATGTAATAGAGGGTGTGAGTTTTTGGATGATCTAGGGTGGTAATCCTTACTGTAGTTTTTTTAAATGTAGCGTTATAGATGTGTTGTGGCTTAAGGCCCTAACCGGTAGTGTAGGTAATGATAGTGTAGTTAAATTCAATTTGGTATTATATGTGCATGTAACTACTTTATAGTGTGACTTATTAATGCATGTTATTAGGTGTCGTCAATGCAAATGATTTTATGTGTTGTAAGATTTTTTCCTACCACATTGCTAAATGTGGAAATTTTGGTGTTTGAAACGTTCTCACGGGTTATTGGTGAAATAAAGTTGGCAGATACTTGTGTCTGCAATTTAGTATATAAATGGAAATTATCCCAGGTCATGTCTAGAGAGCAGATGCATCACCCATAGCATGTATGTATGAGGGTCAGATGATTTTGACGATTTCATGAGTGAACCAGGAATTATATTTATATGCTTGGTATATTTGGGATTCTTGTGCAGTCTGATTACTTGTCACATATTTTGAGATTTGGTTATTAGAGTCATGGTTGGTTGACTTGGATATTTTTAGATTCAGGGTTGTTGACTCGATCATGATTGACTCGATAATTATTTAACTTCTCAACTTATCTTGGCTTGGTTTAACTGAACTTGACTTGGTGAGAATATGTTGACTCATTGATTGAATTTCTAAGTTGCTTGTGTGATGCTTATGTTGCTAAGTATATATTGATTGAGCATGTATTAACTTGTGGTACCTCATTCCAGATAGTCTTAACTTTTTATCACTTGACTAGTAATTCTTATTAAGACCTGACTTATTGTATTTCCTCCGGCGGGGAAATGACTAAGGAGGTTAAGATTGATTAAAGAAATCTATGTCAGTGAGATACGGAGAATGATGGATTTAAGTTATGGAATAAATCCGAGCTAATAGAATAAATCCAAGCTAATATTCGGAGAATCGAGTGGACATGTCACATGTTCAAAATGGTTCTTCTGTAAGTATACTAGGGGACCTATTGGGTTCTTGACTTAGGTCTAGGGTTTCTCTCATTGTAGTTATCCTTAGAATTTAGGTTAACCCTTGGTGTAAGGCTAGACTTAGTGGTCTCGAGTGTTGCAGTCGTAAGAGAAAGAGTGGTGTCTCAAAAATCATATCCAGAAGCTAGAAAATGGGTGGAAGGGAACTTTTGGGCGGTTGGTAATGAGGCTAAAAGAATGCATATTTTCTCTGAATATTTTTGTTATATTCGTGTAATCCGATTCGAATCAATCGATGAGGCTTACCAGTACGTATGGTTTGTACTGATGTTACTCTTGCTATACCCTTTTTTTTGGGGTATAGTCTTTTGCAGGGATCCACGTTGGTTTCTTGGCTGTTGCGGTAGTGATCTTCCAGCATCTCCTATTTCTCTCGCTCATGGTGAAAACTGTGCTCAATCTTTAATTCTTTTATCAGCTTTTGTACCTGTTTAGACCCTATGGTAGGTTCAATCTCCTACTATTTTACAAGAATTTTTTGTATTAAAATATGTTTCAAATTTTTAACACTAATTCTTAATGAAAATCCTGACTCTACCACTGACGAGAGAATAAAAAAGATAGAAGAAAAAAATACATCTTTCTAATAATAACCTTACCCAAAATCATGGTTTAGGAAAATCTCCACTTACGACTTTTTCGTTTGGTGGATGGTCAGCCACAAAGTATACCTCAATGACCATGCTTACCTTCCCCACCCCCAACCCCCACCATTTTTTATTTTTCTTGATAATGTTTGAAAATCCCTTTTCCTATTTGATTAAAAAAATGTTTTTATCAAGCCAAGAAAGCTGACCATTGCCTAACAGACACAATCATTCCTAGACATTACTCTTTAAAGGTCAGATATATACCTTTAACTTCCCCTTATTGCTTGTTTCTTTTTGAACACCTTTCTGCTAATTTAATATTGTAACTAAGAAGATATGACCTATAACCCTAGATTGTCCATTTTATATTTGACCTATATGTGTAATTAATATGTGTAATAATATGGTATTTTAAACCAATTTCAATTTTCACCCAACCAAACAATAAGTACAATAATAAAGATTATTACTGACAATAAATATGCAATTTAATAAAAAGTGTTACATTTTTTACTAGCATTAATTCTTTGTTATCGGATCCTATGTCGGTATAGACTTTACAAACTTTTTGTAACAAATCCTACGGTATAGACTTTAGAAACTTTTACAAAAAGTGATAAAATTTAATTGTTACCAACCATTATCTCTAAAAATATATAATTTAACAACAATTAAGACATTATCTTTAACAAGCTTAGTATTTCTTTTTTTTTTTTAGTAGTAGTAGTGAATGCTCTATCTGTTAAATAACCACCATTCTTTCTGATGATTCCGTTCACTTCTTTTCATGTATATGTTTTTAGTGGATTGCTCTTTTAACTATCATTCAGCTTTTCAAATATTCCCAAACATTTATGTTATTCTTGCAATTTTGGAATCATGCAATCTTTTAGGAATCTTTTATCCAAATTCAAAGCATGTTATATTCTTCATTCCTTCTCCTTTTCGCTTTATCTTTTCCTTTTTCTCGTCGAATTTAGATGATGGTAAGCTTAAGAAAATGTTGTTGAAAGAAACGAAAATAAGAAATATCTAAAAAATCATATTATACACAAAACTCCAATTCTCAATGGATGCAAATAAAACTTTGTGTTTAGCACGTTACTATAATTTGAAATATACTTGGCCTTGCCAAATGAAAATCTATTTGGATGACCATTTCATCGAAAAGGAAAAAAGAAGGAAGTACCTGCAATTGAAAGGGACCTGTACAAGCTAAGTGTGAAATCCTAATGCTAAAATTTTTATTCTTCTACCTATTTTCTAAATGTATCTTATTTGTCTTCAATGTTATATCAAAATTGAATGATGCGATCATCTTAATTTCATATTCAAAAAAGATAAATCTTGTTGCTTTTTAAGATTTACATATAAATATTTTTTAAAAAAATCATGGATGAAAGCACAAAGATCACTTTGACTTTGTATAAAATTCGTTTTGAAAAATAAAATAAGTATGAAAGAAAATGGAGATATGAGAAAGAGAGACGTAGAATCTTGAATTTGTAAAACAAATTAAATTAGGAGAAAATAAAGGAAAGAAGATGAAGCATATGAAAAAAAAATCGTGTATTTAAGGAGAAATTTGGAGAATTAATATCAACAGAGAGTTATTTAAGAAAAAGATAAACAAAATTATCTAGGGAGAATATATATATATATATATATATATATATATATATATATATATATATATATATATATATATATATATATATATATATATATATATATATATATATATATATATATGACCTTGTACTATGTTCATTTTGTAATGTGGATACTCCTACTTACATGTTTGTCATCTAGACACTTGATCTCAGTAAAAAGTAATATTTAAAGCTCTTTGACCGTTGATCGGATCTATGTGGCATTGAAAAAAATATTAAAATTAAGAAAAAAGATAAAAAAAGTCCTTTTTTTCCTCCATCTTTTTTAATTTAAAAATATTTTTATAAAATAAAAATTAATAATTATTTTTTAAAAAATTAAAAAATCCCCCTTTCCCCAATCCCCTCCCCCCGTCCAGCCCCCCATCCCACCCCTTACTCCGTCCAGCCACCCCCACCCCACCCCACCCCTCACCCCGTCAAGCCACCCCCACCCCATCCTTTACCTCTTCCTTTCGTCCAGTTATGGCTGTCATGGCCATCACCACTAACGCCCCCACCCTCACAGCACCCAACGATCTCTTTTCATCTTTTTTTCTTCATCATCATATATCCCTGAAGAGGGTCTTTGTTGTGGTTGATATTGTTATTGTTTTTCATTGTCAAAAAAAATAAAATTGTTGTTCCCTGAAGAGGGTCTTTGCTGGTTGATATTGTTGTTGTTGTTCATTGTCGAAAAAAAGAAAAAAAATTATATATCCCTGAAGAGGGTCTTTGCTGTGGTTGATATTGTTGTTCATTGTCAAAAAAAAAAATAAAAATTGTTGTTCCCTGAAGGGGGTCTTTGTTGGTTGATATTGTTGTTGTTGTTCATTGTCAAAAAAAAAATTATATATCCCTGAAGAGATATTGTTGTTGTTGTTCATTGTCAATAAAAAAAAAAAATTGTTGTTGTTTTACTTTTTAAATTTTTTCTTATTCACTTTCTCAATTTAAAATTTTCATTTTGTTTAGAATTAATTTTTTAACTATTACAAATTGTTAAAGATATTTAAATAAAAATTAAAAATTTATTATGTTTGTGTAAGTGAATTTATAGTTAAAACTTAAATTAATTGAAGAGAAATTTCAATTATTTGAAATAAATTTGCTGTTTAATTAAATTTATTGTATTTGTGTATTAGAATATATAGTTACAAATTTAAATTTATAGTTGAAAATTTAAATTAATTTAAATTAAAAATGTATTGTGTTTGTGTATTAGAATTTCTACAATTTATAAAAAGAATTTATTTAATTAAATTTATTTTAATATTTAATTTCTTATGTAGCATTTTAAAATTAACATAAAATTTAATGTAATACTTAAAAATAACGTGACGGCTGATGTGGCAGTTGACGTGGACATTAAATTTAATGTAATACTTAAAAGTGATGTGGCAGCTGACGTGGGGCGGTTGTGTTACACACACCGTCAGGGGGGGTTTAAAATGTTGCCTTTTAATGGGTTCAAGGGTCCAGATGATAAACATGTAAGTAGAAGTATCCATATTACAAAACGGACATAGTACAAGGATTCACCGAACCATTTTACTTAATAATTTAATCAAAACTCCTACAACTTTCAATTAAAAACTAAATTTTATAATTATGAAAATGTGCATTGACAATCTGCAATAAACATTATTAAAAGTATACCTAAGTTAACTTTCAGGATTGATAGGTTATAGTCATCCTAAATTACTTTTAGCCCATGACATACACGCCCCCATAATTGTCATTACTCCTATTATTTTCTCTCTTACTTTTAAGAAATAAAAATGTCATAAACTGTGCTTCAAAAGTATAGTATGGAGCCAAGGCAGATTTAGACTAGTAGGTGGAGGTTCTCGGGAACTCAATAACTTTTATGTAGTTCTTGTATTTATATTAAAAGATCTAGTAATTATATAAGAATTATAGATTGAGAATCTATAAATGAAGTGTATTATTGATCTATCGGTAATGAAGTTAAAGTTTTGTAAGCCTCTTGATTGTGGGTTTTAGCCTTATCACCCACTATTTTTTTTTTTTATTTTGCTCAAGGAACCCACAAACTTTAAACTCTAGATCCGCCTTTGTATGATGCACAAAATATTTCACATTTATTTAGGGTTCAAGAAGCGGCCACACCCTAAATGATGTGATCGCAGTCTACCCTAATACATATATTAGTCATGGCTTCTATTGTTCGAACCCATTCATGATAAATCACATGACAACTTTATCTTTAATGTAAATTGTATCACTAGTTAGTCGTGAGGATGCCCTTTTAGTTTCCGGAAATTTATGGCAATTCTCAAAACGGGATAAGAAATGGACAGAAAGATCAAGAATATCCTTTAGAATACTAGGAAGTCTTTTTTACTTTTTTTATTTTATTTTTTTTCAAGTCAGGAACATACAGCAAAGTACTGACTAAGCTAAGAAATTTTTTCAAAAAATATTAGTATTCAAGGTGAAGGGCCTTAGTGTATGTTATTTGCAGATGATGTAGTGCTGATTGATGAGACGCGGGGGCGGGGGGGGGGGGGGGGGGTGAATGAAAAATTGGAGGTATGGAGGCAAATCCTAGAATCTAAGGGGTTCAGGTTGAGTAGGTCCAAGACGGAGTATTTGGAGTGCAAGTTTAGTGACTTAAGGCAGGAAGACGAAGTGGTGGTGAGGTTGGATTCCCAAGTTGTATGTAAGAAGGATAGTTTTAAGATTTTTGGATCTATGATTCAGGGAAATGGTGAGATTGACGAGGAGGTCTCTAATCATATTGGAGCTGGTTGGATGAAGTGGAGGCTCGCCTCTGGAGTGTTGTGTGATAGGAAGCTGCCCCTTAGGCTTAAAGGCAAATTCTATAGAGTGGCAGTCCGTCCAGCCATGTTGTATGGAGTGGAGTGTTGGTCTGTCAAGAAATTCCATATTAAAAAATTGAAGGTGACGGAAATAAGAATGTTGCGCTGGATGTGTGAGCTTACAAGAGGGGATAGAGTTAGGAATGAGATTGTTCGGGAGAAGGTGGGAGTGGCTTCGATGGAAGACAATATACGGAAAGGAAGGCTGAAATGGTTATGACATGTGATGAGGAGGGGCACGGATGCCCCAGTTCGTAGGTGTGAGAGGCTAGCCTTGGATGGCTTCAGGAGGAGTAGAGGGAGACATAAGAAATACTGGAGGGGAGTGATTAGACATGACATGGAGCAGCTTCAGCTTACCGAGGATATGACCCTAGATAGGAAGGTGTGGAGGTCGCGGATAAGGGTAGAAGGTTAGGGTGAGTACATGGGTTGTAGCAAGTAATTAGGAGAGTCCCTGTTTAGCCGGGGTAGTAATCGTAGGACTGTGTCGATAGGTAGGAGCCGCTAGTCAGGAGAGACTGGGTGTGGTGGGTGGCTTTGGTCTGTGAGTGTAGGTTACTACTAGGCGGGTACCCTATTCCAGATTTTGTTTTTCTTATTTCTTATAGCTTATGGATCTTAGTTCCCCTATCCTGTATTGCTCTGAGTTCTATTTTACTATTTTTGATTCTTTACTTCTGTTAAGTCACCCATCCTGCTTCACATTTCATTACAAATTTTTTTATTTATATATCTTGATCCGGGGGTCTATCGGAAAAAGCCTCTCTACTTCTTCGGGGATAGCGGTATGGACTGCGTACATTTTACCTCCAGACCCTATTGTGTGGGAATACACTGGGTTTTTTATTGTTATTGTATTAGTGTCATGATCAATGAAATTATTATAATTTAAATCACACTTGTAAAATTTGATTTAAATTCTATGAAACATTCCTCTAATCATTATTCTCAATTAGTGCAAGCCTTAAAGTGCACCTGTTCTTGTTAATGTATAGTTATGGTGGAAATCACATATAGTGTCTTCAACAGTGTCGGATTTTGAATATTTATTCCCGGCAAAATTTGTAATCAATTAAGTAGGTTCACTATCTTAAAATGTCCAGAGTATATGTCTTGTGAAAATGAGTTAGAACATGTGTTTTAAGTGCAGCAAATCTAAGTTCTAATGTTTGCCTGTAAGGCAAAACTTTTGATCAATTTTGTATTAGTTTGTTATCTTGAAGTGTCATGAATGTTTGACTTATGGGTAAGAGTTAGAATGTGTGTCTTATAAGCAACATATCTAAGTTCTAATATCCGCCTATAAGACAAACATTCTGATCAATTTCTGCAGATTAATTGTCTTGAAATATCATAAATATTTATCCCATGAACAAGAATTAGAACATATGCCTTATATATATTTATACACATACGCGCTTTGTTCATCTTTTGTAAATCGAATGACAATACATCAGATGTATAATTATCTCTTTAAACAATTCTAGTCAAACCAACACCTATATTTGGGATTACGGGATCTCCTCTTAATTGGACCATAGGAGTGTTATAGTTGAGATTTATCATAACGGGGTCATTTGCATTTTTCCTTCTATTTTATATTGGTCTTTAGTTTAATTTTTCAAGAGAAAAAAAAATTGCAAAGCAAAAATCTATTGTTCTATATCATAATATTATTATAAGTTATGTTTTTCTCTTTTAAAGAACTTGTGTCTGTTGGCATAAATTCGATTAATAAGGAAAAAACATTAAAAATCAGTTTGTTTAAATAACATATTTTAAAATTTAATCAAATGTATATACGGTGGAGTATGGAGTATTGGACCTAATCTATTGTCCAAAACGCTGACAGCTTCTTTACCTAATTAGAAGCCCTTTAGGACTCTATTGCATTTACCATCAAGTAGTTGTGTTCACGTAGAAGACTAATGTCTCGTTGTACTATATATTTATCGTGTATGCTTGTGAATCGATGTAGAGCCAAAAACCTTTTAGTCCTGTAATCTGTAACTTAACATGGTATTAGACGCCAGTTCGATCTACTCTCCTGCTTCATCGCTTCCTGTGATGTCTTCCTCCTTCTCCAATCCCCTAAACAATGCTCACCACTTTATTTCAATTAAACTGCTTTCAAAAATTACATATTCAGGAAGACACAATTATTGCCTTTCTTACGAGGTCAAAACCTCCAAGGCTTCATTGACGGATCAAAGCCATGTCCACCTACTGTTATTTCAGATACCACTACATCAAACCCAAAATTTACTACTTGGATCCAACAGGATCAAATCATCATGAGTCTGCTAATATCTTCCCTCTCTGAAGAAACAATTCCTATAGTTATTGAATTAGAAAACTCCAAGGATATTTAGGATATTCTAGCAGCTGCACTATCTTCTCCTTTTAACACTAGAATTCTAAACCTCCATATGCAACTCCATAACCTTAAACAAGATGATCTCTCTGTCGCTCAATTTCTTCAAAATGCAAAACTTTTGTCGGATGAATTGGCAGCCGCAGGGCGTCCTTTGTATACATCAAATTTTAATATTTATGTGTTTAAAGGATTGAGATTAGATTTCAAAGATATTGTCACCACTTTGTCTGCCAGACCCGAACCCGTTTCATATTCCAAACTCCTTAGCCTATTATTGAATCATGAGTTTATTCATGGATCTTCCATGACTTTTCTCTCCCTCAATTCAGCTGACTCATCAAATCCACCGACAGCCAATATCTCTCAACATGCCTTCAATAATGTTGATAGGCAGAACACTAGACAGCCCACTAATTATAGTAACACTTACGAAGGTCGCGACAGATCATATATGAGACGAGAGGGACGAGGTGGTCGTCATTAATACCCTCGTAATGCCTATGGAAATAATTATTCTAATACTCAACCTTGGAATGGCAATGATGATCGACGTACAAGATGTCAAATCTGCAATGGAACTAAATACCAAGCTTCCACTTGCTTTCAACACTACAATCACCATATGAACCCATCTGCTCATTTAACTCATCAAGCACCAATTTCATTGACTCAAAATTGGTTCCCAAACTCAGGTGCCACCCATCATATTGCATTAAATCTCTCCGACTTAACACATGTTAAGGAATATAAAGGACCAGATCAACTTTATGTTAGTAATGGACAAGGTTTGCCAATCCTAAATACTGGTAGTGCCACTTTCTCAAAATTTTCTAATCGAAAACTTTCTTTAAATAACATACTTCAAGTTCCATCTATTACTAAACGCCTTCTTTCTGTTCAATGATTTGATCGTGATAATAATACTTTCTTTAAATTTCATCCTGATTATTTTCTTGTTAAGGATCGGGACTTCAAGACTCCATTTTTTACGATCGGAGTTATGATGGCCTCTACTCCATGTCTATTAAGCCACAATCCTGTGGTTTTCCTTCAGCACTCTCGCTTACCAAAGCTTCTTCTACCTACTGGGATCTCCATTTGGGACATCCGCTTCTAAAAGTCCTCAGTCAAGTTTTATTCACACGTCAGCTTTCTAGTTCTAGTTATAGATTAAATAATTTATGTACTACTTGTCAACTTAGCAAGTCACATAAGTTGTATCTTACAATTCACATTAATAAAAGTACATCTTTGTTGCAATTTATTTTTGTTGATGTTTGGGGTCCTGTCCCTTTTCTATCTTCTTATGGTCATCGTTATCTATTTATTTTTGTTAATGATTTTTCTAGCTATACATGGTGTTATTCACTTTTTAGAAAATCTGACGTCTTCTTAATTTTTACTCAATTTCAACTTTTTATTGAAAGACAATTTAATACAAAAATTAAGTCAATTCAAACTGACGAGGTAGGTGAATTTCGTTCTTTATCACCTCTTTGTGCAAAATTAGGCTTTGTTCACCGTTTCTCCTGCCCTCAACAAGGAAGGTTGAATGCAAACATAGAAACATTGTCAAAATTGTATTGAGCCTCATGGAACATTGTTCCACTCCTTTGAGATATTGGAATTTTGCCTTTGACACTGCTGAACACTTGATTAATCGTCTTCCTACCTTAACTAACGACGGGAAATAACCTTTCGAGGTTATGTTTCATACATCACAAGATTATCACTTCTTTCAAGTGTTTGGATGTTTTGTTTTCCATATCTTCATCCCTACAATCATCATAAAATTAATTTTCGAAGTCAACCCTGTGTATTTTTAGGGTATAGTCCAATGCACCATGGTTATAGATGCCTTCATACATCCATTGGTCAACTTTATATTGCCATATATGTTCAGTTTAATGAAATTACATTTCCGTTTGGTAGCAAGTCTATTCTTGGTCCCCCACCTTTGGTCAGTACACAACCATTAGCCTTTTCACCTATTATTTTGTCCAATTCACAATCTTTTCAATCTCTAGTTTCTTCAGCACCCAAGAATCCCAATTGCTCTCCAATATTAACTAGTTCATACTTTTCTCAATATCTCTCTTCGTCAAGTCTATCTCTTTGTCTAGTTCCTACTCCACCCGTTCCTTTAGATTGTATAATTCTACCTACACTTATATTTGATTCTTCTGTGTCTCCAACAACTAGTAAACCCCTGATAACACTCAACTTACACATCAAATTAAGTTCAAGGTAGTCATTGTCAATATAATAACCCAACAAGGGTGGGGGTTGAATTCAAGAGGAACAATGTGAGTGATGAATGGGTAAGTTCGAAATATAAGTACTTACTAAGTTTAAACTTAATGAGGGGTTTGAGAGAGTGTCAAAACTAGTATGTATAGATGGACTATTAAAGGACTAATTTGGGCCTACAAATAATTAGAGTATAATCAATTAAAATGGATCTTGGGACTATGTTTTCCTAGGGGTAAGTTAAGCATGGGAACATGATGATTCGGTGCAAATTTTAATCGTTGATTATGTGGTAGGGCTAGGTTTAAAGTCCTTAAGGCTAGTTCTTCAACAAAACCTTAAAAATGTCACTCATTGACTCTTTCGAGTACCTAACGAGTGTGTCAATTAAAGTCATCCAATACCTCAATTAGGCACTCTGATTTCTAGGATGGTACCCAAGGTATATTTAACCTCATATTCACCCTTATGTCTAATATAGTGAGAATTAGCAAACTAAACCCAATAATTGTCTAATATTGCCTTGGTTCCTGCATTCCTCTTTTAAAGATAATGAGGGTTCCTAAAGTCACCCAAACCCCTCTTTCAAGGATGGTTTGGACTTTCAAGAGCTTGGGGTTTTCACCCACAAACCCATTTTGGGTAATTAAGGTTTTTACCCATAAATCCTAATCAATTTACTCAAGCAATAGTAGAACCCAACACCAACACATTACCATATACACAAATGAATCACAACCCACACATAAATTCATCCTATTCTAACATAATCCCAAGAGGAAGAACTAGTTACCCATAAGAGTAATAAGCAAGATATACCCTATTATCTCTATTGATTAGATTTATGAAAGGTTGAGTGAATGGTACGTCAAATCATGAACTTCAACAAATCTTCAATGGGAGTTAACTAATCCTTCACTTGGAATCTACTCCAATGTATTCTTTACCCAAAATTAATACAATATTTTGTTCTCCAAGAATGGAGGCTAAGAGACAAAACAAAAGTTACAATAATTGGAAGTAATCGAACGATTCCCAAAAGGCTAGGGTTTAAGTCTCTAAAGGGGAAATTTGGGAACAGCTATGTGAATTTATGTCTTTGTCCTTTACTATTTTTTTCCGCTAAGCTGTAGTCACGGGAGCTTGTCCGTGATCGCGTCTACCACGACCGCACATAGAGTCATGCGATCACGGTTGCTACCTTCTTGACTAGGGGTGTTCATGGTTCGGGTTGGATTGGTTAGTGTTAAAACCATAACCAAAATCAATTTAGTCGGTTTTTGAATTTCTAAAACCAAACCAAATGCAAAAAAGAAAATAACCTTCGATTTGGTTCAATTTTTTGATTGTTTCGGTTATTGACTAGCCTACTCCAACCATCTCAAGAATAAACTCCTTTTATTAACCCATAGAAAAGAGTATCAAATTGAACAATTTCTCATGAAATATTTGTACAGTGATGGACAAATGACACTATAAAATCTTAAAAATCAGAACAATCACATGAAACAAAATCAACATTGAGATGAAAAGCACCAGCTTTGTATTGTAGGCACTAAGATTATCCAACAACATACAAACACATACATGTACATTGTAAAATAGAGCTTTGTATTCTGTTGCAGTGTATTACAAAAAGAGACAGAGTTGGGCAAATTTGAGTTATCTGTTTACTTTATAGACTGGCTAGGTGAGCTAATCATATAGGGAAAAGATTGAATAAACAGGGAGACATAACTACTATTTGAACTAGGGACCATGGTAACTTATTTGAAAGATTCTTTGTTTATGTGACCAAACATAAAGCAGCATATGGATTACAGTTTCAGTCATCATTTATGCCATCTCTCTTGGGTTATTCACAAACCATACATCAATAAGAATTCAGTAACATTTAATAAAATCCCTCTGCACCATTGCCTGGCTAAAGTTCCATCTTATGAAAGTTTGAGATTTTACTATAGTATAGAATTAGATTTAATCACCAAAAACATTCCACAAAAATTAAAGAGAAGACTATACTACGAAAGCGAGCGTAAACGAGATATAGGGGGTTAAGAAACTAAATAAGAAAATGTTACAATATCTGAGCTAGTCGAGACTCTAGAAAACATGGCACAAGTATAATCAGCAGGAAGAAAGTGAAACACTTGCAGTTGCATGGACCATCAACGCAAAACAAACGAGAGGGAAAACCCCTTCACTTGGTAATTAGCCTAGGACTATAAGAGCCCCCCTCTTCCAAATTTAGTTCAATTTTGTATAATCCACTGCTTGCAAATAACTAAACAAAAGAACGACAATGATTTATACAGTTGCTCATAATTAAAGGCACACATGGCAGGAAATAGAAGAAAAAATTATTTAAAAAACCTAATTGCATGTCATGCACTCCTCTAAATTCTTGTATAAATTTAAAATTAGCTAAGGTAGCTAGAATAAAAAATCTAAAAATTACCTTCCCAAGCTTTAATAATCTTGTATTTAAAGTGTTCACTTCCCAAGCTTCAATCTTTATTTTTGCTTTTCCTTGTGAGATGAAAAACTAAAAAGAAATTTTTTTATTGTCTGCTTTCTATCAAGAACAATAGAAGCTAATGTGGTTCTACCTTTCAATGAAGAACAAAAGAAGCACCAGTTGATGTACTACATATTGTGAAAGCTGAAGTAGAAAAAGTGAGGTAGGGACCGTAGAGTTAACTTATTAGTAATAGTAGGTAGTGTTGGGCTTGGGTTTGGGGCTTTGGGCAATTGGTATAAAGTATTGGTTGGGCTAGACATGAATTAAAATTTAGTTTAAGATTAAATTTACTAAAATATTTATATTTTATTTATAAATTATATATAAAGAATTATAATATATATATATAAAAAAAATTTATCAGTTCGGTTTGATTATTTTCAAAGTTTTTTTTAAGTAAAACCATAACCAAATCAAATAGCATCGATTTTTTAAAATTTAAAACCAAACCTAACTAAACCAAACTAAACGTCGGTTTTTTTTAATCGGTTTGGTTTGGTTTACGGTTTGGTTTGGTTTTTAACCAAACCTATGAACACCCCTATTCTTGACTGGCCATGATCACGACCCTCAAACCGCGATTGCGGTAACTGAGGCTTATTTCTGCTCCAGGGCTTTCAGTTTTTCTTCTTTCCTTCTTTTGATCTTTTTCAGCTCGCATCCATATATTTTTACCTCATCACCTTTGTGCCTGCAAAATATGGATATTAGTGCATCTAATCACAAATATTGTCTCAATTATTCACTCAAAACGTGGTAATGTGCATGAATGATGAGTGCGGATGAGTGGTAAATTCACCACTCATCAATACCCTCAACTTAAAGTTTTGCTTGTCCTCAAGCAACACTACCTCCTACCATGAGACTATGCACATTTATGCCCAAAATATATGACCCAATGATCACAATGACATCAAGCTTAGTTACTACCTCAAGTAGCTCTTCAAACATAGGCAACACTATTCTCCCGATACCTCTCAACATAAAATGCAATAATGAAGAATGCAAAAGACTTTAAAGAGAAACAATGCAACAATCACTGATACTCTAGGAGTGACTCACTTTTTTACCTCAACCACACTATACTTATTTTTGTCTCTTTTCTCAAAAGATGACAAAATCACCCACCTTAACTTGCTCATATGCCTCCTCACAAGAAGGAAAATTTAACACACCAAGCTACCAAATATGCAACAAGGAATTTGAGTGAAAAACTCTCTCCCTCACAAGAACTCTCTATGCTACGTAGTGTGATACCATAGGTTTTCCCCTATTTTAAATCACCACTACAATGAATGTAAATGGTTGGAGATTTTAAAGTACTTATTTGAGATGGTAATGTAGGTTTGGGGTAGGGTAGGATGTCATTTAGGAACAATAATGGCTTATACCCTCCTTGAACATATACATCACACTTATTTAATCCACTTTTCACTATGGTCCACTTCTTTTTTGTACAAATGTGCCTACTTTTATTTCCTTATTTCACTCATTTCCTTCTATTCTTTTTCTTGAAAATTTCATGTAATTCTTTCTTTTGGTGGGTCCTTTCTCCTTTTATTTACTTGTTTCAATGCTTAAACACGTAGGCACTCACTATCACTTTCATGTCCCAAAGTTGTTTTCCTCAATCTTCACTACCCCCAACTTATGTTTTTAACCTCAACTTGTATTTTGAAGTTCAAAGAGGGTAGGGTTCAAAAGAGGGATAACAACTGAGAGGCTCACGCGTTGCAATCTGTTTGCCAAACAAAGGTCCAAAGGCTCAAAATAGGTGACTAAGGATAACATCTATGCATGGGTAGGCTTTTTAGTCTAAGTAGGCTTCTAATATCACTAAGATGGACTAAGATCATCTCTCCAATCACATACAATCAAAATGTAGCCTTGAGAGACTAATGGGGCAAGTTCTATATGATAAAGTATACATGAGATTTAAATAAACAAACTCACCGCACATGTCATGTGAACTTGCTATGGAGGCTCAATAGAGACAAAAATGGAGTATCTATAAATATGTACAAGCTAAAGATTTTGGATTCACAACAAGAGAAAGAGTTTTGTTACAAGGTTGCTCACATCTATGCCCTTGATTTTTAAAAAATATTGAATGGAGAGGGGTGCTTTCTTTACAATTACACCATGCATAATTTGTTAACCATGGAAATAACCCAAGTCTTTGTCTCACATATTGTCTTAATATGGAAAAATTAACCATATGGCTACTCAGACTTCGCCAATGGCATGCGTGCAATCCCAAATTCACAATGTCATGGATACTCAGACTTCTTCTACATCCATGGCTCAATGACCCAATCACAATATTTTTCCCTTAAGAATGTCATCAATCAATCTATCATAGGGAAAATCTCATCGGGCATCACCATACTCAAAATAAAACTAAGGTAAATAAAAAATCTAACAGTAAAAAACAAAAGAACTAATCCATGAAATATGGGCACCATCAGAGTGTCCAAATAGCTTAATCTAGCTTCCAAGTCAACATAAGGAATCCACAAATAAAAATACAAAATATCCAAGAATGTCTCAAAACCAATAGTATAAAATACAAACACGAGGAAAACAACCCCAACCCAAAGCTTGTAGTGACCTCACTGCATAATCATATAATCAATAGAATGGGGGAAAAGATATGCTCCCTGGGTCAACATCATGTGCTACTATCGCCTATATAATCAACATCATCATCACCAACATCAGCATTATACCACTCAGTAGGTGCCTCATCATCACTCTTAACTCTGGGAGAAGGTAGCTTGTCATGATATTTTAGGACCTTCCATAGTTTCTTGACCCCCTTCCCCATTTTGCTGAAGAACTTATCTCTTTTTTTCTCTCTTTTTTTATCTTCTCGTGGGAGGTCTATAATACCCCGAGAATTTGACCTTTGTAAATTTTCATTGGTTTTGGGACTTTGTGACTTGGTACTACTCAAGGGTACTAATCGTACACTTGATATGAGTTAGGGGATATCTTGAGGGTTCACTCATACCTTAGGAAGTATGGTTTGCTTAGATACTACCCAAGATACGACTCACAAGGGTATGAATTATATAAGAGCATACAAGTGGTGTAAGGCAAGTCGTATGGTGATTGATTGGCTTATCTTGTGGAATCTGCCCAAGGTACGATTGGTGGATATGGTTTGGTATATCGCTCATACCCTTAGGTACGAGTAGAAAAGTGTGAGTCGTATAGAAACCAATAGGTAGGGTCTTGGCATGGACTTGGGTACTAGTTGGAGTACCAATCATACCCTAGGATATGGATTGTATAGGCGAGTCGTACCCCTGGACGTAGCTTGTTTTTAATTTCAAGTCAAGTATAGTATGGATATTTTCTACTTCAAAACCCTTATGTCCTCACGTTATATAACCCTCGGTGGCCTTCCATAATACTTGATAAAAGATTAAAATCTTTAAATACTCTTTCAAACACTCTCTTAAAGATTGGATTCTAGGGTTTGTTCATGTGTTCTTCAAATGTCTTAAAGGTCAAGATTTCTTCCGTGAATCTTCTTATATAAGGTATGTACTTCTTCCCTCATTTTATGTTCCAACTAAATGCATATGTATTGTGTTTTAAACATTTATTTATGGATTATGAATGGTGGTTTTTGAAATATATGTTGAGGGTCTTGATGCATATGGTTTGGTATTAGTTTAAACTATGTTTTACATGCTTTTGGTAATGGTTTACATATATGGTTATTGGTTAGTTATAGTTTAACAAATAGGTCTTGAGTAACCCTAATTATGGAGATTTATGTATTGGTTTTGGTCTTGGTAAAGGTATGCCCTCAACATGTTTGATAAAATGCCTCAAAGAATATTTTCACTCTATTGTTGAACTTTCATTAAAACTCTCTTGCATGGTTTGGTTTGGTAATGGAACCTTAAATAGATTTGGATAGTTTTACATGGTTTAAATGATATAAATACTTTAAATGTTTGGTATGTTCCAAAATAGTTAAAAAAATGGTTTTAAATGGTTAACATGGTGTACATGGTTTGGAAGAATTAAATGGTAAAGCCTTGGTGGCAATGAAAATGATTATTCTTATGGGGTACATGAAATCCCCCAAGTGTTTACTATAGTAAATGGAAGGGAACTTGGAAATCCCCTTAAACCTATATATGGTTGGCTATGGGTGGTACATACAAGTATGGTCAATATGACGATACCACCACTAAATAGCCACATTTAATAAATGCCTAATGGATTGGTTGGTTGTTTGGTAATGGTTTTAATTATGCAATAATTGAGGGATATGTAGCAAAGTCGTGAAAGGTGGAGGTCCTGGGAGGACCAAAACTGGAAACTCATATTTGACGATGTGAAGTTGGATTTAGTGATCATGTGTATGATGTCACACTATATTTTAGGGGATGTACTAGTCATCCTAGGTTTTCTTCCCTGGTCATACGTCTACACGCACTGGGCCCTTTTAGCAGAGGGAGCTGAACCCATATAGCCCGTGGGTGGTTTAAGATGGCAAACCTACAAAGCCCAAGTAAAGGTATTAGATGCATGCTAAACTTGGTTCCCTTTCCTGGCATAGTTATATATATGTATAGTTGTATGCATTATGGATGGTTTTACTTAGTTTTACAAATGGCATTATTTTATCCTTATCCTGAGTGCATGCTAGTGTTCACCAACTAACCCATCTTTGGGTGGTTGTATACCCACGCTATGCAGGGACCGTCCATTATACTTCTCCTACTTAGTGATCAAATTTGGGGACAATCAATGTTGGATTAAAGTCGTGAGCTTTCATAGTTTGGAATACATTTATATCATGTCATGGGTTACTTTACATATTTCTTATCCTTCATAGACTTTGATTTTGGCTATGGTCGGGAGAATGTCCTGGCTAGGTACTCTTTGGTTGGTCTAGAGGCTTTGTATGGAAACCTTTGGACTTGGGTATGGTATGGATTGTTTTTGTATATATATATATGTACATTCATTGGCTTATTATCATGGTATTAGTTTATGGGTTTGGTTGGTTTTGGGGAGGTTGGACTTGGTTGGATTGGTCTCGAATATAAACTTATCCCAGAGTCACCAATGGTTAGATACGCTATCGTCGGACTCCAGTCGACTCAAGGTAAACTTTATGGGGTTGAAAAATGGGGGTAGTTCCCGATCTTGGTTGGGATTGCGATTTCCCATAACAATAAGGCCATAGTTTGGTTCGTGTCAAGGTCTGAAGCTCTCTGTGAGACTATGACAGTGCTGAATATGCCCTCTCAAGCCTAGCAATTGTAGCTTCTTGCTTCTTCTGCTCCTCTCAATACTTTTCATAGTCTGAGCGGGACACATAAGAATGACGTCTAGTGGAGGGTTCTCCTGGCCCTTAGGGAAATCCTAAATCCAGCTCCTTGATCGCCTTTATGTCCACTCCAATGTCCTCCAGAGGCCTAGTAGTAGATGGTCTACAGGACTCTGACTCCTCAGGTATTAACTCTCCTAAATCAATTTTTTTTCCTTCTCTGACCAAGTACACCCTCACCCTAGATTTTTAATGGAAATATTTGGGGGTCTGGGTTCACCTAAGTATCTTCAGCATATTTCTCTACCTCTTCTCACGACCTAAAGCTACCCTTTTACCACAAAAATGATGCTTACAGTCCCAAAAAACCATAAGCTAACCCATAAATTGGTACCTCTGTGAGTACTGAATAATATACTAATAATGAAGACATATGCGTAAAATCAGTTGATAATGCCATAAAGTTTTAGAAA
The DNA here is from genome assembly GCA_030864225.1 of Capsicum baccatum var. pendulum. NCBI lineage: Eukaryota > Viridiplantae > Streptophyta > Magnoliopsida > Solanales > Solanaceae > Capsicum > Capsicum baccatum. Next base: position 194,562,958 of record CM061560.1, read on the forward strand.
CTAAAAACAATACTGAATCATTATTCTGAATGTCAAGAAACATACTAAAATGCTGATAATAACAATTGATAAGCTGACTAGTTATCTAAATGTCTGAAAGCCTCTAAAATTGACTGACTATAGAGTTGATGGGACAAACCCCTAACTAACTCTAACTGACTAAATAACTGAATTGCTGACATAACTAAATATAAGATAAACCCATCCTCGAAGGATGAGGACTTACCACTTCCATTACTGCTAATAATTTTAACTGCCTAAGCATGGTCAGGAAATTGAGCGTCCGAACCTATGATATTAAACATCATAGCTTATGGGTTCCGCATTGGTTTGGTTGGTTATTTGGTAGTTGGTCTCAGATATAGACTTATCCTAGAGTTACCACATAGTTGGATATGCTATTATCAGACTTTAACTGACTCAAGGTATGCATTTAGGGTTAAGAAATAGGGGTAATTCTCAATCCTAGTTGGGCTTGGGGTTGCCTATTGCGATAAGGCCCTAGCTTGGGTTATGTAAAGTTGGTATCAGAGCTTTAGGTTTCGCTGTCAAGGGGTGTCTACAAAGTTGTGTCGAGTAGAGTCTTGTTTATGGGTGTATTTTGCACCACACTTATAATCAGGAAGCTACGAGACATTTAGGAATGTTTTACTTTCTAGGTTACTCTACTTTCGAGCTATGGAGTGTATGGTCTTGAACTCTTCTCTGAATCTTTCTTGTTTCACTCTTTGGATAATGTCTTATCAATGAGATAAAGTTTATAAAAACTCACCTGTCCCACTCAAGGATAACATGGATGGATCTAGTCCAACTCATGGGGCCCATTTCGTATCATCCTATTTTTTTTATAAATTTTATGGTTGGTCGCACCATGGTTGTTGCAAAGAAAGAAAGAATCAGTACTTTAGTTATGGTCAGTCGGGTTTCGTGCGGAGGGGATATCCAATAAGGGCTGCCACTTGGGTAAATTGAGTATTGGCCACTACCTCTGGCTCCGACAGTAGACAGGATCGTCTTAATGTTCTTACTATTCCTCGAGAGTCTGAGGCATCTTTCGATACCGACACTGGTATGTTGAGAACTTTTTTCTTTATGGTGTTTATAGTTTACATGGTTCGAGGTCCTCTATCTTTTGTGGCCCCATTTATGGTTATGTATTCATGATGTGGTCCTAAGGTTATTTTGGACTCTTTTTTCATCTTTTGTTTCTACCTTGGTAGATGATTTGGTTGCCAAAGGATTCTATGGGGGGGTGTGGTGTCTGCCGATAATAAAGAGGTATTGGTGAATTTGTTTGACTTGCATGTGGTGGGTTTCGATGTCATTTGGGGAATTGATTGGTTATACTCATGCTATCTATCATTAGATTGCCAAATCCATAAAGGTTGTCTTTAGGCTTCATGGTGAGTCGGTTGTGGAGTGGGATGATGGTTGCGTTCCCTAAGTGTTAAGGGAAAGGTTATATCATATCTTAGGACTTAGAGATTGGTCTCCAAAAAGGGGTATCTTTATTATTTGGTCTGAGTTGAAGATTCTAACCTGAGAAGGTCTTTCTTTGCATTCGGTTTTGGTGATGCATGAACTTCTTGGGGTCCTTTCTGATAACCCTCATGGTGTCTTTCTAATGGGGAGGTTGGTTTGGGATCAGTCTTATTTAGGACATCTGTCCAATTTCTACTCTTTCTTTATAGAATGGTTCTAATTGAGCTAAAAGAGCTTAAGATTAAGGGATCTCTTAGATAAAGGTTTCATCAGTCTTAATGTTTCTCCGTGGAGTGTTTTTCACTCTTGCAAGCATAAGGTGGATGGTTTCCCCTAGGAATAGATAGTTTGTTAGAGGGTGACAATAGAGTTTGGGGAGTCATTCTTATAGGGTAGACCTTATAAGTATATTCCATTCTATATTGGGTACTTTAATAGTACTAAATGGTGGTTGGTAGATCCTAGGCTAGAACCTAGATGTTTGATCATGGTAAAGGGAGTATGATAAGCTCAAAAATAGCAATGCAGGTGTTGTGGAGGTAAACTGGTAGTTTAGATGAGGTTGATGATTTGGGAAATACAATAGTTGGAGAGTTGTACCATATAGGCCAGGAGCTTAGGTTGAACAGAGGGACTGGGGATATAGTCATTCGATAGGTTAGATCATTGAGCTTGCATGTATCCTTGTCCCTATACTTGTACTTTATTATTGGCATGAAATTGATTATTAAATTTGTGGTTTTAAAATTAGGTTTTGGCACAATTGAGGTCTTTGACATTGTTACTAATTTAAGTGATTTTCCATGGGTTATGATGCATTATTCGTGCTTTAGTTATGTTTATGAACATTGTGGGATGTACGGGAATCTTAAATGGATTTTGGGGTACTATGGATTCCCCAATTAATTGATTTTGGTTTTGGAAATTTTATACCCTCAAAATATTTATGATTTGACTATTCTTGAATCTTTGCATTGCATAGATGGTTATGGAAACATGGATTAGGTTTTGATTAGATTTAAATGATTTTTGAAAGGCCTTGATGGCAATGGTTTGATTTTAAATAGTTTTGATTCAAATTGAAAACCTTGGAGTCAATTTGGTCTAATGGTTTTTGCATGTCTATGTTGGGCTCTAGGTAGCATTGGGATGAATAAGGTTTTGGGTATGGGAGAACCAAATATCCCAGGCATATGTCTTCGATGATACCTATTAGAATGGATAATTTTGTTCATACATGTGATGGGATGAGGGTTGGTAGTTAATCTAAAATTCCCTTCTAGTGGTAAACTTCAAGGGCGGGTCGAGGTTGCATATTCCAATGACACTCTTCTCTCCTAGTTAAAAGGGCACTCTACTAGTGTTGCATGTATTTATTTAGCGTTTATGCCTAAGGTTCGCATTTTGCATTCACCTTATTCCCTGGATATGAGTCTTGACCTTGTGTTAAGTTACTTATGGTACAGGTGGTTGTGTTTCTTTTGGTGTCCAGTCTAAGGACTCCTTTTATGGTATGGTTTAGTCGAGATGATTCTCCATTATGGTCTAGGTGGTTGTTCTAAAGTACTTTGTGCCTATAGTTTTATGTCTTGTCTCAGGGATTTTACCTTGGGAGGCATGGGTAACTCTTATAATTTGGTTTCTTAAATGACTCTTCTTATGTTAGGATAGTAGTAGATTAGGACGTATGGTGATGTGTTGAAATAGGTTAACGTTTGGAAAGTTAGGTAAGGTTGTTGTCATGAGAAATGGTTTGGAAAAGAGTAGGCGGTGGGAAATCCTTGAGGAAATATTAGAGGGTGCTAGATCTTTTGATGGATAGATCATATTACGGGTATATAAGTCATAGGCTTGAATGTTATGATTGGTAGATGTACCAATAGTTGTGTTGTGTACTTGAAAGGTTTCAAAAGGCATGGTTTTATACAATGCTTTCAAGTCTTAGTATTTGTATAATTATAGATGTTTAATTATAGGTTGGGGGTTTCGGTCATAGTGGTTGGATATGGTTTGTCCATGTCTTTTACTCGTGGTTTCCAAATTATAATAGTGATGGAAGCAGAGTGGTATTTTGGGGTAGATGTAAGGAGTAGATGGCCTAAGTAACTCCTTTTAGCTTTGGATAGGCTTGAATATGGAAGTGTTGTATAGCTAGACTCAAGCTCTCGTAGTGATGTGTCTAGGTAAATTCTAAATCGAATTGGAATTTTCCTTTTACATGTGTCCATTCATCCTGAAATCTATGTGTTGTGTTGGGGTGAGGTGTGAGGTATGGATGGTCCTAGGTTGGTTGGTTCCTCTGGGTGGTATTGGTATCTCGAATTCTTTGTTCTTTTAGGGAGGTCTTGATGAGGATCTTAGATTGGTAATTTTGCTGGTTGTGAATAAATAAGGTATGGCTTCGCTAAAGGTTCCCTGGTAGAACTAAAGGTCCAAGAAAGTTATTTCGGATGAGGAGGAGGACATGGAGTCCAAGTATCCACATTGGTTCTTCATTATGGAAACTCATGCATAGGGTATGTGTTATTTATCACATCTTAGTTTCTAACTTGGTTAAAGGTGAGAAATGATTCCTTTTGCATCTTTGTTTTCTAACTTAGTTAGAGGTCGGAATGAAGGAGTTGGGGTGTAAATCGTGGTCGGGCTATGTGATGACCTTCTAATCTTGATATGTATTCTTGTCCTCTATTTCAATTGGAGGAAAGTTTTATCTGTGTTAACGTGTTATCTTGTTCTTGTTGTTACCCTTACCATCATTCGAGGATGAATGATCCTAGTGGGAAAGACTATAACACCCCGGGAATTTGACCCTTGCAAATTTTCCTTGGGTTAGGGACTTTGTGACTTGGTACGACTCAAGGGTACCAATCGTACCCTTGAATATGAGTTAGGGTCTGTGTTGATGGTTCATTTATACCTTAGGCAGTATAGTTGTCTTGGCTACTACCCAAGATACGACTCACTAGGGTACGAATCATATAGGAGCATACGTGTGGTGTAAGACAAGTCGTATGGTGCTTGATTGGCTTGTCTTGTGGAATCTTCCGAAGGTACGATTGGTGGATACGATTTGGTATACCACTCGTACCCTTAGGTACGAGTAGGAAGGTGTGAGTTGTATAGAAACCAGTAGGTAAGGTCTTGGCATGGTCTTGGAACAAGTTGGGGTACCACTCGTACCTTAGGATACGGATGGTATAGGTGAGTCGTACCCTTGGACGTGGCTTGTTTTTAATTCTAAGTCAAGGGTAGTCCAAATATTTCCTACTTCAAAAACCTTATGTGCTCACATTATATAACCCTTGGTGGACTTCCATAACACTTGTTAAAAGATTAAAATACTTCAAATACTCTTTCAAACACTCTCTTAAAGATTACAGGCAAGGGTTTCTTCATGTGTTCTTCAAAGGGCTCAAAGGTCGAGATTTCTTCCATAAATCTTGTTGTATAAGGCATGTACTTCTTCCCTCGTTGTTAGTTCCAACTAAAGGCATATGTATTGTGTTTTAAACAATGATTTATGGATCATGAATAGTGGTTTTTGAAATATATGTTGAGGGTTTTTTGCTAATGGTTTGCATAAGTGGTTATTGGTTGGTTATGGTTTAACAAATGGGTCTTGAGTAACCCTAATTATGGTGGTTTATGCATTGGTTTTGGTCTTGGTAAAGGTTTGCCCTCAACATGTTTGATAAAATGCCTCAAAGAATGTTTTCACTCTATTGTTAAACTTTCATTGGAACTCTCTTGCATGGTTTGGTTTGGTAATGGAACCTTAAATGGATATGGATAGTTTTGCATAGTTTCAAAGGTTCAAATGATATATGCTTTAAATGTTTGGAATGGTCTAAAATGGTTTGGAAATGGTTTTAAATGGTAGAATTTAATGGTAAAACCTTTGTGGCTATGGAAATGGTTATGCTTGTGGGGTACATGGAATCCCCCAAGTGGTTTAATATAGTAAATGGAAGGACACTTGTAAGTCCCCTTAATGGTTGACTATGGATAGTACTTGCAAGTATGGTTGGTATGATGATACCACCTCTATTCTCGGTTAATAAATGATTAATGGATTGGTTGGTTGTTTGATAATGGTTTTAATTGGGAAATAATGGCGGGATGTGTAGCAAAGTCATGAAAGGTGGAGGTCCCAGGGGGACCAAAACTAGAAACTCATATTTTCTTATATGAGGTTGGTCTTGGTGACCGTGTGCATGATGTCACACTATATTTTGGGGATGTACTAGTCAACCCAGGTTTTCTTTCCTGGCAGTGTGGATACACGTACTGGGCTCTTTTTAGCAGAGGGACCTGAACCCATATAGCCCGTGGGTGGTTTAAGATGGCAAAGCTATATAGCCTAGGTAAAGGTATTAGATTAATGCTAAACCTGGTTCCCTTTCTCGGCATGGTTATATATATATGTATGGTTGTATGCATTATGGATTGTTTCACTTGGTTTTATAAATGGCATTATTTTATCCCTATCTTGAGTGTGTGCTAGTGTTCACCAACTAACCCGTCTTCGGGCGACTGTATACCCACGCTTTGCAGGGACCGGATATTATATTTCTCCTACTTAGTGATCGAATTTGGGGACAGTCGATGTTGGATTAAAGTCGTGAGCTTCCATAGTTCGGAAGGCATCTATTTCATGTCATAGGTTACTTTACATATTTCTTGTCTTTCATAGACTTTGGTTTTGGCTATGGTCGGGAGCATGTCCTGGCAAGGTACTCTTTGTTTGGTCTAGAGGCTTTGTATGGACAATTGTGGACTTGGGTATGGTATGGATTGTTTTTGTATATATATATATACGTACATACATTGGCTTATTATCATGGTATTAGTATATGGTTTCCGTATTGGTTCGGTTGGTTTTGGGTGGTTGGACTTGGTTGGGTTGGTATCGGATATAGACTTATCCCAGAGTCACCGATGGTGGGATACACTATCGTCGGACTTCATTCGGCTAAAGGTAAGCTTTATAGGGTTGGAAAATAGGGGAAGTTCCCGGTCCTTGTTGGGATTGGGATTCCCCATTATGGCAAGGCCCTAGTTCGGGTCGTGTCAAGGTCTGAAGCTCCCTGTGAGACTCTGCTAATGCTGAATATACCCTCTCAAGCCTAGCAACTGCAACTTCCTGCTTCTTATGCTCCTCTCGATAATTTTCATAGTCTGAGCGGGACACATAAGAATAATGTTTGGTGGAGGGTTCTCCCAGCCCCAAGTAAATCCTAAAACCAGCTTCTTGATCGTCCTTATTTCCACTCCATTGTCCTCCAGAGGTCTAGTAGTAGATGGTCTACATGACTCTGGCTCCTCAGGTATCGACTCTCCTAAGTCAATTTTTCTTTCCTTGCTCTAACCAAGTGCACCCTCACCCCTGATTTTGAGTCAAAATATATGGGGGTCTGGGTTCACCCAAGTATCTTCAGCATATTCCTCCACCTCTTCTCACGACCCAAAGCTACCCCTTAGCCGCGACAATGATGCCTACAGTCCCAAAAGACCACAAGCTAACCATGAACTGGTACCTGCTGTGAGTACTGAATAATATACTGATAATAAAGACATATGCATAAAATCAGCTGATAATGCCATAAGGTTTTAGAAACAGAAAACAATACTGAATCATAGTTCTGAATGTCTGGAAACATACTAAAAATACTGATAATAACAAATAATAAACTGACTAGTTTTCTGAATGTCTGAAAGCCTCTAAAATTGACTGACTGTAGAGTTGATAGGACAAACCCCCAACTAACTCTGACTGACTAAATAACTGAACTACTGACATAACTAAATATAAGATAAACCCATCCTCGAAGGATGAGGACTCACCACTGCTGCTACTGCTAATAAGTTTATCTGCCTAAGCACGTTCAAGAAACTGAGCGTCCGAACCTATGATATTAAACATCATAGCTCAAGAAATGGGTATGCGGTCAGTACTTTAAATGTACTAGTATATGCGATGAAGTTAGGCTTAAATGCATGGGTTATATGCATGAGATAATGACTGACTGAATAGCATAAGATAGTTGTGTATAAATGCTTGAAAACTGTAAAATCTGAGAATGCATGACCAAGCAAAAAACACACTCTGATATAGTCTGTAAACTAAAATACTGAAACACTGATAACTGAGTAACTAATAACTATATGCTATGGTCAAGCAAACCTAAAATTGAACTTTGTACTGAATACTGAACTGAGACTGTGGGAGCTAGCTATAACTGGCATGCCCTAATGTACTATGAGGGTCCGACCTGTAACCCCAATTGGAAGGGTGTCCGTACCGTGCTATGGTACTAACCTTGGCTGAGTGGATCTAGTAATCTAATGTCTTGAAGGTCGAGGGTGTTAAGCCTAACTGCAGGAGACCCCTCAAAGTCTACGGTGGCACCGTAGGTCTGGAACCTAGGGACTGTTACTAACGTCTCATGCTTACTGATGGGGGAGACAAGTGCCTCATGCCTACTGACGGGTAAGATGCCATCCCTACGTTTACTCGGTACTATGTTTCACTGTCAACTGAAATACACTGATTACTAAACTGACCTAAGTTTAGCTGAGACGCGACTGAACATAACAACTAACTGAGTGAAGATATTCATGGTTTATCTGAAATTATTCTGTAACTATTGGAAATTATGTAACAACTAAATTTTGGGTATTCATAACCCCCAGCACTGAATGGAAATAACAATAAGGACATATGAAGCCTTAAAAACTATAAAAAGGATCATTGTTCAAAATTTGACTCTTAGACATTTCATCAAACACGTGAGGGTCATGAATTAAAGCATGGGAATAGTTTAAAATTTGTAATAATCACATGGCTATAATACATAAACCATTTCAGAGATTTAACATGAAAACATCATCATTCCAACATGTAAGGTTTAATTCCATCGAAAAAAACTGCAAACATTATGTATAGTAAAAATTCATAGCAATTCATGGTGATAATTCATCATAAAATATATAAAAACTCACAATTTGATATAAAAGAAGGATTCTTGAACTCACTAGGTGGAAAGGGTCCATGGATGAACATCACACATACCTTTAATACTTAAATCTTGAAAGGGAACAACTTTCTTGAAAGCTTTCTTGGATAAGGATACTTGAGTTCTTGGTTTTCTTGAAAGGAAGATGATTTAACTTAATTAATTTGGAGAAAGGTTAGGGTTTATTTGAGAGAGAAATTGGGAAATTTAGGAATATAATGCCCTAATTGAAGTTAAATCCTATGTTATTACGATTGGGTGATGGGAAAACACAAGACTGCCTCTCTAGAATTTAAATTCATAACTGAAACACCAAATAGAAGGCCACCGCGATGTGATGAAACCTTCATTGCTATTCCCCACCATGACCCGTTGCAATCGTGGTGAGTTTCTGGAATTAAATTCCAAACGTTCCTCAATCTTTGTCTGAAAAATCTAAAACTTCCCTGAGATATGATCCTTACGCCACTGAACATGAATTAACTCAAAAACTTACGTCTCGGGGTCAGGAAGGTCTTTTGAAAAATCATCAAAGTTAAGAGGACAAAATTAAAACTAAGTCCCTAACACTTAGCTAAATTTTCAGGTCCTAAGCCTCTTATGCATGCACTATGAGCTGAACTAAGATAAGACTAATATGAGGTATTACAATATCTCTCCCTTAGAAACATTCGTCCTCGAATGAGACTAATTATGCTGAGAATACTAAGGGAACTAAAATCACATACTGAACAAGCATAACTGAAAATATGGTTACTTGACTGAGTCTGAAACATGATACATGAACTGAATATCATGAACTGAACTAATTTCTTGCATACATGCAATGACATGAGAATGGTTATAAGGTTGAGATAGAAATGAGAGACTCAACTTATGTGAAACCATTACCTCAGACTGGATCTAGTTTCATGAGAAACGCTGAGAGGTTTAGGACGAGAAGACTCGAGGTATCACCACATCTCCCCCTTGGAATACTTCGTTCCCTGAATGATACTGAATTGGCTGAAATACTAAGGAAAGACTGAGATAATGCATGGGACACTTAAGAACTAAATCATGACCGAATATTTTAATCTAAAACATGATGCATGAATTGAACTGGATTCATAATTTACATGGATACTAACAAACTATCTCTTGGAATGGACATATTCATGAAACTTCAGATAGTAAGACTAGATCAAAAGATAGAAAAACCATAGGAACTTGTCTGCCTAACTGCTAAACTGAATTGTTATCTATACGGACTAAATCATACTGAAAGGTTATACTCAACTATACGTTTCACTTCAAAACTGCCCTTCACTTGAGGCTACTTAAAATATTCACTTGGGCACTGATAACTCTGCCTACTGAAGTCTGAGCTCAACTGAATTCTCTCACTATGTTCAAGCCTACTCGAATCTACAAAGTGCGCACATAACACTGTAATACTAGTCTGAATCATGAATTTAATACACCCTGCATTTTTCAAACCAACTCATCTCATGAATAACTCTTATTACCACTTCAGCAACTATATTTAACCCTTACTAGACATTTACTGACACCCAATGCATCCATCCACATATATATAAACATGACATTCAATCTTATCATCATAACCACATATACACTTCTAAAAAAACACCCATAAAAGCATCTTTCACATATCTTCTAAACCTCTATCATCTATAATTTCTATGTACTACCTCAAGAAAACACACATAAAATTTCAACTAACCATGACATATATCAAAATTTTGCCTCAATCTTACTTCACTCTTACAGCCTTAGATAAACAAGTATACAATAATTTCTCCTAGAATGGGATATTTACTCTCTCCTACCTAAACAATTATTCATCACCACGATCTTAATATTAAGGAGAGGTCATTGAAAGGTTAGAACATAAGGATATGAAGAATGAAGGAATACGATGCATAACTTTGACACTTAACTAAGGTTTGGAGAATAGAGTATCCCGAGCATGAATTCATCAAATGAGCTAGACTAAGGACATACATGATATAATCTTAATCTCGTTGATCATTAAGAGCATAGAATGAGTACCTGGAACTGAACATACTATAAAGAATGAGTACATAAGTCATGAGCTGCATGACCTGGGTTTGGAGTTCCTAAGTTCATGGAAGATGATTTGGACTGCTGGGTGAATTGGAACTCCTCATACTAGGAACTGGAAGATTACATGATTTTCCATAAGGTGAACGAATATGAGCTATGATCATAGATCTGACATGTAAGGCATGAGTAGATATCATGATGACTGAAGTACAAAGACTTAAATAAGAATGGGTTTGGTATCATCTTCCCTTACTGCTATTTTACAATATACTAGTATCACTACTGGAATCTGAGTGCCTAACTTAATTACTTGTTCTATCATCCCCTGCTTAGGTTAGTGTAAGACCCCATAAAATCCTAAAGATTAATTCAGTCCTTTAAGTTTTTCAAGGGGTCCCAAACTTAGAAAATTCTAGCTAGATTCCAAGACTTAGCCTATTATTGTCCTTCGAAAGTTGGCAATCTCATTTTGCCACCTTAACATCCTTTAATGGTTCATATTTTTATTAATTCATGATCAAAAAGGTCAATAGGTGTTCCTAGACAAGTTTTAAATTTTTTGAAACACGTTTAGATCATGTTCGAAGTCCCAAAAGAGTGGACTAACGCGATCATGTCGTACCGCATCGCCAATCGCGTTGATCAACATTTGTGTAGGCTGCCAGGGCCAAAAATTCTGAGACTCAACGCGATCATGGCGCAACACTTTGAGTATTGCAGTTGCATATAGCGTTAGCACCCAATTTTTAGTCATTAAATGACTTCGTCCTCAAGGATAAAAGGGTCAATTTTCCACCCCTACATAAGTCTAAATCATGGGATTTAGCCCTAACTTCAACCTAAATACACTTATCTCTCTCAAAAACTATCAAGAACAAGATTAGGGTTTTCAACTGATGATCCAATTTCCAGAATTTCACCATTAGTTTTGAAGAATCTTCCATCCAAGGTATGCATAGTGTTGATTTATGGATTCCTTTCATCCCTAAAGCTCAAGAATCCTATTTCAAATTATAAATCATGATATTTATGTTGTGTGCTACTTTATAACCATGTTTATCTTGTTGTAAGATTCTCAAGTTGGAATATTTACATGTTTTTCATGAAACTACGTCAGCATGCAAGTTGAAATCCATGATTTGAGTTGCTTATGATGTGTAATTTGATGATTATATCTATGCCCTGAGTTGTGCATGTATGGTGTTTGATAAAATGCCTAACAGGATAGAAATTGTGTATTATAGCTCAATTGTGACCCATATGATAAATGTATGTGTTACCCTTATGTTCAAATGACTCTCATTCTATTGTGGTGCAATGTAAATATTTATTGGAATGCTCATGATGTTAGAGTATGAAATTATGAAGTTGATTAAATGCATTCCTACCATGTACAAGATTATGATAACCATGTGCTTCATAAAATCCCCAACTTATTGTATGATGAATTATTGATATTGGTCATGTGTTGAAGAAGCGTCAAGTCTTGTCAGTTTTATGCTATCAAGTCCTGGGGGTACTTGTACCTAACAATTTAGCTCTGTGACTAGAGCCAGTATCATGTTTTCACAATATCCTCAGTCAAGCCATGTTTGGTAGAGTTCATTCAGTCATGTAACTCAGGAAAACTCAGTAAAATCAATAATCCCAGTAATCTCAGAAAGTGCAGTACTTCAGTAATCTCAGTTGTATTCCGTCAGTTAACAAAACTTAATGAACTAAGTCCAGTTTAGTTCAGTTAATCAGGTTCAGGTTCTATTCAGATGGGAGTAGGAAATAGCACTAAGTGAACCCAAGAATGAAAGCACACACTGACAGTTGAGGTTGTGATCCTTAGAAGTAATCCTTGTATTCCAGAACTATGTTGCTAGCATAGGTTGAGACATCAATACTGACAGATGAGGGTTGATGAGGTGGATAAATACTATCATATGAGGGTCCCACCATTCTCTTTTGGGGACACTATCAGATGAGGGTCACTCACAGCTTGTCTTTACCAGTGGCGCGGTAGTGACACCCTTCTAATTTGGGTTACATATTAGTCCCTAACCTAGCTATATTGCTTTATTTAGGGCATGTCAGTTAGATGACTACTTTCCACAGTTACAGTCTCAGTCTCAGTCTCAGTCTCAGTAAAAGATCTCAGATAGTTCTTCAGAATCCAGGACTGTCAGATACAGTCAACTTAGAACAGTAAGAATCTTATTTAGTTCTATCAGAACCTAGAATGTCAGATACAGTGACTCAATATCAGTTATATCCATTATTAGTGACTAATGTTATATATAATGAAACTCAGTAGTCAGTGGCATCACGAATTCAGTCACAGTCACTTATTCATGCATGTATTCACATGTTTATATTATACAGTCAGTTAGCATTGTTCATGCATTTGAACCCTTTGCATTCAGCTTACCTCACATGTATACCAGTACATTCTATCATACTGACATATTTGCACTATGGTGTTTTATTATATACCATAGGTGCAGAAGCACGAGCTCCGGAGCATCAGTAGCATTCTAATTTCAGCAGTCAGAGTTTGCAGTGAGTTCTAATCCTTTGAGGACATGATCATTACTTTATTTCTTCATTACTTAGTTTATTTCAGTAGTTGGAGTTAGTTGGGGACATGTCCCATCAACTCCTTAATCAGATAGTTTAGAGGCTTTCAGACTACAGTATTTATAGATTAGATAGTTTTAGAAATTGTTTTAATTTTGGTATTATCGTACAACATTATTCAGATATGGTTTAATCAGATGTTTATCAGTTTTGAACCTTATGGCATGATTCAGACTATAATTTCTACATTTATACAGTATATTATGCAGTGTTCAGGTAAAGATATCAGTCGTGGGTTACCTTGTGGTTCTTCAGGGTCATGAGCACCGTGTAGTGTTCCGGATACCAGATTTGGGTCATTACAAACTTGGTATCAAAGCCTAAGGTTCAAGACAGTCCTAGGAAGTCTGAAAGTCATATTTAGTAGAGTCTTGTACATGGGTGTGTTGCGCGCCACATTTGTGTGCAGAAGGCTATGAGATGTTTTAGGAATTTTTCCCCTTCTTTCAGTATTCATGTCATGCCAGTGAGCATGATCTCAAATTTAACTCTCAGTCTAATCCATTTCTCCCTTTATTCTATAGAACATATCTCCCAAAAAAAGAAATAGAAATCAGTCAGCCCCATAGCCCATTCAAGCAGATCCCTTGGACGAACACATTTCTCATGCAGAGTTCAAAGTTGCATTCACCACTCTTGCTAATTCAGTTGCTTCTTAGAATGAATGTACAGCTGTCTTTCTAGCCAAACCAGTGGACAATTCAACTGCCGCCAGGATTTGGGACTTCACCCGAATAAATCCTCCATCCTTTTTTGGATCTAAGTCAGAAGAGGATCCTCAGGAGTTCCTAGACCAAGTTCAGAACGTTATGAACATTATGGGGGTTACTTCTAGTGATAGTTCTGAGCTATTTGTATATCAGTTGTAGGATGTTGCTCACACTTGGTTCAAATAGGGGAAATTACAGAGGTCAGTTGATGCAGGGCTTATTGAGTGGAAGGAGTTGGTCACTGCCTTCTTAGACAAATTTTTTCCCCTAAAGCTGAGACAAACTAAGGTGTTATAGTTTATCAACCTCAGGTAGGCAATATGATGGTGAAAGAGTATTCTCTTAAGTTTACTCAATTAGCCAGATATGCTCCTCATGTGGTTGCAGATAGAAGGGCCAAGATGAGTAAGTTTATTTCTAGGGTAAATGAGAGTGTGGTCAATAAGTGCAGGTTCGCGATGTTGAATAGTGACATGAACATATCCAGGCTTATGACCCATGCTCAGCAGATAGAAGAGAAAAAGATTAAAATGAGAGAGAAGCAGAATAAGAGAGCAAGGATAGGTAGTTTCAACTTTGCTCAGCCTAAATCAGAGGGAGGAAACTATTCTCAGTTCCATCCTAAGTCATCCGTTCCAACTCCTTATTCATCTAGTGCTCTAACTCCTAAGTTCAGGGATGGTAATAGATATAGGGCACCAGTCTCTAAGTCTCAGGGAAGTGTCAGCAATATCCAAACTAATCCCCTTTGTCAGACCTGTGATAAGAACCACAAGGGTACTTGCAGAGCTGGCAGTGATGTATATTTTGGATATAGTAAGCCAGGCTACAAAGTCAGAGATTCTCCCCAGTCAGGTTATCAAGGTTAGTAGAACCGTTCCTCAGCCCAGTCCGGTCTCCCAAATCAGCAGGGTGCCACTTTCAGTGCTACTAGTGGGCAACGCCCAAACAGACTTTATGCTCTCCAGTCCCAATAAGATCAGGAAAATTCTCCTGATATGGTTACTGGTACGCTACAGATCTTTCACTTTTATGTTTATACTTTGCTAGATCCGGGAGTGTCTTTGTCTTTTGTTACTCCTTATATTGCAGTTAATTTTGGAGTGAGTCCCAAAATTCTAGTAGAGCCCTTCTCAATATCTACCCCAGTGGATAAAACCATCATAGCCTAGCAGGTATACAGAACTTCCCGATTATTATATTTCAAAAATTCACCTCAGCAGACTTAGTCAAATTAGAGATGACTGATTTTGATGTCATTCTCAGCATGGATTGGCTTCATTCCTACTATGCTATAGTCGGCTCCAGAAATAGAATAGTCCAGTTCCAGTTTCTAAATGAAGATGACCTACAGTGGTGGGGTAGTACTTCAGCATTCATAGGTCAGCTTATTTCCTACCTTCGGGCACGAAAAATGATATCTAAGGAATGTAGCTATTATCTTATGCATGTTAAGAATTCTAGTTCTAAGACTCCCAGTCTTGAATCTGTCCCTATCGTGAGTGAATATTCAGATGATTTTCCCAAAGATCTTCCAGGAATTCCTCCCGAAAGGGAAATAGACTTTGGTATTGATCTTCTTCCAGATACTCAGCCTATATCTATTAAGCCTTATAGAATGGCACCAACAGAACTTAGAGAATTAAAAGAGCAGTTGAAGGATATCTTAGATATGTCATTCATCAGACCCAGTGTGTCCCCGTGGGGTACACCTATCTTATTCATGCAAAAGAAAGACGGTTCTCTCAAAATATGCATTGATTAACAATAACTCAATAAAGTCACGATCAAGAACAAGTATCCACTTCCCATTATTGATGATTTGTTCGACCAACTTCAGGGTGCCAGCTATTTCTCTAAGATAGACCTCAGATCAGGCTACATCATCTCAGAGTCAGAGAAAGTGACATTCCAAAAATAGTTTTTCGTACTCGGTCCTTTGGTCTTACCAATGCCCCAACATCTTTCATGGACTTGGTGAACTGGGTGTTCAAGCAGTACTTGGATATGTTCGTCATAGTCTTTATAGATGATATCCTCGTCTATTCTTACAGTGAGCATGATCATGCAGAATATCTCAGAACAGTACTTCAGACTCTCAGAGATCATCAATTATTCACCAAATTTAATAAGTGCAAGTTTTGGCTAAGGTCAATATCATTCCTTGGTCATATCATTTCTATTGATGGCATTAGAGTTGATCCATAAAAGACTGAAGCAGTAAGAAACTAGCCTCGCCCTGTCTCTCCATCAGATATCAAGAGTTTCTTGGATCTCGCTAGCTATTACAGATGGTTTGTTGAGAGATTTTTATCTATAGTGTCCCCTATGTCTATATTGACCTAGAAAAAAGTCAAGTTTCAATGGTCAGATCCGTGCGAGAAGAGTTGAAGACTTGCCTCACCTTAGCTCCAGTTCTAGCGTTACTAGATGGTCCGAATGGGTTTGTAGCATATTGTGATGCATCCAGAGTAGGTTTGGGTTGTGTCCTCATGCATCATGGTAAGGTCATATCCTACACCTCCAGACAGCTTAAACCCCATGAGAAAAATTATCCTACTCATGATCTTGAGTTAGCATCCGTAGTTTTTTCCTTAAAAATTTAGAGGCATTATCTATACGAAGTTCAAGTAGATGTCTTCACAGATCATACAAGCCTTTAGTACGTATTCTCTCAGAAAGATCTCTACCTCCGTCAGACAAGGTGGTTAGAGCTCTTGAAAGATTATGACATGAGTGTCCTTTATCACTCGGGCAAAGCGAATGTAGTGGCTGATACACTCAGTAGACTGTCTATGGGTAGTGTTACTCATGCTGAGGACAGTAAGAAGAATTTATCTTAGGAAGTTCATCAGCTTGCCAGACTAGGTATCCGTTTGGTCTATTCTTCAGAGGGTAGAATATGGTTTCAAAACAGTTCGGAATCATCTCAAGTTTTTGAGGTGAAAGAAAAATAGGATAGAGATCCCAGTCTAGTTAGGTTGAAAGAGTCAGCCAAGGATAAGAAAGTAGAGGTTTTCCCCCAAGGAAAAGATGGTGTATTGCGTTGTCAGAGTCGTCAATGTGTTCCTGGGGTAGATAACTTGAGGCAACGAATTCTTACAGAAAGAACCTTTTTAGGAAAGCCTCTTTCAACTACCTCCAGTTGGTTATAGAATCGGGCGTCAACTCATTTAGCGACAATGTTGTCTCTCCAGACAGAGACAATGGAAATAATTACAGGCGGATGGCATTCTGTCCTACCCCAGGGTTATCAAATGACTTGCAAATAGTGACAAAATTCACTAAATTCATATTGGGATCATCACCCGGGAGTCCACCGAATAACCCCTTAAGATGGAGGAGTTGAATCTTCATACTTGTACTATAGAACTTAGCTCCGGGTGCCAAAGGTAGAGGAATAATAGCTCCAATTGCACCTACTCCATCCATTACATCCTCATCATAATTAAAATCATACTGCACAGGTTGGCGATCCTACCTCGCTCTGAATGGGAAATTTCGGTTTACATTTCAGTCAACCGGTGACGCTATATCTTCTGCGCAGCTACGATTTCTCGGTCCTAATAGATCAAAATATCCCAGGTCCTCTTCATCTGGATTTCGTACCCAACCTGGGTTATCTACATTATGTTGATTTAACTGAGCCCTATCCAAGGAAGCTAGTCTTCCTGCTTCTTGTAGGTCTACCATTCTACCGATCAACTAAGGTTACGGATGTACTGGTAATAATGGTTCACCTGAACTCCGTGTACTTGGCATACACACTAACTAACCTGCAAAGAACAAAAACAACACATAAAAGTAAGACCAATAAACTTACTATGAGTCAATTATCACAGATATACTCAATTTGAAACCATATTCCTCGGCAACGGCGCCAAAATTTGATACGCCTAAATTATACCTGTCTTACGAGAGAGTAAGAGGTTGTTGTAAAATATATAACCCAACTAGGTTGGGATCGAATCCCACATGGAATAAGTTGTTAATCAAGTCTACTTATGATTAAAATGACTGATAGATAATGGTTTTCTTTAATTGGGGGTTTTATCAATCAAACAATGATTAAAGTTTTGACTTGCTTTAGAACTCAAAGCTAAGATTCAGTGGTTCAAATCAATGATAGAGAGAAACTAAGGTTATGATCACTATGATTATAAACCCCTCATTGAATAATAGTTGTAGTAATGGATTCTCATGGTTTGTAGGAAACACCAAATTATCAGTATTGGCATTCTATCTAAGTGTTTCTCAACCTACCTAGATGTTGTGCTCCCTAATTCTCTCGAACTTAAGAAAACCTTCTATTCAAACTGATTTTATCTCGAGTTGATTAATCCTGTTACAGTATTAATCATTACATGGAAAATTAATCATCTCGAAATCCTCGTTGATAATTCACTACCTTTAGTTTATTTCTCAGTTCGAGCAAACAAATATAAGGACAGATCTATTGTTTGCAACCAATAGAAAACAATCATTACAAAGGAATTATCAAGATATTCCCAAAATCACTCAAACCCTAACCAACTATTAAATCCATGGAGGAATAATCATAGATCCCATAACCCTAGTTATGGATTTTAGTTCCACATGAGAAAGAAAGAGATAGCAACAATTGTATTCATCATTCAGAGCAATTAAAATTACAAAATATGAAGGTATATAATTGCTTCTCCTTCGAGATCACAGTAGAATTTCCTAAAACATAATTTCCAAAAAATACAGAGAAAAGCTAGTTAGAGTTGTTATCTTTCATGAGTTTCCTACCCTCCTTCATAAAAACATAGAACTTATCCTTAAATACCTAGGTTAATTTTGGAATCAAATTACAGATCACAGAAAGTCTCTCGCACATGTGATGCCAATTGTGACGGCTTATCAGGAGTCTAACAACTTATCAGACAATGCCGTCAACTCCACTTCAAATTCCATGTTTGCTGCCTTCGGCTTACGACAAGGCTTGACGGCTTATCAGGATTTTGATGGCTTATCAAAAAATGTCATCACTTCTCCACTCTAACTCCCATGCACTATTTTTGGCTGACGATATTCCTGAAGGCTCTTCACAAAGTTGACAACCTATCAGACAAGTCGTCAACTATACTATTCATGGATGCTTACTCAAAATCCATCTCTTTTGACTCAATTGTTGTTAGTTTTCATACATCTTAGCTCACATGTACTATCACACAGAAAACGATCAAAAACAATAAAAGTTTCTTAAGAATTTACAATTATTCCAAGTTAAAAGCCTTAAATGTGCTAGCATCAAGCTCGCACATCAACACCCTCATCTTAAAACAATTGCTTGTCCTCAAGAAACTAACATATTATAGTACCATGGTGTTTAACCAAGAGAATTTAAAGCACATATAGAAGTCAATCTTCAGTTTTAGTTCAAAACATATCACCCTCTCCAATTTTAATCACCTTCAAAACCAACTGTGCATATAATGAAGATCTACAATGTGACATAAAGGAATAAATATTTGGCATCAAATTAGAAATAATAACCATGCATATGTACAAGTTACACTGCCCAAATAAGTAAGCAGCTAGAAATGAAATCGATGTGCCCTTACAACAAAGAAGTCCCTCTTCACTCATATATGAAATCAAGCACGTAAATGCAGGGAAGGTCAGGAGACACTCACTCTCAAAAAGAATTTCTAGTCAATGTATGCCAAATACCATAAGCTTGCCCTCATTTTCATCACCGAGGCTTTCAGACAGTTAAGCTAGGATCACTATAGTACTTTTCTTCAGATTATAATGTAGGCTTGGGGCTGGTATGATACGCAAGGATATTTAAAGTGACTAAGCCTCCTTGGTACTACACTATTTTTGGGGTCTCACTTATCAACCTTTAACTTATTTATCCCTTTATTTATTGAAGCAAATTCAGGATGGACGTGGTCCTTTAGTCTTTCATTTTCTCTTTTTCATAATTTTTATTTTATTATTCTTTTTCTACCACACCCAGCCTTGCATTTTTTAATTTTATTTTATGCTTCTTCATACTCGCTTTACATCAAGAACCTCTATGATAGCCACCCGCAACTTAAGTAATTTTCCTAAGTCAAAGTGCACAATGCCCAAGGAGGACCAAGGCCAAAACAGGTTCATTGTGATACAAGTGGGAAGGTGATAGGTATAAAAAAAATATATAGGCATTCAGGCTCAAAATCAGGATCAAGGGATATTATTCAAAAATGGAAGGTCATTTAGGATAAAAGTGGACTAATATAAACAAAATGGCCTATGATCCTTTCCTAACCACTCTCCTACAACCAAGGCAAGACCAACCGGGCAAGTTCTGGATTAAACACACAATAGGAACTAGGTAGTATCTCACAAACACATGGCATAAAGGTACATCACAAGATAATACCTATCTATTTCATGCAATTTTAGCAATGATTATCATGTACCTAATGCCAATGCCATAAAAGATTCACAGTAGTCGCATATAGATGCACATCACACAGTTACAAAATAGATAATTGGAGAGGTATTTATCATTCCCAATATTTAATTGCCCCATATACTTATTTTTCTCCCAATTAACCATAACACATCACAAAACAAAACACACTACGCCTAAATATACCAGCTCTACTAGGAATAAGACTTCGGGGAAAAGAGGCACGGTAATAAAAACCCCAAGAGGACATCAACACCCAAAAGCAGTCTCACCCCCAACTTAAAATCATGCATTGTCCACAATGCATCAAACTAAAACAAGAGAGTTAAAAATATACATGTGGCACCATAGGTGCAGAGATCTGATGTCAATTATATAACACAAATACAAATAATAAAATGCCTTGGGTTGCCTCCTAAGCAGCGCCTGATTTAATATCGCGGCACAACTCAGTTATCTTGACTACTCAGAATTAATAAAGACACCTTGAAAGTGCTTCATTCCTAGTCCTGCTGGTTCATCTTTCCCATCTTCATAGAATGCATCAATAATTGAGAAGACACTCATCTTTTTTATGCTGTTTCATGGATTGGTGCACTTCAAAACTAACTTTTTCCCGTTGAGCCTAAACTTTAACTTATTTAGCTCAATGTCAACTAACACTCTCCCAGTTGCTAAGAATGGTTTGGCCAAACCTATGGGCACTTTAAAGTCTACTTAGTAATTAAGGATTACAAAGTCAGCAGGGAATATAAAATCAACCACCTTTACAAGTACATCATGTAGCATAACGATCGGCCTTTTCACAGACCTATCTACCATAACTAGTCTCATATTGGTGGGTGTGGGGTCTCCCAAACCTAAATTTTTATAAACAACTAGCGACATCATATTAATGCTAGCTCCCAGATCACATAAGGCCTTAGAAAATTCCAGAGATTCAATCGTACAAGGGATAGCGAATGCTCCTGGGTCTGCCTTCTTCTACACCAAGGACCTTGTAGAAATAGCACTACAATGATGGATATTATCCATCAGTTCATAGCTCACTGCTCTTTTCTTCATCATAAGATCCTTCATAAATTTAGAATATCCTGGCATTTGCTCAAGTGCCTTTACCTAAGGAACATTGACTGTCATCTACTTCAACATTGCCATATATTTACTAAACATCATGTCATCGGCCTTCTTCCTTAGTCTATGAGAAAAAGGAGGTGGTGGTTTTGGGAGTGTTCAGCACTACTTCCTTTTCCTGGTCTTTCCTTTTTTCCAACTCATACTCTGCTAATAATTAAAAGGGATATCAATGACATCCAACTTTTTAGACTCTACTGGATTACTTTCCTTAGTATCACAGTCTTCTCCAACCATATATTAGCTCACAGTTTTACCTATAGAAGGGCCGGGTAATATCTTACCACTCTGAGTGGTAATTGACATACAAGTACCATCATTGCGAGGATTATGAACTGTGTCACTAGGAAATATTCCGCTCTTCTTCTGATTTAATGCTGCTGAAAGTTGGCTCATTTTCTACTCCAACTATTTTATTAAAGTTGAGTGTAAGTTTACCAACTGACTCAATGATGAAAAGTCACTTTTCATTGTTGTCACACCTACATTGGTGGCCTCCACTCCTTTTAGGAACCTCTCCATTATGTCATCCATGGACATTTTACCTAATCTAGTAGCAGCATTGTCTCGATTACCAGGAGGCACATAAAGTCCTCTTCTGTCAGTCTAATTCTTCTAAGTCCCTTGGTCATGATCTTGATAACCCGATTTGTCCTAATAAGTTCGACCTTGATTCCGTTGGCTAATACATCGAGAATCCCCTGGTTATTGAGATAGTTAGCTTCCTCTTCAGAATCAGAATCAACCCATCCTTAGGACTTGACGGGTTTCACTTTCTCCATCTTTGTAGATAATAAATGTTTGGTCAATAAGACCATCTGTATTTTCAAGTGCGCCATATCCTGTTCCCACTCCTCCTTCTTTCTACGTTTCTCAAGAGTCATACCAGAAATAGTAGGATTTCCTACCACAGAATCCCTAGTATGCTAAGCTCTACTTTGTTTGGTCATCCGATCCAGCATCTCCGAAGCCTCTTAATAAATGAGATCCATAAATGATCTCCCTGCAGTATTGTCAACAACTGGCTTTGTAATAGAGTTCAACACCCGATAAAGAGTCTCCATCAGATGAATATCCATCATAATGTGGTTTGGATACTACATCAGCTTATTTTGTAACCTCTCCTATGTCTCATGAAGGGCTTTAGTAGGGAGCTGCCTAAAGTTACTGATCTCATCCCTCAGCTTTACCCTCCTGGAAGGTGGAAAGAACCATTTTAGGAAAACCTCTTTCAACTACCTCCAGTTGGTTATAGAATCGGGCGTTAACTCATTTATCCATAATATTGCCTCCCCAAATAGAAATAATTGAAATAATTGTAGGCGGATGGCATTCTGTCCTACTTCAGGGCTATCAAAAGACTTGTAAATAGTAACAAAATTGACTAAATACATATTGGAATCATCACCCAGGAGTCCACCAAATAACCCCTTAAGATGGAGGAGTTGAATCATTGTGCTTGTAATATAGAACTAAGCTCCGGGTGCCAAAGGTGGAGGAATAATAGCTCCAGTTGCACCTACTTCATCCATTACATCCTCGTCATAATTAAAATCATAATGCATAGGTTGGCGATCCTACCTCGCTCTGAATGGGCGATTTCTATTTACATTTTAGTCAACTGGTTCCACTATATCTTCTGCGCGGCTACGATTTCTTGGTCCTAACAGATCATCATATCCCAGGTCCTCTTCATCTGGATTTCATACCCAACCTGGGTTATCTACATTCTGTTGATTTAACTGAGCCCTACCCAAGGCATCTAGTCTTCCTGTCTCTTGTGGGTCTACCATTCTACCGATCAGCTGAAGTTCTGAATATACTGGAAATAACGTTTCACCTGAACTCCGTGTACTTGGCATACACACTAACTACCCTACAGAGAACAAAAACAACAAATAAAAGTAAAACCAATAAACTTATGAGTCAATTATCACAGATATACACACTTTGAAATCGTATTCTCCAGCAACGGCAATAAAATTTGATACGCCTAAATTATACCTCTCTTACGAGAGAGTAAGCGGTTGTTGTAAAATATATAAGTAAACTAGGTTAGGATCAAATACCACAGGGAATAAGGTGTCAATCAAGTCTATTTATGATTAATATAACTGATAGATAATGGTTTTCTTTAATTGGGGGTTTTATCAATCAAACAATGATTAAAGTTTTAACTTGCTTCAGAACTTAAATCTAAGATTATAGTGGTTCAAATCAATGATAGAGAGAAACTAGGGTTATGATCACTATGATTATTAACCCCTCATTGAATAATAGTTGTAGTGCTGGATTCTCATGGTTTGTAAGAAATACCAAATTATTAGTATCGATAGTCCATCTAAGAGTTTCTCAACCTGCCTAGATATTGTGCTCCCTAATTATCTCAAACTTTGGAAAACCTTCTATTCACACTGATTTTACCTCGAGTTGATTAATCTTGTTACAACATTAATCATTAGATGGAAAATTAAACGTCCTGAAATCCTCGTTGATAATTCACTACCTTTAGTTTATTTCTCAGTTCGAACAAACAAATATAAGGCTAGATCTATTATTTGCAACCAATAAAAAACATTCATTACAAAGGAATTATCAAGATGTTTCCACAATCACTCAAACCCTAACCAACTATTAAATCCACGGAGGAATAATTATAGATCCCACAACCCTAGTTATGAGTTTTTGTTCCACATGAGAAAGAAAGAGATAGAAATAATTGTATTCATCATTCAGAGAAATTAAACTTACAAAAGATGAAGGTATATAATTGCTTCTTCTCCGAGATCACAGCCGAATTCCCTAAAACTTAATTCGTAAAAAAATACAAAGAAAAGCTAGTCAGAGCTGTTATCTTTCGTGAGTTTCCTACCCCTCTACATAAAAACCTAGAACTTGTCCTTAAATACCTAAGCTAATTTTGGAATCAAATTACAGATCACAGAAAATCTCTCGCACATATGATGCTAATTTATGATGGCTTATCAGACAATGTCGTCAACTCCTTCTCAAATTCCATGTTTGTTGCCTTCGGCTGACGAAAAGGCTTGACGGCTTATCAGGATTTTGATGGCTTATCAAAAAATATCATCACTTCTCCACTTTAACTCCCATGCACTATTTTTGGCTGACGATATTCCTGATGGCTATTCACAAAGTTGACGATCTATCAGACAAGTCGTCAACTGTACTATTCATTGTTGCTTACTCAAAATATATCTCTTTTGACTCAATTGTCATTGGTTTTCATACATCTTAGCTCACCTATACTATCACAGAGAAAACAATCAAAAACAATAAAATTTGTTTAAGAACTTACAATTACTCTGAGTTAAAAGCCTTAAATGTGTTAGCATCAAGCTCACACATCTTAGATCTATTGGTGGAGTAGGATGAAGAGATATGTTGTAGAGTTTGTGGCTATGTGCTCTGTATGTCAGCAAGTTAAGATAGAGCATCAGTAGCCTAGTGGGTCCATGCAAGAGTTTAATATTCCTACTTGGAAGTGAGAAGAAGTGAACATGGACTTTATGACGGGTTTGCCTCATACTTATCGCTAGCATGATTCATTATGGGTTATTGTAGATAGGATGACCAATTCATCTTATTTTCTTCCAGTCTATACCTCTTATTCAGCCGAGGCTTACGCCAAAATCTACATCAGAGAGTTGGTCAGATTGCATGGTATCCCATAATCTATTATCTCAGACAGAGGTACCCAGTTCATCTCTTATTTTTGGAAAGCATTCCAAAATGGTATCGGTACCCAAGTTCATCTCAGTACAGCCTTTCATCCTCAGATAGATGTTCAAGCAGAAAGGACCATTCAAACTTTAGAATATATGCTAAGGGAATGTGCAATTGATTTCAAGCGTAGTTGGGATGACCACTTGCCTTTGATTGAGTTTGCATGCAACAATAACTATCATTCCAGTATTTGAATGGCTCATTTGAAGCTCTCTATATTAAGAGGTGCAGATCTCCAGTCGGTTAGTTTGAAGTTAGTGAGGCCTCAGTCATAGAACCAATCTTAGTACGCGATGCCTTAGAAAAACTCCAATTGAACAGAGAAAGACTTCGGGATGCACAAAGCCAACAGAAGTCTTATGTAGATGTGCGCAAAAAGGATCTCGAGTTTGAGATTGGTGACTATGTCTATATCAAGATCTCTCCCATAAAGGGAGTAAAGAGATTAGCCAAGGAGGGAAAGCTTAGTCCCCGTTATATCAGTCCCTTAAAAATTCTCAGTCTTTTTGGCAAGGTAGCTTATGAGCTCGAGGGTCCTTCTTATCTAGCCTCAGTTCAACCAGTTCTCCATGCCTCTTTTCTCAAAAGTGCATAGGTGACCCAACAGTTGTAGTCCCTATTTAGAGCATAAATGCTCAGAACATCCTCTATTATGAGGAGATTCCATTCGAAATCCTTGGCTATCAGACTCGTAGACTGAGGAACAAAGAAGTCCCTCTAGTCAAAGTTCTTTGGTGAAATCATTCCATTGAGAGCTACTTGGGAAGCAGAAGCGGACATGCGTACCAAGTATCCTTACCTCTTCTCTGCTAACTTAGACTCAGCCCAAGGTAATAGTTCTCCTTATGCTTTAAGTTTTATGTTCAGATTTCAGCCATAACTTAGCATCCAGTTCATGATCAGAATTCCATTATAAACTTGGTAACGATTACCATTGCATATTTAGTCTCATATTCATGTATCAATTCAGTCATTTAATCATGCATCAGATATGCATTCTCATTATGGGAAACTCAGTTCATTAGAACACTCAGTCATGCATTCATGAATCAGTTATACATGCATCAGATATGCATGCTCAGTATGATATATTCAGTTATCAGTCATGTAAGTCATGGAATCATGTTTCAGTTGTTCATGTTTAGTATGTACGTCAGTTTATCATTTCTCCCCTCTCAGTTAGTCTCATTCGAGGATGAATTTTCTCAAGGGGGAGATATTGTAAAAACCCATAAAATCCTAAAGTTTACTTCAGTCCTTTAAGCTTGTCAAGGGGTCCCAGACTTAGAAAATTATAGCTAGGTTCCCAGACTTATCCTATTATTGGCCTTTGAAAGTTGGCAATCTCATTTTGCCACCTTAACGTACTACAATGGTTTGTATTTTGATTAATTCTTGATCAAGAAGGTCAAAAGGTGTTTTCGGATAATTTTCATATTTTTCGGCACACGTTTAGATCATGTTCGGAGTCCCAAAATAGTGGACAAATGCGATCATGGCACGCCACATCGCCAATCGCGTTGGCCAACATTTGTGCAGGCTGCCAGAGCCAAAACTTTTGAGACTCAACGCGATCATGGTGCAACGCATCGAGTATCACATCGTAGCCATCAATGCATCATGTCGCTTGTAGCGTCTACACCCAATTTTTAGTCATTAAATGACCGCATCCTCAAGGGCAAAAGGGTTAATTTCTCACCCCTACATAAGTTTAAATCACGGGATTAAGCCTCAATTTTAACCTAAATACACTTATCTCTCTCAAAATCCATCAAGAACAAGCTTAGGGTTTTCAACTGAGGATCCAATTTCCAAAATTTCACCATTAATTTTCAAGACTCTTCCATCCAAGGTATGCATAGTGTTGATTTATGGATTCCTTTCATCCATAAAGCTCAAGAATCCTATTTCAAATTATAAATCATGATGTTTATGTTGTGGGTTGTATTGTAACCATGTTTATTTTTTTGTACAATTCCTAAGTTGGAATATTTACGTGTTTTTCATGAAACTACATTAGCATACAAGTTAAAATCCTTGATTTGAGTTGTTTATGATGTGTAATTTAATGATTATACCTACGCCCTAATTTGTGCATGTATGATGTTTGATAAAAGGCCTAACAGGACAGTAATTGTGTATTATAGCTCAATTGTGACCCATTTGATAAATGTATGTTTTACCTTATGTTCAAATAACTCCCATACTATTGTGGTACAATATAGATATTTGTTGGAATGCTCATGATATTAGAGTACGAAATTATGATGTTGATTATATGCATTCCTTCTATGTACAAGATTATGACAATCATGTTCTTCATGAAATCCCCAACTTATTGTATGATGAATTGCTGATAGGGGTCATGTGTTCAAGAAGCGTCAAGTCTTGTCAATTTTATGATATCGAGTCCTGTGGGTACTTGTACCCAATAATTTAGTTGTATGTCTAGAGACAGTGTCCTGTTTTCACGATATCCTCAGTCAAGCCATGTTCGATAGAATTTATTTAGTCAAGTGACTTAAGAAAACTCAGTAATCCCAATAATCTCAGAAATCTCAGTGTTTAGTAATCTCAGTTGTATTTTGTCATTCAATGAAACTCAATGAACTAAGTCCAGCTCAGTTCAGTCAGTCATGCTCAGTGTCTATTCAAATGGGAGTAGGAATTAGCACCGAGTGAACCCAAGGATGAGGGCACACACTGACAGTTGAGGGTGTGATCCTTAGAAGCAATCCTTGTGTTCCAGAACTATGTAGCCAGCATAGGTTGAGACATCAACACTGACAGATGAGGGTTGATGAGGTGCATAAACACTGTTAGATAAGGTTCCCACAGTTATCTTTTGGGGACACTGTCAGATGACGGTCACTCACAGCTTGTCTTTACAAGTGGTGAAGTATTGATATCCTTCCAATTAGGGTTACAGATTGGACCTTAATCTAGCTATATTTCTTAATTTGGGGCATGTTGGTTAGATGACTACTTCCCACAGTTGTATTCTCAGTATCAGTCTCAGTAAAATAACTTAGATAGTTCTTCAGAATCCAGGACTGTCAGATACAGTCAACTCAGAATAGTACGAAACTCAGTTAGTTCCATCAGAACTTAGACTGTCAGACACAGTCGCTCAGTATTAGTTATCTCCATTATCAGTGACTCATATTATCAGTAATCAGACTCAGTAGTCAGTGCCATCACGAATTCAGTCACAATCACTTATTCATGCATGTTTTCTCATGTTCATGTTATACTGTCAGTTAGCATTGTTCATACATTTGAACC
Organism: Capsicum baccatum var. pendulum; assembly: GCA_030864225.1. Classification (NCBI taxonomy): domain Eukaryota; kingdom Viridiplantae; phylum Streptophyta; class Magnoliopsida; order Solanales; family Solanaceae; genus Capsicum; species Capsicum baccatum. Next base: position 194,591,457 of record CM061560.1, read on the forward strand.
CTTTGCATTCAACCTACCTCACATGCATACCAGTACATTTCATCGTACTAACGCAGTTGTGCTATGGTGTTTTAGTCTATACCATAGGTTCAGAAGCTCGTGCTCCAGAGTATCAGAAGAATTCCAGTTTCAGCAGTCAGAGTTAGCAGTGAGTCCTCATCCTTCGAGGACATGATCATTATTTCTTCATTACTTAGTTTATTTCAGTAGTTGGAGTTAGTTGGGGACATGTCCCGTCAACTCCTTATTCAGACAGTTTAGAGGTTTTTAGACTACAGTGTTTTCAGACTAAATATTTTCAAACATTGTTTCAGTTTTGGTATTATTGTACCACATTATTCAGATATGATTTTATCAAATGTTTATCAGTTTTGAATATTATGGCATGATTCAGCCTACTATTTCCGCATTTATATAGTATATTATGCAGTGTTCAGGTACAGATATCAGTCATGGGTTAGCTTGTGGTCTTTCAGGGTCATGAGCACCGTGTAGCATTTTGGGAACCAAATTCGGGGCGTTATAGTTAGAGCCATCATTCTAAGTCTGGGAACCACTTAATCAACAACTCTAAATTGAACTTGCACTACTTTACTCTAGAATCTGGGGTATAATAATACATATAATTAATAAACTTACCCTGAATGACTATGCCTGATAATTTAAAACCCGCTGCTAGTATTTTTTTCTGAGATACAGCTCTTAGCTTTTCTATAGCCCCAACAATCATCATATAACAACCTAAATACTAATTAACTTAGAATTCTCAACTCTCCTTTCTATTAGCTCAACCTTCGAAGATTCAAACTTAGATTCTAACACCTAACATAGATATCTCCAACCCTTAATAAACCATTCTAACCTCTATCATAGCTTACTAATATCACATCTATAAACATATCTCTCTCCCTAAACCATGAGAATTACCATTACACCTGGAAATCCGACATCAAGATCCTATAGCCCATAACTTAGCTAGTAAGAATGTCAATTACTGCATTACTAGCCCCATTAAAACTTAGCACTCAAGGGTACTACATAAGTACACCCACTGTTAAAACTTATAAATAATACAATCCCATATCACCTTGGGTACACATCTAGATCATACACACATAATCATACTTAATTTCGACTCAATAACTTAAATTCTTGCATGCATCATTTTAAGCCTACTGATTTACCTTCATACAACTAGCCCCATGGATACGTAATCTGCTCAATTTAGATAACACTATACCCACTTTACTGTTGCTAAACTTCTGGACTCATGCTTTTAACTCTAGATCATATGTTGTCATAGAATTCTAAAAAAGGATCTGAAAATACATCTAACCCCCAAGCACTAAGGTACTACCCCTCTATTCGATGACTAGTTCATTAGGAAACTAAAATCGATGACTCTATTTCTGTTATTAACTGAATTAATTTTTTGAGATACTGTAACTGGACAGTTTCTGTATACCCATCAGACTATGATAGACTTACCCACTAGGGTATACACTGAGAAAGGTTCTACTACTATTTATGGACAGATATCAAAATTGACATCTATATAGGGGATACAAAAGAAAATAAAGCTCCGGGATCTAATGAAACATAAACATGAAGATAAAAAACATATAACGGACCCGTAACCACATCAGGAAAACTTTCCTGATCATGTCAAGACTAGAGTGCACATAAATTGTTTTTGTGTTGACCACTGGGGACACTAGGAGTGACGCCCTGCTGAGTCGGACGATTGGCTAAAACTAATAACAGATTGGACTGGCCCTATTGGCGCAAATCCTTTCCCCTCTAAGCAAGTACTGGATACTCTCTGAACCTATGGCCTAGCTTGCCACATCTAAATTATACATCACTGTCAGCTCTATACACACCCTGATAATTTCTACCACATTTCTGGAAAAGAGGATTAGTACGACCACTATTCATGCTACCCTAGGGCCTAAAGCCTAGCACACTATCCTAATTGTTATTCCTTAACTTTGGAACTGGTGCACTAGCTGAAGATGGAGCTGAGGCTGAGAATTCATGGCAGAACTGGAAATGGTTACCACTCTTTAAACTTGACTTAAAACTACCTATTCTGGCCCCTCTTATTCTTTCTCTCTTCCACCTTACGCTTCTCCTCCTCACTCTGTTGAGAATAAACCATAAGCCTAGATAGGACAAAAATCTATAGATTATTTTGAACAACTACTGAATAAGCTAAGGTAGTGAAAATGGCTCTGAATTCAATGGGAGAGACATGCTCATTCAGGGGATCTTCTTGAACAGGCGAACCTGGGGGCTGCTTCTCATTCCTTCTTATACTGTTTCCTTTAGGAGGAATTATTTATAAATAGAAGGAAAAATGAGTCAAAAGGAGAGATTTAAATAGAGCTTATGCTTACTTGCACGACATGAACACTGAAAGAAGGGAAATTTTTCCTAAAACGTCTTGTAGCCTGTCATCCATAAGTGTGGCGCACTTCACACGTATGCACAAGAATCTACTCAATGCAGATTTCAGACTCTTTAGGATACTTTAAAACCTTAGGCTCTGATACCAAGTTTTGTCATGACCCGAGGCTACCCCTAGCCGTGAAAATGGTGCTTACGATCCTGAAAAACTACAAGATAACCCATGAACTAGTACCTATTGTGATTACTGAATAATATACTAATAATAAAGACATATGTAGAAAATTATTTGATTATACCATCAGGTTTTAGAAACTGAAAACAATACAGAATCATAGTTCTAAATGTTTGAAAGTCTCTAAAACTGAACGACTGAGGAGTTGATGGGACAAACCCCCAAATAACTCTAACTGACTAAATAACCTAACTGCTGACATAACTAAATATAAGATAAACCCACCCTCAAAGGATGAGGACTCACCACTGCTTCTACTATTGATAATATGATCTTCCTAAGCACAGTTAGGAAACTAAGCCTCCAAATCTATGATATTAAACATCATAGCACAAGAAATAGTATGCGGTCAGTACTTTGAATATACTGGTATATGAGATAAGGTTAGGCTGAAATGCATAGGTTATATGCATGAAATAATGAATGACTAAATAACATGAGATAGCTAAGATAAATGCATGAAAACTGTAAAATCTGAGAATGCATGACCAAGCATAAAACATATTCTGATATAGTTTGTAAACTAAAATACTCAAAAATTGATAATTGTATGCTATGGTCAAGCAAACCTAAAACTGAACTCTATATTGAATACTAAACTGAGACTATGAGAGCTAGCTATAACCGACATGCCCCAATGTACTATCAGGGTCCAACCTGTAACCCCAGCTAGAAAGATATCAGTACCATGCCATGGGTACTAACCCTGGCTGTGTGGATCCACTAATTTAATATCCTGAAGAATATGGGTGTAATCCCTAATTGAAGGGGACCCCTCAAACTCTACGGTGGTGTTGTAGGTCTGGAACCTAGGGATTGACACTAATATCTCTTGCCTACTGATGGGGGGAGAAAAGTGCCTCATTCCTACTAGCGGGGCAGACGTCATCCCTATGTTTACTCGGTGCTAAATTTTACTTCCAACTGAAAGACACTGATTACTAAACTAACCTAAGTTTAACTGAGCCACAACTGAACATAATAACTAACTGAGTGACGATATTCATGGTTTATCTAAAATCATTCTATAATTACCAAACACTATATAAACAGCTAAATTTTAGGTATTTATAACCCCCAGCACTAAACGAAAATAACAATAAGGACATATAAAGCCTTAAAAACCATAAAAGAAATCATTGTTCAAAATTTGACTCTTAGACATTTCATCAAACACATGAGGGTCATGAATTAAAGCATGGGAATAGTTTTGAAATATGAAATAATCACATGTCTATAATACTTAAACCATAATTCATGGATTTAACATGAAAACATTATCACTCCAACATATAAGGTTTAATTCCATCAAAAATAATTGTAAACATGATGTATAATCAAAATTCATAAAAATTCATGGAGATAATTCATCCTAAAACATATAAAAACTCACAATTTAATATAAAAGAAGGATTCTTGATATAAACTCACAATTTCATTGATCCACTCTGCTCTAAAATGCATTTTTTTCCCCGAATTGTTTCCATCGGGTTGTGAGAGAGACTACACTAAGGTTAGCGTAGAACTCATGCACCCATTGCTCATTATAACAACAGAGTATGGGGAAAAGCACATCTACTCGATAGAGGTAAGTCTGGCATAGAATCCTGAGAATTTCTCCTCCACTTTATCTAGCAAATACCCTTTTCCAGGAGTAATTTGGTCCTTGGCAGTTCACTATAGTAGAGCTTGTGGCATTCAGTGAACATGAATCTACTATTATCAGTGTCTCCCACTTTATGGCTGAGTACCTATAAGAAACACAATTCAGACCAACAATACCATTCTCACAAAAAAACCATGTTAGATTAATAAGATAAACCCATGTGGCAATGTCATAGTGAGTTTTAGGGTGAGAAATGGATGTGTAGAACTTTTGGTTTAAGAAAAAAACTACTCTCAGATATGGAGATTACGGAGCCTTACCCGCAATCGCAGTCCTGATGATTGCGATCAAGGTAGCTGAGACCATTTTCGATAGTTCTGCATCATCACCTAAAACACCAGATTTTAATCCCAATTTTTTTGTTCCACCTAGTCATATAAACATCATGCTCATGGAACTTAAACTTACAATGTGTGATTATACCCTCAAAACTCAAAGAAATTAACATAGAATTTTTTGGGGCATTAAATCAGACACATGGTATAGACGTTAATTTTAACAGTTTTAGGCTTAAATTTGGGTACTTAAGACTTACCCGATAATATGTACAGCCACTACAATAGCTAATCACAAACATGCATGGATTCGATATTATAAACACTATTTTAGGCCTAATCCTAAACACACATCTTAGGCCTAAAACTAACATAAAAATGAGAGAGTTGAGACCACATATCGAATTAGATAATTCAAATGGGTTGGAATGTACACTTAGACACTCAACACAAAGCTAAAAGTCGGAGAGAATTTGAGAGAATTAAAATAAGGGTGGGGGGGAGGGGAAATGGCCGTCGGATGGTCTTTTAAGCTGATTCGACCATGATTGCGATCCTAGTTCTGCGATCGCAGACATCCGGCTATCGCTACCGCGGTGAAAAAAGCTGCGATCACAGTAATTAAGACCAAATTTTAGGTCCCCTATACTCCCCTGTTCAGTTTAAAACATAATAATTTCACACTTTTCCTTTTTCAATTTCAATCAACACTCCTCATAGCACCACCATTTCATGGATTATGCATAAGTCAAAAATAAAATCTATTCTATTAAGCATAAATAAAAGGATACGTGCCACTTTTGTGGCATGATGGGTTATTTACCATCTTTGGTGGCAAGATACCATTTCGACTATTATTTATGTTTCCACTTAGAATATTTAAATCTCTGTCCCAACTTTTGCTCTCTATGAACTGAGTGGCAGAGACACAGAAGATTCAGATCTTCCAAGGTAAACCGTGATAGAAAAAATGACATGGTGATGCGGCTTATATCTCACCACTTTGAAGACTTGAATCTTCTACCCAAATTCTCATTAAATTTCTTATTTATCTCCTTGGGTAATGGTAGGAATATTAACAGGCCACTAGTTGTACATCAGAATCTAAGCACCTTTGCCTTCAAGTGTGGGGCTTCCATGTGCTTCTTTGGAATAACGAACTCAAAAATATAGGGGTGTTTCTCCTTCTCCCCATGATCCTTTATTTTCTTAGGTAGATGGACTTTTATCACATCCTCTAAGCATAATGTTGAAAATTGGTTTGAATAAGGCATATCCCTTAGTTTTGGGATTGCATCCTTGTTATCATCATCGCCTTAAAATGGGCTAGAGCTATCATAAGAGATTGGTTTAGCTTTTTCTTTTGACTCTAGCTCCATTTCCATGACTTTGGCATCTTCAACAACATTTAGTTCGGTTGGTTGCAAAATCAACGAGGAATCTTCACTACCAAGTGCATCATTAACCATATAGCATGGTTTCTCTTCTTGATTCACCTTCTCTTAGGAAGTGGGTAAGGTGATGGTATTTACAAGATTTGTTTTCTTGCTGATTTCCTCTATCTTGGAGATCTCCCTTCCAAATGCCTCATTGGCTTAATGTATGTCTTGAATATTCTCCCATGTTGTAGTTACCTGATCCAAATGGTTTGAAGCATTACTTTAAAACTATTGAACTCGATATGTTGTTCTTCCCTTGTCGTATCATGATACCTATCAAACTCATAAGAAGAAATAGTAATTGGGTTAGCATAATTAGGGGCGGGAGAAGTAGAAAAATCATACCAATATCCATCTTGACCACCAACAAAGAACAATCATACTCCTAATAGGATCGAGATAGTGCTTCCATCTCTCTTCGAGGAGCATATCTACAATCTCGCCTAAAGTGGGGTCCGTCACAATATAGACATGGATCATCAAGATAGGATTTCCAACTACTAAAGACATATTTATCCCAATATGCCATAGAGTAAAGTAAACAAAAATAAAATTCTACCTATCACAAGAAACAAAAGAAAATCACAGACACTTATTTACAAGTTTGAATTTATGCAAATAAGCTAAAATTCCAAACTAACTCAATATGCCAAATTATTCCCTAGTAACGGCACCATTTTTGAGAATGCCCAACTTACACGTCAAATAAGTGCAAGGTGATTGTTGTCAATATAAAAACCCAACAAGAGTCGGGGGTCGAATCCACGAGGAACAATCTGAGTGATGAATGGGTAAGCTTAAAATATAAGTACTTACTAAATTCAAATCTAAGATACAAATATGTAAAAATGGAAGTGTCTAAACTAGTATGTATAAATGGACTCTTAAAGGAATAATTTGGGGCTACGAATAATTAGAGTATAATCAATTAAAATGGATCTTAGGACTATGCTTTTCTAGGGGCGAGTTATGCATGGGAACGTGATGATTTGATGCAAATTTTAATCGTTGATGATGTAGTAGGCTAGGTTTAAAGTCCTTGAGGCTAGTTCTTCAACAAAACCTCAAAGATTTCACTCATTGGCTCTTTTGAGTACCTAAAGAGTGTGTTAATTAGCAATTTCTAGGATGGTACCCAAGGGATAGTCAATCACAAATTCACCATTATGTCTAACATAGTGAAAATTAGCAAACTAAACCCAATAATTGTCTACTATTGCCTTGGTTCCCATATCCCTCTTTCATGGATGATGAGGGTTCCTAAAGTTTACCCAAATCAGTCTTTCAAGGATGGTTTGGACTTTTAAAAGCTTGGGGTTTTCACCCACAAACCCATTTTGGATATTTAGGGCTTTCACCCATAATTTCCAATCAATTTACTCAAGGAATAGTAGAACCCAATACCAATACATTAGCATATACACAAATGAATCACAACCCATACATAAATTCACCTTATTCTAACATAATCCTAAGAGGAAGAACTAGCTACCCATAAGAGTAATAAGCAAGATATACCTAATAATCTCCATTGATTAGATTTGTGGAACGCTAAGTGAATGTTACTTCAAACTTTAAACTTCAACAAATCTTCAATGGGAGTTAACTAATCCTTCACTTGGAAGCTACTCCAATGTATTCTTCACCCAAAAGTAATACAATATTTTGTTCTCCAAGAATGGAGGCTAAGAGCTAGAACAAAAGTTACAATAATTGGAAATAATCGAATGATTCCCAAAAGGATAGAGTTTGAGTCTCTAAATGGGAAATTTGGAAACAGTTGTGCGTATTTACATCTTTTCCCTTTGTTGTTTTTTTCTGCTAAGTTGCGATCACAAGAGCTTATCCGCGATTGCGTCTACCATGACCTCATGTAGAGTCACGTGATCATGGTTGCTGACCTTCTTGACTGGCCGCGATCGCAACCCTTAGACTGCGATCGATGTAACTAAGGCCTATTTTTGCTCTAGGTCTTCCAGCTATATTTCTTTCCTTCTTTTGATCTTTTTCAGCCCGCATCCATATATTTTTACCTCATCACCTTTGTACCTACAAAATATGGATATTAGTGCATCTAATCAAAAATATTATCTTAATTATTCACTTAAAACATGGTAATATGCATGAATCATGAGTGTGGATGAGTGGTAAATTCACCACTCATCAACCCCCTCGACCTCCGTATATCACGTACCAACATCCAATTTTCAAACTCATGCCAAGTTTCACTAACCCACTCTAAAGAACTCATGCAATGCAACTTTGTCCAGCATCCAAACGTAAACCAACCACTCACCTTGCATCTAAATCTGCCGCTATTCTATCTTTCCATCCATCGAGCCTAAAACTTCACTGATGTTTCAAAATTTTAAGAATGGTGCACTACTATGTCGGCTAAGATAACATACTTATTCAAAAATCAAACTTGTCCGTTGGTTTAATTTTATCCCTCCATGAATGTTCTAGGGTGTAAATGGGTTTTTCGTATCAAACTAAACTTGTTTAGAAACATTGAGCGCTACAAAGATCACTTAGTTGCAAGGGGATTTCATCAGTTTGAGGGAAAAGACTATCATGAAACATTCTGTCCAATTGTAAAAGCCACTACTGTCCGCATTATTTTTTTCTTTGGCAGTAACATATGGCTGGCTGTTACGTCAACTGGATGTTCAAAATGCCTTTATACATGGTGAGATCCAAGAGCATTTATACATGGATCAACCTCAAGGCTTTGTTCACCCTCAGTTTCCAACTCATGTATGTAAGCTTCATAAATCTCTTTATGGTCTTAAATAAGTCCCACGGGCATGGAATAAGAAGTTTCACCAATTTCTTCTTACAGTTGGCTTTACTTTCTCTAACACCAATGATTCTTTATTTACTTACTCCCACGCCAATGTCGTTTCCTACCTCTTAGTCTATGAAGATGATATTTAACTCACAGGAACAATACTTTATTTCTTGCTTCCTTTACTTAGGAGCTTGGCTATGCCTTTTCCATTAGATATCTCAACATACTACAATATTTTTTTGGTGTTAAAGCGTCTCTCTCGTACAGTGGCTTTTGGCTCTTTCAGTCTCAATATATCCATGGTACACTCACCAAAGTTGGGATGCTTTACTGTAAACTCACAGTACTCCCATGGCCACCAATGTCAAGCTCTATAAGGGTAACAGTCCAATTTTTTATGACCCAAGTCTTTACAGGTAGGTGGTTGGTGATCTTCAATATCTCACTCTCACGAGACCAAATATATTATTTATGGTGAACAAAGTGTGTTCATTTATACACAATCGATTTGTAAATCAATGGGATGTTGTGAAATGCATTCTCCGTTATCTCCAACATAGCAAGAATATGTCATTTTTCATTTCAAAAGCTTTTAATCTTCACTTGCAGGCATCCACTGACTTTGATTGGGCCGGCAGCATAGATGATCATAAATCTACTGGTGGCGTTGTAATCTATTTTGGCCCAAATTTGATCTCATGGTCCTCGCATAAATAACAAAAAGTGGCATATTATCTACAGAATCTGAGTACAAAGCTTTAGCAGATGCTGCTATAGAATTAACATGGACTCAGTCACTAATGTTCAATCTTGGTCTTTAACTATTCTGTGCTTCTATCTTAGGTATGATAATGTTGGCGCAGCATACCTGTTGATTAATCATATTTTCCACTCTCGCACAAAGCATGTTGAGGTGGACGCAACCTTGTCATCCAATTACTCTCCTCTAAGGATCAGCTAGATGACGTCCTCACAAAGTCGTTGTCTACAACACATCACTTCTGACAGGACAAACTGAATATGAACGATCCACCTTCAGTTTTCAAGGAGGGTATTGGGCCTAATCTATTGTCCAAGACGTTGACAGCTTCTTCAAGTAATTAGAAGTCCTTTAGGACTCCATTGTATTTACCATTTAGTAGTTGTGTTCAAGTAGAAGACTAATATCTTGCTGTACTATATATTCATCGTGTGTGCTTGTAATCGATGTATTCAAAAACCTTTTAGTCCTATAATCTGTAACTTAACATGTAACATTTTTTAATGAAAAACTAAGTTAATAGTATTCCAGATAAGTCTTAAACTAAAAATAATCATAATTTATTTTTTGCTAACTCCATTATAATCAACTTGCATGTGTCATATACTTTTATTAGGCAGTCTAATAGTTTGAGTAATTATAAAACTTTAATATTAATCACATGTTTATAGGAGTAAGAGTATGTACAAATCTTTCTATATCATATCCCTACATAAGCAAATAATAAATATATCTCAGAATCAATATAAAAAAATTATTCACTGAAATATTTTTAAAGAGTATTTATCTTTATAAAGAGCATGAATATTGTTTGTATTTGTTGGCCTTTGAAGAGTTGAAGGGATCTTTAAAATGAATGTCATGATATGCAGCTACAGCATCAGATTTGAGTATCGTCGTGCTGAAGAATTGATTTTTTTTTTCTTACACGATTGTAGTTTGGAATTGCACAATTTCATTTTTGCTCAGTCAAGGGTGGAATTTATGCACAATATGGATTTTGAACATCTACATTGCCTTTGTTCCATTGCAGCTACAGAGGCGAGATAGAAGGTTGCTCATCCATCCCATTGATTCATTGTTTATGTGGCAGTGCAATGGAGTGTGGAGAATTCTAAAGCATTCATTTTTGAAGCTAAAATTATATATGAAGCAGTATCTATAAGATTTTATAGATTTAGAATGTGTTCAATAAAACAGAGAAGTCATTTCAAAATCCACAACCTATCATGTTTGACCACAACACACCAAATGCAATGATTAAAAGTATAATAATGTTAAAATTAAATTTCCTGAATGATGCCAAAGGACAATGTTTAGTTATTGTACAAATATATCTTAGGTTTAAGGTATGAACATTTGAATTATTTCAGAAGATTAAAAAAAAGATAATTGAGATTTTATTTCTCTAACCACAACACCAAACAACCGTAACAAATTGAACTCAAACTAAAATGGGTCTTTGTCATTCTACGTGAGGCTATGTTTCGAAAGTCATGTGCCTCATCTATTATATAACACTATCTGATAGAAAAATTATTTGAAGGAACCAAATTAATTCTATAACAAAGTCAAGACCAATACTATTGAATCTGTAATATCGATTGTAAAATAAGGAAAAATATGGTTGCCCACACCATCAATATAATATAAGTTGTAAATGAAACACATAAACTCTTAGATACAACAATAGCAGCAACAACAACATACCTAGTATATTTTCACAAAGTGAGATCTGGGGAGGGTAGAGTGTATGTAGTCCACACCACTACCTTGGATAAAGTACAGAGACCCCCTTCTATTCAAATATTTATGCATAAGCATAAATTAGTAAAGGGAGAAACACTTTCTTTTTATGTGAACCTTCCCACAAAGCGTTCTCTGATTTTTATAACATATAGTGTTTCATTCAACGATGGTTCAACAACAATTGTGGGTTTGTGATTTTGAATATTACAATGACAACTAATTTTTCATAAAATGTGAACGTGTTTTTGTTTTGTAACTTCTTTTTTCCACTTTGGCTTAAAACAAGAATAAAAATAATTTCATGTAAGGATGAAATTGACAAGGACACCACATTGAAGATGAAATTGGGATCTATAGATAGCATACAAGTTTCAAACTCCAACAAGTAACATGGTGTTTTACATGTGGAAATTTTTTAAAGTACAACATACTGTGTTTGAGTTTCACATATATGAATTTTAAATTCTAGCACATCGTAATACAAGATGTCAACTACGCCCAAAAGTTACATATATAAATATGTTGTATAGCTTTTTTTTCTATTCTAAAATTTCTGAATTTATTGTTTAGATTTCTCAGCACAAGTAAATAGTTAAACTCGCGAATAAAAGAACCCCATACTAAAAAAAAATCAAGTAGAACAAATAAACATTGAGCTATGTAAATTCGACACCTATCCTTTTACGAGCGAAGTAAATTTGCCCATTGTATGAAGCTATACCATCTTCTCCTGCACATTGTTATAGGATACATGATTTAAAAAGTAGCCCCGGACAAAATAAGATCGGCATGATATCAAGACTGTTTCAGGTCCAAGTGTAGAAACATGAGGTTCAATGTTACTTACGTTAGTTTCCCTCCTTCATTTGATCTTTCTAATTAATCACGTGTTTCTTCAAAAGTTTTAGTACTCCCTAATTTTTCTACTTCTTGGTGTTTTCTGCTAGTGGCTAAGTGATTTGAAAATTTTGATTAGATGTTTGTAAAATTTCTTCAATAAAATAAAAAGAAAAAAGAAAAAAATTAAGCTCAGATCCCTTGCCAAAACAATCAGAATCAAATTGTCCGATCATTTATAACGCCCCAAAATCTGATCTCGAGATGTCACACGATGCTCAAGACTACAAGTAGCCTTAAGCTAACCCTGTCTACATACTACAGAGCCTAAATCTTATAATAATGGAATTATAGACATAAAAGTCATATGAATGCAAAAACTGTCTATAATATCTGAGAATAATCTGAACATAATATCTGAAAAATCAAAATTGAATAATCTGTATCAAAACAAGTAGTCTGACAAGCCTCTACTACTAATACTAGAGAGTCACTGGGACAAACCCCCAGCTAACTCAAACTATCTGAAAGGAAATGCTAAATCTCATAAATTGATAAACTGCAAAATCTGAATGAATAAGACCCCAAACTATGAGGACTCACCAACTGTCGGATGTAGATGGAGATGCTCGAACTACTTACGCTGCTGACACTGAGCACCTGAACCTACATTATGAGACAATGTAGCACATAGACGTATATGTGGATCAATACTTTGAGGATGTACTGAGTATATGGGGGTGATATGAATAAGTAAAACATCAAATCATAATCATCATTTATAAAACAATGCATGATAAATGTAAATGACTCACATAAGTTGGAATATTGGAAATACTAAAATGAGTAGCAATACGAAGCAAAACATACTTTATAAATCTTATAATCCATAACATTTAGTTCTGAAAGCTGTACTAAAACTCTGTCTTTAAATCATAATGTCCAAGTGTAAAAGAGCTCACTCTAAATCTGAAATCTAAAAGCTAAATTATGAAGCTATTATCTTTCTTAAAGCATATACTGAATAAAACTGTGAGCCTTTGTACTTAGTTTTCTAAAAGCATTTCTTTATTTCTTTTACTTTGATTAGCAGGGGGTTCTCTTAACCGACATAAAGCATGTGATCTAACATGGAGTCCAATGTCTCATCCTCCTAAGGAAGAAACCTCGCATTGGGGAGAGGTGTCATACTTTTGCCAGGGAGTATAACCTACCCATGTGATCAATCACAAACTAAATCTGTCATCCATATAGAAATAGGAATAATCTAATAATTTGTACCTACGTTGGATATGTAATTCTGTGGAAGTAGGATGCACTAAACCCACACTTCTCACTCGGTGCTAAATACTACTCCCTTTTTATTTACTATGCTCATTCTGTTGTAAATCAACTTTAAAACTAGCATAAGAGTTTATCTAAGACCAATTATGCATTAATTGAAAAAACTTATAAATAAATCTGATCTGAATTCTATAATCTGTAATAATCTAAAAAATGGACTTCATAGCTAATCTGATGATCGAAAGATAAAAGATTACTGAAAATCTAAAAATAATCTGATAGTAGGATGCTTAAAGCATCATCTTTCTTAAAATACTAATATTCAATCTTGAGATAGTAACCCATGCATCAACCTCATGTCAAAACATCATAATATTCATGCTCAATGATGAAAACAATGATAATTTATCTCAAAATCTATAAATTACTGGAATAGGCATGAAAATATAAAAATAGGCATGTAATTCATCTTCTAAAATACATCAAATGTCAAAATCTTGCAAAGAGCAATAATGGGTATGAACCCTAATTTAAAATTCATGTATAAACATTTAAAATCATATGAACTTGTAAAATAAAAACTAGTTTTGGGCACAAGGATGAAAGAGGATCCTTGTTCATAAATCTCACATACCTTGTTGGATGATTAGATGAAGAAACGATGAATTTTGGATTCCTATTGAGCTCTTGATGATGGGTTCTTGATTACCTTGCCTTGGGATCCCTCACTTTTAAGCTTCCTTGGAGAATCTATGGAGAATTTGGATTTCTTAGAGAAGGAGTTTTAATGGTCTAGGGTTTTCTTTTGAGAAAGAATGAATGAAATAAGCATAAAATGCCTTAGGATATATTAAATATTGTGTTTTGGATGGATTGGGGCTTGGAAAAAGTCCAAAATACCCCTTTTTAAACTCCTAAACGAAACTGAAAAAATGTAACTGGGGTCCCGATTTAATGGGCCACCACGATGCACCACTATTGCGGTGGCTCACTGAAATTTGATGATTGGGAAAATGGGTGCCTCCGCGACGCGAAGCTATTGTGTTATCCCACTGTATTTTGACAATTGGGACCTGAAACTTCAATGCGATGCGATGCCATCGTGGTGCCCAGTAGAAATGCCATTTTGACCTTCGGTGCAAAGCACCACTATAGTGTTGGACTACTGGAAATTAACAAATGGGAAAATCGACCTCTCCGTGATGTGCCAATATCACAGAGGTCCACTGAAAAATGACAATTATGAATTTAACCATCTCTGCGACGCGGTGACTTCCCAGGTGGCACACTGCCAACTTAAAAATGTCTTAACTCCTTCACCAAGTGTTGGAATTGGGCGAATTTGGTATCGATGGAAAGCTTATTCAATTTCCCACACAATGGAAAGTCTAAATCTAAAGAATTTCACACGAAATAAATATTCTTTATTTTGAAAGCTATTCCTTAACATTCTAGGAGCAAATTTAATCTAGGAAGATTTATGGGGTATTACAATATCTCCCCCTTGAAAATATTTATCCTCGAATGTGGCTGGTTAAGATGAAAATACTAAGGAATTTGAGGCTATAAGCTATCATGTACAACTGAAATAAACTGAATGACTAATGCTCAACATACTGAGCTACTGAACTGATCTGAAAGTACATGAATTCTTATGAAAATAGCTATATAGTTGAAGCTGAGACTTAGAAAAGAACATAATGAAGGAAATTATTGCCTTCAGCTGAATCTAAGTTTGTGGAGAAGAAATGAGGATACTTGGTACGCATGTCTGCTTCTGCTTCCCAAGTAGCACCCTCAACGGACGGAGTTTGCCACAGAACTTTGACCAAGGGAACTTCTTTGTCCCTTAGTCTACATATTTGATGATCAAGAACCACTACTGGAACTTCTTCATACGAAAGGCTATTTTGAATATTTGTATTTTCTAGAGGAACTACAACATCTGAATCATCCATGCACTTCTTCAACAAGGACACATGGAATACTGGATGAACTGAGGATAAATCTGCGGGTAGCTTAGGCTCGTACGCCACCTTCCTAATACGACTTAAAATATAGAAGGGACCTACATAACGAGGACTAAGCTTCCTCTTCTTGCCAAATATTTTTACCCTTTTTATGAGTGAAACTTTCAAATACAAAAAATCATCAACCTCAAACTCAAGATCTCTTCTTCCTATATATGCATAGGATTTCTGACGACTTTGGGCTACTTTCAATCTCTCTCTAATTAATTGAACTTTCTCCATAGCTTCAAACACTATGTCTGGTCCAATCAAAGAGACCTCACCTACTTCGAACCAACCAACTGGTAATCTACATCTCTGCCCATAAAGAGCCTCAAACGGAGCCATCTAAATACTAGCATGATAATTGTTATTATAGGCGAACTCAATCAATGGCAAATGCTCATCCCAAGTACCTTTGAAATCAAGAACACAAGCTCTCAACATATTCTTTAAGGTCTAGATGGTCCTCTCTGCCTGGCCATCTGTCTACGGATGAAAAGCTAAACTACGATAAACTTGGGTACCAAGACCCTTCTGAAAAGCTCTCCAGAACTAAGAGGTAAACTGAGTACCCTTATCTGAGATGATAGACAAGGGAAATCCATGCAATCAAACTAACTATAGGATATACAACTTAGCATAATCCTCAGCTGTATAAGACGTATGAACTAGCAAGAAATGCATTGACTTAGTCAACCTGTCTACAATAACCTAAACCTAATCGTGATGACGACGAGAATGGGGTAAAATAATCACAAAATCCATATTCACCTCTTCCCACTTCTAAGTGGGGATATCAAACTCTTGAAATGTACCATTAGGTTTTTGGTGCTCTACCTTAACCTGTTAACAAGTTATGCACTTGGCTACAAACTCTGCTATATCTCTCTTTATACCACTCCACCACTAGATTTCCCGCAAGTCGTGATACATTTTGGAGCACCGGGATGAATATAATAACACGCACCATGCGCTTCTATCATAATTATCTGTCTCAAATCATTAACACAAGTCATGCATAATCTACTTTGGTGTCTCAACACACCATCTCCCTCTTGGAAGAAAACCTCTAACTTTTGGTCTTTAACTGACTCCTTCAGTTTGACCAAACTAGGATACTTATCTTATTTCTCTTTCATTTCCAAAACTAGGGAAGATTCAGAACTACTCTAAACCCAAATATTTCCTTCGGTGGAATCAGCTAATCTAACACCCAATATCGCTAATCAATTCAATTCTTGAGCTAACTCTTTTTTTTCATTCTCCACATGAGCAACACTGCCCATAGACAATCTACTAAGGTCGTCTGCTACTACATTGGCCTTTCCCGGATGGTACAACACACTTATGTCATAATATTTCAGCAATTCTAACCACCTTCTCTGACAGAGATTTAACTCCCTCTAGGTAAACACATCCTGAAAGCACTTGTGGTCCGTGAACACATCAACATGCACACAATAAAGATAATGTCTCTCAATTTTCAAAGCAAACACCACAGCAACTAATTCAAGATCATGGGTTGGGTAGTTCTTTTAATGAGTCTTAAGTTGTCTAGAGGCATAAGCTATGACCTTACCTCTTTGCATCAAAACACAGCCCAAACCAACTCTGCAGGCATCACAATACACCACAAAATCATTCGTACATCGGGTAATGCTAGGACTGGGCTAAAGTGAGTCGAGTCTTCAACTCCTGAAAACTCTTCTTGCAGGAATCAGACTACTGAAACTTAACCTTATTTTGGGTCAATCTAGACATAGGGGATGTAATAGACGATAAACCCTCAAAAAAATATTTGTATTAACCGGCTATACCTAAAAAACTTCTAATATCAGATGGAGAGATAGGTCTAGGCCAATTTTTTACGACTTCTGTCTTTTGGGGATCGAATCTAATACCATCGACAAAAATAATATAACCGATAAAGGCTACTGATTTTAGCCAAAATTCACACTTGCTAAATTTGGCGAACAATTGATGATCTTTAAGAGTTTGCAACACAATTCTGAGATGGTCTGCATGTTCATCCTCACTACGAGAGTAGACAAGGATAACATCTATAAAGACTATGACAAACAAGTCCAGATACTATTTGAACACTCTGTTAATCAAGTCCATGAACGCTGTTGGGGCAATGGTTAATCCGAAGGACATGACTAAAAACTCAAAATGACCATAATGGGTTCTGAAAGCTATCTTTGGAATATCACATTCCCTTACTTTAAGCTGATAATGGCTAGATCTAAGGTCTATCTTTGAGAAATAACTCGCACCTTGGAGTTGATCAAATAGTTCATTGATTCAAGGAAGAGGATATTTGTTCTTGACTGTGACTTTATTTAGCTGACGATAGTCAATGCACATTCACAAAGAACCATCTTTCTTTCGCACGAATAGGACGGGAGTGCTACATAGAGAAACACTAGGCCTTGTGAAACCATTATCTAGTAGATCTTTGAGATGCTCTTTCAACTCCTTAAGCTCAGCAGGAGCCATATGATATAGAGGTATAGAAATAGGCTGAGTATCGGGAAGATGGTCAATTCTGAATTTTATCTCTCTATCGGGAGGTACCCCTAGGAGGTCTTCGGGAAAGACATCAAGAAACTCACTAACTACACTGACTGAATGGATTGTTGTACTCTCAGACTTAGCGCCCTTAACTCGAACGAGATGATAAATACATCCTTTGGAAATCAACTTTCTGTCTTTAAGATAAGATATAAAATGGCTTTTGGGAGACACTAAATTACCAGACCACTCAAAGACTGGCTTATTTGGGAACTGAAACTTCACCACATAGGTACGACAATCTATAGAGGCATAATAAGAATGGAGCCAATCCATACCAAGAATGAGATCAAAGTCAACCATATCTAACTCTATTAAGTCTGCTAATATAACTTTATGAAGGACAGTGATAGGACACTTTCTATAAATCTATTTAGCTACAACTGACTCGCCTATTGGAGTAGACACCAAGAAAGGCTCAGGGATCTTTTCAGAACTTAACACAAAATTTACTGCAACAAATGGGGTCATATAAGAGAAACTTGACCTAGGGTCTAACAATACATAACTATCAAGATGAAAGACACGAAGCATACCCGTAACCACAGCTGGTGAATCTTCCTGCTCCTGGTGGAATGGTAAAGCATAGAACTGATTCTGGCACTGATCGCCACCGGTACTAGATGATGTGCCCTGAGGGGGAACTAGGCAACCTAAAGGAACTGGTGCCCTAGTAGCCTGAGTTTGGGGATGGTCATCTCTATTTCCTTGCTTAGCATGCGGACAATATCTAATGTTGTGACCCAACTTACCACATCCAAAACAACCTTTCTAACCAGCTAAACACTCACCAGGATGATTCTTACCGTACTTAATACACATAGGATAATTGGGCCTACCACCCACACTACCTTGGGATTTGTACATAAAAGACTTACCCCACTGCTCCTGTCTATCTCTGAGAGTGGGAGCACTAGCTGAAGATGGTGGTGGCATGGATAAACGATTCGGAAACTGCAAATGATTTTCTCTTCCAGACCTATTCTGACTATAATCAAACTGCCCTATTCTAGCCTTCTTATTTTCCCTCTTACTTCCCTTCAACTTCTCTGCCTCAATCTGATGAGCATGCATCATCAATCTAGAGAGATCTATGTATCCAATAAGCATGGCAATCCTATACTCTTTGACTACCAATCTAGACACTCTAGTCATGAACTTACTTATGTTTGACCTAGGGTCAACCATCTGATCAGGGGCATACCTAGACAACTGGTTGAACTTGAGGTAATACTTATTCACTGTCATCGAGCCCTGCCTCAGGTTCATGAACTTTTCTATCTTAGCTTTCCTCATCTCACGTGGGAAGAACTTATTTAAAAATGCATCCTAAAATATTTGCCAAGTCTTGAAAGCTGCATTCTCCCCTCTACTCTTCTTCTGCATCACTACCCAGTCATATGCAATATCCTTCAGCCTATAGGATGCTAATTCTACACTCTCCTCTTTAGAAATATGCATAATTTGGATGATCTTCTTTACCTCATCAAGATACAATTCTGGGTCCTCACCAGCCTTTGACCCAAAGAACTCTGGCGGGTTTATTATCCTAAAATCCTAAATTTTGGTTGTGGCTAAGTCCCCATCTTATTGAGGTGGGACTACATCCTGACGGTTGCCATAAATATTAGTTGTCATAGCTTGGGCTAATGCCTGAAAGGCAGCTCAAAACTCTGCATGTGACACATTCTCATTCAAAGGATCAGCGGGCTGAGGTGGCTGGTTATTATTTCTGCGGGCATTAGCTCGACAAGGTGGCATTTTCAACTGTCATGTGAAAGCATGAGTTAAAAGAAGATAGAAATACTATAAGACGATAGATCATGAAAGAAAGAGATAATTTCCTAAGAATATTTTATAGCCTCTTGTTCATAAATATGGCGCGCTTCACACCCATGACCACGACTCTACGTAACGCAGCATGTCTGACTCCCTAGGACTCTTAAAAATCTTAGGCCCTGATACCAAGTTTGTAATGCCCCAAAATCTGATCCCGAGATGTCACACGGTGCTCAAGACTATAAGTAGCCTTAAGCTAACCCTGTCTGCATACTATTGAGCCTAAATCTAATAATAATGGAATTATAGACATAAAAGTCATACTTAATATAAAAACTGTTTATAATATCTTAGATTAATCAAACATAATATCTGAAATATAAAAACTAAATAATTTGCATCAAAACTAGTAGTCTGACAAGCCTCTACTACTAATACTAGAGAGTCACTAAGACAAACTCGTTAACTCGAATTATCAAAAAGAAAATGCTAAATCTCATAAACTGTAAAATCTGAATGAATAAGTCCCCGAACTATGAGGACTTACCAACTGTCGATGAAGATGAAGATGTTCGAACTACTTACACTGCTGACACTGAGCACCTGAACCTACATTATGAGACAATATAGCATATAGACGTATATGTGGATCAGTACTTTGAGGATGTACTGAGTATATGGGGTGATATGCATAAGAAACACATCATCTCATAATCATCATTTATAAAACAATGCATGTTAAATGTAAATGACTCATATAAGCTGGAATATCTGAAATACTGAAATATGTAGCAATACAAAGAAAAACATACTTTATAAATCTTGTGAGCCATAACATTTAGTTCTAAAATTTGTACTAAAGCTCTGTCTTTAAATCATATTGTCCAAGTGTAAAAGAGCTCACTCTAAATCTGAAATCTGAAAGCTAAAATCTGAAGCTATTATCTTTCTTAAAGCATATTATGAATAAAACTGTGAGCCTTTACACTTAGTTTTCTAAAAGCATTTCTTTCATTCTTTTACTTTGATTAGTAGGGAGGCTCTCTTAACCGACATAAACCATGTGATCTAACATGGATTCCAACATCTCATCCTCCTAAGAAAAAAATATCACGTTGGGGAGAGGTGTCATACTCTTGCCAGGGAGGCATGAAAATATGAAAATAGGTATGCAATTCATCTTCTAAAATACTTGAAATATCAAAATCTTGCAAAGAGCAATAATAGGTATGAACCCTAATTTAAAATTCATGTATAAACATTGAAAATCATATCAACTTGTAAATAAAAACTAGTTTTGGGCACAAGGATGAAAGAGGATCCTTGTTCATAAATCCCACATACCTAGTTGGATAATTAGATGAAGAAACCTTGAATTTTGGATTCCTATTGAGTTCTTGATGATGGGTTCTTGATTACCTTGCCTAGGGATCCCTTAATTTTAAGCTTCCTTGGAGAATCTATGGAGAATTTGGATTTCTTGGAGAAGGAGCTTTGATGGTCTAGGATTTTCTTTTGAGAAAGAATGGATGAAAAAAGCATCAAATGCCTTAGGATATGTTAAATCTTGTGTTTTGGATGGATTGGGTCTTGAGAAAAGTCCAAAATACCCCTTTGTAAACTCCTAAACGAAGCTGGAAAAACATTGTTGGGGTTCCGATTTAATGGGCCATCGCGACGCGCCACTATCGCGGTGGCTCACTGGATTTAACGATTGAGAAAATGGGCGCCTCCACGAAGCGAAGCTATCACATTGTCCCACTAAATTTTGACAATTGGGACCTGAAACTTCAACGCGATACAACGCCATCGCGATGCCATATAGGAATGCCATTTTGACCTTCGACGCGATGCGACGCGCCACTATAGCGTTGGACTACTAGAAATTGATAAACGGGAAAATGGACCTCTCCGCTATGTGCCAATATCGCGGAGGTCCACTGGACAATGACAATTATGAATTTAACCATCTTCATGATGTGGTGATTGCCCAGGTGGCACACTGTCAACTTAAAAACTTCTTAACTCCTTCATCAAGTGTCGGAATTGGGCGAATTTGGTATCGATGGAAAGCTTATTCAATTTTCCATACAATGGAAAGTGTAAATCTAAAGAATTCACATGAATTAAATATTCTTCATTTTAAAAGCTATTCCTTAACATTCTAGGAGCGAATTTAAGCTTGAAAAATTTATGGGGTATTACATCATTATATTTCACAACAAATAATTTTGTCTTTATTTTCTTTATTGGTTTTTATGAAGTCTATATTATGTAATAAAATTATGAGTGGATAAAATCCCTCATTCTAGGGTTATGTTTATTATATGAACATCTAAATTTATTTATTGATTGTTATTGAGGATTCTATCATACATGTTTTGTTTTCTTAATTTTATTCTTACTATTCTATGTCTTCACGACTCCTAAGATAAACAAATTATTCTTAGTGGAATTCAAAATAAAAAGATCAGAAATAGAACATATATTAAAGGAAGTAGGGTTAATATGAGGATGGATTAGTGGTTATAATGAAAGTGTACTTATTTATGCTACTTTGCGTAAAATAGAAAGATATATAAATATACTCAAAACGGCTTGCCACATCCATGCTCAATAATACAGGTGTGGGCTAATCTAGGCAGGTCGTTAAAGGCTCGACTATGTTCATATGAACAACCTTGTGATTTAGAAAGTTGGAAGGTATCTTAATCATGATAAAGAAAGTAGTAAAATAACTAAGATGGAATCACGCAAGTGTCGTAGTCCTAAGCACTAATAACTCTGAAACAAATCATGTGATCATTCTCTTTTAATTGCTTTACTTAATATAAGTAGTAGATTAAACAACAACAATCAACCCTCTCTTTTGAATTAGATAACATTTGCAATCATAATAATCATAATAAAATTAGAAGTTTGTCCACAATCAAGTCTCGGTGGAATCAACAATGTCAATTGTCAATCATGTATTACTTACGACCATATACACTTGCGTATTTTTCAAGAGGACCAACAAGTTTTGACATTATTTTTGGGGACTTAAAGTGATAAAAAAATTATATTTTACAATTTTTTTTGTTTTCATATGTATCGACGACTTGATCTGTCACAACCCAAAAAAAATGAGAGTCATGATGGCAATTGTTGCGGCGTACCTCGACAAGTAAGTCTATCATCAAAATTGATACAAACAGAGGAAAAGACAAAAAATATCCCAAGGTAAGGCTTCTATAACGAAGCCAAACCATACAAGTAATCATAAAAATGAGGAAAGGACTTATCCAAAATACCGATCATGTCTAAAACCAGATGTTAATAGGTAAGAACTACTAATACAATTCAGGAGTCAAATACATCAGAAAAATAACCACAATGGAGTAATATCTGTCTTCGAATACTAATAAAGACATAACTACTATAGAAAGATAGAGGTGAACTTCGAACGCATGAATGTCCAACTGCTACCTTGGAAGCTTCAATAATCTCTCGAGTCAAGCAAGTTGAGGCACACTCGAGCTAGGTTCTGCACTGAAAGGGCACAGTAGGCATGAGTATGGTCCACTTGTACTCAGTAGGCATCACCGCCCGACCGAGCAAAGTAGAAAATAAAGCATACAAAATATATACTAAGGGCACATCGCCTGCAATCAGAAAATATCCCACAATGGTAGCCTACACCACTTGCACTAACAGTTCAATAATATCCATATATGGTACAACAATATATAAAATAGGGATACAAATATACACAATATCACAAACAAGTTGAACAAAAGAGAAAACTATATAATCAAGATCATTCAAGTATAATTAAAGGAAGATAGAATAATTAGATGTTAACAAGTCAAGATATAGAACAAATAGGTAGATGACAAGTGAATATGGCAATTCAAACACAACATAATAATAATAAAGTTGGTGCAATGGATATGATGATGATAATGATGATGATGGTGATAATGATGATGCATGGTATTGGCACACAGCCTCAAGTTTGGCATACAACCTCGAGTTTGGCACACGACCTTAAGTTTGGCACACAACCTAGATTTTGGCACACAGCCTTAAGTTTGGAACACAGCCTCAAGATCGCCAATATCTGCAACTCTTCTCCGACACGATCCTTCGGAGATGGTCCATAAAATTCAATATCCGATACCAATATCCAGTATTCCAGTGTTTTTGATATTTTTAAGACACATACATAACATAAGACATAAATCAAGTACACGTACATGACAACAAGTATATATAATATAGTAAAACGAATAAGTGAAATGATGTGTATGATGACATGAGAATAACGATACAATGTTCACAACCATTCAAAATGAGTATTTCCACAACCAATTCACGTGATGTATTTCTACACCCAATCCACGTGATGTATTTCCATAACCATGTGTGTCAATATCCACTCATTATTTTCGTTTCATCCATGAATTTCCACGTGTCTCATATACCAACAGGTATGAATATATCACAATACAACAATGGTACCATATTAGGTATTTCAACAATACAGTACAATTATTCACATGTATTTAGAGCTATCAACATCACATAGGACTCTACACAGTCACACACATAACATAAAATCTTAATTTGGACAATTACATCACATATAGGCCCCCACACAGGTAAAACACATAGATAGCCATTTTTCATGATTAGTTTCCACTCTTAACATGCATTTTATATTATCATTTACTACCCAGTACAGTCTAAAAGAGTTAAGCAATAACCTACCTCAAAAGCTGAAATCGGTCTACTATACTTAGAACCCACGATCTTACTTTTCACAAATGATCCCGAACTCCACTAAGAACATCAAATATGAAATATACGCATCAAAACAAAACCAACGACATCCATATTGACTACTTTTTGTTCGGGACCAAAATGGACCCCTGGAACGGGTTTTCAAAAGGAAGAGAAAAATTAGAACATTACTTCAAAAATATGTGGAATCTGCAGCTAAAAATCTAAGTCAAATCAAGTAAAAAATGAAGTTCAAATTGAAGAAAAATTATTTTTAATCTTTACCGGGTAAAAATCTTTAAAATCCGGGTTAAAATCAAGAATCAGAGTTGTTTTGAGGGTTAAATTGATGAAAAACTAGTAATTATAAGATAAAAATATGTACAAGTGAAAAGAAGTGAAATTGGCGTTTAAAATCAAGCCCTAAGATTTTTGGGGTTTTGAGAAATAAATCAAAAATTACTAAGAAAAGGGTGAGTTCTTACCTTAAATCCGTAATAAAATCAAGAAATAGGTGTTAATCTAGCTTTCCAATCTCCGACAAACTTTACTTTTGAGCTCCCAAACTATTTTAGGGTTTAACTCCCAAGAGGCAAGATAAAAAAAAAATTATGAACAAAATGGGTCAAAAGGAGTAAAAAAAACTGTTATATTGCAGATTTTTTGCAATATTTAATGTAGATTTTTCCTTTAAGTCGAAACGGACTTCGACGGGGTGCCCAGGATTTGTTCGGAGTCCGATATAAACAAACGAACTATCCAACTATACTAAATTCGACATTCCGGACGGTTGGCGAAGTCAGATTTTTGAAACAACGTCATCTTCACAAAGTTGACCCCCGAAACCTGAAATCATAATTTTTTAAATCGAGGGTCAAAATGAGATTTAAAAGTCATAAAATCATACCAAATATGCTAACACCTTAAAATTGATACTTCGGATCTGCTGGCAAAGTTAGATTTTCCATCCAAGGTCGTTTAGACCAAATGTGGGTTCCATATCCATATTTTCAATTTTCCAACTTTCTGATTAATAGGTCGAAATGAGCTCGGGTGCACCGGAACTCGAAACAAAGGTCTACCCAGCCTAAAATCAATATTTCAAAGTTGTTGGCATAGTCCGTTCGGCTATCCGTTGCACGGATCAAAAGATATCCTCATAAGTCTAAAATAAGGCTCTCGAAACCATCAAAAACCACAATATTGCATAAATGGTACCAAAATGCATTGAAAACCATGTCAATCACTCCCACACCCTAGAAATACCATAATGCAACTACAGAGAGGGGTAAAATATTCAAATCACACAAAATCGCAAATTTCACATATTTCATCAAATTTTTAGGTCGTTACATGATCTTAGTTGTATATTGTACGTAAAGGTGTTTGCAAAGCTCAGACAATGAAGAAGACCTTATCGAGGCCGGTGAGAATCGAACTCCATTCTATCCAAAATTGAAAGGTTCTTCCATGGAAGGTTGAGAGAGCAAGCTTTATTACAAGCATAGAGCAACCTATCTTTCTGCAGTAATGATTGACGACACTCCAGCATTGGTGTGATACACTCAAGATTAAGATACATCCTTACTTTAGATATTCGTGATCGTATGAAATAATAGTAAACCAATTAGGTTTGAATCGAATCCTCACAGAATATGAAACAAACTCTTACTAAAGTAGGTTACGATCAGTGTTCTATCAGAGTTAGAGCCAAATTCAATTCGGCAAAAATATAGAGTATGATTATAACTAGCTAATATGTAGAAAATGAAGGTGCAAAATTTAAATATGTTTGTGAACTTATAAGAGAAAACTATTAACAATTGTGTTTCCATAATGGATTGCATTGTTCCTTGGTAATTTAAACATATACTTTGAATTATGGTTATGCACTCTGTTTCCTGCACTATCTCTTAGCCTTTGTCGAGGTCATGAATTTTTTATCTATGTATGATACTTTCACAACTATATGAGTTATTGATAATAAATTGATTATGTCAAGTAGATTCACTTATATCTAAGGTAAATCTATCAATTAAGGGTTAACAACTTGAGTTCAAGCAAATCTTCTCTTACCAAATCCTAAATCACTCTCTAAAGAATAAGATATTACGACATACTAATATTAACTAAATCAACTTCCATTGTTGCATTAAGTTTTACACTCATTTCTGCACTCGTCAAATAGTTTATTATTCATAGACTTCACCTTGTGTTGCCTTTATTTGCCCATTAGTCTTTCTTGAGTCGCATTTTTGTGGTGGCGTTGTGCTTTCTCGAGCTCTTGTTGCTTCGCATGATATTTTAGACAGTATAGGTCTTCCTTACTCAATTAGATAGTCAACCAAGCCAGTGACCATATTTTAACTCGTGATCTAACCTTTATGTGCAGATTCTGAGAAATCATCTCTTTAAATTATTCTACGAAATAGTTTACACTCCATCTTCTGATCTGTGGTCTATTTTGTGGCCATAAATCACCTTTTTCTAACAATTTTCTGAAAATTTTGTTCGAAATCTCCAAGATATCTAAAACTTATAAAATAACCAAACAACATAAAAACATACAGAAATCTAAGTGAAACAGTTTTAAGAATAATGAAAATGCTAAGAAAATAATAAAGATATGCGCTAAACTCTAGGCACATCAAGGTGGAAAACCTATCATCATTCCTATTAGTAGTGAGGGGCGTGGTAATCCGAGTCACAAGAAATGTTAACTCCGGAATAAGTAAGGTGGAATATAGTGATTCCATTTAACAATAGTAAGGGTGACATTCAAAATTGCAACAATTATAGGGGTATTAAACTGCTAAGTCGCACCATAAAGGTCTGAAAGAGGATGGTGGAGATGAGGGCGAGGAAGGGAGGAAGGACGTACCTATTTCTAATAACCAATTCGAATTCAAGTTTAGGGCTTCAACTATAGAAGTCATTCATCTGGTTAGGACATTGGTGAGGCAATATAAGAGGGGAAGATGAACCTTTACATGGTGTTCATCTACCTAGAAGAATGATAAAGTTTCTAGGGAGTTTCTGTGGAGGCGTCGGGAGGTTAAAAGCCTTACTATGGCATACACTAGAAATTATGAACATATAAGATGTAGCTTAGACTTGATAAAGATAATGGGTGGGGACTCAAAGCTTTTCCCAATTGTGATGGAGTTGCACCAAGGGTTAGCTTCTAGATTTGCATTGGTGATAGATGAATATATTGACCGAATATATCCAAGGTGAGGTGCCAAAGTGTATGTTATTTTTAGATAATATAGTTCTGATCGAGAATACTCGCAGTGAAATTTAAGTTTGATGTTTGGTGACAACTCTAGAGTTTAAAGTTTCAGGTTGAGCAGGATCAAGATAAAGTACTTAGCGTGCAAGTTCAGTGGTGTCACATGAGGATTTTATGAATGTGAGGCTTGATTCATATGTTATCAATAAGAAAGGAAACTTCGTGAATCTTGTTTAACTATCCAAAGTAACGGGGAAATGGACGACGATGTTACACATTGTATTGGTGAAGGTTGCATTAAATAAAGGCTTTTATCCGGAGTATTATGTGATAAAAATGTGCCACCAAAACTTAATCAAAGGCTAGCTCTACAGAACGCAGGTTAGACTAGTTATGTTGTATGGAGAAGAATGTTGATCAGTCAAAAACTCTCATGTTCAGTTGAAAGTTATAGAAATGAGATGTTGGTGTGGATGTATGAGCACCTAGTATAGATAATATTTGAGATATGGATATTCAGAATAAGGTAGGAGTAGCCTTGATGGAGGATAAGATGTGGAAGGTGAGATTCAAATGGTTCAGGCATGTAAAGAAGAGATGCACGGATGTACCAGTGTGTAGGTTGGCCTTAGATAGTTGTCGCAGAGGCTAAGGCATGCCGAAAAAGTGTTGAGGAGAGGTGATTAGATGAGACATGATGCAGGTCCAGCTTGTCGGGGACATTGCGCAGCTCCAACTTACCGAGGACATAACCTTAGATAAAATATCATAGAGGACACAGATTTGTGAGAGGGTTAGTTAGGTATTTCAAGGTTGTCTCGCTTAGTCTTTCATACTGTTCTTCAATTTAATTTCTATTTACTGTTTCTAGCACTTTAATTATCGTATTATTTTATGGTAGGGACTGTTTTGTTTCGTTTTTAATATGTATTGTCATGCTTTCTTTAGCATTATGTCTTGACTTCTTCACTCCCATTTTTTCTGAACTGCATTGTAATGCTTTTAAAACAACCTCTCTACCTTGTAGGGATAAGATCTGTGGCATACACATTACCCTTTTCGTACCCCACTTATGAAATTATATTAGATATATTGTTGTTGTAATCACATGCACATGGCAAATCAA
The DNA here is from genome assembly GCA_030864225.1 of Capsicum baccatum var. pendulum. Classification (NCBI taxonomy): domain Eukaryota; kingdom Viridiplantae; phylum Streptophyta; class Magnoliopsida; order Solanales; family Solanaceae; genus Capsicum; species Capsicum baccatum. The sequence goes on from CM061560.1 coordinate 194,620,389, forward strand.
CAAGACTTCATGCTGTATTTAACCTACTATCATATTGGAGAAGTCACAATTTTTACCCCATTCCAATTTCAGTCTACCCCAACTCCATCAAGAAAATAATAGTGGTTGCCTTCTTCTTTGGCTAGAAACAGCTCAGCTGCTTTCTTGCCTATTACATTGGAGGAATTAATGAAGGGAAATAGATCAACAGAAATAGTGAGAGATTAAAATAAGTAAACTCATAGTTGTGTTAAATTTATTTAGTCGTTCAATAAGCATTAGTACATATGACCCACTTGAAAAGCCACATTTGGCTCCCCCTCTGCCCTATCAAATTTACCTATAGTAGTTAAAAGGAAAAAAGAAGAGAATTTAACATCAATAATTTGGGGCATGCAAAAGTGTTTACTTGGACAATAGTAGAAACAAACTAGCAGATTTCTTTGCATTCTTTCTCTGGTCTGGGGGACCATCCTTCTGTCAACCAACAATAACTGTGTTTTTCTAAAAAATAATAATAAATAAATAAATAATGCCTTTGCTTCTTTGTAAAATATTTTCTTCAAAAAAAATTAGGCTTAATCATCTAACTTTGTACTAATCTTAAATTCTTCGCAAGGACTTCAAGGACATTAACTTTATAGCCTAAACACAATGATATATATGAGATACTTGCTCAAAATCGAAAATACTACATATTACTAAATCCTTTAAAGTAAAATAGTTGGTGTCGAATAATTTTGTTCTGAATTATAACTACAGGATGAAACACAGGAATCATGCATGCTGTGAAATAAAGAGAAACTGCAAACATGAAATGAAGAGAAAAATATGAGTTTTGTTTGGAAAAGTATGTTGTGAATGAAAGACTATTATTACTATAAGAATAAAATAGTAAAAGTTTTGATAAAATAAAGTGTTTAATTATAAACTAAGAAATTTTAAGTTAATTAGGATGATCAACTTATGACTTTTGACCAATTTTAGCTTATCAAAAATTTGAGTGTTTACCAAATACATACATAAACCAAAAAGGTAATGCCAACTTAGTCAACATATAAGTTTAGTCAAACATCCTTTTAATCCTTTCTTTTTTCCTTTCTAAATTCTAATAATGGTTTTAGTCATTTCGAGTTGAAAAATTAATAATCTCATAACTAAAACTGTACAAAGTCTATTTCTACCCATTAGTTTGCCACTTCCAAATCCAGTTTTTGAAAAATAGCTACTGTCATAAGCTTTTAAATTTTACATGTAAATTCTTGAATATATTTTGAAATTTACCTGTGAAATTTAAAATTCCTTCATAGTGATTATTTTCATCAATTACATGTGCTGAAACATGACTATTTATTAATTTAACCCTAATTAAACCCCCACATGGGGTATTGTAATTATGGGATACTGGCCCTCTCTTGCTCATAAAACTAAATGATGTCCCCTCTTCCGAAAGCAATTCGAATTTTAACAGACTTTCGATCAACTTTCAGGCAAAATTTCCCTACTTTTATTACTTTAGTATTCTTTATATTAAATATTTGGACTTAAGTTTGGTGCATTGTTGGTGTAATTTATTTTTTTACGTCATTCATTTCTCAAGTAAAAATATAAAAATGAATCACCTGTTACAACACGTAAAAGTCACCTGATGGTGTAAAAACAAACTATACTGACGATGTACCAAACTTAAATTCTAAATATTTATGTAAGGCGTTTTAAGCTGAAATCTTGCAGTATTAGAATATTAATTATCATAATAATAAAACATTGAGCGCCATTGTGTTAATCATTATGATTCATGAACCCATGCAGTCATGAAGATTTTGAGCTGTTTTCTTTGATGAAAGGATATATTAATTCAAAATATTTAGGTTATGTATTGTCTATTTGGTTATGTTTTTGAGAATTTAAATTGCTTATTTCTTTTTAAAAGAATCGTTTATTTTAGAAAATTGAGTTGTTTGGCCAAATTTTAGAAACAAAATATTCTCTCCATTTTTTAAAAAAATGATCTACTTTGATTTGACACAAAATTTAAGAAAATAAAGAATACTTTTGAATCTTGTAGTCTTAAATTAAAGTTGTGTCAAATGTACCAAAATGTCATTTAATGTTGTGGTCTTAAACATGTCATGTGAAAAGTTGAAATTAAAGTATTATCGATAGAGGAAAGCGGTCGTTTTTTATTAAATAAACTAAAAAAAAAATAGATTATTCTTTTTTAAAAGGAGGAAGTAAGTATTTTTAGATAGCAACAAAAGTTAGTTGTGTTTCATAAACTAAGAAAATATTTTTTTTCTGGAAGCAATTTAAAATTATTATCAAGTATAAACTATTATTTAATATTAATAAAAATATTTTTAAAATTGATTAGATAAATACATACAGCTACTTTTCATAGTACTTAAAATAAGTAAATTTAAAAGTTTGATTGACTAGACTAATAATTGGAAATTGTATATGCAATGTCTTGAACAGACATTTTAAATAAAAAAAGTACTATATAAATTTATACAAAAATAAATAATTTAGTAATCTAAGCATATAAATATTTCAAGCCATCAAACGTAGACAGCAAAAATTTGTTATTTCGTTCCCAAATTGTCCAGTTGATCAGACATAATCATATCTGACAATGATGGTTGTAAATTGTAATGTAATGAGTGGCTATGTAATTTATGGTTTATTTCTGATTTTTTTTTTTTGAACAATTAATTGTATCAAAACCTGACATCATGAAATAGTATAGGATACTTTCTATGGAAGGATTGGGTTGTAAGTTTTTAATTTCTATACGAACGACGTTATATAAATTTTGATATAATATTTTTCTTGTTAATAAATTGTTTAGAAAAACTTTGAAAACAATATGCGATGTGATTGAACAATTTACCTTTCCAAATATTATTTTCCAAAAAATTACATTACAAAAGGTTTATGAGTAGCTATCCCTTTTTTATCAACATGGATTGTCGTGATGAGACTACTCCATTCTTAATGAGAGGTCTCAAATTTGAACCCTGAATATAAAGAAAATTTTGTAAAAGCATTACCCCAAAATAAGCCCGACAATGCGGAGCTTCAATGCGGATACGACACTGGGTGGAAGAAAAAAAAATTACCCCTTTCTTGTCCTTTGCAACCTTCTTTTTTATATACTAGTATAGTATATTATTTAGTTTTGCCTGAGAAGATTTCTAAATTATAAAATCAACCATTAAGTACTCAGTAGGTAACATAAAGAAAAAAATTTTTTGGCCACAAAAATTTAAAATAGTAAAAAATTATATTCATACTAAAATTAATCATTTTTTTAGATATTTTTTTTCCTTTCATCGTAAATTAATTTTTTTATCATTATTTTATTTATTACTATTTATCTGTCACGATCCCAAAATTGATAGGTCATGATGGAACTTGTCGCGATGAATCTTGACAAGTCTCTCACCCAAACTGATACACACGGAGAAAAGATTAAAATGCTCCCAATGTAAGGCTTTTAGAACGAAGCTAAACCACATATATATGATAAAAGCGGAAAGAATAAAATCAACACATGCAATCATAACTCCCAAAACTTGGTGTCAACAGTAGAAGAACTACTAATACAATCCAGAGTCAAATACATTAGAAAAATAACCACAAAGAAAAATATTTGTCTCTAAACACTAATAAAGGCATAACTAATACAGAAAGATAAAGGTGAACTCCGGACATATGAATGTCCAACCGCTACCTTGAGAAACCTGAAGGCTCCCGAAATCAATCAGTCTGAGGTGCACCCAAACCTAAAGTTGCACCGAAAGGGTGAAGTAGGAGTGAGTATGGTCCACTTGTACTTAGTAGGTATCATAGGTCGACCAAGCAAAGTAGAAAATAAAGCATACAAAATACACACTAAGGACACATTAATCACCTGCAATCAGAAAATGTCCCACAACGGTAGCCCACTTCGCTTGCACTAACAGTTTTAATATATCTCATATATTGCAACATCATACCAAGATAGAACACAAGTATGAATTATATCACATATAAGTAGAACAAGGAGAAACATGCATATACAAGATCATCAAATACAAGTAAAAGAAGATAAGACAATTACATAAAAGGCAAGTCAATACGGCAATATAACATAATATAACACAATAAAGTAAGTGCAATGTATATGATGATGATGCACGAGGTCGTCGCACAATTCTCGTATACACCTACGAAACTAAAGCTTTCCGACGTAGGATCTATGGGGGATTGTCAACCCATATACAATCCACATATCTCATATCTCCTTTCCGACACATCCCTCGAAAAGAATTTTATAAGGTGTTATAATATCTCCTCCCCGACACATCCCTCAGGGAGGGTTTTAAAAAGGTGTTGCTAGTGTTACTCAGGTGTTGCCACGGTGCTACAAACATTTCGTGAATGAGTATGATATGAGGATGTAATTTTCACAACCAATCACAATGACTATTTCAACAACCAACCTCATGATATATTTCCACAATCAACCACAATGATACGTTTTCACAACCATATAAGCCAATATCCACCCATTATTTTTGTTTCATCCATTAATTTTCACATGTCTCATATACCAACAAGTATGTATATATCACAATACACCAATGGTACCACATTAGGTATTTCAACAATATCTTGTTCACACATATTCAGAGATATCAACATCAAATAGAACTTCACACAGTCACACACAGTTATACACATCACATAACAAAATGAGTTTTAGAAAAAGAAAGGTAAAATCATAACTATACTCCAAAAATGTGTTCTTCATATTTTTAGAAACCTACAGCTGAAAATCCAAGTCAAATCGAGTAAAAAACGAGGGTAAATCAAAGAAAAAATCATTTTTAAGCTTTACCAAATAAAATCTTTGAAATTCTGGTTACAATTATAAATTAGAGTTGTTTTGAAGGTTAAATTGATGAAAAACTAGTAATTATAATATTAAATTATTATTCAAGTGAAAAGGAGTGAAATTAAAGTTTAAAATCAAGCTCTAAGATTTTTGGGGTTTTGAGAAATTAATCAAGAAATTACTAAGAAAATAGTGAATTCTTACCTTAAATCCGTAATAGAATCAAGAAATAGGTGTTAATCTAGCTTCTCAAGCTCCCACAAACTTCACTTATAAGATCCCACATTATTTTAGGATTTAACTCTCAAGAGGCAACATGAAAAAAATGAGCAAAATGGGCAAAAAGGAGGCAAAACTGCTATGCACCAGATTTTTCTTTCTTTTAAGTTCAACTCGGACTTCGATGGGGTGCCAAAGATTCATTTGGAGTTCGATATACGTAAAAGAACTATGTAGCTGCACTAAGTTCGATTCTCCAAACTCAATGGCGATATTAGTTTTTTAAAAAAAGGTTGTTTTCACAAAGTTGACCCCCGAAATTCGAAATCACAATTTTTTAAATTGAGGATCGAAATAAGATTTAAAAGCCATAAAATCACACCAAATATGTTACCACCCTAAAATAGACATTTTGAATCTGCTGGCGAAATCGAATTTTTCATTCGAGGTTGTTTCGATCAAAAGTGGGTCCCACATCTATATTTTTAATTTTCTAACTTTTCGATCAATAGGTCGAAATGAGCTCGGTGCACCGAAACACAAACCAAAGGTCTACCTAGCCTAAAATTCATATTTTGGAGTTGTTGGCGTAGTCCATTCAGTCATCCATCTTACGGATCAAAAGATATCTATATAAGTCCAAAATTAGGCTCTCTAAGCCATCAAAAATCATAATATGGCATAAATGGTACCAAAATACATCGGGAACCATGACACTCACTCCCACGCCCTAGAAATGTCATAATGCAACTATATAGAGGGGTAAAATAGTCAAATGACACAGAAATACACAATTTACATATTTCATCAAAAACCTGGTCATTACATCATTCACCACTAAAAATCTAGTTCGTCCTTGAACTAAGGCAAAGAAATACCTGAATCAATGAAGAGTTGGAGCTAAGAACTATGCATATCAGACTCGACCTACCAAGTAGCCTCATTTATAGGTTGATGTCTCCACTAGACCTTAACATCCCTAGCTAATATGTAGACTGGCTTCTCAACAAAAGACAACCGCTCATCTAACTGAATTGACTCCCAACGAGTAACATGAGACTCATCCGGAATGTAATGGCGAAGCATAGAAACATGAAAAACTAGATGAACAATTGATAGTTCAGGGGCCAATGCCCTCTCATAAGGCATATCACCAATAATTCGAAGAATCTCAAATGGACCAATATACTTGGGGTTGAGCTTGCCCCTCTTCCCAAATCTCATCACACCATTCATGGATTCAACTCGATGGAAACCACAATCACCAACACCAAATCTCAAGGCACAAAGTGTATGGTCAGCATAGCACTTCTGCCTACTCTAAGCTGCTCTTAGTCTATCCTAAATGACCCAGACTTTATCAAAAGACTTACGAAGCAAGTCTGTACCTCGAGGTCTCACCTCTAAAAGATCTAACCAACCCACTGGGAAGATACAATGCCTACCATACAACGCCTTGAAAGAAGAAATGTCGATACTGGAATAGTAGTTGTTATTATATGCGAACTCAGCTAAAGTCAAATGTTGATCCCACTAACCACCAAAATCCATCACGTATGCGTGGAGCATATCCTCCAATACCTGGATAGTCCGCTTTGACTGGCCATCAGTTTGGGAGTAAAATGTTGATCAACCCGAGTACCCAACTCATCCTAAAAAGTCTTTCAAAAGTGAGATGTAAACACAGAACCTCGATCTACAATAATGGACTTCAACATACCATGCAGATGCACAATCTCACAAATGTAGATACGAGCCAATCTCTCAGCACTGAATGAGACCTGAACCAGAATAAAATATTCTGACTTGATCAATCTCTCCATGATGACCCAAATACTGTCAGAATCATGAGATGTATGAGGCAATCCAGTCTCGAAGTCCATGGTGATCCATTCTCACTTTCACTCGGGAATGGACAACCTCTAAAGCAATCCACCAGGTCTCATATGATTGGCCTTCACCTACTTACAACATAGGCAATGAGCCATAAAATCCGCTACATTTATCTTCATACCACCCTATCAGTAATGTTGTCTCAAATCACGATACATCTAGTCACACCTGGATGGATGGAATAACTGAATAATAGGCCTTCTCCAAGATCAACCTAATATAATTACCCACTCTTGGCACACAAACCCGGCCCCCAATCCTCAAAACTCTATCTGATCTGAATTAAATGAGGCCTCCTTAACCCTTAACACCTTATCTTAAATCAACCTCAATCCAACATCATCAAACTGATGAGCTTGAATCTGCTCCATCAAATAAGATCTAGCCTCCACAAATGCAAAAACACGCCCAGGTATCAAAATATCAAGTCTAACCATTTTGTTAGCTAAAGACTAAACCTCTAAGGCTAAAGGTCTCTCTTGTCTTAAATGATGCGTCAAGCTACCTATGCTAGTCGACTTCCATCGCAAGGCATCCGCAACCACATTAGCCTTGCTTGGATGATAGAGAATAGTCAAGTCATAATCCTTATGTAACTCAAGCCAAAGGTGTTGCCTCATATTAAGATCTCACTGGAGGAAGAAGTACTGGAGGCTACGATGATATGAGAAGATCCCATAATGGACTCTATATAAGTAGTGCTTCCACAACTTCAAGACAAACACAATTGCGCACAACTCTAGATCATAGGTAGGATAATCCCTCTCATGAGTATTCAACTGACGAGATACATAAGCAATCACCTTGCCATTCTGCACCTACACAACACCTAGGCCAAATCCTGAAGCATCACAAAAAAGGGGTAAAACCTACACCCTCCCTGGACAAAGTTAAGATAGGAGCTGAAGTCAACAAATTCTTAAGCTTTTGAAAGCTCGCCTTAGAAGCATCAGACCACTAAAAAGAAATTTTCTTCTAGGTAAACTTGGTCAACGGAGCAGCAATAGAAGAGAAACCCTCAATAAAACGCCGATAATAGCTTTCTAAGTCAACAAAACTCCAAATCTAGGTTGGCGAAGTAGGTCTAGACCAATCACGAACCGCGGCAATCTTGGCTGGATCAACCATAATATCTTTATTAGTCACCACATGACCCAAGAAATAGACTCCAACCAAAACTGGTACTTAGAGAACTTTGCATACAACTTCTCATTCCTCAATCTCGAAGCACAATCGGCAAATGCTCTTCATGCTTAGTCTCACTCTTAGAATACACCAACATATCATCTTTAAATATAATAACAAAGGAGTTGGGATATGATTGGAATACCCAATTCATCCACTCCATGAATGCAATAGAAGCATTGGTCAACCCAAAAGATATGACAAAAAACTCGTAATAACCATATTAAGTCCTAAAAGTTTGCTTTGAAATATCTAAACCTCTGGTTCTCAACTGGTGATAACCGGACCTCAAATTAATCTTCAAAAACACCGCAGCACCCTGTAGCTAATTAAATAAGTCATCAATACGGGGAAGAGGACACTTATTCTTAATCGTCACTTTATTCAACTGTCGATAATAAATACAAATACGCATAGACCCATCTTTCTTCTTCACAAACAAGATAGGCGCACTTCAAGACAATACACTAAGTCGGATAAATTCCTTATCCAACAACTCCTACAATTGATCCTTCAATTCTTTTAACTCAGTTGGGCCATCCTATTAGGAGAAGTGGAAATACACTTGGTGCCTGTCTTAACATTAATGGCAAAATCAATATTTCGATATAGAGGCATATCAGACAAGTTCGTAGGGAACACATCTATAAACTCATAGACAACACGGATAGAATCCAAGAAAAAAGGTGAAACAACACTGGTGTCATGATTATGAGCCAAATAAGATAAACATCCCCTCTCAATCAATTTTTGAGCCTGAGCATAAGATATAATTCTCTTAGGATCCGAATGAAGTGTATCCTTCCAAGCTATCTTTGGCACACCTGGCGAAGCTAAAGTCACAGTCTTAGAAAAATAATCTAAGACAACATGATAAGGAGCTAACCAATTCATACCCAAAATAACATAAAAAATGACCATATCTAACACAAAAAAGCCTACCAAAGTCTCATGCCCGGCAAAAGTCATAACACAAGATTGGTGCACCTAATCCACCACTAAAGAATCACCTACTGGGATAGATACACGAATAGACATGGCAAGAGGCTCACTAACAGAATCAAAATCAAAAGAAAAATACACAAACACAAAGGAGAAAGTCGATCTGAGATCAAATAATATAAATTCAGGTCTGAAATAAACGAGGATGATACCTGTAATCACAGCATCAGAAGCCTCTACCTCTGATCTGGATAGTATAGCATAATACTGACCATGACTACCAGTTGTATGGGTGGCCCTGTCATACCCGATTTTTACCTAAGATCAAAACGAGCATGACATTATGGACTCTAAAAATAACTAATTTATACCGAGTCGCCACCTAATTTTTAAGGAAAAATAGGAAACCTACTTATTTATTAACAAGTATGACTTTATTCTAATCTACGAAACCAATTTAGATCCTACGTAAGGGTTCAAATTATTATGAAGGGAAGGTATTAGGCACCCTTCAGAATCCACAAATGTGATTTTCGGTCAGACTTAGGTTTTTACATGACGAAGAAAAAGTCAATATTGATAAATACAAATCTAAAATATACATTAAAATAATATAAACAATTTTCATATAAAGAATGTATAAATTACATAAATTTTTGTATATAAAAAATGTGTGCAAATGATCAAAAATATATAAGAATGTGCATGAAAAGAAAACAAAAATTAAATAAAGAAAAATTTATTTTAAAGAAAAAGATTCCGCAATATCTTTTAAGGTATAAGTATGAATTAATTGATCAAATATCTAAATTAACTTAATTTTTCTACAAATATAACGGCCTAAATTTACCTAAACGTGCAATAAAGGTTGCATAAGTGAAAGTATTCCCGCCCAACGCCCCAAAAAATAAAGTTTTCACTATGATAATATTTGTACAAGTATAAGAATATAAAAATAAAATACAAAATGTAAAGTCTTCTTTGAAGAACATTCCCGACGAGTATTTTCAATAACCTGTACAAAACACTCTCATAAAAATTTTAGTAACGAATAAGTAATCAATAAATTAAAAAAAAAACTACGTATGCATATATGTATATAAGAAATAGATTTTTACTAAAAAGTGGGCTCAGATAAAGTTTTAAAATATTATAAGACTTTCATCATCACCCAAATTTATTTATTTTATTACGTATTTATATACGTAATATCCATCTTTTATTTGTGCAGGCCTCGAAAATCGATAGAAAATTTCTTCATTGGCCAAGTGTCGACCCTTAATATAAAATAATAACTTTGATAAAATAAAGTCCGTCTTTTGTAATGGGGTGGCCTCAAATATCCAGACTGAGAGATAATTTCAATGATCAAGTGCCTCATTATTCATCTGTTTAAACAAGTAAGATATCTCAAGGCAACACAAAATAGATCAAAAAATAGCCAAACAGCGGAGGAACGAGACCATCACTTGAGTTAATTACGGGCTCTAAGTCAATATGAATTTAGCAATATAATGTAAATCAATGCAAGAATAACAACAACAACAAAACAATGCAGCGAAACAATCCACCAAAATCCACTGAAACACAAAATATCAACAGAAATCCCACCAGAATACAAAATTTCAACGGCAATCAAGATATGAGCAGCAAGAATATATTAGTAGCAACAATAAAACATAATAAATATATATAAAAAATGTAGCCAACATAATCATGTAGCAAAAAATGACAGAATTTCACCAAAAATAGAAAGCTCCGCCAGAGAATGAACTTTTCAGCTAGATTTGTGGCAAATGAGGGAGGGGGAAGGATGGGGGCGGCAAATTTTTTTTGTTAGTGGGTGGAACTCGCTGGCCATCAACTCCAGCGAGCCAGCAGCGAAGCGAAGGGGCAGGAAGAGGCGGCATATGGAGATTTAGTGGTGAAGCAGCCATGGCGTTAGTTTTGGAAGAAAGAGAAAGAGTGTTTGAGAGGTGCGACTTTTGTTTTGATGGAATTTGAGAGAGAGAAAGTGAGGGGAGAAAAGAGAGAGAAATATGCGCGTGTGTATATATCTATTGGTGTGTGTATTAAAAAATAAAATCCCCTTATTTATAATATAAAATAACACATTATATTAACCAAAAAATAAAAATATGACTCCTCTTGTTTCCCTAACGCTCAATTTGAACCAAGGGATATTGTTTAATAGATTTTTCATCCTTTTAACCAATGAATAAAAAAAATTTATCCAAAAAGTAAAAATCTCAACCCGTCACTTCAAGTGTCATCTTTTAAAAAGTGATGATACCATGACTTGACTGATTTGCTGTTTTGTGTATTAAAATAATTCAGCCGATACTGTCTTTTTAAGTAATGTACAAAAATATGAATGTCGATATATAATTACAGAAAAATACAAACAATAAATATAATAAAATCATCTAAAAAAAATATGCTATAAATAATTAAAATTATAATATGTAAAGAAAAAAGAATTGCAGTGTTATGTTATGTACGTATGCAGATGACTGTGCAAAAATATTAAAATGATAATAAACTGATAAAAATTCTAAAATTTACAAAATTAAAGATAATTATCAATAAATTATGCAAAATTAAAATATGACAATAAATTGATAAAAAATCCTAAAAAATGATGATTATCTTACTTTGCTAAAAAATTACAAAAATGTGTGAAAAATTACATTTTATGTACTTTAACAATTATAAAACCTAAAAGTGCTAATTTTAAGTATGGAGAGCCAAAATTGGGAGTCAACAGGCCCTACGACCGCCAACTTCCTGAGTGGTCCCACTGCCACCCCCACGAGCTGCACTACCTCTGCCCCTTGCACCTCTAGTAGCACCCCTACCCCTTACAACTGGAATAGGAGTAGCTCGAAACACCCGGTGGGGACAGTCCCTGGCCACATGGCCACCCGAAACTACTGAACTAGAAGATCCACCTCCTGAACTCTGTAAAGTAGTCTGCACTAGACTATCATGGTATCCACGAGAAGCTTTAAAATCTCTACCTCGAGAAGTCTGACTCCTAAACTCACCAAAACATTGCGCCTTCTTGGTGCCTCCCTGAGATGCACTAAGAATACCTTCTGTCATCTTCGCATGATCCATAATACTCTGAAAAGAATCCCCAAACACAACCATCAAAGACGTAGCCAAATGAAGGAAGACATCCAAACCCTTTACAAATTTTTAAATCTTCTCAGACTTGGTGGAAATGCTATCATAGGAATATCTGGATAGGCAATAGAAGCATGCCTCATACTCAGCAACTATCATGGAGCACTGCTCTAAATGATCAAACTCATCCCGCATACGATCTCTCAAACTGAAAGGCTCAAATCTCTCTAGGAAAGTCTTGGTGAATTGATCCAAGTCATCTCGGGAGAATCACGGGGTCTACAACTCACAAACAACCTCCTCCAAACTCTAGCAATATCTCTAAACTGATAGGTTGTATAAGCAACAACATCTGCGCAAAAAGAATGAAAGACAACTCAAAACACAAGGTATGAAAGAACTTTTCATGATAAGGAATAAAATAAGAAAGGTTTCCTAAAGATATCCTATAGCCTCTCGAAGATAAAAGCGGACGTCTACGTACTGATCCGCTAGATTCTATTAGACATTTTGTTCTTACACTATTGAGACCAATGAAACTTGGCTGCTCTGATACCAATTTGTCACGATCCAAAAATTGATAGGTCGTGATGGCACTTGACGCAATGAACCTTGACAAGTAATCCTTTCACCCAAACTGATACACACGGGGAAAAGACAAAAATGACCTTAAGGTAAGGCTTCTAGAACGAAGTCGAACCACATAGATATAATAAAATCAACACATGCAACCATAACTTCCAAAATCTGGTGTCAACGGTATAAGAACTACTAATACAATCCTGGAGTCAAATACGTCAGAAAAATAACCACAAAAAAATATTTGTCTTTGAACACTAATAAAGACATAACTAATACAAAAAGATAGAGGTGAACTCCAGGCGTATGAATGTCCAACCACTACCTTGAGAAATTTAAAGGTGCCCAAAAACAACCAGTTTAAGGCGCACCCAAACCTAAAGTTGCACCGAAAGAGTGAAGTAGGAGTTAGTACGGTCCACTTATACTTAGTAGGTATCATATGCCGATCGAGTAAAGTAGAAAATAAAGCATACAAAATACACACTAAGGGCATGTCACCTACAATCATAAAACATCCCACAATGTTAGCTCATACCGTTTGCACTAACAGTTCTAATATATCACATATATTACAACATCACACCAAGATAGAACATAAGTATACATTATATCACATATAAGTAAAACAAAAGAAAATATGCATATACAAGATCATCAAATACAAGTAAAAAAAAATAAGACAATTACATAAATGGCAAGTTAATATGACAATACAACACAATATAAACACAATAAAGTAGGTACAATGTATATGATGATGATGATGTTGATGCACGAGGTTGTCGCACAATCTCAGTATCCACCTACGGAGCTAAAACTTCTCGGAGTAGGACCTATGGGGGACTTGCCAAATCGTATACAATCAACAGATCTCATATCTCCTTTCCAGCACATACCTCTAAAAGAGTTTTATAAGGTGTTACAATATTTTCTCCCGGCATATTCCTCGGGGAGGGTTTTAAAAAGATGTTGCCAGTGTTACTCAGGTGGTGCCATGGTGGTGCCAACGTTTCATAAATGAGTATGCTATGAGGATGTAATGCTCACAACCAATCACAACGAGTATTTCCATAATCAACCACATGATATATTTCCACAATCAACCACAATGATACATTTTCACAATCATGTGAGCCAATATCCACTCATTATTTTCGTTTCATTGATAAATTTTCACATGTCTCATATACCAACAAGTATGATTATATCACAACACACCAATGGTACCACATTAGGGATTTCAACAATATAATACAATTATTCACATGTATTCAGGGCTATCAACATCACATAGGACTCCACACAGTCACATACATCACATAATATCTCAATTTTGACAATTACATCACATATAGTCCCCCACATGGGCACAACACATAAATAGCCATTTTTCATGATTAGTTTTCACCTTTAACATGTATTTTGCACCAACATTTCTACCCAACCCAGTCTGAAAGTGTTACTTCATAACCTACCTTAAATCCAAAATACTGTAACCAAGACTTTACTCTCAAAGACTTACTCCTCACGAACAGTCTCAAAGTTCACTAAAAGCGTCAAATATGGAATCTACGTGTCGAAATAAAACCAACGACATCCATATTGACTACTTTTGATTTGGGGTCAAAATGGACCCTGAAATGGATTTTTTTAAAAAGATGAAAAAAATCAGAACTTTACTCCAAAATCTTATTTTTCATATTTTTAGGAGCCTGCAGCTGAAAACCCAGGCAAATCGAGTCAAAAACGAGGTTCAAATCGAAGAAAAATCATTTTTAAGCTTTATCGAGTAAAATCTTTAAAATTTGAGTTAAAATCAAGAATCAGAGTTGTTTTGAAGGTTAAATTGATGAAAAAATAATAATTATAATATTAAAATATTATTCAAGTGAAAAGAAGCGAAATTGGGGTTTAAAATCAAGCTTAAATATTTTGGAGGTTTTGAAAAATTAATCAAGAAATTACTAAGAAAATAGTGAATCTTTACCTTAAATTCATAATAGAATCAAGAAATAAGTGTTTATCTAGCTTCCCAAGCTCTAACAAACTTTACTTTTAAGCTCTCACACTATTTTAGGGTTTAACTCTCAAGAGGCAAGATGAAAAAAATGAACAAAATGGGCAAAAAGGAGGGGAAAAGCTATTTTTATACCAAAACAAATTGCTATTCACCAGATTTTTCTTTCTTTTAAGTCCAATCCAGACTCAGATGGGGTGCCTGAAATTCGTTCAAAGTCCGATATACGCAAACGAACTATGTAATCACACTAAATTTGATGCTCCAAACTCAATGGAGATATCATATGTTTGAAAAAAATATCATTTTCATAAAGTTGACCCCCGAAATTCGAAATTATAATTTTCTAAATCAAGGACGAAATGAGATTTAAAAGCCGTAAAATCACACCAAACATGTTACCACCCTAAAATAAATATTCTGAATCTGCTGAGGAAGTTGAATTTTTCATCCGAGGTCGTTTCGACTAAAAGTGGGTCCCACACCCATATTTTAAATTTTTCAACTTTTCGATCAATAGGTCGAAATGAGCTCGGGTGCATGGGGACCCAAACCAAAGGTCTACCTAGCCTAAAATTGATATTTCGGAGTTTCCAGTGTAGTCTGTTCAACCATCCATCACACGGATCAAAAGATATTCACATAAATCCAAAATAAGGCTCTCGAAGACATCAAAAGTCATAATATCCCATAAATGGTACCAAAATGCATCGAAAATTGTGTCAATCATGCCCACATTCCAGAAATACTATAATGCAACTACAGAGAGGGATAAAATAGTCAAATCACACAGAAACACACAATTCACATATTTTATCAAAAAGTTAGTCGTTACATTCTCAATACATCAAAAATTATCCCAATACATGAAAATAGATAAATTACATAGAAATTATCTAGTATTACATAAAATTTATCAATATTTAAATAATTTTTAATTTTTTTGCTGAAATATAATTTTTAGTTTAGTATTACATAAAATAAGCAATTATTGAATCCAACACAAAATTAGTCATTGTTGTTATGATTTCATTTATGTGGTTTCATTTAGAATATAATTTTTCTCATGATAATTTAAATAATTTATTTTTTTATTTCAAACTTTTTCTGTCTATCTTTAGAAATACGGCAAGAAGAAGTCAATATAAAATTTGAAAATTTTGCATAAAAATCTTCTTAGTTGAACTAGATGAAAAATCCTAATATATTTAAAACATCAATATAACTAAAATTTTACCCTATGTTAACATTACAGTAAATTATATATAACTCATAAGAAAAATACACAAAGGAATGCATAAAAAATATTGAAGTGTTTTACAACTAAAATTTTGCATATTTGAATAATTTTTTAAAAGTAATTTGAAAATATTTTAATAACGACAGTAAAAAATTAAAACACTTTAGATGGGGTAGATATTGACAAGTTATAAAACTCATAAAAATTATTTGGTTCATAAGTGTCGGCTCTAGTTAATAACAACCCAAGAGAGTCACACGTTAATGTTGCAGTCTTGCATCACTATGTTACGACAATTTGATAACTTGAAAACCACTATTTATATTTGTTTTTAATGTATGTAACATCTAATTAAGTAATTAGATTAATTGCTATTTTTTTATAAATTTAAACTGCATATTTAAATTATTTTTTTTTAAATATGATGTGAAACTATTTTATTAACAAGAATAAAAACTCAAAACTCTTTAGACATCGACACATTATGTTTTAAAAAATAAAATGAATGTTTACATAATCAAGTGATGATCTTAGTTAACAACAACCTAAGAGAGTGATCACACATTGATATTGTAGTCTTGCATCCCTATATTAAGTCGATATGACAATTGTGAATCATTGCTTAATTTATTATTAATATGACATTTAATTAAGGAATTTTATTATTTATTATATATAAATAAATTTAATTATATATTTAAATAAGTTTTAAACATAATTCGAAAATATTTCAACAAAGAAAATCAAAATTCAAAGCATTTTAGATATTATAAATATCAACACATTATAGAAATCATATAATTTATAAGTGTTGATCCTAATTAATTATACTAAACAATCCTATATTATGACTCAGTTAATTATAGACCCTTTATATTTTAAAATCAAACACTTACATCTTTTTTATTATGAAAATTGTATAGTATATATATAGTTAGCTAGTTAGTTAGTTATACTTTCATTTATGTAGGATTACATACAATATTTAAATATTGTTAGAAAAATATGGATAACATTAATGGAGTATAACTATACGGTTTTCATAATAAAAAAGATGTAAGTGTTTGATTTTAAAATATAAAGGGTCTATAATATATATATAAGAATTTAAAGCGAACAAAATAAAACTAAAATGAGTATTATATATTTATTGAATCACTCGAAGAAAACACATTTTTAGTAAAATCACATTTCTCAAAATTCATAGGTCTCTTTTTTGTTGTTGGACCATAAATATTATGTGGCTTCCCTCTAATGCAGGCTAGGAAGAATGTCTTTTGACTGCAATGACCCAAATTTTTAATAATATTATTTACACTATAAACTGGTTTCTTTATTACATATATTAATTATTCTATTTTTTAGAAAAAAAAAATAAACTACATGATTTAAACAATTTTTTAAATTTAATTTAAAAGTATTTTATTTACGAAAGTTAAAACTCTAAACTCTTTTAACATGATGAACATCGGTATATGGCAGAAATCATAAATATATTCCATATGTATCGACCCTAGTTAACATCAACCTAAGAAAGTCACGTATTAAAAATATAGTCTTGCGCTCCTATGCTACGCCAGTTTAATAATTTGTGAATCATTACTTATATTTGTGCATATTTTATGAGCTAAATTTTAAGTCTAAAATTTGTATATTGAAGTATCTTTTAAATATAATTTGAAAATATTTTAATAACTACAGTCAAATGATAAATACTTTAGACATGGTGTACATCGACAAATTATAAAAATCAGATTGTTCATTAGCGTCGACTCTAGTTAATAACCCAAGAGTCACATATTACTATTGTAGTCTTGCGCCCATATGTTACGACGATTTGGTGACTTGGCAATCATTAATTATATTGGTTATTATTATGACATCTAATTAAATAATTTTATAAATTATTGTGCTTAAATAAATTTTAAATATAAATTTAAATATACTTTGAAAATATTATAATAACGATAGTAAAAAATCAAAATACTTTACACATGATAGAGGTCGACACTTTATCTAAATCATAAAAATCATATGATTCATAAGTGTTGATCCTATTTTATAACAATCCAAGAGAATCACGTATTAGTGTTGAAGTTTTACATATTTATTAGTTATCATTTTTAAAAAATAAATTAGATATTTAAACAATTTAATGATGACCATAGTTAACATCAACCTAAGAGAATACCCATGCATTAATGTTGTATTTTGTGCCCCATGCTAAGCCGATTTGATAACTTGTAAATCATTTGTTAAATTTTTTATTAATGTGACATCTAATTAAGTAATTTTATTATTTATTATGTTTAAATAAATTTAAAAATTATATATTTGAATTATTTTTTATGTATATAGTTTTAAAATATTTCAATAAAGATAGTCAAAGCTCAAACACTTTGAAAATGATAGACATAGACACATCATAAGAATCATATAATTTATAGTGTCGACCTTAATTAATTACACTAAACACTAACATATTCTATATTATGAAATTCTTACAGTTACCTCCTCCAATAACACCATCCCTATTTTTTGTAAAAATATTTAAACCTTATATATGATGGAAGTTCTACACAAATTAAACTTCATTTAACTAATTATATATAAAATATTTTTGAAGGAAAAAATAAATAAAAGCTAAAGTAAAAAGAGATTATTTAATAAAATATTAATTAAATTAAATTATATTACATATTTAAAGCCATAGAAAGTTATTACTAAAAGCTGGGTATGTCTTACTAAATAATTTGTATCATATGCTATTTTCAAAAAAATATTTATTCTTTTTTTGAACAGATGCATTAGTAATCTCTATTTTTTACCCTTATCTTAAAATTGCATTTATTTGCTTCTCATTTTCCAACTTTTACTTCTTGCGATCTCATGAAATTGTTCATAAATTATTTTTTTTTTTTTTACTTAGCACAATTATGTTAGTATCTAACTTTTCAATTAAAGTAGAATTTGTTGCTGAATAAGATTATAGACCTACATTTTTTTTACTTTTTAATCATATTTATGTACATTATATTTATATGCTTGTTATTTGCTCATCATTTTATATCTTTCTTTTTTTGAAAAAAATCATATTTGTGGTAGTTCTAGCATCACCAACACTGAATGATTAGAGTGACCAAATTATTACACGTAGGAACTGATACTACTTAATAATATATCCATCTTTATATATATTTGATTTAAATTATTTCTTCTTATTATATATTTCTTTCATTTCATATTATTGAATTACTAGTATAGGTATCCACGTGATGCGCGGAATCTATTTTTAAAAATATTTATTGAAAAATGTTATATTATTCATTTTGAAATAATAAAATTAATGAATTTACAATTTTTTTAGATGTATGAAAAGAACAATATTAATATTTTCTTTAATTATATTTAGTTGGCTGATTTTTAAAAATATTAATATTAAATAATTGTTAATTTTGTTGTTGAACCTTTACGTTTATATTTTTAATCAATTAGCTATTACAATTCTTACCTTCCATTTCAAATTTCAATTGTTTTACCTATCAATTCAGCCTCAACAACTAACTACACTTTTTTTTAAAGGTTCAATTTTCATTTCAAACACTAAAAGTACTTAATTGTGTCAATTATAAAACTTCTAATTCCAAATTTTAAATTTCGCCACTCTCAATTGAAAAGCTAAGTAAATGCGATTTATTATTTTATTTTAAGTTTTCAGAGTTTGTTCTATTTTTTGAATTTTTACATTATTTAATTTAATTATTAATATATTTTAAGTATTTTATATTATATTTATTATAATATCTTCCAAATTAATTCAACTAAAATTTCTCAAATCATTCACCCCCTTCCCAACCTTTACCCCACCACCACCACCCCCTCCCAATTTTAATTTTTATATAAAAAATTGTTTACCTCACAAACCTTACCACTAACCTATCCTCCCCCAACCAAAATAAATAAATAGATTTTATTTTATTCTTTTGAAAAATTGTTTTACTTTACCCCAACTACGCCCCTCCCGACCGCTCATCCAGTTGCCCGACGCAACCACCCCTCCCCCCCTTCCCAAACAAATAATTTTTTTTTTTGAATTATTATTTTTTCTTGCACCCCCTAACCTGACCTAAAGTTTTTTAAAACGTTTAACTTTAAAAAAAAAAATGTTTTCCTACCCCCTAGCCTCATCCCTCGCCTACCTTACCCACGTATCCCGCCCCAACGACTCTCTCGTTTATCAAACATGTGTCTCTTTATTTTTGTTTATTTTTATTATTTTGTGTTAGATATACACAAAGGCTTTTAAAAAATATCTTTATTGTATTGATAAAATATCAAGTATCAATTTATTTTAGCATATATACTATGACTAGTGTCACATAATAACATCAAATAAAGTTATCTATTCCCGAAGCTTAGAATCAAACTAATAGCTACTTAATAGTATCTTCATTGCTCAATAGTCTTTTCAATTTTTCGTTTTCTTTCGTTATACTAATAGAAAAAGAATGCAAAAATACCACATGTTAGTATAAGATTAATAAACATTCAAATCAATAAGATTTTTTTCTAAAATTTGAAAGTAAAAAATAAGTCAATTGAAATGGCGTCTGAGGAGTGTTAATCCTCATTTTCTAAGTTCTTCCATGTCATGGTCTAATTATCTTAAAAGAGTAGAAATGTGAATATGATGTTCTTTACACGAATGATCTGATAAACCTCATTTACATATTTTGATTTTTCATTGTATTTTTATTTTCAAATATTTTGTTTTGCATTGTTGAGATATTTATGTACATTAGATTAGTGAAAATTTCAAATTATTTTGCTACACCTATGAAAAAAGATAAATATAATATTAATTATAAATAATTAAAAAAATATGAACATGCCTTAACAATTATGAGAGAAATCTTTTGTGCATAACTTACAAATATAAAACTTAATTCTTTTGATTTTTCTCAAAATAATTGGCTAGTGCCAAGTGACTTATTTTTATGTCTATAAGTAAATATTTTTATATGATTTTATCGATTAAATTCATAATTAATATGTTTATTATAAAAACCTATACTATCCATGCTGGTAATTGAATGACTAAACTTATATGTTGCACGTTTTTTTATGACTATCTTTTATATGAGTTTTTTTCTTAAAAGTTTTTATTCTTTGTGGCGATTGGACACATTTCCTTTCCTAGTGGATATATGTACTATTTTCAATTTTCTTATACAATCACAAATTATTAATTTTAATTAAAAGATTTTAAATTTACATCAAATTATATAAGAAAGAAGCTTAGTTTCTCAATAAATGTCGACTTGACGAAAATTCTCCATAAAAGTTGATGTTTTTTTTCCGTATTCAAATTTATTTATATTTAGTAAAAATCAGACAAACAAAATTAGATTAAAAAATATAATTTACTTGAATTTAGACTAGGATATAGTAGATATAAATTAGCTTGTTAAATGTAATAGTAAAAAGGTTAAACAAAAAAATCTAAAAAGTGAAGAATATAATGATCAATAATCAAGAAAGAAGAAAGAAGCGTAAACTATATATCAATATAGAAGTATATATAAGAGATATTAAGAAGATAGAACTTTATTCAAATTCAACTATTTTAAGATTGAAATTTAATATCAGAATAAATATTTACTTACTTGAATTAAGAGATGGATATAGTAAAAAAAAAATAGTCTGCAATACGATTATTATCCATCTACATATAAAAAATTAAAATATTAAAAATAATAAAATATTAAATAACGAAGAATTTAAAAATACAGTAAATGAAGCCAATGATCAATTAAAAAAGAATAGAAAGAAGCTTAACATTACTTATTATCGTAGTAGTATATATAGGAGAGGTTAAGAAGAGAGAACATCGTTCCATCTCAAATTTTCTTTAAATTCAAATTTAAATATCATATCAATTTGTTTAAAAAAGATTAAGTTGTTACTCTTTCTTATCCATACTTTTTAAAAAATAATACATATTTATCTTATAATTCATATTTGAATGAGATAATATACTTGAAACCGCTATTTAAATTATACCTTAGTTATATAAAAAAAATATTTTTTTTACTATCAATTTTGTTAGAATAGATATATACAAACGAAAATTCAAGATATTTTGTTTTACTTTATCCACAACACTAGCTGCTCTGTTGTTGTTGTTGTTGTTGTTATTGTTACGGTTTCTTTTTTAAATGAAAAGTACTACAACGTATGTATGTATGTATATATGTATGTATGTATGTATGTATTATTATTATTATTATTATTATTACTATTATCTTTTATTTTATATGTAAATAAATTATATTCAAATATATTTTATAACGTTTAATTTCAAAGTGATAAGTTTAAAATAGTAAAAGTCTATTAGAACTCTTTCATTATGAGTTTCTATTTTCAAGTTAATGATTTTTTTTAAAAAAAATAAGATAACGTTTTTCAAATTCAAGTATTTTATTTTTCAATTCAAAAATTTTATTACAATATTTATAACTTTGTCCTAAAAATTGTCACATGGCTTCCTATTGTATTGCCACTTGACTTCTTCTGATGCTTCTAGTTTTGCTTTTATATTCATTTCATATTATTGAATTATATTTAGTGAATGGTCATTTATATTTATTACCATTTTTCAATGTTGGAATTGACTTTTAAGTTTAGAAAATAATAAAATTTTTAATTTTCTTTAATTAAAAAAACAATTAATTTATTTTAATAGAAACAGGTCATTACGGTCTTTTATAATTATGATCAAATTTAAAGTAAATTTTTGTGACCATTTAGCATTTTTCATAAATAAATTATGGTTCATAATCCATAAGCAAAAAACTGTTCCACCTTTAATTTGGTGCAAGTGAATGGTAAAGACACATAGAGTTGTTACTTCCTCAATTGCATATTAATTGACCTTCTTTTTAAAAATGTTTGCTTCAATTTAGTTGTTCAAATTCTAAAATCAAAAGTATTTTAAATATATGTTTTCCATTTTACCTTTGGTAAGAATACTAAATACAACAACAACAACAACAAACCCAGTGTATTCCCACATAATGGGGTCTGGGGGGTAAGATATACGCAGTCCATACCTCTACCTCTAAAGAAGTAGAAAGGTTGTTTCCGATAGACCCTCGGCTCGAGACACGAGATACTACACAGATACATAGTAAAGCATAGAACAAGATGTCATAACATAAATACTACACCCATAAGTAATAAAAAACAGAGAAAAACAAACAGATTCGTAATAAAACATGGAACAAGGTATCATAGCAAGAATAATATCCCCACCAAGTACTTCCCTACACTAGCGCCCCAAACTGACCCTAGCCTTCTGCCCTAATTCGCGTCCTCCAGATCTTCCTATCTAGGGTCATGTCCTCAGTGAGTTGTAACTGCTCCATGTCCCGCCTAATCACCTCACCCCAGTACTTCTTCGGCCTACCCCTACCCCGCCTAAAACCCTCCAAAGCTAGTCTCTCACACCTATGAACCGGGGCATCCATGCCCCTCCTCATCACGTGTCCGAACCATCTCAATCGGACTTCCCGCATCTTATACTCCACTGGAGTCACACCAACCTTCTCCCTGATAGTCTCATTCCAAACTCTATCCCCTCTAGTCAGCCCACACATCCAACGCAACATCCGCATTTCTGTCACCTTCATCTTTTGAATGTGGGAGTTCTTAACTGGCCAACACTCCGCTCCATATAACATGGCCGGACGGACCACCACCCTGTAGAATTTGCCTTTAAGCTTGGGCGGCACCTTCTTATCACACAACACCCCCGATGTGAGCTTTCACTTCATCCATCCCGCCCCAATACGGTGCGAGACATCCTCGTCAATCTCCCTGTTACCCTGAATCACGGACCCGAGTACTTGAAACTATTCCTCTTACATACCTCCTGTGATTCCAACTTCACTACCACCTCATTCTTCAGCCTCACGTCATTAAACTTGCATTCCAAATACTCTGTCTTGCTTCTAAATAAATTCACAATTTTCAAAATTATTTAATGGTGCATAAATGATCTCAAATCTCAAAGTTAAAATTAAATGTTTCAATTATAAATACTCAATGTTCTAGACATAATGCATGGAATGGAGTAATATGTATCAAATTTTAATATTGAGAAAAGACATCTTTTTCCCCCTGAACTTGTCCTCCAAACTCACTTTAGCACTTAAACTTAACTTTCGTTTATTTACCCCTCTTAACATCTTTAAAGTGTATTTGTTTGACCCTTAAAGCTGACGTGATATTTTTTTAAAAAAAGGGGCGCGTTCATTTATTAAAAAAGATTAATTTCAGTAATCTTATATTTAAAGTATAATAAAAAATTAAAAAAATTAAAATTAAAATAAAAATAAAAAATGGACACTTTTTTCTTCTTTTTTCTTCAAATCATCATCAACAACAACACTCAAACCTCCATTAAAAACCTCAATTTTTTTTCACTTTCCTCCATTAACAACACTACTCAAGAACAACACTTTCCTTTAATTTTTTTCACTTTCCTCCATTAACAACACCACCCAAGAACAATACTTTCTTTTATTTTTTTCACTTTCCTCCATTAACACCACCATCCAAGAACAACACTTTCCTTTAATTTTTTTCACTTTCCTCCATTAACACCACCCAAGAACAAACATGAAAACACTATTAAATAATTTTCTCCATTGAACACCATCTCAACCTTCAATCCAACTCCCTCAAAATTTAAATAAAAATTAAATTAAATTAAATTAAATTAAATTGATGATTTTGTTTTTGAATCACTTATCATCAATGAGATTTCTTTTATTTTTTACTTTTGAATTTTTTTATTAATAAGACAATTTAAAAAATTTTATTTTAACTTGATGAAAATATTTTTGTGTTTGAATAGGAAAGAAGAGAGTAGGGGTGGGGGCCTGGAAGGGTGGGGTGGGGGTGGGGATGAAAGGGAAGAAAGGATGGCAGGTGGGTGGAGGGGGGGCTGGAAAGGGAGAAAGAACGGAGGGTGAGGTGGGGTGAGGAGGGGGGACTGGAAGGGAAGAAGAGTGGGGGAGGTTGCTGGAATAGAGAAAGAGATTGGGGCGGAGGGGGGATTGAATTTTTTATTTAATATATATATATATATATATATATATATATATATATATATAGTTAATATATATATATATATATATATATATATATATATATATATTTTTCTTTTTAAAATAAAAATACATAAAAATAGTATGTGTGTCGGATTTTTTTAAAAATTTTAATTTTTTATGTGGCAATAACCTGACACTAATGTGGCACTGATTTGGTACTGACATGGCACGTGTGTAACCAACTCTCCGTTGTGAGAGTGGTATTTAGTTTTGAGGGGTGAAACAAATAAAATTTAAAGATGTTAAGGGGAGTAAATTAACAGAAGTTAAGTTTAAGTGCTAAAGTGAGTTTGGAGGATAAGTTCAGGGGGAAAAAGATGTATTTTCTCTTTAATATTTAATCATTGCATTGATTATTGCATGTTAAAAGACATACAAAGGTAAATATGTAAATTGCATCTCCATTTAAAAAAAATCTTTTTGGACATAAAATTTGGCCATAATAGTAATAAATCCTATTTGCACTATAAACTAGTTTTCATTTGGACATTTTTACCTCTTTCATCTTAAATTTAAAATTCTTTCATTACTTATTTTATTACTATTTTTCAATACATTGAAGACTATCCCAATACATAAAAATGGATAAATTAACATAATTTTCATAAATATGATTGCATAGTACTTATTGCTTGAAAAGGATAGTTTAGGATAAAAATAATAATATAAAATTAATTAATTATATTCTCATATATCCAAAATCAATGTGACCAAAGTAGTATTATTTAAAAATTTTAATTTAACATTATATATTTATGTATCATATCTACTTAATTATGTATTTTATCATATAAATAATTCTTATCTTTTTAATCTTTAATTTTAAATTTTATATCTCTTTATTTTACATAGATAAATAGGAGGTATAGATATATATCTTAAAACCTATCAATATTTTGAATAACTTTTAGTTTTTTATTTTTGTTGAAATCTGATTCATAATTTAGTATTACATAAAATAAGCAATTATCAAAATTTCCAACACAAAAAGTTAATTATTTTTTTATGAATTCAGTTGTACAATTTTAATTATGCTATAATTTTTCTCTTGATAAGTCAAACAATTTTTTTTTTCATTTCAAATCTTTTCTATCTATTTTTAGAAGTAGAGCGGACAGAAGTCAACATAACATTTGAAAATTTCGTATAAAAATTTTCTTAGTTTGAAAAAATTACCCTATGTTAATCTTACACTTAAATTATATATAAATGATAAGAAAAATACATAAAGAAAAGAAGAGTAAAAATTATTTATGAGTTTTAAAACTAAAAGTTTGCGTAGTAAAATATTTTTTAATATAATACAAAAATATTTTAATAAAAATAAAAAAACTTAAAATACTTTAGACGTGATAGACATTGACAAGTTATAAAAATCATATAGTTCATAAGTGTTGACTTTAATTAACAATAACCAAAGAGAGTTATACATTGATGTTGTAGTCTTGCGTCACTATGTTTCGCCGATTTGATAACTTAGGAACCATTATTTATATTTTTATTAATATATATGACTTCTAATTAAGAAAATATATTAATTTTTATGTTTATATAAATTTAAACTACATATTTGAATAGTTTTTTTAAAAAAAATATTTCAATAGTGATAGTCAAAGCTCAAATTACTTTAGACATGATAGATATCGTCAAAAAATAAAAATTACATATTTCAAGAAAAGTCGATAATGGTTAAACAACAATTCAAGAAAATCACACATATTAATGTTATGGTCTTGCGATCCTACGTACTTTAATTATTATATTTGTTAACTGGTGAATTAAAAATATAATTATTAACTGGTGAATCATTAATTACATTTGTTATTAATATGAATTTTAACTACGTGATTTTATTTTTATGTTTAAAAAAATCGAACAACATATTTAAATAGTTTAAAGATATAATTAAAAAATATTTCTATAACGATTGTCTAAATTTAAAATTCTTTAGAGATGATAAATATTAACACATTATAAAAACCATAGAGTTCATAATTGTTGACCCTAATAAACATCAACCCAAAATAATCACTCATTATAGCTATTAAGCTAACCATTATTATAATTTCTTAGTACTCTAAATAAAAATTAACTATGTCCACATTTAATTGTTTTCATATTTCTTAATAACCTGAAGTAGAAATATTGATTAATTATTATATTTTATTTGAAATAATTTATTAAGCTACAAGTTGTGGTTACTATTGCTAAATTAACTTTTATCGCGTGAAAAATAATTTTTTCACTTAGATTAGGCATGTTGTAGGAGAAAATTAAAAAGAATTAAAAAATTGAATAACTGAAATCAAAGATAAGTAAAATTTATCTGCTATTACATATTCCTTCTGTCCCAAATTTCCTAATTTGATTTTCCATTTTACTTGTCCTTTTTCATTAATCAAGAAGAGACAATTTTTTTTTCATGTTTTACCCTTTACATTAATTACTTTTTCTTCAAATTAAAATGTAAACATCATTTAATAGGGGCACTGTGGTAAACTTGTCATGTTATTAATTATTTTTCTTAATTAATGTGTCATTTCAATTTGGAACGAGTAATTTGAGACGGAGGGAGTAACATGGATTCTATCACATAAAAAAATTCAAACATAAACGTCATTTAACTTTAAAAATTGATATATTTGTGACATGAAAATATTCTATCTTTAAAATTTAGAACACAAAAATTATTTGACCACAATTTTTGTGTGCTATTAGAAAATAACAAATTAAAGGACATATAATAGCTATAATAGTGATTTTATGAAATTGATTTGAGACACATAATAAATACTAATTTTCATAGAACTTGATTACGATAAGCTTGCGTGAAACTTGTTAAAATTTTATTTAGATTTGATATAATTAGTTAATCAAGTTAATATAATTACTTATTTTTAAAAATTACATTTAAAATTTACAAGCTATAAATTTGGATCCATATCGTCGACAACTCTAATGACACTTCAAAAACTCTATATGTGAGATAAGACTATCAATTAATTTTAATCGTGGATATATATATGTATGCTTAAGATACTGAAATAGCTCATTATTGGTATCAAATCAATAATAATTCATACAAGCTAAATCTTCTAATCGATAATTAAGTCAAAAAATGAAATTTAATTTATTCATTTTTCTCTTTATAAAGAGGTTTTCTTTCATCCAAAAATTGAATAATTCCTTACATAGATTTCATTTTAAAATATTGAACTTCTATCGACGCCATTGCAATAAAGGTATTATTATCGAACAAACATAACGTAACACTTAGTGAAATTAATTTGTTTAAAATTAATATAATTAGTTGATTAAAAGCAATTAAATTTAATTGTCCATTTATTTAGATATTATTGTATAGATACACTTTTATAATTATTATGTTCAGTTATTAATCCTTATTCAACTAACAATAATTATATTTGCAGTAATTATTAGTTAATTCAATTTAGCAATTGACCATAAAAGTATTATTCCAATAAATAATGTTTGAAAGTCATAACAATTATCAAAATATCTGATCAAGATAAAACTTAAGTTTAAGCGCAGTAAAATTTTATTTAAATCGGCTATAATTAGTTAATTAAAAATAACTACATTATAATCACTGACCTATTTAAATTATTTTTCAAATTTACTTGTAAGACTCGATAAGATTGTATCAAATCAAATCAAATGATTAAAAATCTAATTTAATTAGATCGGCAAATATATTATTGTGATGAAATTTAGTGTTTGATTTTATGATAAAAAAATTTAATCTCTATGTAGGCACAATATAAATTTAGTATTGTATTTTTGTAAAAATTTTTCAAAGAAGTTTATTCGACCTAGTTAACAACAACCTAGGAGAGTACTAAAAAATTAATATTGTAGTTTTGGTGCCCTTATTTTATGCTAATTTGACAACTTATGAATCATTACTTATATTTTCTATTAATATGAGCTCTAAATAATTAATTTTACAAATTATTATGTTTGAATAAATTTAAACTATATATATATTTTTTAAATATAACTTTTAAATATTTCAATAGCAACACTCAAAATTCAAAGTACTTTAGTTATGATAGACATTGACATATTATAGAAATCATGAAAATTATACAATTCGTAAGTGTCGACCCTAATTATGAAAATCAAGCATACATATGCTATATTATGAAAATATTACACCTATACTTTCCGTAATATAATACCTATTTTTTAAACATTTAAAAAAATTATGTATAAAACAATTTTAGAGTGAAAGAATAAAATAAAATATTACATTTAAATAAAATTACAAATAACTTAAGTATTTAAAGTAAAAACAAATTATTACTAATTGTTGGTTTATTCTATTAAATAATTTGTATCATTTCATATCACACTCATTAGACACAAAAAAATTATTTTATAAAATAAATAAATTATACATTTGTTAACTTTTTATTTTAAATTATTCCCAGGTTAAAAATAAAAGGAAAAAAAAATAACAATTTAGTCTCTTTCATCAATTTCTATCCGAATTAAAAGGTGTCGCATGGATATTTAGCCTCTTTCAGCATTCGATTTTTTTATTACTATTTTAGTTTTTGTTTATTAATCTTAATTTTTTATTTAACATTATTTATGTTCCATTTCCTTTCTTTTTATGTCAAGCATTACTTCTTGTAATTTTATGTTATGCCACGTATTTTTATTATTATTATTTATTTATTTATTTATATATTTATTCATCTAGCATAACTGATTAACTACACTACTATTTTAATTATTGAATTAAAATAGAATTTTATTGTTGAACAAGGTTATAGATTCATATTTTCTTTTCTTTTGAATTAAATTACGTGGGTCATAAAAAATTATCGAAAAACATGAATCAATTATTTTTGTAATATTGGTTATAAATATATATATATATATATATATATATATATATATATATATATATATATATATATGTATGTATATATATATATATTTATTAATATATTTTTAATAAATAATATATGTATCTTGAATATCAATTTAGTATCATTTATAAGAGTTAGTTGTTATCAAATACGAGTCTTACTTTAGACATGGTGGACATCAACACATTATAGAAAATAATAAAACTCATATAGTTCATGTGTGTCAATCTAGTTA
The DNA here is from genome assembly GCA_030864225.1 of Capsicum baccatum var. pendulum. NCBI lineage: Eukaryota > Viridiplantae > Streptophyta > Magnoliopsida > Solanales > Solanaceae > Capsicum > Capsicum baccatum. The sequence continues at coordinate 194,650,769 of CM061560.1, forward strand.
ACAACAATCCTAAAAAGTCTTTCACTAATGTTGTGGGGGGCTTAGGCTCTCGTGCTACGGCGATTTGATAACTTGCGAATTATCATTTATGTATGTTATTAATACGACCTCTAATTATTAATTATTTTTAAATTATTTTTTATAGTAGTGGTGTCCGAGCCAACTTGCAATAAATTTAAACTATATATTTAAATAATTTGAATAATAACAACAGTCAAAATTTCAAATACACTTTAGACATAATAAACGCCGACACATTATAGAATCCTAAAAATTATACAGTTCACATGTGTTGACCCTAGTTAACAACAACTCGAGATATCAAGACACATTAATGTTGTAGCCTTAGATCCTTAGGTTATGCTGATTTGATAATTTGTGAATCATTACTGATAATTTTTATAAATATGTCCTTTAATTAAGTAATTTAATTAAATATTATATTTACATAGACTTAAATTTATTTCAATAATTTTTAAATATAATTTCAAAATATATTAATATCGACAGTCAAAATTCAAAACACTTTAAACATGGTAGACATCGAAATATTATAAAATCGTATAGTTCATATATTTTGATCCTAGTTAACAACAATTCATGAGAGTCATGCACTGATGTTGTCGTCTTACGTCTTTATGTTACGTCGATTTTAAAATTTGCAAATTATAATTTATATTTATTATTAACATGATCTCTAATTAAGTAATATTATATTTAAATAAAATTTAAGCTATATATTTAGATAAATTTTAAATATAATTTAATATATTTCATTAACGACTGTCAAAATTCAAATCATTATACACATAATAGATATTGACACATTATAGAAATGGTGAAAATCACAAAATTTATGTTTATGAACCCTAATTAACAACAACTAAAGATATCAAGACGCAATATTGTTGTATTTTGTACCTCTATATTATGGTAATTTGATAACTTGTTAATGACTTATATTCACTATTAATATGTCCTATAATTAAATAGTTTTAATTAATTATTATATTTTAATAAATTTAAAATATATTTAAATAATTTATAAGTCTAATTTGAAAACATTTCAATAATGATAATCAAAATTTAAAATATTTTAGACATGATAAACATTGACATATTATAAAATCATATTTTTCATATTTGTTGAACCTAGTTAATGTTTTAAGAAAAACACTTTTGTGATAAATTTCAGAATGAAATGACTTTTATATAATAAATAAATAATTTTTTTTGATAAATTCAAAATTTAGTTAACCACTAATGATCTTTATCCAAAAATATTTTAAAGAATTATGATCAATATATAATAAAATTAGTTTTAAATTTCGATAAAAAAAAAACTAAAGAGAAATTGAGGGAGAAGGACGAAAAGGGATGGTGTGATTAGATAGAAGGTGAAATTAAGGTGAGTCTCCTATTTTAAAGTTAAATAAATATTCTTCTTTCATATTTAATGATATTCATAATTTATTCAACATAAATTTTAGTTACATTTAACTTCTAGAATTTAGAAGATAATAAAGATTTATTTATTTTTATAAAGGAAAATGTTAGTATAGTATTTATACATTTATGGCCATTTATTAAATAATTTTATTAATTATTATATTTAAATAAATTTTTAATTTTTTAAGTCTAATTTAAAAATATTTCAATATTAGCAATCGAAATTCAAAATACTTTAAATATAATAAACACTGATACATTATAAAAATTATATTGTTTATATTTATCAAACTTAGTTAATGTTTTAAAAAAAATGATAAACTTTAGAATTGAATGACTTTTATATAATAATAAATTTATTATTGTGATAAGTTCAAAATTAGTTAATCATAGATGAACTTTTTCTAAAAATATTTTAAAGGATTATGATCAATATATTAATAATTGTTGATGAACTTTTCTAAAAAATATTTTAAATAATTATGATCAATGTAGTAATAAAACTAGTTTTAAATTTTGATTTTAGAAAAAGACTAAATTGAAGATTGAGAGAGAAGGATGAAAATGCAATGGATGAAGTTAGGTGGATCCCACATACTAAAGTTAATTTAATAATTTCCCTTCACATTAAATGTAGTGATAACTTATCCCACATAAATTTCAGTTGCATTTCATATTAAAATTTACTTTTTTTTTATTTAAGGAAAATGTTAGTATGGTCTTTGTACATTTATGGTCATTTTATGGCAAAAAACTTATGGCTATTTTAGCAGCTTTCAAGTCTATAAGAGCCAACTAATATGAAACAAGGGGAGTATTAATTACAAATAATTTGGGATGTTCCAAAAATTTATGATCTCGATTTTCTTTCAATCTATTTACTCATTTCGTTCGCTTTTACTTGCCACTAAATTTCTAATTGTATTTCTACTTTTACTTGTCATTTTGACATATTAGAAAGAATAATCTTTTTTCTATTTTATCCGTAGCATTAATTATTTTTTCATCAAATTAATTTCAAAACACAATATAAATACTATTTAATAGGGTATTATAATAAAATAGCTATATTATGAATTATTTCTTGTAATGAATATATCAAGTTAAAATATGACAACTAAAAATAAATGGATGAAGTATTTTTTTTACAAAAACATATTTTGCCTTGCCTCTCTTACATGAGCTAATCGAGGAGGGTGATCTTTTACAAAAAAAAATTGACATAAGCCAATAGTAACTTCAATCTAAAAAAGGATGAGAACGTTTCCAAGCGTAATAACTTCTAACTACTACTTCCTTTCAAAATAATTATTTTTTTTAGCTTGGACACATCTTTTAATAAATATTTTGTTTTAGAAAATTTAAAATATTATTTTAGCTTATTCCTAATTAAATTTTTTTTTTTCAAGTTGACATCGATAACTGCATTTAAACTCAATGACATATTAATAAGATTGTGATCAAAGCAGGGGTGGCTGAAGTACATTACAACAACAACAACAAAAAACCCAGTGTATTCCCACATAGTGAGGTCTGGGGAGGGTAAGATGTACGCAGTTCATACCTCTACCTCTAAAGAAGTAGAAAGACTGTTTCCGATAGACCCCCGGCTCGAGACACGGAATAATAAACAAATTCATAGTAAAGTATGGAACAAGATGGCATAACATAAATATGACACCCACAAGTAATAGTAAACAGAGAAAAATAAACATATTCGTAATGAAGCATGAAACAAGGTATCATAACAAGAATAATACCCCCACCAAGTAATGCCCTACACTAGTGAGCCAAACTGACCCTAGCCTTCTGCCTTAATTCGCGTCCTCCAGATCTTCCTATCTAGGGTCATGTCCTCAGTGAGCTGTAACTGCTCCATGTCCCACCTAATCACCTCTCCCTAGTACTTCTTCGGCCTACCCCTACCCCGCTTAAAATCATCCAAAGCTAGCCTCTCACACCTACGAACCGGGGCATCCATGCCCCTCATCATAACGTGTCCGAACCATTTCAATCGGACTTCCCGCATTTTATTCTCCACTGGAGTCACACCAACCTTCTCCCTGATAGTCTCGTTCCAAACTCTATCCCCCTAGTCAGCCCACACATCCAACGCAACATCCGCATTTCCGCCACCTTCATTTTTTGAATATGAGAGTTCTTAACTGGCCAACACTCCGCTCAATACAACATGGTCAGACGGACTGCCACCCTGTAGAATTTGCCTTTAAGCTTGGGCGACACTTTTTTATCACACAACACCCCCGAAGCGAGCTTCTACTTCATCCATCCCGCCCCAATACGGTGCGAGACATTCTCGTCAATCTCACCATTACCCTGAATCACGAACTCAAGATACTTGAAACTATTCCTCTTACATACCACCTGTGATTCCAACTTCACTACCACCCCATTCTCCAGCCTCACGTCATTAAACTTGTATTCCAAATATTCTGTCTTGCTCCTACTCAACCTGAACCCTTTAGACTCAAGAGTTTTTCTCCACACCTCTAATTTATCATTCATACCCCATCGCGTCTCATTAATCAAAACTACATCATCTGCAAAAAGCATACACCAAGGCACCTCTCCTTGAATACGCTGCGTCAACACATCCATCACCAAAGCAAACAAAAAGGGACTAAGAGTAGATCCCTGATGCAATCCTGTCAAGACAGTGAAATGCTCTGAGTCTCCTCCCGCCATCCTCACCTAGGTTTTAGCTCCATCATACATGTCCTTAATTGCTCTGATATATGCCACCGGGACTCCACTCACCTCCAAGCATCTCCAAAGCACCTCCCTGGGGACTTTGTCGTATACCTTCTCCAAGTCGATAAACACCATGTGCAGGTCCTTCCTTTCCCTATACTGTTCCACCAGCCTCCGCATCAGGTGAATTGCCTCCGTCGTCGAGCGGCCGGGCATAAATCCAAACTGGAGACCTTAAACTTTTTAATAAAATCAATAATTTTTTTTATGAAACCTATTTTTTAAATTTATTGAGATATAAAGTTGTTAATAATTTTTATATCATTGATTTCTTCTAATTTTTTTCAACTAATAATATAATCAACGCAATTAATTTTTCTTAAGACATACTACTTTAGAATTATCAAACTTCTTTTAATAATTATTTTTTTATATAAAAATTTTATTTTTTCTACAGATAATATTTAATATTTTTAATTATAATATATTATTAATAATTTATTATTGCTAAAAAATAAGACCCTCCTCAGAGCATGAGGCGGTTACCTTTTGTTAAAGTATCAATTCAATCACACTTAGGCAAACTAGGATCACACCTCTAATATCACTTAAATGTCATCTGACAAAATTAGTAACTAGTTTTCTGAAAGTTAGTTATACTGTTTAGGCAGTTGAGTTAGTTAACTGCCTACTAGCTGATTATCAGCTTCTATACATCACTATATGTACACCTATATTATGTACTACTACTAATCAGTTTGGTCATTAACGAGAATCATTTAGTATTACACGAATTGCAGTCTTCTTCCTCTCTTCATCTTCTTTTCTTCTCTTCAATGTTCTTGATTTCTCTACTGTTATATTGTTATTTCTTTACTGTTACTATACTCTGAATTACAACACCTTTTCTTTTACATGATTGAGTCGGCATTGGATCAAAGTATTTTAAAAGGTTTAAATATACACTTATGTAGGAATAAAATTACAAACTTGAAAAGAACACTAAGAAACGGAGAGAGTATTAAATATTTTAAAAAGTTGGTGACATTTCATAGGATATATATATCCCTTTTCCATCCATGGAGAGAGATCGAAAAACATTCATATGCGTAACTAACGAATAGCTCTCAAACTTCAATATTTTTGGAGAAGAGTTGTCTTGATTTGCATGACATCGAAGCAGTAGACAAACTATGTGTTATACATCAAACGCATGACACACACTATTTGCTGTGATCGGATAGATCATTAAGGATCTTACTTTTTCTTTTTGGTTTCCATCCGGTGTTCAGTGCTCATATTGGAGCTCCGACTAATCCGGATCGCACGTTGCAGGGTCCATTAAGGTGGCAGCTCTCCCAACAGAGTTTTCTCCATACCCAGAATGAAACACTTGACCTCTGATTAAGGGTGGAGCAACCCCATCCACTACACCACAACCCATGTTGGTTAAGGATCTTACTTCTTCGATATGTCATTGCTGAACCCAAAAGAAGACTTACTATGTGAATTTATGTTATATATTATAAAAATTTATTTTTTCCTATTTTGATATACACTCCTTTTTTAGAAGCTTATCAAATTAGAAGTTTGATTAGCCCTATTTTTTAACCCAGCCCGATGAATGGGTGACATACACCCCTGTAGAGGTTTAAACACTTGCTAGCCTAGAAGCTTGTCAAGATCTTTTCGTTGATCCGCTCTTCATCACGGGCACTATATATATATATACTAGTTTTACGAAGCCTGTGGTAAGTCTGAGCTCAAACTCAAGATAAAACAACATATTTTAATTTAAAATATAATTTGTTATATATTTTTTACTTTATAAATAATATAATCTAATGGTATGTCAAACATGTCTTGTTAATAAGTTTTCCTAATTATTAAAGTTTTTAATCACATAAGTAGATAATTTTTAAGAAAAAAATATTTGTGAGTAAAAAAGTATTACGAGAATTAGAATATATCAAAAGGCAACAATTCAATATTTGTGAGTAAACAATTCAATATTTTGTAAATAAGATGATTTAAAATAATTAAATAATTATAATTTGATGAAGATCATAAATAAAAAAGTCTTTATATTTTTATGATTTTTTGAGTATCTTATATACAGAAATAAATTTCTTTTGATATTTATTGAGTTTTATTTTCATTCTTTATTTCATGTAGCAAGAGTTTTTGCATAAACTATTTTTTTCATCTTCTAAAATCATCTAATACAATAAATTATTTCAATGACTTCAAGTTTTTATTATATATTATAATCTAAATTTAGATCTTTTACCCAAATTAACTTCATAATAATCTATAAGGATACTAAATAATAACTAAACTAAATTAATAGATTACTTCATTCAATTCATTTACTTGTCATGTTTATGTTCTACACACCTCCTAAAGAATATCTTATCATCCCATTTTAATTATTATTGTATTTTTTTTTACATTTGCTAAGTAAAATAATATGTACAAGGTATTATTGATTAAGTTACCCTATTTATTATATGTCTTCTGAGCATTGTACAATATCAATAAGAACTATAAGAGTGTAATTGAAAATAAATGTAAACTTTAATTTTGTATTAAAAATTATTTGGATTATTTTTTAGACACTAAAGTGATTGTTAATTAAAGATAAATGAAGTTTTAACTAAAAGGTAATTTAATAAGTGACAAGAAGAGGCCAATAATTAGGGCTGGGCATAAAATATCAAAAATTGAACTAAAAATTTGGTAATTGATATTGGGTAATTCAATATTTGATATGATATTTGGGAGTAAAATTTCAACATTTTGGTATTTGGGATTAGGTTTGGTACAAGATATTAATACCGTTTGGTATTTGGTATTTACGGAATATCAAATTTTATTATATGTGTGAGTGTCTGTGTCTAACCAACCCAATAGACAATAGTATTAGTCATCTCAAAGAATCTCTTGGACCTTGATAATATATTCGTAAAAAGCAACAAAAAGAATACTAAATAAGATTTCTATTAAATATACTCCTTGAAGTTTAAATGTACATTTGCACATCTCCAACTTTAATATGGTATTACCAAATCTCGTATCGAATCGAAGTTTAATTTATTGATTACTGAATTACTGAACCGATGTTTATAAGTATGGTATGTGGTATCTACGTTCAAATACCGATTATCGAATTACCGGATTCAAACTTTATAAATACCAAACCGAATACCGAATGTTCACCCCTACCAATAATAATAGTCCAAGTGGAAATAGTCTTAACAAAAATAATAAGGGCATAAATAAAAATATATTAGAAAAAGACACCATTAATTGCAATGTGATAATCTTACTTAACAAAAAAAATAATACTTAACAAAAAAAATAATACACCATTAATTGCAATGTGATAATCTTACTTAACAAAAAAAATAATACTTAAAACACCATTGTGAGGACTACCAAAATTGACATTCTCCCTTGTATATAGTACTGAAGTAGTACTCTAATACATATATACATAAAGTAGCATACTTAAGTATTAAATTACAAAAAATAGCAACACTTTTATCAAATTACATTTTGTAGCATATGTATTTGTATGTATTTGTATTTTTGTAGTAACAGTTTGCAAAAATACAAAATACATATCGATCATAAGGGCAGTAAAAATCATATGTATTTGTATTTTTGTAGCAACAGTTTGCAAAAATACAAAATACAACTTGCTATATTATGTAATTATGAAACTGTTGCTATGAAACTCATAATAAAGGGGATAAATATGCTATTTCTGAATTTTGCCCATATATATATATATACTAGATGTCGAAGGCCCATGCCAGCACGGGCCCAATATATGTTACTCCACTTTTTAGTGTCAATTTATGTGACACAAATATAATTTAGATAATCAATTATATTTTTAGGATGCTTTAGTTATTTTAAGTTGTTAACTATCGTAGTTTATAAGTTTTTTATTTAATTTTCAAATAATACATGTTACTCTTCCTGTTCAAACTTTTGTGACATTGATAGTCAATTATATTTTAAAAATAATTTAAATTTTTTATTATTGAGATTTATAATACCTCTTTTCTATTCCTATTTAAGTGGAATTGATATAATTTTGAGAGTCAACCAAATATTTTATATATTTAAAAAAATATAAGTTGTTAATTTTTGTGATTTATTGTACTTTTTTTTTATTGTTTATAAAATATATAACAGATTAATTTTTTTAAAGGATATTTTAAGCTATTAACTATTGTAATTATAGTTTTTATGTAATTTTTAAATAATACATGTTATTCTCCTTGTCCAAACTTTTGTGGCATTGATAGTCAATTATACTTTTAGTTATTCCAACTTAAGTGGCACTGATATAATTTTGAGAGTCAACCAGATATTTTAGATCTTTTAAATCTTTTAAGTTGTTAATTATTGTGATCTATAATATTTTTTTAATATATAACAGATTAACTTTTATATATTTTAAGTTGTTAAATATTATAATTTATAATACTTGTTACGTACTTTTTAAATAATATATGTTACTCTCCTTGTACAAAATTTTGTGGCATTGATAGCCAATTATATTTTAAAAATAATTTAAGTTTTAAATTACTGTGATTTATAATACTTTTTCTTGTATTTCAATTTAAATGATACCGATATAATTTCGAGAGTTAGCCAAAAATTTTATATCTTTTAAATTTTTTAAGTTATTAATTATTATGATTTATAGGATTTTTTTCGTACTTTTGTTGAAATATATACAAGATAAACAAAATAAGACAAACAAATTTAAATTGATGAAAAAAATGAAAGCAAGGGAAAGGACCAATGAAGTTGTGCCAAAACAGATAGATTGACCTTTAAATTTTTAAAGTTGTTAATACTTGTGATTTGTAGTAATTACTAAAATATACAACAGAGTAATTTTTTTTTATATATTTTAAACCGTTAACTATTTTAATTTATAATATTTTTTATGTAATTTTTAAATAATATATGTTACTTTCCTTATTCAAAATTTTGTGTCATTGATAGTAAATTATATATTTTAAAATAATTTAACTTTTTTATTATTGTGATTTATAATACTTTTTCTTCTATTTCTATTTAAATGACACAATATTTAGATGACTGTAATAGTTAATTAGGGGTGATATAATAAAATCATGATTGAAGCAGCGAAGCAGACATGTCTTAAATGACTTATAGTAATAACTAATTAAAAGTGATATAACAAAATTATTATAAAAAATACTTGTGAAAAAAGTTAAGTGAATCATATATAAGACATCAAGTTAATTTAATATTAAATATTATTAATTGTTTAATGCTTAAATAATTTTATAATAATTTTTTAATGCTTAGATGACTTACAATAATTAATTAGGGGTGATATAGTAAAATTACAGTTAAAGCAGCTAAAACAGACATATCATAAATGTCTATTTTACCTTTTTTTTATTAAATATTATTAATTTTTAATTTAAATAACATATAATAATTAATTAGAAGTGATATAGCAAAATCACGGAGCAAGCAGCTGAATTGATCGGCAAGGAGGACAACAGAAAGCTACTCTCAACTGTCTCTTATACATAAGTAAAATATAAATATAATTAATATAAATTTTTCTAATACGTAAATGACTTATAATAATTAATTAGGGATGATATAATAAAATCATGATTAAAGCAGCTGAAGCAGGCGGCACAAGTAGGCGTGTCGACCTTAGTAGTAGTATATATATATATATATAAATTAGTTGATAAACTAATACATATTACTGAGACTAAATTGTCCAGCTTATGTAAACACTCTCATATTAAATTTTAACTATAGAGGTAAAATTATCTAGTTTATGTTAACACTGCGGTAGATAAGTTCTTACTGATAATATTTCATGTTTAGAAGTACTCTGTCGTTAATAAAATATGGTAAGAGATAATACTCTATTTGTTATGAAATATAAAGAAAAGAAGAAGAAAATAAATAGAGCGAGAAGATGGAGACTTCTTTATTTCTCTTGAGAGATGAGAGATCATAAGATTGAGAATATAATGAACAAAACCCCTCTATTTATAGAAAAAAGATACTCTTAGTTTCTGACTAAAAGACAAATACTTCAAATCCTAATAGATATCAGCTAGATCTTGATAGATCTCATCTATATTCTTAATAGACATTCACTATAATGTAAATACATTTATAACACCTCTCTGAATTTCTAATTGATAGATAATGTGTCTCGTTAAGAACTTACTAGGAAAAACCCATTGGAAAAAAAATCTAGTGAAGAAAATAGAGTACAACGCGTATTTGCTCCCCCTGACGAGAACATCAATGAACCTTTGCATCCCGATCTTGTGCACCATCTTCCTGAAAGTTTCAGTTGGAAGAGACTTGGTGAATAAATTAGCTACATTGTCACTCAAACGAATCTGTTGCAAGTTAATATCACCATCTCATGTGTATAGAAAAACTTTGATGAAGTGTGCTTCGTTCTATCTCTTTTTATGAATCCTCTCTTAAGATGTGCTATGCATGCTGCATTATCTCCATATAAAATTATGGGTACATTATCACATTTCAAACCACATTTTTCTCGAATGAGTTGAATCATAGACCTCAATTATACATATTTTTGGCTTGATTCATGAATAACTATTATCTCAGCATGAGTTGATAAAGTGGCTACGATAGACTACTTTATATATTTCTAAGATATGACAGTATCCGCATATATGAACATATAGCCTATTTGAGATTGAGATTTATGCAGGTTAATTAAATACCTAGCATCAGCATAATCAATAGGATTAAGACTGCAATCTTTAGAATAATATAAAATCATGTGTTTGATTCCATTTCGATGTCTCCTAGTAGGAGCAAAACTATACCTTGCTAACAAATTAACCAAAAAGGCTATATCGGGCCTTGTAGTATTTGCAAGATATATTTTGTCAAGTGACAATATTCAACATTTCATGCGAGACATCTTCAAGTGTGTGGAGTGCAAATCAAATAAGTTTTTACTTACCAAGATGCACCCTTTCATGTCACTTAATAAATGTTTCTACGTCAGCATGCTTAAATAAACGAAGAATTCAGATCCTCGTAATCTTGCACAGTATTGCACCAATATTGTGTCAAAGATATTGATGATATATAATTTTGTATCTGTTCACAATGCGACGTAACATTTTGAGATCTCATCACTTCATTATTTTCAGGTACCTGAACCTCTCATAAGGTTTCATGAAGTATTATGTCGTAGGCTCTTCAAGAGCACATTGCTTTTTTATTATGATTATTTACTTCTTATCCTTTTCAAGAATTATTTTATTTGAAACCGATTGGTCTACCATACTTCATGCATGTATAGACATTGTCCTTTAGGGATACAAAATAGGGGCACTTGTAGCTTAAAATGGTTTCGGCATTTGACTTGAATTATCTTTTGAATGAGGATCTGATGATAATTCCTAACATACTTCATAGCTGCTTATAATCCCCCCCTTATGTTAGAAAAACTAACATACATCCTCTATCTTCTTTGAGGAATCCATCTTTGCGCATCATGATATATTCATTAATCATATACCACACATCAAAATTATTAGATGGAATAGTTGGTTTCTGACCTTGAACAATTGAGAGGGAAGAAATAATCATAATTTATTGGTCTAATGCATACAAATGCTATTGTATGCAACATATTATATTTCATACCAACACGTGAAGCTTTGTTCTCATTAGTAATGTTTAACTATTTATCGAAGGCATTCAATGCCAAACCATCATGACTAAGATGAATTGTCTTTGATTACACAATCTGAAAGTTATGTGCTCTCAACTCAATTTTATTGAGAAAGCAACTTTATTAATGTCAAACTGCAGGTTGACAATAAATGTACAAGTGATTATCTTATATCGATGCATCTTAATAGATCACATGACCGGTGAACGGGCCCTTATTCACCTTTTATACCTTTCAGATTTTAAGGGATCCGATCCCAATATTAATTGGTCCAACCAAAGGGATCTGATCCCAATATTAATTGGTCCAACCAACTTATCATGAGACCAAGAAACATAAATAATTTTTGAAGAATCTTCTGGCTCTTCATTAGATGTCAAATACTCAATATGCACATCTTTGAGATGTCATAATTGTTCACGTCAATTTATGAACTATTATTCTAATAAACTCCAAATTTACCAAGACATGTTTTTTTCACTTTAGTAAATTTCAGGCTTACTATTACATGGATAAATTTCAGATTTACTACTTCAGAAGTAGATTTCAAAATAACTCTTTTCAGTTATTCTACCTCATTCGGAGGTGAGTTGTGATACCATTACAATCAAGTGCACATTTGTATTGAAACAATCGAAATACTCATTCCACAGGAATGAAATATAATCGTTCCCTAAGTCTATCAAAATTGATAGACTATAACCTCTGTCATGATATTGCTACTTCAGGAGCAAATCGAGGCATAAATATGATAGAGAGAATTTCTCTATATTGTTACCACATTCACATCAAGAATGGAGCAAATTGTCATCTTTCAAACTTATCATATATTGCTACCATATTCACTTCTTGAAATGGAGCTTATTCAATGGACTGATTTCATGTCTTTTCATCAAAAATACATTATTTTGCCTTATACATCATAATATCATCAATATGGTGTATTGTGATTCATACTCAACATCTTATCCATATAAAGGCGTCTTAAACATAAATCAACGAGACTTAAACCCAATATTTTTTCATAATGATACGTCGGAACTCTAACCCAAATTCGTTGTCTATCTTTGTGCGATGAAACTAAATTCACCGTCATAGCATTAATCAATAGTATAATAGGTCAAATATATATCTAAAGATCAATTGTCTAAGTCCTTAAAATATAACATAAGTTGACTTTTCTTAAAACAAAAAGGCTAACAAAATAAATAAATGAATGGAATCTGTATATGTACAAAAGGGCAACTTGAATTGACCTACTACATTATGTAACTTATATATTTGAAACACAAGAAACAAAAAAAAAAAAAACCACATACATTTTGTTCAAATACCCACAAATAATAAGATTTATCAAGGTTATAAATTTCAAAAGAAATAGCCCCTGCATATCACTTTATGAAAAGGATTTTATCCTTTGCGCATAGAAGTAAGGCAACAAGTGTGCCTTAGTCGATATCCTTGGAACGACGTGTATAATGACCTTATTCAAATAAAAACTAGAGACTCGTGATGATAACGTTTTATGAAATATAAAGAAAAGAAAGAAGAAAATAAATAGAAAGAGAAGATGGAGACTTCTTTATTTCTCTTGAGAGATGAGAGATAGAATACAATAAATAAAATTTCTCTATTTATAGGGTAAAATACTTTTAGTTTTTGACTAAAAGACATATACTTCAAATCCTAATAGATATCAACTAGATCTTGATAGATCTCATCTATATTCTTGATATACATTCACTATAATGTAAATAAATTCATAACACTATTCATTTTATTATGTATAGTATTGTTTAATTGAGTTTGATATTAACAAACAAACTAAAAAAATTGCACATATCGAAATTATTTCTTATAATTTGTGGTTTCAAAGAAGTATAGTTACAAAAAAATAAATTAAGAATGTATAAAAAATTAAAATTAAAACATTTCTAAATATACAAATGTGTCAATGGTTTTAAACAATCCAAAATAGTAAAAACATCTTACCAAATGAAATGGATAGATTAATAGAATATACAGTTAAAAGATCATATAATTAAAATTTATGATATACATATCAGTGTTTTTAAAGACGTTTTCCAGGCGAGTCTCAGGACAAATTTCGAGGCGGAGCTTATAAGAAATGCACTAAGGTGCAAATTAAAGGTACAGATTCAGTAGGCGTATACAATTGAATTTGGGACAAAAGTCTTGAGCGTAAAAATTTAAGTTCCGGACGTAAAACGTACAAGACGATGTTAATTTTATTTTTTATTAGTTGAGAAGTATTTTTGGTATAAGTCATATTTTTAATTAATGATGTAATGATATTTACACCTTACAATATCATATTTTTCAGGTTCTAGTATTTTTTTTATTTATAAAATATATAATTTTAAAAAACAACTCTCATATATAACGACACTATCATGCATAATCTTTTCAATAATCATGCCTAAAATTGAAAAGGATGGAAATTTCATATCACTTTCATGAGGTAACTTTATTCATATTTCGTCATTACTTTTATAAGTTTAATCATTCTCCTTCTTTGAAATATATAACAATAATCACTGCGAATATTAGTTGATGGTGGGACGAACTAGCACTACTCTTTCTACCCATCTTGTATACTGTCTCCTTTGTTTCGTTTCGTTTCGTGTTGAAATAAAAGCTTAATTTATTACTTATTATTCAATTAGATTTTAGATTAGTTAGTGATTAGATATTAGTATTATACGATATTTTAAGATTTTTTTTTGATTTCTTTATAGGAGAATAGGAGAGGACAAATCTCTTTTTTTTCGATGTGAATTTGACATGACATAGAAGAAGCCACCCTTTATCAAAAATTATATTATTATATTTATATTATTTTTAATAATAAAAGGGGGTTCCGACATATTAATATATAGTGAAGTGTTTGATAACGCCCAAAAGTGCACCTCTAATTTAAGGATGAAGCCGTCGTTGTCAAATATAGTAACCCAACTAGGTTGGGGTTGATCCCACAGGTAATAAGTTGAAAATCCTTCTCGAACTTATTAAAATCACCAGGTAGTGCGAGAAAGTAAAAAAGAAGCATTTGTCGAAATAAAAAAAGAGAAAAAGAATTGGTTGCTCTTGGTTGTAAACAATCTAAGACGAACACTACGTTTTTGTTTTTCCTGGCTTTTCAACTCAGTAGACTTATCATGCACTGTCGAACTATTCCTATGTCTTGTATGCAGAATCTGATAAGTTATGTACCATCAACCGTCTTTTGGACTAGTTGATGGATTTCACCCTTTACCTTTTGAGTCGCAGGATGTTGCCTTACTAACCCTTATCCTGGATCCCAGTTAACTATTACCTTTTGGGTCTCTAGTTATTAGATGATAGTTAACGATATTACTTAGATAATGCCTATTAGTGTGGATCGATCGTTAATCTTCAAATTATTTTTGTGATCTTCTTTTCCTAGTTACTACTGCTCTTTTGGAGTAAGTATTAATAATCTAGGCAAGATCTTAACGTTGTCCACCGCTAAAAAATCAATAAGAACAAAGAAAATCTAATTCATGCAAGAATCTTTATCTAGAATGGCTTGGGACTTTCTCTACTTTGTTAATCCGCTAGGGTTCCCACAACTCTAGCTAAGAGAATTAACCGCTCATAGTTATGAGATCAATCATGGAATCCACAAATAAAATTACGAAATCAATCTCAAAATAATAAGAGAAGAAATCCCAAAGTCTAAATTGAATAACAAACTAAGAACAATAAGATGTTTGTGAACTTGGCCCCAAAGGGCCCCATTCTGAATCAATCAATATGTGAATGTATGAATGACTAATGAATACAAAGCCTAAAGGTATTTATAGATTACAAGAAACCCTAGAAATCAAATCCTAACTAAAATAGAAAAACTTAACTAACCATACATAATAAGACTTAAAAACATTATAGGAGTGTATTTGAGATACATGGATGTGACACCCCAAAGATCCAAGCCTACGTTAGAACCATGCTTTAAGTTCATACAAGATCAAACATCATGTTTTGGTAGTTTTATTAGTGATTTATATGCATATTAAGGCCACAAATAGTTCCTAGCTTATAGGAAAGTGAAAACATCCCTTAGCGATTAAGTTCTTGTGCAGAATATAACTATAGTCATCTTTAAATGTGCATAACTTTTGGTGTACTTAGAATTTTTGATCTAAAGACCCACCAAAAGATAGATAATTAAATTATCTTTTCAATGATACCAATTTTGCCTTAATCCGATATTGGGGTAAGAAGTTATGATCAAAATACTGAAGCACTGTTAAAGCTGTCCTGACTACGACTCGTAATGTCTCATCACGGGTTGTTTGGAGGGATTCTTAATCTGGGAAATAAAGGCTGAAAATGGGTTTTTGACTACTACTCAAGCCACGACTCGAATCCAGATCTTACGAGTCGTGACCTAAGTCGTTGGGATGACTTTCAGACGTTTTTCAGACGATTCCTAAGGGACTTTTTGGTCTTTTCCCACTCTTTTAACCCCAAAACTATATTCGGTCAGTGCCACAAATGCCCAAAAATGCTCAAGTAAGTAGCCAAAAACTTCACTTTTCATTTTTTCTCTTGAAGTTGGCATCCAAAACCTAATTTTCTGCAAAACACTCTAAAAAACACATCAAATCTAACAAAATAGCCTTAAATACATGCATATTCTCATAGTTTTAAGCATCTCAAATACTATAAATTCATAGCACATCAACATCCTCAACTTAGAACACTGCATGTCCTCAGAAAATAAAACATAACAAAACAATACGGCAATGCTTAACCAAGAGAAACCTAATGTACCTATGACAGTAAATCATCAATTTTAGCTCAACATCCTTACCCTTTCCAAGTTTAACATTTTAAAACTATCTGTGTGTTAATGAAGCACAACAATGTGACACAAAAGTAATCAAGCTAAGACATTACATTAGCAACAAACAACCATTCATAATTACAAGTTACACTGCCCAAACAAGTAAGAAGCTAGCAATACAACCCATGTGCCCTCACATCAAAAGAAGTCCCCCTTCACTCATATATGAAATCAAACATGTCAATGCGAGAATGATCAAGAGACACTCACACTCAAAAATAAGTTTCAATCAATGCATGTCAAATACCATAGGCTTGCCCTTATTTTTTTTACCTTAGCTTTCAGACAGTCAAGTTAGGATCACTATATGACTTTTCTTGGCTTGTAATGTAGGCTTGGGACTGGTATGATACATATGGAAATTTAAAGTGACTAACCCTTCTTGCCACTACACTAACTTTGGGGTCTCACTTATTGATCATTTTTTTCACTTTATTTTTGCCTTTATTTCTCTTTTTTTTATTTCAAAGCACATTTAGGTTGGGTGTGGTTTTTTTATTTTTACTTTTTCAACTTATTTCTTTTCCTTTTTTGCTTTTTTTTGCTATCACACCCAATCCTACTTTCTTTTACTCTTATTTTACCTTTCTTCATACCTACTTTACATTACGCACCCCTATGATAGCCACCCTCAACTTAGATGATTTGTCTTAGTTGAAGTGCACAATGTCCAAGGAGGATTAGAGCTAAAATAGGTTTATTGTAACACGAATGAGAAGGTGAAAGGTGAAAGCAAAGAAATAGGTTATAAGGCTCAAAACATGGATAAGAGGATACTATTTCACAATGGAAAGTTCATTTAGGATAAAAGTGGACTAACATAAAAAATGGCCAATGATCTTTTTCTAACTGATTATCCCACAACTTAGGCAAGAATAACTGATCAAGTTCAGAATTTAATACATAAAGGGAACTAAGTAGCATCTCACACACACATAGCACAAGGTCAAATCACAAGTTACTACCTATTCGGTTCATGCAATAGTTAGCACTAATTATCATGTCCCTGATTCTAATGCCATAACAAGACTCACAATAGCCGCATATATATACATATCACACAGTTCAAAAAAGACAATTTGAGAGGTATTATCATTTATCTCAAAAATCAACAAAAACATGGCAAATGCCCTAGATATTTATTTTTCTCCTAGTCAATTACTAAATATCATGAAACAAAACACAATACGCCTAAACATGTTGGCTCTACTAGGAACACGACTTTGAAAAAAAGAGACATGACAACAAAGCCTGGGACATCAAGACCCACAAGTAGCCCCATACCCTCAACTTAAAATCATGTATTGTCCCCAATGCATAAAACTATTACAAAACAAGAGAGGTAGAAGAATACCTATGGCACCATGGGTGCGGAGATCTGATGTCAATCATACAAATACGAATAAAAATAATAAAATATCTTGGGTTGCATCCCAAGTAGTACCTGATTTCATGTCGCGACATGAAGAGACTTGATTGGGTACTCAGACTTCCCCAACAAGCCCATGGGTACCTTGATTACTCAGACTTTATCAAGGTAGCCCAATAGTTGGACTCTAATTTTCTCTTTCTACTTTAAACTTATGAATTTCACCCCTAATTATTTTTTTGATTTTCTATTATGTTCACGGGGTGGTGGTATACATATAAAAGACCCAGGCAGTAGATATGTCATGTTGTACTTCTTGGTCCTTAAGTGAGAAATGTAATTCATAAATTCCAGCATAATAAATTCAAAAATATCGACATATTCTTTCTTCTTATCGCACTCTTCTATAGGCTCGTATGTCTCTATCAAGATCTGACTATCCAAACACAATATGAAAAAAATGCTTTGAATGAGGTCCGATACGCCCAACTCAGGAATTGCATCCTTCTTTACATCCCTACATAACCCTAGTATGCTCTCCTTAAGCGTGTTACTATCCATAAGAGTATGATCTATTTTTGACTCCTCTAACTTTAGCTTCTCCAGTTGGCTTTAAAGAAAATTTTCAATATCACACTACCCATAACTAGGTTGGGTGTTACATGCAGCAGATTTTGCATCCAACTCTACTTATAAATGGTATATATCCAAGCTAAAATTATCAACCTTTTGAATACGATCTTGATTTTCTTTTGCCAGGAGCGCCAACATGTCAAACATGCTCTCATTATGTTCCAACAATATATTTATCATGCTCCTGCAGTAATGCACCATCTCAAAGGAAAGAGGATCAATAAATAAGGAGTCATCATCACTCAATACTTTCTCTAGCCAGGTTGTCATCTCAAGAAATATGGGAAATAAAATAAACAAAATAAAATAAAATAAAACCCGATAACTCCAACAACTTCAATAAAGAACTCCAAAATCATATTCCCCGACAACAACACCAAAATTAATAACACCTAAAGTACACCTCTAATTGAAGGATGAAACAGTCGTTGTCAAATATAGTAACCCAGCTAGGTTAAGGTTGATCTCACAGGGAATAGGCTGGAAATCCTTATCAAACTTGTTAAAATCACCAGGTAGTGCGGGAAAGTAAAAGGGAAAATTTGTTGAAATAAAAAAAAGAGAAAAAAATTGATTGCTATTAGTTGTAAACAATCTAAGACAAACACTAGGCTTGTGTTTCCCCTGGCTTCTCAACTCAGTAGACTTATCGTGCACTCTCGAACTATTCCAATGCGTTGCATGAAAAATCTGATAAGTTATGTACCATCAACCGTCTTTTCGACTAGTTAATGGATTTCACCCTTTACCTTTTGAGTCTCGGGATGCCCCCTTGCTAACCCTTATCCTGGATCCCAGTTAACTATTACCTTTTGGGTCTCTAGTTATTAGATGATAGTTTACTATCTTACTTAGATAATACCTATTAGCATGGATCGACCATTAATCTTTAAATTATTATTGTGATCTTCTTTTTCTAGTCACTGCTCATTTTTTGGAGTAAGTAGTAATAATCTAGGTGAGATCTTAACGCTGGCCACCGCTAAGAAATTAATAAGAATAAACAAAACCTAATTCATGCAAGAATCTTGGAATGACTTATCACATCATCTACTTTGTTAATCCGCCAGGATTTTCACAACCCGAGCTAAGAGAATTAGCTGCTCATAGTTATGAGATCAATCATGGAATCCACAGATAAAATTACAAAATCAATCTCAAAATAATATGAGAAGAAATCCCATAGTCTTAAATTGAACAAAAAAATAAGAACAATAAGATATTTGTGAACTTGGCCTCAAAGGGCCTCTTTCTGAATCAATCAATATGTGAATGTATGAATGTCTGATGAATTCCCAATTTGCCGAATTTCAGCACAGGAAGCAGGAGCTGAATACTTGATCTACGTATCCCGATGACTTCTAACCTCGAAACTTTATTTTAACACACTATCTTGTATCGTGCCTTTTTATATTGTCTCCATTATTTAAATTTTGTGTTGGTTATTTTGCTATGGGATGCCTGGTATTTCTAGTTCACTGATTATTTCTAGCATCTGTTCTTGAAATTTTTGTTGCATTGTGTGCTTTGTGTTTGCCTTTTATAGTTATTATAGTTTTTAGCCTTCTCTGTTCTTTTCGTGAGTGGTGGCTTGGGTGGATAATGGTAGAGTAGGGTCATGTCCTTGGGGGTTGGGGGTGGGGTCGGGGTTTGGGGGTAGGTTAGGTTGGAGATATAGAGTACGAGGTTTTAAGGGAGGGGATAAGAGAGATGATATGTTGAGGGTAGGGTCGTAGAACATAGGGACCCTTTAGGGTAAGTCGATAGAACTAGTAAAGATTCTTAGAAAGAGAAGAATCAATATTGTGTGTATACAGGAGACCAAGTAGGTAGGTTCTAAGGCTAGGGATGTTGATGGGTACAAGTTATGTACTCAGGTAGTGAGAGGCGTAGGAATGACGTAGGTATCTTAGTGGATGAACAACTTAGGGGAAAGGTAGTAGAGGTTAAAAGGGTTAGTAATAGGGTGATGTCTATTAATTTAATTGTTGGGGGGTCTTATATGAACATCTGTAGTACGTACGCACCACAGACGGGCCTGGACGAGGAGGAGAAGAAGAAATTTTAAAAGGTTTTGGATGAGGTGGTAAGAGGCGTGCCTAGTTCAAAGATGATTTTCATAGGAGGGGATTTTAATGGGCACATCGGGTCTCTATCGATGGGTTATGATGATGTGCATGGAGGTTTCGGGTTTGGGGATAAGAATGTTGAGGGAGCTGTTCTTTTAGATTTTGCTAGGGCCTTTGGGTTAGTGGTAGTGCATTCCATCTTTCCGAAGAAGGAGGAGCATCTGGTTACTTTTCGTAGTAGGAGAACCAAGACTCAAATTGAATTTTTACTACTTAGAAAGGGGGATAGAGCAATGTGTAAGGATTGTAAGGTTATCCCGAGTGAGAATCTTGCAACCCAGCATAGACTTCTACTGATGGACTTGGGTATCAAGAAGGGCAAGAAGAGACGGGGTGGGGAGGGCTCTCCTAGAGTTAGGTAGGGAGGAATGACTCTAGCTAGTTCCCTGAAGATAGGGGTGAAGTTGAAAGAGATGGGGGTTTGGAGGATAGCGGGGATGTAGATAGTAGGGATGAAGAGGAGAAATGGATTAGTATGGAGGAGTATAAGTTAGCTAAGAGGGAGGCTAAGTTAACAGTTACAGCTGCTAAGACAACAACTTTTGAGAGTTTGTATATGGGGTTAGAGGAGAAAGACGGGAAAAAGAGGTTGTTTAAGCTTGCCAAGGCTAGGGAGCGGAAGGGTCGGGATCTAGATCAAGTAAAGTGCATTAAGGAGAAAGATGGCAGAGTATTGGTGGAGGACGCCCTCATTAAGAAAAGATAGCAATTGTATTTTCATAAGCTCTTGAATGACGAAGGGGACAGAGGTGTTGTTTTAGGGGAGTTGGAGCATACCGGAGAGTGCTCCAATTTCGGCTATTGTCGGCATTTTAAAGTAGAGGAGGTCAGGAAGGCTATTCGTAAGATGTGAAGGGGCAGGGCGATGGGGACCGACGAGATTCTGGTAGATTTTTGGAAGTTTTCTAGCGTGGTTGGGTTAAGGTGGCTGACCAACATATTTAACAACATTTTTAAGTCTGCGAAAATGCCTAAGGCTTAGAGATGAAGCATGATGATTCCTTTATATAGGAACAAGGGTGACATTCAGAGTTACAACAACTACCGGGGTATTAAGTTGTTGAGTCACATGATGAAGATTTAAGAGAGGGTGGTGAAGCAGAGGTTGAGAAATATTGTGTCTATTTCAGAGAATCAATTTGGATTTATTCCTGGTCGCTCGATGACTGAGGCAATTCACCTTGTGTGGAGACTGATAGATAAATATATAGAGAGAAAGAGAGATCTTCACATGGTGTTTATTGACTTGGAAAAGGCGTATGACAAGGTCCCTAGGGAGGTTCTTTGGAGATGCTTGGAGGCGAGGGGGGTTCCTGTGACGTACATTAGAGCAATTAAGGATATGTATGAGGGTGTGAAGACTCGAGTAAGAACGGTGGGAGGAGATTCTAAGCACTTTTTGATCTTGACAGGGTTGCATTAGGGATCGGCTCTTAGTTCGTTCTTATTTGCCGTGGTGATGGATATGCTGACGCGGAGTTTATAAGGTAAGGTGCCTTAGTGTATGCTTTTTGCGGATGATGTAGTTTTTATTGATGAGTCACGGAAAGGTGTTAATGATAAGCTGGAGGTTTGGAGACAAACTCTGGAGTCTAAAGGTTTCAGATTAAGTAGGACCAAGATGGAGTATTGGGAGTACAAGTTTAGTTACTCGAGGAAAGAGAAGGAGGTGGTGGTGAAGTTGGACTCTCAGCCATTTTGCAAGAGGGATAGTTTTAAGTATCTTGGGTCTACGATCCAGGGAAATAGAGAGATAGATGAGGATGTCTCACACCGTATTAGGGCAGGTTGGATGAAATGAAGGCTCGCTTCGGGGATTTTATGCGATAAGAAGGTGCCTCCCAAGATTAAAGGCAAATTCTTTAGAGTTGCAGTTCGGCCACTATGTTGTACAGAGTAGAGTGTTGGCCAGTTAAGACTTCCCATATCTAAAAGTTGAAGGTGGCAGAAATAAGGATGTTGCGTTGGATGTGTGGTCTTACAAGGGCTGACAGGGTTAGGAATGAAATTATTCGGGAGAAGGTGGGAGTGGTATCGGTGGAGGAAAAAATGCGGGAAGTGAGGTTGAGATGGTTCGGTCATATAATGAGGAGGGGCACAGATGCCCCAGTTCGTATGTGTGAGAGACTAACGTTAGATGGTTTCAAGCAGGGTAGGGGTAGACCGAAGAAATACTGGAGAGAAGTGATTAGACGTGACATGGATCAGTTATGTCTCACTTAGGACATGGCCCTGGATAGGAAGGTTTGGAGGCAAAATACTAGGATAGAGGGATAAGGTGGGTGGATGAATCGTAGTCCGTAGTTATGAGGGATTTGGTGTCTTTTGTTTGGTATTGTACATTACTTTTATGGATGTTGTATCTATGTTAGTTTTATCATATTTCATGCTTTGAATATTTTTGCATATTGTCCTGTGTCTTGAGCCGGGGGTCTATCGAAAATAGCCTCTCTACTTCTTTAGAGGTAGTGGTATGGACTGCGTACATTCTACCCTCCCCAAACCCCACTAGGTGGGAATATACTGGGTTTGTTGTTGTTGTTGTTGTTGTATGAATGTCTGATGAATAATGAATACAAAGCCTAAAGGATATTTGTAGATTACAAGAAACCCTAGAAATCAAATCCTAACTGAACTAGGAAAACTTAACTAACCGTACATAGTAAGACTTAAAAACATTATAGGAGTATATTTGAGAAACATGGATGTGACACCCCAAAGATCCATGCCAATGATAGAACCTTGCTTTAAGTTCATGCAGGATAAAAACTCATGTTTTGGTAGTTTTATTAGTGATTTAGATGCTTATTAAGGCCAAAAATAGCTCCTAGCTTATCGGCAAGTGAAAACATCCCTTAGCGATTAAGTTCTTGTGAAGAGTATAACTATAGTCATCTTCAAATAAGCATATATTTTGGTGCACTTAGAATTTTTGAACTAAGACCCACCAAAAGATAGATAATTAAATTATCTTTCCAACTATACCAATTTTGCCTTAATCCGAGATCGGGGTGAAAAGTTATGACCAAAATACTGAAGCACTGTGAAAGCAGCCCAGACTATGAATCGTAATGTCTCATTAGGGGTGTTTAGGAGGGAGTCATAATCTGGGTAATAAAGGCTGAAAATTGATTTCTGACTATGACTCAAGCCACGACTCACAGTCAGACCTTATGAGTCGTGACCTAAGTTGTCGGGATGACTTTCAAACATTTTTCAAACAATTCCTAAGAGATTTTTTGGTCTTTTACCATTATTTTAACCTAAAAAATACATCCGGTAAGTGCTAAAAATGATCGAAAATGCTCAAGTAGCCAAAAACTTCACTTTTCATCCTTTTTCTTGAATTTAGCATCCAAAACCTAATTTCCTGCAAAATACTCTCCAAAACACATCAAATCTAACAAAATAGCCTTAAGTACATGAATATTCTCATAGTTTTAAGCGTCTAAAATGCTATAAATTCACAACACATCTTTGTTTCCCTAGATTCGGATTTTTTTTTAATACTCATTAGTAATCCTACTAATAATCCTAGTGATTGGATTTCTCTTCTTAGTCTGATAGGAAATAGTTGTAGAGATGGACAAATATTGATGACTCATTTTTGTTATTATTTTTGTTTGTTGACTTCTTTCTCAAACAATAATTATTATTCCTTCTGTTTTAAAAAGAATGACCTACTTTCCTTTTTAGTCCATTTTAAGAAGAATGACTCTTTTTTAAAGCATTTTTTTAATTTTAACTTTACATATGGCATGTTTAAGACCACAAGATTGAAGGACATTTTGGTACATTTTACATATCTTTAATTTAAGACCACAATATTTAAAAGTCTTCTTTATTTTCTTAAATTCCGTGTCAAGTCAAACTAGGTCATTTTTTTGAAACGGAGGGAGTATATTTTTTCTATATTATTTGTGATCTATTTAAATTTATTCGCAAACTCATTGAAAAATTTATTTTTGCCTATTTTCTTAGTAATAAGATTATAAAATTGAAGATGCATGAAATATACATGTTGAATTTCAACACAGTCAAAGAGTCAATGCACAACGAAAAAATAAATAAAAATGTACCTTTAGCCATTATTATTCAAATGTCATGAAGAATCACCTTTGTCGAAAACTTTAACAAAAAAAGAAGGGAATAAGAGACCTAAGAATCATCTAGCCTATGCTTACCAAAAGTATGCCAAACTGATGGAGTAACAAGCACATTTATAGGTAGTCTAGGGACTCTTAGGCAAATAACTTTAACCCTGGACTTTATAAGAAACTATTTCGTCTTATGCATCAACCTCAAATAATTACTAGCAATTAAAATGTCATCCACATATAGGCTAGGAAATTATATTTACTCCCAGTTACCTTAAGGTATATACATTGACAAATGATGTTCTCCGTAAATCCAAATGAAGAAACAACATTATGAAATTTAATATATCATTGTCGGAAAGTCTGTTTTAGCCCATAAATAAATTTATTCAACTTACAAAAAGGCAAATTTCATCCTTATACTAAATTCTTTAGGTTGATGCATGTATACCTCCTCTTCAAGATCTCCATTCAGGAAGGTCTTTTTCACATTCATTTGATGTAGCTCTAAATCAAAATGAGCTACTAATGCAATGATTATTCTTAATGAATTCTTCTTTGACATAGAAGAGAACTTAGTGAGTGAAATTTTTGTCTACAGGTCTAGCTTTATATCGCTCAATATTACCAGATAAGTCTCTTTTGATTTTATAAATTCATTTAGATCCTACAGTAGAGACTCCTTTTGATGATTCAACGAGATTTTAGACTTTATTTTTTAGCATAGATTTTGTCTCTTCTTTCATGACATCATATGAAAGTGTGAAGTTTCCTCCACTCATGGCTTGTGAAAATAAACATGGATCATATTTTAGTCCAATATCATTAATCAGACTCTTGAAGATATACAATATAGTCACTAGAAATTACTAGTCTACGAATTATTGAGGATTTTCTTAATTCCACTTGTTCAGATATTTCTTAAATAATGGGTTAAGGTAAAGCGGGTTATTCTTCATGTGACTCATCAAGAGGTGGTGGCTGTTGAAGTTGTTGCTCTTTAGGTAATTCATGATAATTTAACTGATTTGCATTTATGTTTTCAATATATAAAGGTATCATAAGTGGTTCCCTTATCTCTTTTAGTTCTACCAATTGAGCTGAACCATTCCCACTTACTTCATGTTCCTCAAGAAATTTAGTATTTTTAGCCTCAACAATTTTAGGCGAATGAGAGGCACAATAAAACCTAAATTCTTTAGAGTTAACCATATAGCCTATAAAGAAATTGCTTATTGTTAGTTGATCCAACTTTTTCAATGTGGATTATGAATTCTCACTTCAATTGGACATCCCCAAACGTGTAATAACTTAAACTAGATTTCTACCCTTTAAATAATTCAAAAGGTGTCTTGGGGACAACCTTGTATGGAACCCTATTTAAAATATACACAATATTTTTTAAGGATTCACTCCATCAGGATAAAGATAAACTTGATATGCTAATCATGTTTTTTACCATGTTTATTAATGTTAGATTCCTTCTTTTGGCCACACCATTTTTTTTGGTATTTCTGGCATGGTATATTGTGCAATTATACCTTTTTTTCAAGGAACTCAGCAAATAAGTCTTTAACTTGTCCCTTTTCTATGTACATACCATAATATTCTCCATTCCTATTAAACCTTACAATTTTGATCTGAGCTTCAATTTGTTTCTCTACTTCTATTTTAAAAACTTTAGAAACATCATGTGCTTCTGATTTATTAAACAATAGATAGAGATACATATATCTTGAATAGTCATTAATAAATAAGATAAAATATCTTTCACCATTCAAGAAAGGAGTAGAAAATTGTTCACAAATATCTGTATGTATGATCTCAAGTAATTAATAACTCCTTTTGGCACCTTTGGTGGATTTGTTGGTCTGCTTATCCTTTACACAGTCCACACAAGTTCCAAAGTCAGAAAAATCAAGAGCTCCAAGAATTCCATCATTAACTAACCTTTTGATTCTTTCAATAGAAATATGTCCCAATCTTTTGTGTCAAAGACTTGATGAGTTCTCATTGATAATACATTGCTTAGTGTTAGTTTCTTTATCATGCAGAGTCATGTCATTACATTCAGTCGTAGGGGACAACTCAAATTTAAATAGCTTTTCATACATATTTCAAAAATCAATAACATTATTGCCTTTCAAAAGTTTTATTGTAGACAAATAAAAATTGAACTCATAACCAACTATGGATAATCAAGAAAGAGAAATTAAATTTATAGAATACGATGGAACATAAAAAGTGTTTTCTAAATCTAATTAAAAGCCATCTTTTAAAATGAGCCTATAATTCCCCACGTCTTTCACATGTATGCCGTCGTATTGTCAGAATAAATATTTTGTTCACTTTCCATCGGCTTTCTTAGAGTTAGAAAATCCTGCAAAATTTTGACAATATGAGTTGTGGAACTAAAATCGATCAACCATGTATTATCATAAAATTCAATGAAATTAGATTCATAACATACAAAGATAAAATTACCTTTCTTCTGGAGCCACTTCTTGTATTTCAGGCAATCTTTCTTTCAGTATCCCTTCTTTCTGCAGAAACGGCAAGCGTCTTTGTCAAGACTGCCCCTCTTCTTCATAGAAACACTTTTGCCCTTTATTGCATTTTTCTTAGCATGAGTCACTAAATTTACACTTTTGGGTTTCTTGATTTTTAACCTCTCCTTTTATTGCACACACATAGTCAAGAGTTCATTGGCTGACAATTTATCTTTATTTGTGTTGTAAGATATCTTAAATGAATCATATTCCACAGGAAGAGAGTTGAGAATAAAATGCACAAAAAATGATGCAGACATATCAACCTCAAGGGAATTTGGTAGAAATATCTCTCATTCCATAATGTGTTCATGCACTGTACGACTTTTATCAAATATCATACTTGAGAGCCTCTTCATAAGGGTGCTAGCCAACGCTTTGTCAGAACTTACAAATTATTCATCAATTGCCTTTATGTAAGCTTTGACATTTTCGTTGTTAGGGATAGAACTCCTAATGCTTTGAATTATATGAGCCTTTATGAGCCTTTATGTTAGGGACTTAACCTCTGGCATACTTGATTTTGTAGGCTTAGATGGTTCTTTCACACAAAGTGTCAGTCCATATCCAAATACCCTAAAGTGAGAAGGACTTTCTCCTTCCATTCAGTAAAGTTGTCACCAAATAACATTGAAATTAAAACATTTTTCATTAAATAAAGTAGTAGGAAAAGCCGTGTTAACTGCAAGATAAGGATGCACCAACATAAGCTATGTAATACATAACCATCAAAATGAATCGCATAAATAATGATTCTTAAGTAAATTCTAAACCTTTCTGTGGGTAGAGGTTTCACCAAATAAAATAAGAAAATAATCCATACCTGTGGGCATAGGATAATTTTTAAACATAAATGTTTACTATCTATTCCAATTAATCTAACCAAACTAGTTACCTCCCTGTGGGGTAATGTTACTATTTTGTAACGACCAACTTTTTGATGAAATATATGTTTCTATGTTATTTGACTATTTTACCCCTCCTCATAATTGCATTATGATATTTCAGAGGTGTGGGGGTAATTGGCACAGTTTTTGATGTATTTTGATATCATTTATGCGACATTATGGTTTTTGATGCTTCGAGAGCCTTATTTTGGACTTATGACGGTATCTTTTAATCCGTGCGATAGATAGCTGAACGGACTGTGACAACATCTTCGCAATATTAATTTTAGGTTAGGTAGATCTTTGGTTTGGGTTTTGATCTATCCGAGGTTATTTCGACCTATTGGTCGGAAGGTTGAAAAATTGAAAATATTGGTGTGGGACCCACATTTGATTGAAATGACCTCGGACGAAAAATTCAACTTTGCCAACAGATCCAAAATATCAATTTTAGGGTGTTAACATATTTGGTGTGATTTTTTATGACTTTTAAATATCATTTCAATCCTCATTTGAAAAATTATAATTTCGGGTTTCGGGGAGTCAACTTTGTGAAAAAAATATTTTTTCAAAAATTTGATATCATCATCGCGTCCGGAACATCAAATTTAGTGTGATTGCATAGTTTTTTGCATGTATCATACTCTGAATGAATCTCGGGCACCCTGTTGAAGTTCGTTTTGACTTGGGAGAAAAAATCTGCACTATATATTGCAGAAAATCTACAATATAGCATCTTTTTTTTTTAACCTCTTTTGGCCCATTTTATCTTTTCTTTTACCTTGTGTCTTGAGAGTTAAACCCTAAAATAGAGTGAGCTTAAAAATAAAACTTGTGGGAGCTTGGAAAGCTAGATTAACACTTATTTCTTGATTTTATTACGGATTTAAGATAAGAATTCACCCCTTTCTTAGTATTTCTTGATAAATTTCTCAAAACCCCCCCAAAATCTTAGGGCTTGATTTTAAACCCTCATTTCACACCTTTTTACTTGAATAGTATTTTTATCTTAATATTACTATTCTTTCATCAATTTAACCTTCAAAACAACTTTGATTCTTGATTTTAGCCCGGATTTTAAAGATTTACCCGGTAAAGCTTAAAAATGGGTTTTCTTCAATTTGAACCTCATTTTTGACTCGATTTGACTTGGGTTTTCATATGTAGATTCTTAAAAATATGAGGAACATATTTTTAAAGTAAAGTTATGATTTTACCCTTCTTATTTGAGAACCTGTTTCGGGGGTTCATTTTGACCCCAAACCAAAAGTAGTCAATATGAGTGTCGTTGGTATTTTTTTGATGCATATATTCCATATTTGATATTTTTAGAGGAGTTTGAGATCATTCGTGGAAAGTAAGGTCATGGGTTAGAAGTGTAGCGGACCAGTTTTGACTTTTGAGATAGGTTATGCCTTTACTCTTTCAGACTGGGATGAGTATTAATTGATGATACAAAATACATGTTAAGGGTGGGAACTAATCATGAAAAATGACTATTTATGTGTTGTGCCTATGTGGGGGTCTATATATGATGTAATTGTCAAAATTAAGATATTATGTAATATGTGACACAGTGTGTGGGTCCTATGAGATATTGATAGCCTTGAATACATGTAGTTGTATTGTTAAAATGCTTAATATGGTACTATTGGTGTATTGTGATTATATTCATACTTTACTAGCATATGAGACATGTGGAAATTCATGGATGAAACGAAAATAATGATTGAATATTGGCTCACAAGGTTGTGGAAATGTATCATTGTGGTTGGTTGTGGAAATATATCATGTGGTTGGTTATGTAAGAACTCATTGTGATTGGTTATGAGCATTACATCTACATATCATCTCTTTCATGAAATATTAGTACCACCGTGGCAACATCTAAGAAACACTGGCAACACTTGATAACACTTTTTTGAGGGATGTACAAGAAAGAAGATATGATATATGTGGATTGTATATGGGTTGACAAACCCCCGATGGGTTCTGCGTAGGGAGGCTTGTCTCCATAGGTGTATATAGGGATTGTACGATGATCTCGAAGATTGTACGACGAACTCGTGCATCATCATCATCATATACATTGCACTTGCTTTATTGTGTTTATGCTATGATTGTACTGCCATATTGACTTGTCATCCATCTATTTGTTCTATATCTTGACTTGTAAATGTCTAATTGTTCTATCTTCCTTTATTAGTACTTGATGATTTTGATTATACATGTTCCTCTTTTGTTCTACTTATATGTGATATCGTGTATATTTGTATACCTATTTGGTGTGTTGTTGTATTATATATGGATATTATAGAATTATTAGTGCAAGCGGTGTGGGCTACCATTATTGGATATTTTCTAATTGCAGGTGACGTTCCTTTATGATAACGCTCAACTTACACATTAGTTTAAGTGCAAGACGGTCGTCGTTAATATATTTACTTAACTTTGGAGTTGGGGTGGAATTCTCGAGGAACAATGTGAGTGGAAATCAAGTAAATTCAAAATAATAGACACTAGTTAAATTCAAACCAATGGTATAAAAAGATAAAAATGGGGGAGATAGGTATCTACACTAATGTATCTTTTTGGATTTTTCTAGTATAAATTCGGGGCTATGAATAATTAGAGTTGTAACAATTATGCATGGATCTTGGGATTATGTGTTACTAAGGGAATTACATGTGGGTGTTAGTAATCAACATCAATTTAGTAGCTCAAATATGGGTAGGTTCGAATAGATTTTAATGCTAATCTTTCAATAAAACTCCAAACTTTCACCTATTGATTCTTTCGAATACCTAAAGGGTGTGTTTAACATTTGGTAACCAAACCTCAATTTAGGCATCCCTATTTCTAGGATAGTACCCATGGTACAGTTAACTTCACAATCACCCTTATTACTAAGATATTAAAAATTTAGCAAACTAAACACATTATTGTCTATCATTGCTTTGGTCTCCACATCCCTCTTGAATTGCAAGGATGATGTGAATTCCTAAAGTTCTCCCAAAACCCTTCTTTCGAAGATGGCCTTGAGCTTTCTAGAGTTTGGAGCTTTCACTCATCAAACCCATGTAGGTATTTGGGGCTTTCACCCACAAATACCAACCAAGTTTGCATAGCAATGATAAAACCCATAAAAATGAACTACCAAATAGAGGCTAACAATAATAACCCACACACACTTAAACCCCTATTCACATATAACCCCAAGAGGGATATCTAGCTACACATAAGATAAATAAGCATAGATATACCTATACTCTCCATTGAAATGACTTTTTAAAGTTTAAGTGAATGTTACTTAAAACTTTACACTCCCACAAATCAATAATGGAAGTGAGCTATTCCTCCCATTAAAAGGTCTCCAATGTGTTCTTCACCCAAAATTTATACAATATTTTCTTCTCCAAGTATGGAGTCTATGAACTCCAGAGCTAAACCTAAAAAATTGGGAAAGATGGAATATTGTCAATAATCCTACGGTTTGAGTCTTTTTGTCAAAATTTGGGACCATCCACGTGCAATTACAATTCTGCCCTAGAGCTGGCAATCGCTGCCATACCGCAATCGCATAGGTCTGACCGCGACCATGGTTGCATGACCGCGTTCGCAGTTATTTGACCTTTGATTGACTGACCGCGATCGTGGTACCTGGGGCTAATTCCTACTCTTAAGTCTTTAGCTACACTTCTTGCTTTCTTTTGATCCCTTTGAGTTCCAATCCATATTTTTTATCTCCTCAGCTTTATGCCTGCAATGTGTGGATATTAGTGCATTTAATCACAATTATGTCTCATTAATTCACTCAAAATAAGGTAATGCGCATGAATGTTTGGTGCAAATGAGTTGTAAAATCACCACTCATCAACAAACCTAACTTAAAGTATTTGTTTTTCCTCAAACAACACTACCTCTTACCATGAGACATAATTATTTATGACCAAACTTGATGCCTTAAAGATAACAATGACCTCAACCGCAGTATCTACCATAAGTAGCTCATTGCACATGGACTAAGTTATTTTCCACTACACCCCTTATCAAGAAAAGCCTTATCTAAGGATGCATAGGAATTCAAAAGGTAACCAAACAACAAAAACCAATACTATAGAAGTGACTCGCTCTTCACCACAACTAAGCTATACTCTATTTTCCTCATTGCTCGGATGGTGACAAAATCACCCACCTCAACTTGTTTCACATGCCAACCTAAAAACAAAAAGAATTCCACACACCAAGCTACCAAATATGCAACATGGAATTTTAAGTGCAAAACTCCCCCCTCACAATAAGAAATATATACGCAACAAGTGTCATACCATAGGCTTGGCCCTATTTTCAATCACCACTACAAAAAAAGTAAATAGTTAGAGATCTCAAGGGAATTTGTAAGCTTGTATCGCAGGTTCGGGTTAAGGTAGGATATAATTTGGGAATAACATGGATACACCCTTCCTTGAACATCTACATCAAAATTTTCAATCCTCCTTTTTGACTATGATCCACTCTTCTTTGTTTTCTTTTTTTTTATGCCTACCTTTTGCTTTCTTTGTTCACCCAATTTCTTCCATTCCTTTTTCTTGCGCTCTAGTGCAATTCATTCCTTTATTTGATTCTTTCTCTTTTCTATTCATTTGCTTTCAATTCTAAAGTACAATAGGCATTTCATTTACAACTTTGTGGACACAAACTTACTTCCATTAATCTTTACCACCCCAACTTAGGCTTTTAGCCTCAAGTTTTATTTTTTAAGTTAAAGAAGGGCATGGTTCAAAAGTAGAATAAAAGAATGGTTCATGGTTTGTAATGAGTTTGCCAATGAAAGATCCAAAGGCTCGAAGTGGGTGACTAGGGATTATATTTATGTACGGGTAGGAGTTTTAGGCTAGAGTGGGTTTCCAATTACTAAAAGATGGCCTAAGATCATTTCTCCAACCAAATACAATCAACATTAACTTTGATAGACTAACGGGGCAAGTTCTACATAACACAAATCTACAAGATATGAATTCAAATAGCTCACCACTTATGGCATGCAAAATTCATCAAGAGAGCTCAAATATTTCTTCCGCTAGAGACAAATTTGGAGTATCCATTTTTATTCACAAGTCAAAACTTATGGAGTCACAAAAAGAGAAGAAATTTTGTAACAAAGTTGCTCACATTCGTGCCCTTGATTTAAATTTTTTTTGGACGAAGGGGGTTGTTTATTTAGCATTTGTAACACGCTCAATTTGCTAGATTATGGCAACAACCAAAGCCTTAGTCTCATCTTTTGGCTAAAAATGGGCAAACCAACCATATGGCTAATCAGATTTTGCCAATGGCATAAGACATGATCCCAAATTTACAATGCTATGGGAACTCAAAATTCCCCTGCATCTTTGACATTTATGCTATGGGTACTCAGACTTCCCCTGTATCTATGCCTCAAAAACCAAACACGGTGCTTTACCATTATGAATGTCATCACTCAATCAATGATAGGGAAAATCTAGTCATGCGTCACCCTGTCAAAATAAAACTTATAATAATAAGAAGAACTAAAATAAAACTACATGATAATGCATAAAAATGTGGGCACCATTCGAGTGACCAAATGTAGCATCCCAAAATGAAAAATAAAACATCATCCAGAATATCATCAAAATAATACCAAAAACATCCAAGCAATATAGATATAGGGATAGCCACCCTCAACTGGAAAGCTGGCAGTGTCTCCACTGCCTAATCAATAAGATAAGAGTAAAGGGTACTCCCTATCAACCTCACGAACTGCTCTTGTTGGTAGACCCTACATCCTCTCCATTGTTATCAGTATCAGACCACTCAATAGCTACTTCACCATCACTCTCAACGCTCAGCGAAGGTAGTCGCTCCTTAGGTTTGAGTGCTTTAAAGATTCTCTTTACCCCTCTCCATATCTTGGTGAAGAATTTATCTCTTTTTTTTTATCTCTTCACTATTTTTTCCTGTGACTCCCTAAGTATCTATGTGATTTGCCAAAGCTGAATATGCTCGCTCCAATTTGGCAACTGTGGCTCCCTACTTCTTCTGTTTGTCTCGATATATGTCATAATCGAACCAAGATACATATGAGTGGGGAGTAGTGGAAGACCCTACCGACCCCTGAGGTAACCCTAAAATAAGCTTCCTAATGGCCCTGATATCAATACCAATGTCTTCCAGAGGCCCGATAGTGGATGGTCTATAAGAATCAGACTCTTCAGTAACTAACTTACTCGAGTCAAGTTTTCTCTTTTTGCTTTGGATGGGTGCACCTTTTCCCCTAATTTTGAGTGGAGTGATGCGGGGGTTAAGTTTTACCCAGGTGTCTATGGGAAATTCTTCTACCCCATCTCTTTTGCACGGTTTAATATTAAGAGAAGAAAAGGGAAGAAGTGTACCACCCTGGATCTTGAAGTGCCTCCATTCTTCAAACATAATTTGGCTGATATTTAGAGCAATACCAGACATAAGACAGGCTACCATGCGAGCTCACAAATCAGTGACTGAAGTCATATGTGTCCAAGGTGACACTCTGCCACAGATGATGTTCAACCAGATTCAAGCCTCAACTGTAAAGTCGTGCATGGAGATCCTTCAATTGGTAATATCCCAGGAGACCTCTCTTCCAGGGCATAAAATGCTAGCCATCCAGGTCCCTAGCTCACAACCCCTTGCTTGAAAGTCAGCTATATCTGCATTTGGAAGCATATACACTCTATTTCCTACTCTATTCCAAAATGTACATTCGTTCCCTGAATCTTCATTACTGGGTTTGAGAGGGAGACTGCACTAAGATTCACATAGAACTCTCTTACCCATTGCTCATTGGTAATGCAAGGGTCCTGGACAAAACATATCCATATAGTTGAAGAAAGTTTGTTAAAGAATTCTGGAAACTTTTCTAGTATCTTGTCAATAAAGATACCCCTCTGTAGTAGTAGCTTGGTCCTTTGGAGGTCATTGTAATATTGGTTGTGGCATTCTGGAGACATAAATCTGGTATCATCACAGTCTCCCATTTTGTAGCTGAGTACCTGTAGGCAACATATTTTAGACCATCTTTAGCATCCTCAAAGCAAAACCATACTAGATTACCAAGATAAGCTCATGTGGCAATGTTATAGGAGGTTTTGGGATGAAAAATAGATGTGCAGAAATTTTGGTTTTTGCAGACAACTATCCTCAGGTATAGTGATTGCGAAGAATGACAGCGATTGCAGCACCGCGATGGTAGTCATCTGGACTACGATTAAGGTACCTAAGACCACAGTCGACAGTTCTATACATCACTCAAAATACATAATTTTAACCCCAACTTTGTGTTCCAACTAGGCACATAAATATCATGATTAGAGAAATTAAGCCTAGATTGCATGATTATTGCCCCAAACTTGAAGAAATTCACATTAAACTAATTGAGGCAGTGAATCAAACATATATTTTACACATCAATTTCAATAGTTTTAGGCTAAAATATGGGTACTCAAGACTTTCCCAATTGACGTGTACACACCCTACAATAGCTAACCAAAATAATTAACACAAACAAGCACAATTTTGGCATTATAAACACTATTTTAGGCCCTTTTCTAAACTACAGGTCCAAGCCTACAATAACAATGAAAGTAAGGGAGTTTGAGACAACATACCAGGTAAATGACGCAAAAGGTTTGAAATGAAAACTTGGGTACTCTATATAATGCCAAAATGTAAGAAAATTTTAAGAATGGACATATGGGAAAATGGCAGTCGGATGGTCTCTTAAACTGATTTGACCGTGATCGCAGTCCTAGTTCCATGATCGCAGACTCATGGCCTCCACAAGTACAGTGACTTGGACCATTATTACGGTAATTGAGACCAAAATCTAGGTCTTTTGCACTTCTCTGTTCAGTCTAATAAGCCAATTTCACAACTCCCTTTTTCAATTTCAATTAAAATTTCTTCTAGCATCACTTTCTCATGGATTATGCATGAACAAATGCAAAAATAAAATCTATTCTATCATGAATAAGTAAAAGGATACGGGCTACTTCTTGTGGCATGATGGGGTGCCTCCCATCAAGTGCTTAGTTTATCATCATAGTATGATGTATCCACCACTTCCTTTTGTGATTACAGTTAGAAGATTTGAATCTTTCTCCCAACTTTCATTCAATATGTAATGAGAGGCACAGGGAAAAAAGATTCAGATCTTCCAAGGTGAAACTTAGAAGATATGAGAACATGGATAGAAAACTTTGATCTTACCATTTTGAAGATTTGAATCTTTTACCCAACTTCATATCGAACTTCTAAATTGGTTCCTTGGGTGAAAGTGAGAACATCAATAGGCCATTAGTTTCACTTCGGGCGTTGATTTCTTTGGCCATTGATGTAGGGGGTTCCATATGCTCCTTTGGGATGTCAAATTCCAAAATTTAGGAATCATACTTTGTCTCCCCACAATCCATCATTTTCCTGGATGGATGGATTGTCATCATATCCTCTAAGATTAATGTTAAAAAGTGGGTTGAATGAGTTCCAACCCCTAATTCCAAAATTTCCCCCTCCATCTTCACTTAGAAATGAGCTAGAGTCATTATAAGAGATTTGCCTTGATTCTTCTTGAGACTCTAGCACCATTCCTTTTATTTTAACTTTTTCTTCCTCATTTGATTTGGTAGATTAGGAAGTCACCTAGGAGTTTTTGCTACCAAGATCATCATCATAGCTTCGTTTCTCTTCTTGATAAACCACATCTTGGGAAATGGGCAAGGTAGTGATAGTTTCAAGGTTTTCTTCTTTGCTCATTTCCCCCATCTTGACACTTTTCCATCCTAATTCCTCTTGTTGCATGGCTTATACACTTTTCTTGTTGTATATACCCGATCCAAAATAGCTAGTAGCCTTGTGTCTAAGCTATTGGACTCGGTATATTGCTCTTTCTTTTTCTCATCATAGGACTTATCAAGCTCATAAGAATAACTAGTAACCCAATCAACATAATATGGGGTAGGGGCATTTGGACAGTCATCCCCATGTCCTTCTCGACCACTACATAAAAAACACATATACTCCCTATAGGATCGAGATGGTGGTTCCATCTCTCTCCGAGAAGCATATTTATAATTTTTTCTAAAGTGTGGCCTATCATAAATTGGACATGGGCCATCATAATAGGATTCCTAACTACCGACATCATACTTGTCGGAAGATTCCATAGAGAAAAGTAAAATAAAATGAAAACCTACGTTCAAAAGAATATCACAAACAAATATATACAAGCTTGAATTCAAGCAAGTAAGCTAAAATTCCAAAATAACTTCATATGCCAAATTATTCCCCGACAATGGCTTCATTTTTTATAATGCTCAACTTACATGTCAATTTAAGTGAAAGGCGGTCATCGCTAATATATTTACCCAACTTTGGAGTCGGGGTCGAATCCTCAAGTAACAATGTAAGTGTCAATCAAGTTATTCAAAATAATAGATACTAGCTAAATTCAAACCAACGGTATAAAAAGATAAAAATGGGGGAGATAGGTATCTACCCTAATGTCTCTTTTTGGGGTTTTAAGTATAAATTCAGGGATATAAGTAATTAGAGTCGTGATAAATTGGTATCAGAGCAACCAAGTTTCATTGGTCTCAATGGTGTAAGAATGGAATGTCTAATAGAGTCTCATGGATCAGTACGTAGACGACCATATCTATCTTCTGGAGGCTATAGGATGTCTTTAGAAAACTTTTCTCATTTTAATTTTTAACATGCAAAGTTCTTTCATACCTGTCATTTTGAGTTATATTTCATTCTTTCTATGTAAAAGTATTGCTTATGCAACGTATCAGTTGAGAGAAGGTGCTAGATATTTGTAGGGGTTGCTTATGAATTGTAGACCCCGTGATTTTCCTGAGATGGCTTGGGATCAACTTGTCGATGGTTTCCTAGAGAGATTTGTGCCTTTTAATTTGAGAGATCATATGTGGGATGAGTTTACCCATTTAGAGCAACGCTTCATAACGGTTGTTGAGTATGAGGTACGCTTTCATACCCTGTCCAGATATTCCTAGGATAACCGTAGTACCCCGAATTTTTTTCTAGCTTAAATTCATCCATAGAATGTTAAAGGATTCTTCCAAAATGATTAATATTTGTTTCACATAGAATTTTCTATATTTCAACTTTTCATTGAGTGAGAAATTAAATAAACTTTCCATCGATATCAAATTTTCCCAAATTTGACACTCGGTGAAAGAGTTAAAGCATTTATAAGTTGATAGCGTGCCAACTGGGCAGCCACCGCATTGCGGTGAAGGATAATTTCACAAATGTCATCATCCAATGGACCACCGTGATATTAACGCATCGCGGCGGGTTCCAGTTCCCATTTGTCAATTTCCAGTGGACCTCCGCGATATTGACGCATCACGGAGAGCTCTGGTTTCCCAATTTTTGAATTCCAGTAGCCCAATGCGATAGTAGTGCATTGAGTTAAAGGCCAAAATGGCATTTCTATAGGGCACCGCAACAGTGGCACATCACGTTAAAGTTCCAGGTCCCAAGTGTCAAAATCTAATGGGACAAGCGATAGCTCCGCGTCGCGGGGGACCCCAATTTTCCATTCGACAATTTTTAATGAGTCACCCAATAGTGGTGAGTCGCAGTATCCCGTTAAATCGGGACCCCAATTCATTTTTTTCAGTTTCATTTAGAAGTTCAAAGGGTTATTTTGGACTTTTCCCAGCCCCGAATTTCATCCAAACACAAGATTTAGGGCTATTACAAGCATCTTATGATATATTTCTCAAGATTTCTCTCAACCAAAAACCCTAAACGTCAATAATTAACCTCAAGAATCCAAGATTCCACCACCTTTTTTCAAATTAATTCAAGATTCAAGATTCCCAACACAAGAATTCTAAGAACCATCATTCAAGAGCACACATAGAGTCTCAAAAGCAAGGTTGTTCATCTAGTTCATCATCCAAGATATGTGGGGTTTGAACAAGGATAAATCTTTCGTTCTTGTGCCTAAAAAACTTAAATTTTATTACAGATTACATGATTTACAAGTTGGGGTTTATGCCCAAAGCATCTTATTTTAAGTTTATGAAGATATAAGTGATTTAAGCCTTGAATTACATGTTTATACCACCTATTTATGCTTTGAATTGAGAATTTATATCATGAATCATACATCCCTATTGTGAATTGATATTTTCAACTATTTTCCAAGATAATTGTTGAGAATAAATCTTCATTATGAAATTGTGACCATTTAAGTACATATGTTTTAAACCCAAGTATGAGTTTTGATATTTCATGAAGAGAATATTATTATCATCTATTAACAAGAAAGCATTCAGATTTTAAAGAAAGATTGATCTTCCGAACCTAAGCTAAGATAGGATCCATATTATTTATGATTTAAAACTAAGAGAAGTATAATAAGTTTTCATTATAAACCCTTGTGCTGTTTTAAGGTGGATTTCCTAAAAGTTCCGAGCAATAAGTATGGGAGTAGTATTTAGCACCAACTTGGGCATGATTCCAAGGTCTCATGCCCCAGAACAACGTGCCACTGTAGGTTTCTGATTTCCCCCTAGTAGGCTAAGATAGTTATTACTTAAGTTAAGGTTCTATTTTGATGGCAAGGGTAGAACAACTCTCCCCAATGTGGCCAAGACATTGGACTCCATGTCAACTCACATAGTTTATGTCGGTTAGAAGATACTCCCTGAGTCCCAAAGTACCTAAGTCCCTAAGTTCTAAGTTTCCAAAGCTCCCAAAGTCTCTAAGTTTCAAAAGAAAAGAATAATAGAAAAGATTTTATAAGACTAAGTGTTATGACTCACTAGATTTACAAGTATGATTTGTTATACATGATTTTATATTTTGACATTTTAGATAATTAAGATTATGTGAGTCATATACATCTACATGCATTTACTTTCTAATTATGATGATGTTTACTTATGCATTGCACCCCCATATACTCAGTACATCCTCAAAGTGCTGATCCATATATATGTCTATATGCTACATTGTCTTATAATGTAGGTTCAGGAGCTCAGTATTAGTAACGTGAGTAGTTTGAGCATCTCTATATACACTCCATAGTTGGTGAGTCCTCATGATTCGTGGGCCTACTTTTTTAGATTTCCAGCTTTCATAGTAATTGAGTTATCATTTTTAGTTTAGCCTGAGTCAGTTGGGGGTCTATCCAAGTGGCTCTCTAGTTCTTTAGTAGTAGAGGCTTGTCAGACTATGAGTTTAATTATAGAATTTCAGTATTTGTTATTCAGACAGTATCTACAGTTTAGTTTTTGATATAATACAACATTATTTCTTGATTAGATTATCTTAAAGTAAGGTTCAGATCTAGTAGCAGGCTCAAAGGTTTATCTTGAGGCTACTCGTCGCCTTGAACACCATGTGACATCTCAGGATTAGATTTTGGGGTGTTACAATAGCATTTCTACCGAGTCTGAGAAGATTCAAAAGT
Source organism: Capsicum baccatum var. pendulum (assembly GCA_030864225.1). NCBI lineage: Eukaryota > Viridiplantae > Streptophyta > Magnoliopsida > Solanales > Solanaceae > Capsicum > Capsicum baccatum. The sequence goes on from CM061560.1 coordinate 194,691,746, forward strand.
TTGTGAAGAGTTTGGATTGCTCCTTTTAGTTGGATATGTCTCAGATGGTTGTACTTGGGGCTTTTTTTCAGAGTATTATGGATCATACAAAGATGACAGAGTGTGTTCTTAGTGCATCTCAAGAAGGCGCTAAGAAGGCACGATGTTTTAGTGAATTCAGGAGTCAAACCTCTTGAGGAAGATATTTTAAAGGTTCTCGTGGATACCATAATAAGCCAGTGGTGTCTTTACAGAGTTCAGGTGGTGGATCTTCTAGTTCATCAATTTAGGGTGGCCATTTGGGCCTAGTTGGACCTTCTCCTATTGAGATTGGTCATAGAGGTTACTATGTGTGTGATGATATTGGCCATATGGCTAGGGACTGTCCTTGTCGAGTAATTTAGGCTAATCTTATTTCAGCTATGAGGGGTAGGGGTACTACCAGAGAAGCAAGAAGTAGAGGTGGTAGAGCCCACACTGGTGGTTGTGGGACCACTCAGGCTGTTGGTGGTCGTGGATAATGTTATGTTATACCATCTAGATCTGGGGCAGAGGCTTCACATGCTGTGATCTTAGGTATTATCCCCATTTGTTTCAGACTTGTATCTGTGTTATTTGATCACAGATTTCTATGTATTTTGCTTCAGTTTTGATTTTGTTAGTGAGCCTTTTGCCATGCCTATTTGTGTATGTACCTCGGTAGGTGATTTTTTAGTGGTGGATCGGGTGCACTGATCTTGTATTGTGACTTATTCCAGGCGTGAGACTTTGGTAGACTTGCTTGTGTTAGATATTATCGATTGTGATATTATTTTGGGTATGAATAGGTTGGATCCTTATCATATTAATTGTAATGACTGTAATTTTAGATTCGTCAAGTGTGCCAAGGATAGCTTGGAAGGGTGCACTTCATTCGGGTCCTAAAAGGATTATATCTTATGTCCATGTTCATAAATTGGTTGAGAAAGGATGTTTATCATTCTTGGCTCATATTCATAACACCAGTCTTATTTTGCCTCCTTCTTGGATTCAGTCTGTGTTGTCCTTGAGTATATGGATGCGTTCCCTACGAAATTGCCTGGTATGCCTACGAATTAAGATATTGATTTTGCTATTGATGTTGAGATGAATACCAAGGCCATTTCTATTCCTCCTTATAGAATGTCCCCAACAGAGTTGAAGGAACTAAAGGATCAGTTGTAGGCGTTATTGGATGTGGGATTTATTCGATCTATTGTTTTACCTTGGGTTGCGCTTGTCTTACTTGTGAAGAAGAAGGATGGTTCGATGCAGATATTGTATTGATTATCGGCAGTTGAATAGAAAATGGTCAAATACCCCCCAACCTTTACCCCAAATCCCAACTACACACTTATACTTCCTATGATCCCCTTGAACTATTTTAAAATGAAATTACAAAAATATTTTATTAAAAATTTATTTTTAATATTTCTTTAAATAAATATACATAATTTTAATTATTGCTTTTCTTTTTTCTTTTTCTTCTTCTTCTTCTTCTTCTTCTTCTTCTTCTTCTTCTTCTTCAATGGCATACAAGAACCCATCAATGACAATTAAATTTCTTCTTCTTCTTCTTCTTTAATGGCATCTAAGTACCCATCAATGACAATTAATTTTTTTTTCTTCTTCTTCAATGGCATCCAAGAACCCATCAATGGCATCCAAGAACCCATCAATGGCAATTAATTTTCTTTCTTCTTCAATGGTATTCAAGAACTCATCAATGACATTTTTTTTTCTTCTTCTTCTTCTTCTTCTTCTTCTTATTCTTCAATTGTAACCAAGAACTCGAAGTACATGAGAATGTTGAATCAATTCAGATTGGAAAATAAAGTCACCAAAATTTTGAATTTTCCAGCGCCATCACTGTCGCGGCGCCATCCCTGTCGTGATGTCATTTTGTGAAAATCAAATGTTTTTTGGACATTAATTGTTGATTTGATTTTGATAAGATTACATATCGTGTGAATTTCATATGATTCATTATGCCATTAAAGAAGAAAAAGAATAAAAGAAGAAGAGGAAGAAGAAGAAGAAGAAGATGATGATGTGGCATGACGTGAAATTAATTTTTTATAGTAAATAAATGATATATGACATGGAATTACATGGCATGACACGTGGCAGTGCGTGTAGACCACAAATCAAAATAAAATCTGGGTATGAGTTTTAGAAGGGTATATATTCCACTTTAAAATAGTTCAGGGGGGTAATAATTTTATTTTAAAATAGTTCAGGGGGTCATAGGACCCTCTCAAAGTATACGTGTGTAGTTGAGATTTGGGTTAAAGGTTGGGGGGGTATTTGACCATTTTCTCACAGTTGAATAAGGTAATGGTTAAGAATAAGTGTCTTATTCCTCACATTGATGATTTATTTGATCAACTTTAGGGTGTTGCGGTGTTTTCAAAAATTAATTTAAGTTTCGGTTATCACTAGTTTAGTATTAGAGCTTTGGACATTCCAAAGATAGTTTTCAGACTCGATATGGTCATTATGAAATCTTGGCCATATCCTTTGGATTGACCAATGCCCTTGCTGCATTCATGAAGTTGATGAACCAGGTGTTTCGACCATATTTTGACTCCTTTGTTATTGTATTTATATATGATATCTTGTTTTATTCCAAGAGCGAGGTTGAGCATGAGGAGTATTTACGGATTGTGCTTCATAGATTTAGGATGAGACGTTGTATGCTAAGTTTTCTAACTGTGAGTTTTGGTTGGAGTCTATTTCTTTTTGGGTCATATGGTGACTAAGGAAGGTATTTTGGTTGATCCAACCAAGGTTGCAGCGGTTTGTGATTGGGCTAGACCTACTTTGTCCATCGAGATTTGGAGTTTTGTTAGCTTGGGAGGTTATTATAGGTATTTTGTTGAGGGTTTTTCATCTATCGCAGCTCCTTTGACTTAGTTGACTCAGAGAAAGATTTTTTTTTAGTTGTCTGATGCTTGTCAGGATTTGTTGACTCCTGCGTTTTACTGTGTTTTGTGATGCTTTTGATGTTGGATTGGTTACTGTGTTGATACAGAAGGGCAAGATAATTCCGTATATGTCTCGTTAATTGAAGCCTTATGAGAGGAATTATCCTACCCATGATTTGGAGTTGTGCGCAGTCGTGTTTTCCTTGAAGTTGTGGAGGCAATACATGTATGGAATCCATTGTGAGATCTTCTCAGATTATTGTAGCCTTCAACAATTTTTTACCCAGCGAGATCTTAATATGAGGCAATGTCATTGTCTTGAATGCTTAAGGATTATAGCTTGACTATTGTCTATCATCCGGGAAAGGTTAATGTTATTGTGGATGCCTTGAGCCGAAAGTCGACTAGCATGGGTAGCTTGGCATATCTTTTGACCCTGGAGAAGCCTTTGGCCTTATAGGTCCAGTCTTTAGCTAACCAGATAGTTAGTCCATTATTTCAACACCTGAGCATGTTTTGGCATTTGTGGTGGCTAGATCTTCTTTGATTGAGCAGATTCGAGCTTATCAGTTTGATGATATTGGATTGAGGTTGATTCGAGATAAGGTGTTGAGTGGGGAGGCTAAGGAAGCCTCACTTAATTGGGATGGATTTTTGAGGATTGGGGGCCGGTTTTGTGTGCCTAGAGTAGGTGACTAGATTAGGTTGATCTTGAAGGAGGCCCATTATTCCAGATATTCCATCCATCGAGGTATGACTAAGATGTATCGTGTTTTGAGGGCACTACTAGTGGGGTCGTATGAGGCGAGATATGTTAAATTTTGTAGCTCGTTGCTTATGTTATCAACAGGTGAAGGCCGAGCATATGACACCTGGTAGATTGCTTTAAAGGATGCCCATTCCCGAGCGAAAGTGGGAACAGATCACTATAGCCTTAGTGCATGAGTTACCTTATACTTCTTGTGGTTCTGAGAATGTGTGGGTTATCATGGATCGATTAACCTAGTCAACTCATTTCATTCTGGTTCAAGTCTCATTCAGTGCTGAGAGGTTGGCTTGTATCTATATTTGTGAGATTGCGAATCTACATGGTATGTCGGTGTCCATTATTTCAGATTAAGGTTTTGTGTTCACATCTCACTTTTAGGAGACTTTTCAGGATGATTTAGGTACTTGAGTTGATCTTAGCACAACGCTTTACCCCCAGACTGATGGCTAGTCAGAGAAGACTATTCAGGTTTTGGAGATATGCTTCGCACATGTGTGATAGATTAGTGACCACTGGGACCAATATTTGGCTTTAGCAGAGTTCGCTATTATAATAGCTACCATTCGGATATTGATATGGCTCCTTTTGATATGGCTTTAGTAGAGTGTTATGCTGATCATAGACTCTTTCTTTGAGATTTGGTGTTGGTGATAGTGTTTCCCCTCTAGTTTCACCCATGAAGGGTGTGATGAGGTTTGGAAAGAGGGCCAAGCTTAGCCCTAGGTATTTAGATTCTTCGGACTGTTGGTTATGTGGCTTATGAGTTGGTCTAGCCCCCGATCTATCAGTGGTTCATCCAATTTTTTATGTTTTTATGCTTCGCCGTTACATTTCGGATGAGTCTCATGTCATTCGTTGGGAGTTAGTTCAGTTAGATGAGCGATTGTCCTTTTTTGAGGAGCTGGTCTCCATTTTGGATAGGGATGTTCGGCGTTTGCACTCTAGAGCTATCCCTATGGTTAAGATCCAATGGTGACATCGACTTGTAGATGAGGCTACTTGGGAGGTCGAGTCAGATATGTGTAATTCTTATTCTATCTTTTTGTTGATTCAAATATTTCTTTTGCCTTTAGTTTGAGTACGAACTAGATTTTTAGTGGTAGATGATGTAACAACCATCTTTTTGATGAAATATGTAAAATATGTGTTTCTATGTATTTGACTATTTTACCTCTCCCCATAGTTGCATCATGGTATTTCTAGAGTGTGGGGGTGGTTGGCACAGTTTTTGATGCATTTTGGTATCATTTATGCAACATTGTGGTTTTTGATGGCCTCGAGAGCTTTATTTTGGACTTATTGGAATATTTTTTGATCCATGCAATGGATGGCTGAACGAACTGTGTCAGCATCTCTGACATATCGATTTTAGGCTAGGTAGACCTTTGATTTGAGTCTGTGCACCCGAGCTCATTTTGACCCATTGGTCGAAAAGTTAAAAAATTGAAAATAGGAGTGTGGGACCCACATTTGATCAAAACAAACTCGTATAGAAAATCTGACTTTTCCAGCAGATCTGAAATATCAATTTTAGGGTGTTAACATGTTTGGTGTGATTTTACGTCTTTTAAATCTAATTTTGACCCACGGTTTAGAAAATTGTGATTTCAGATTATGGGGGTCAACTTAGTGAAAATGACATTTTCTAGAAAATCTGATATCCTCTCGCATCCAAAACCTCTAATTTAGTGTGTTTGCATGTATCAAACTCCGAGCGAATCCCGGACACCTCGTCGAAGTCCGTTTCAACGTAGGAGAAAAAATCTGCAATATAACAACTTTTTTATCCCATTTGGCCCTTTTTGTCTATTCTTTCATCTTGTCTCTTGAGAGTTAAACCCTAAAATAGTGTGATATATTAAAAGTGAAGCTTATGGGAGCTTGGGAAGCTACATTAACACCTATTTCTTAATTTTACTATGGATTTAAGGTAAGAATTCATCTTTTTTTATTAATTTCTTGATAAATTTCTCAAAACCCCGAAAAAATCTTAGAGCTTGATTTTAAACCCCAATTTCATTCCTTTTCACTTGAATAATATTTTTATCTTATAGTTACTATTTTTTTCATCAATTTAACCTTCAAAACAACTCTGATTCTTGATTTTAACCCAGATTTCAAAGATTTTACCCGGTAAAGCTTAAAAATGGTTTTTCTTCAATTTGAACCTTGTTTTTTTACTAGATTTGACTTGGGTTTTCAGCTGTAGAAACTAAAAACATGAAAAACGTATTAATAAAGTAAAGTTATGATTTTACCCTTCTTTTTTGAAAATCCATTTCGAGGATCCGTTTTGACCCCAAACTAAAAATAGTCAATATGGGTGTCGTTGGTTTTGTTTTGATACTTAGATTCCATATTTGATATTTTTATAGGATTTAAGGATCTTTCGTGGAAAGTAAGGTCATGGATTCAAAGTGTAGCAGATCGATTTCAGCTTTTGAGGTAGGTTATGACTTAACTCCTTCAAACTGGGATGGGTAGTAAATGATGATACAAAATGCATGTTAAGGGTGAGAACTAATCATGAAAAATGACTATCTATGTGTTGTGCCTGTGTGGGGGCCTATATGTGATGTAATTGTAAAAATTGAGATATTATGTGATATGTGTGACTGTGTGGGGTCCTATTTGATATTGATAGACTTGAATATATGTGAATAATTATATTATATTTTTAAAATGCTTAATGTGGTACCATTGGTGTATTGTGATTTTATTCATACTTTACTGGTATATGAGACATGCAGAAATTCATAGATGAAATAAAAATAATGAGTGGATATTGACTCATATGGTTGTGAAAATATATCATTGTGGTTGGTTTTGGAAATATATCATATGGTTGGTTGTGAAAATATATCATGTCGTTGGTTGTGGAAGTACTCATTGTGATTGGTTGTAAGCATTACATCTTCATAGCATACTCTTTCATGAAACATTGGTACGATCATGGCAACACCTGATAACACCTTTCTGAGGGATGTGACAAAAAGAAAATATGATATATGTGGATTGTATACGGGTTGAGGAATGCCCCATGGGTCTTGTGTTGGGAGGCTTGCCTCCATAGGTGTATACAGGGATTGTGCGATGATTTCGGAGGTTGTGCGACGACCTCATGCATCATCATCATCATCATCATATACATTGTACTTGCTTTATTGTGTTTGTATTGTGCTTTTATTGTCATATTGACTTGATATCTATCTATTTGTTCTATATCTTGACTTGTAAATGTCTAATTATTCCATCTTTCTTTATTAGTACTTGAAGATCTTGACTATACACGTTCCTCTTTTAATCTACTTGTATGTGATATCGTGTATATTTATATCTCTATCTGGTGTGTTGTTGTATTATATATGAATATTATAGAACTATTAGTCCAAGCGGTGTAGGCTACCATTGTGGGACATTTTCTGATTACAGGTGACGTGCCCTTAGTGTATATTTTGTATTCTTCACTTACTACTTTGCTTGGTCGGTTTATGATACCTACTGAGTACAAATTGACTGTACTCATGCCTACTGTGCCCTTTCGGTGCAGGTCCTAGCTCGAGTGCGCCTAAACTTGCGTGACTCGAGTGATTGTTGGAGCTTCCAAGGTAACGGTTAGACATTCATGCGTCTGTAGTTCACCTCTATCTTTCTATAGTAGTTATGTCTTTATTAGTATTCAGAGACAGATATTATTCCTTTATTGTTATTTTTCTGATGTATTTGACTCTTGAATTGTAATAGTAGTTCTTACACTATTGACACCTAGTTTTGGGCATGATTAGTATTTTTGATAAGTTCTTTCCGCATTGTTATATTACTTGTATGGTTTGGCTTCGTTCTAGAAGCTTTAACTTTGATATTTCTGTCTTTTCTTTTTTCTTTTTGTATTAGTTTGGGTGATAGGCTTACTTGTCAAGGTACGTCACGACAAGTGCCATCATGACCCTTGTTTTTGGGTCATGACATATTTTGATAAGATAATAGGTCTTTATTAGATGCCATTATAAATTTCAATCACTTAACTTTAAGTTATAAAAGAACTTATTTTCGTTATATCACATGGTCGAGGATGTGGCTAACCCAAACATATATTAAAAAAACTCAGAATGACATCTCACAATAGTTAATTTTTAAAATTAACATAAACAAAGTGTTAATTCTTAAAATGTTAAAGCGAATTGAATGGGCCGAGCCTACATCAAAGCAATCCGTTGTATAAAATATATTTTATTAATCGGAGAAAAATATACAATAAAGAAATAGGCTGGGCCTACATATCTTTTGTTAAAACGGTAATTCTTTAGCTGCAGTGATAATAGATTGCATACGATATAGGGAATATGCTGAGCCTGCATATGTCCCGTTCATATTTCTTTGTTTATAATTCTTACTATAAGAATCTCAAACAGTGATAAAACTTTAAACATGTTTCTCACCCAAGAGATAGAAATTACAGGGACATAAGTAATTAAACTTTCATTTTAAATATCAATGAATCACAAAATGACAAAAATTGTTAAAGATTTCAAGTGTTGTTAGTAGGTTATCTTTTACCATTTAGACAATTATGTTCATCACTACATGATTACTTTAATGTTTAAGAACAACAATAAAATAAAATTAGGACAAACAATATCTCCTTCACAAGATCGAGTAATAGTTATTGAAAAAATATTAGACTTCATATGTCCACGACATTAATAATTTATTACCCATCTCAACATCACATAATACGGCTAAAGATGGCTCTCGATACCATATGTTGAACTTCAACACATGCACAGAATCAATGTGCGGCAAAGAATAAATAGAAACGTACCTTCACCCATTATTGTTCAAATGTTGTGAAGAATCACCTTAGTAAAAAACTTTGACAAGAAAAAAGGAAAAGAAGAGACCTAAGAATCTTCTAGCCTATGTATATCAAAGGTATGCCAGACTGATAAAGTCACATGCATATTTATAGGTAGACTAGGGACTCTTAGGCAAATAACTCTAACTCTAGGGGCTTTTATAGTTATTGTTTTCCATCAAACAAATACCATATATGCATAACATGGAGGAAAAGTAATTGGCTGTTTTATTCCTTTACTTGAGAGACAAGGTAAATTTCTTACCAAAAATAGGGTGTAAGATTTGTTTATTCATATATCTAACGTCTCTGTTGTATTTCGTAGATGTGAGAATTTTCTCCTAGGATAGGTGTCACATACACCCTCTCTTATGTATATATCATGCAAATCAGACATGTATTAGGATGGAGGGAAATAAATGAGAGTACATCAAAAGACCACACTATATAGAGGTCTTTATTCTCTTTTTAATGTAGTTAGTTGGGTCGTTTGTTGGGACTTGGGTGTGCTGGTATTAAACCTAAACTAATTATATGTCAAAACTAGTGTACTTCTATTTGAGCTGGCCTTTATTCAGGTGTCCAAATTTTTTTTTGTAGTGAAATTTGAGTTCTGTAGGCATCAGAGTATTTTGTCTCGTTTGAAAGATTGGAAAACCATTTCTAAGGTAAACTATTTTTCTTTTTGACCTCTTATCAGAGCTTTAACTTCTCTGTCAATCACTTAATCAATCAACCAACTAAGCCTCAATCTAAACTAGTTTTGGTTATACTAATTTTCTATATCCATTTGGCTCTAGCACTGGTTCTATTCATGCTACCCCTTTCCATTTGAACTATATCCCGGTGTAGATAGAGTACGTGCCTAGGGGAGAGTCTTAGTAAATCCAATGTTGGGAGTATTTATAATATTATGACTACTTAACTGATAAAAAATGATATTAGGGACTATTTATATGCTGCGACCAGCTATGTAGAACTCGCATATGTGGTGAAATTTAAGTTCTTTTGTGTATTTGTTGTTCTGATGGTTCTCTATTTCATGTATTACTTATTCTTTTGTGTATCTCTAGTTTCTTCATTCTTATCATGATCATCCACCAGTTGATTATCTTTTTCAAATTCATCCTCTAAAATGATACACTATAATCATCATTATTATCAGCAAAATAGCCTTCTTGTTAAGTACATAATTATCTTAAGGACAATCATGATCTTGTACAAAAGGAACATATATACCATCTTTCTCAATGACAAGAACAAACATTTGTTGTACATACTGCTGATTTTCCCCTCTTTTCTTGTATGTTTTATAACATCTCTCTTTTTCGTACTCAAACTCAAAATTGCTTTGTTGTTGTGTGCTTGTGAATGTTTATTATTATTGTTTGTTCTTGATTCCTTTTATGTTTATCTTTTAATTGAGACATATTATTGTTTATGTTGACTGTATTAGCTCATCAACTCTTTAGTGGAAATGAAGACCGAGAACTCTATAAATTTTTATTAGTATGTATTTTTATATACCGTATCATTTGATTCAGAAGTGAATATTCTGGAGCATAAAAAATGAATGATAAATAGACTTCTTCCTAGTAAAGTAACTTATACAGATGAATTTATAAAAGGCATGGAAGAGTTCATTAAATTTGCTTGTAGTTAACCGAAGTACTTATCCGAGAAAGTCATAAGGTGTCCTTGTAAAATTTGTAAGAACATGAAGCACTTTATGCCCGATGAAGTTAATGTGCACATTTTCAAGAAATGGATCACTGCAGGATATTGGTATTGGACGTCACGTAGAGAGGAAGATCCTTCAATTAATTTGAATGAACATGTCCATTCAAGTGCTTTAAGTAGTCATCAAGGATGTAGCTTTGACATGTCTTCAAGCAGTCAAAGTAACATTATAGCGGAAGACTCTGAACATGTAAATAGGTATCAAGGTATGATTTATGATGCTGCTAGTATAGAACTACTGTAGAAGAGTCTCTAAATATGGGTGCTACCAAATTTTATGAAATGTTGAATTCAACTCAAGAACTCTTATGGCGCGAATGTAAATATTTAAAGTTGTCTACAGCTGTTAGAATGATGAGTATTAAATATGAATATAATATTTCTCATGGTTGTTTTAATGCAATGGCACAATTGATGAAGGATACAAGCTACACGGATAATAAGATACCTCCTGATTACTACTGAGCAAACAATTTAGTGGCAGGGCTTGGTTTAACTAGACTAAAGATTGATTGTTGTGTTAATGGATGTATGTTGTATTACAAGGTTAATCAAGAGATGATAGAATATAAGTTTTGTAAAGAACCTTGCTAAAAAGAATGCGTAGGAAAGAAGGGTAGTAGAAAGGTTCCACATAAGACTATGCATTACCTGCCACTTATTCCTAGGCTTCAACGACTATATACTTCAACTCGACACATAGAGCACATGATGTGTCACTCTGAGAATGGCACGGAAGAAGGTGTTTTGTCTCACCCTTCATATGGAGAAGCATGGAAACATTTTGATCAAACTTATCCAGACTATGCTTCAGAGCCTAGGAATGTTAGGCTCGATCTTTGTTCTGATGGTTTTACTCCTTATAGCCAGTCAACATCACCGTACTCTTGTTGGCTCGTGATGTTACTCCTTATAATCTTCCTCATGATATGTGTATGACTTTCCCATACATGTTCTTAACATTGATCATTCTAGGTCCTCGTAATCCAAGAATAAAATTGATATGTATCTTCAACCATTAATAGATGAGTTGTTACAATTATGGAAAGATGGTGCACTAACTTATGACGTGTCAAAGAAGTAAAATTTTCTCATGCGAGCAATATTGATGTGAACAATTAATGATTTTCCTGCTTATGGCATGTTGCCGGGATGGAGTACAATAGGTAAATTAGCATGTCTGATTTGCATGGAACAAACAAAACCTTTTAGTTTGAAAAATGGAAGAAAAGTTACTTGGTTTGATTGTAACCGCCAATTCTTGCCTCTCAATCACGAATTTAGATGAAACAAGAATTTTTTTTATAAATGAAAAAAGGAAAAGTATAGGCCTCCTCCTAGATTAACTGGAGATCAGGTGTGGGAAAAAGTGAGAGGGTTTTCTAAGATCAGTGAATCTGGTCTACGTAAATTTTATGGCTATGGAAAATCACATAATTGGACCAAAAAAGCATTTTTTGAAATTTGCCATATTAGAAGACCTATCCAGTTCCCAACAATATTGATGTAATACATACAGAGAAGAACTTCTTTGATTATATTTTTCATACTGTCATGGACAACAAGGAGAGGACAAAGGATAACGAGAAGACAAGAATAGATTTGGAAGAGTATTATCGACAAAATGATTTACACTTGCAATTGAATGGTGAAGGGAGATGTATTAAATAGAAAGCAAATTTTACCTTAAATGATGGTCAAAAGAAAGATGCATGTGAATGGGTTGATCAACTAAAGATGCATGATAGGTATGCTTCTAATTTGGGTAGATGTGTTGACATGGAATGTTTAAAGTTATTTGGGATGAAAAGTCACGACTGTCATATTTTCATGTAATATCTTATGCCAGTTGCTTTTAGCGCTCTTCCAAAACCTATATAAAAGTCATTAACTGAACTCAATCTATTATTTAAAGATTTATGCTCAACAGTATTACAGGTGGATCATCTTATGCAAATAGAGCAAAATATTCCTGTAATCTTGTGTAAGTTGCAAAAAATATTTCCACCTAGTTTTTTAGATTCAATGGAGCACTTACCAATTCATTTTTCTTATGAAGCAAGATTTTGTGGGCCAGTTCAATATCGATGGATGTATCCATTTGAAAGGTATAAAATTTTATTATTTTTCTCATTATTTTATTACATAATTATTTATTTCCTTAAAACAATTGTAGGTTTCTAAACAAAATTAAAAAGACTATCAAAAAAAGCCAGAGTTGAAGGATCTATTTATTAAGCATATTTGGCTCAAGAAATCTCATACTTTGTTTCCCATTATTTTGAATCTCATGCCCTATGTAGCAATAAAAGAGTTAGACCTAATACTGATGTCGTCGAAAAAAAATGCAACTCACCCAACACTATCAGTCTTTAATTATCCTAGCCGAAGTTATGGTAAAAAGAATGGCGATATCCGATGGCTAGATGATAAAGAAGTTGTTGCAGCACAATTGCATGTTCTTATAAATTATGATGAAGTTAAGCCTTTTCTCAAGTAAGTATCAGCCATGCTGTTCATTTAATTATTATATTTGGATTGAAACTAATGTGCTAATGTAAGTACATGCAGTTTGTATGAGCAAATCCTGAGAGATACTTATAGTGATCTCATTGACGATGTCATTGATAAACAAATTGAAGAAGACTTTCCACGATGGTTCAAATATTATGTATGAATTGATTATTTTAATAAAGTATATATCACTTAAAATGCATATCTAATATGCTTCAATTATTTGATAGGTGAATAGTAATCCACAAGAGATACTACAAAATTTATATTTGCAAATCATAGGAATGGGACTGTTAAGAAAGGCAAAGTCTTGGCCTATTTATTTTGTGAATGGATACAAGTTTCATACTTCTTCTTGGGGCGAAGGAAAAGTACATATAACAGTAGGATATGTGTTAGTGGCGTTGGACAAGATGACATTACAAATGAATATTATGGTGTTCTTGAGGAGATTATCGAATTTGAATAGCCAATGACATTATTTATGAAGTTAGTTTTATTTTATTGTGATTGGTTTAATCCCTCAAAACATGGCATGGCATGAAAGTTGATAGTCAATTTAGTATTATTGAGGTTCAAAAATAGGGAAGATATTCTAAATTTGACCCTTTATCTTTCCACAAACTGCAACTCAAGTTTATTATAGAAATCATCCTGAAAGAAAAGGAAATAAGGATGATTGGTGGGTAGTTATAAAGACAAATCAAAGAGGAGTTATAGATACAAGATACAATTTGAAAGTTGCTTACCAAGAGAAGCAATTACGTGTTAGTGCAAGTATAGAGGATGACCCAATTGATTGCTTACGTGATGACTAAGCTGATGATGAAGAGGTTGATGGAAGTAGTTTTAAGTTGTTGTTAATGAAAATGAATATGATTTAAATAAAGATGGAGATGAGGATATATCAAATAAAGAAGAGAAAGGTGATGAAGAGACATCAAGTGAAGAAGCTAATGATGAAGAGGAGGAAACAAGTGAAGAGGAAGACTTTTTTGATAGCGATGATTCAACAAGTCACTTTCAAACTCAAAAAGAAAATGAAGATGGATATGAGGAGGATTGAGAATATTAGACTGTCGATTTCTTTTGTCGATGTACAATACTATATTTTATTAAAGCTACTGTGATTTTTGTCAAAATTATTATTATTTTACTTATCTACTGGTTGAGAATTCATTTGTTTAATTTAATTCCTCATATTTTATATCATGATATTTCATAATAGGTGGATGGATCTGTGTATGTCAAATTGTGTCTTAAAAAACTTTGTTGGGTTCTCAGTTGAAAGAGTTGATATGTTTTGTGTTGATGAATGAATTGATATGCTTTGTGCTGATGAATGAGTTGATATGATTTGTGTTGTTTGTCAAGTGGACCTGTTCCTCGACCGGCCTATATTCTGGGCTTAACGATAAACTTTTGTAGTAAGATGGGCTACTAGGAGTTGAACAAATTACAATAACAAGTTTGTCTCTTATGATTTATGCATAAAGATACTCGGTAACAGGTTTTTCCAGCTTCTTGAGATTAATGTCTACAAATTTGCCTCTATTTTTTTTGTAACTATTTTTGACATATATTATTAAAGCACATGGCAATATCTGTGAGATTAGAAATGTATAATGGGAAAATATTTTTAGGCAAGAGTACTCATGATTAATTTTGATCTTAATGATTTCAAAATACTGTTCAAGAACTAATTTTGTTAGTGGAATGACAGAACATATAAACTCGAGGGGAAATCTGACTCTCATTAGTTTTGTACTTACAATATTATATTTTTGTAAGCTGGTTACTTTGCAGTGCAAGAACAGATGACTATTTGTCTCAGTATTCTGATTGTAAAGAAAGCATCGTGAAGCTATAGGGATATTAATTCCCCTTTGAAGCTTTATGTGTTAGACAAGCTCTTGGGATCACTAGCCAAGTTAAACATTAATTTTTAAAGGGGCCAAACAGCTAATGATGTTTTCTTTACAATCAGCGACAAACAGTTTAATTGCCTCCCATAATTCTACCAGGATCCTTTCAAACTCATATTGGTTCACTTCATGTCAATAACACTTCCCCACATAAACCAAATCCTAAAGTAAAAAAATCTCGGACTTATAACAATGTTGTGCCTCCCATAATACCATCACAACCTCTTTATTCCTATACTAGTCTACTTCATGTAAATAAGTCTCAACCTGGTCTTGGGATCAATTAACCTCAACCTGCTATTATTGAATCTCAACCTTAATCTAATCAGCCCCAACCTACAAATCAAGATTCTGAACCATTAATGTCACCACCGGCCAATAGTTCTGCAGCCACCTCACCTAATATAGTTAACAATGTATACGATGATAATCAAATATGGATTGTACTTGAAGGGGATAGGTAATAAGACTAACATTTAATAATACATATATTTTGGTGGACTATTTATATATGCACATGTTTGATAACTACTATATGTTATGTAGGTTTGATCCACAAAAGATAGTTATTGATGGTATTGCTAATTGCATTCGGAGTAAATTTGAGTTGGCTAGACCTTTACGGAAGAAGTTTTCAAAGTCTACTCGTGAGATGTGGTTTGAGGAATTCAAGGTAAAAAATATATACATTCTGATTCATGTATAAATATAATTGTGGGACTATATAGCTAATATGATATTCATTTTATATATGTAGAAGAAATTTAAGTGGCTTCCTCACTATAATGATGCTATATGGTCTAATTTTAATAAAAGGGCATCCTAAAAAATGACCCAACTTTTGCAAGATGTTAGAAAAAAATTATCTCTGAAACCACATTGGATGGGAGATGAAGTATTCAAGGAGATGAAGGAGTATTGGGAGTCTGATGAGTTCAAAACAAAGTCTGAAAAAGATAAAAACAATTGTGATTCAAATGCCGGTGCATCACTTCATATAGGTAGTTGTGTACCTCATCGATTGATCTATAAGAGAATGGTAATTATAAATCTTTTTAAATATATTTGTTTGAAGAAAATAATATCATATTCAATGTTGATAACATACATATTTTTTTTTGAATATAGAAAGAAGCTACTGGAAAAGATCCTTCACTTACAGAATTTTATTTTCAAACTCATCGCAAGAAAAGTGATAAAAGTTGGGTAAATGAGAAGGCTGAAGCTACATATGTAAGTGTTCATTTACTCTGTTTACTAGTTGTGTTCATTTCAATCTTATGGTGTTGCCATTGTACTTTGGTTCGTGTATTTAAATACAATACACTATTTCTGCTTGATATTACGGTTTATAGTTGTTTATTGTTTTAGTATGATGATGATGTTAAATGAGATCATATAGTTGATCCCAACTTGTTTAGGATTGAGGCATAATTGTTGTTGTTGTTGTACTATTATGGTTTCCTGTTGTTTTTTTGTATTATGATGATATAAAATGAGCATAAAATAAAAAATGGGATTAATTTAACCGATCCCAACTTGTTTGAGACAGAGGCATGGTTTTTATTGTTGTTGTAGTTGTATTATGTTTGTTGTTGTTCTTTAGTATGATGATGATATGAAATGAGCTTAAATGAAGAAGCTGGACTCATATAGCCGATCAGAACTTATTTGTGATTGAGGCATAATTGTTCCTTTATGGGTGGTTGTTGTTTTTTAGTATGACGATAATATGAAATGAGCTTAAATGAAGAAGTGGAATTCATATCCCGACCCCAACTTGTTTGGGACATAGTCATAAATGTTCTATTATGGTTCGAATTAGCGCTTTAGAACCATTTAGTTTATATGGAAGTAATTGAAGCCAAGCAGTAGAAATGCAACTTCAATTTATAGAGTGAATTGATGGATTCTACTAAAACTAATTGACATATACCTATAATGACAGATTTGGCATAAACTAGACATACCAAAAGCTCAAAATAATCAGTAAATCTACAAAATTTAGCAAAAATATGATCTAGCCATAGTAGAAAGCCCCTCTCAGTTGAAATTACCGAAGTATACAAGTTGAACACCTTTCAAGGGCTCTTCTACAATAGTAGAAACATTCTTTTTTTCTTGAAAATGAAAATAAAACTTGTATTCTACTAATATTTTTTAGGGTGGTTCTGCTTCAAATGATTAAGTACTTTCAAGAAAACATATAATTGAAGGAACAAAAACTTTATTGAAAAGACTTGATATGATTAGGTAGATCTGCTTTATTGTCATAGGCCTAATTTAAGTACACCTATTGTAGATCTGCAAGGGCTATGAACTATATGATTGATAAAGGGTGGGCTTTTTATTGGGGTACTAGTGAATGCTCAGATCAACAGATTACTGAAGCTTGGGGTGTTGCTCAAAGATTGGATCTTGTGGGTTCTATTGTTGCGCAGCCTGAGTATAACCTGTTATCTAGGCATAAGGTATCTTTTTGGACTATGCTTTTTGATTTAGATTATTTTACTTTGTATTATGGGATGGACCTGCCTCTTCTTTGACTCTGAGTGAGGTGTAGTATAGTAGGGGGTCCAATGTTATTCATTATTATTTGTTCCTCAGAATCTGTTATTGATTTAGGTTGTTTTTGTGCAGTGATTCAACACGTCTGGCTGCTAGATATTGGTTGATTGTCAGTTTTTTATGTTGACATGAATTTATTACCTGCTAGATATTCTGTGTGTCGCTCAAAACATTCTTTCCTTCTTACTAACTTAATTAACATTTTGCAGTAACTTAACAAAAATGCAATTATCTATGTAATTATCATTTATAGGCAACCAAAGGGGGTGACCCTAGGGAGTGAGTATTGATAGTAGTGTTTCCTTAATTGTTGAAGTTTTGGCTATCATTAGGACTCTTTACAGTCCCATTAAGTTCTTAGGTATGCCTTGATATGTTGTTCCCCATAGCAGGTATGAATTTGATTTCTCCAGGACGGTATATAGTTTTGATATACTATTTAACTCCTTTAGAATTTTAAGGTACAAAGACCACCAGATCTGTACAACTTATCTGTCTTTTCCTCCCTCTTTCAAACCCCACCGACCTTCTAAAATCTTTAAAAAAAACACTATTTTTTCTAGCAAACCATAGAAAAATTTATGCATCCATTCAATACCCTCTCTGTAATATTGTGCTTTACCAGTTTTATCCTCTATTAGCGAAAAATTTATTGGAAAGCCAAACAGTATTTTCAACTATATAACAATATGCAGTGGAAGCATAAATGTAGTAAAATGATCCACAGGGCTAATAGATAATAAAGAATCAGTTGATTTCATAGTCGATTCTAATTCAACGTACAACTGAGCAACTATCTGGTAAACAAACAAGAAAATATCCTGCAACGATACTAACTCCTTCGTATCATCCTTGCAACTCGCGATCCCTATTCGCTGTATAATAGTACCTAAACTACTCAGACAAAAAATATACAAATTATCTTCAAACTCTACCACCTTTTTCAAAATCTTACAAAATTCTAACACTGTAATATAGATAGCATATCTACTGTGTATTGATGTAACAGACTTGGTCATATATGAACTGATAATGTCTTGAATGCATTTATCAACAACAATTCTAATACTTATATGTGTTTAACCCATAGTTTTCCCATTCATGATAATGTTCTTCAACAACATATCAGTTTTAGTTCTTTTGAGACTATTGGGTATATTCTAAGTTTCTGAAGGCTAGTGTAGCTTAGATATTCAATATTCTTGAAGACTTATTGGCTCTGGTATTGATTTTGACTCTTTTATATGATGGCCTAAGAGATTATGTTAGATTTTATGTTTGGACACTTGTTCATCAGTGAGATCGATTTGGCCAATTGAGGTAAAGTGGTTTGGCTTTGGTTTTAAGCTTAGCTATGTATTGTGTCACTTCATTATAGCCAACATTTCAAGGTCTTGTTCAGTTGAGACCTCACCAATATGCTGATTAGACCTACTCACTACCTACTAATATTTGTACAAGTATTTCAGTGAATGCTTTTAGACATGTAGTACCACTTTAACATTTGTTAATGTGTACTAGGTAAGATTTCACCTTGTTTCTGAATTCTTTTGTGTTTCGTAATAGTATGATTTGATCTATTTATTAATTACTTTGTTTGGAAGAAGTAAAGTATTTTGTAAAGTATTACTTCTTTAGTATTTTGGAAGCAGAAACCTGATGGTCTATGTGATTATGTTGTATGCCAACTGGGGGGTGTGGTTGAAGTTTGAGTAAAGCCACACCCAAGTTGATTTACTGTTTCTTAAGTGCTATGAATATGAAAAGTTAGTCTATTAATAACATAGAAACAATTAATCTATAATCCAATATAATTTATGCTAATAATATATTTTTCAGCACTTCTATGGTCTGACTTAACATATCTTTATGCAGAATGAGTTTGAAAGAAAGAAACAAGAAAT
The DNA here is from genome assembly GCA_030864225.1 of Capsicum baccatum var. pendulum. Taxonomy (NCBI): domain Eukaryota; kingdom Viridiplantae; phylum Streptophyta; class Magnoliopsida; order Solanales; family Solanaceae; genus Capsicum; species Capsicum baccatum. The sequence continues at coordinate 194,710,945 of CM061560.1, forward strand.
ATTAGCTGCTCAAAGTGCAGTAGTTGTGGATGGAGAAACTAATTCAGCTAGTCAGCCTGCTCAGTTAAGTGAAATGGATATCTGGGGGCAATCTGTCAGTGGAAAGAAAAAAGGAAGAGTCAATGTCTTGGCTACGTGGGTCAAAGTGTAAAGACAGCTAACAATTCAACATCAACTTTTCCAAAAGAAATTAATGAGATGATTAAGAATTAGGTTGATGCTTCACATGTTTATTTGTATGCTCAGTTGCAGAATGAGCGAAAGAAAAATAAGATGATGAGAAAGGAATTAGACTTGTTGATGAAGCATGTATACAAGAAATCATCTTCAAATGATGAACGCCCATCTCAAGAAGACAACCAAGCTTATGAGGATGAAAGTGATGGTGACTCTGATGACGTGAATGAAAGTGATAATCCTAATAACGTGAATGAAAGTGATTCTGAACCTGATGGTTGGTAGTTTTATTGAGGATTCAAGTTTGAAGTATTTTGTTTTGGACCATTTAAGAATCATACATTATTGACGTGGATGTTTTGAATTATGTTTTTTTGTTAACTGTAATGGTTTACATTAGATTTGTATTGAATGATGTTTTTGAGAATTATTGAAAGTTTTGAATAGATTTTTGATTAATTGTGAAATGTTTCTAGTAATTTACGTGTGAATTATTACTTGGAAATTTTAATGGGGATGTACATGCTAAATATTCATGAAAATTTGTTCTTGCGGATTTACTTGGGGTATTTCATACGAATTTTCTTGCGTTATAGTTTCATAAATATCCGCAAGAAATTTTCTTTTGTTAATTAGGAATTGTCACCTCTAAACTTCCTTCGGATTTACTTGAGAATCTTTGTGGGGAATAATTTGTGAATTTTTTGTGAAAATCCGCGGGTAAAATTCCTTTTTAATGAAATCTTACCAAATAATTCATGCAAAATTTTGATAGATAATCGCAAATAAATTCGCAAATAACGTACCTGCAAATTTATTTTCGCAGCTAAATTACCTACAGATTTTATAAATCCGCAGGTAATAATTACCTACGAAGGTATTTTCTTTGGATTCTAATTGAAAAGAAAATTCGTAGGTAATCAAATTACTTGAGAATTTTACCATATTATCCTTATGAAAATCCCCAAATAATAAACATTTTTCTTGTAGTGTAATACGTAATGTTATACATAATATTCTTACAATGTGTCCCACAGATCCATAAGACTTAAGCCCCGTGTATCGAATGTAATGCTTCATCCCATTCGAACGTTATGCTTCATCCCATACTACGTAAAACACATCACACCTTCAACTGTTAAAACACTGTTGCATATGGTAGTTTGACTGTCCTTACTAAACCTAATACTAACATGTAGAGTAATGAGATTCAAAGGAACGTAATCTGACTATATATACGTAATATGTATATTAAAAAACATGTTAATATATTGGGAGCCAAAATAAGTTTAATTAAACCGATAAATCCGGTCTAAATTAGACTTGTTATTTATCGAGGTGTCCCCTAAGAAAGAAGGGAAAGAACGGAGCCCGAAATATTAGCGGAGTGGGCCGCGCATGCAGATGCACATTTTGTACAGGTTCGCGTGCCTTCAAGATTTTTTTGCTCCCTTCCATCTTTATTTGTTTATTTTTTTATTTTAAAATATTTAATAATATTTAATTAATTTATAAAATTAATAAATAATTATTTATTTTTATTTATTTTATTTTAATATTAAATATAATTTATTATCTAATATAGTTTTTAAAATAATAAATTTATTAATTTTAAAAAATATTTAAAATAATAAATTTATTATATTGAAAGAATATTATAGCAAACATACTTTGTTCATTTCTCACATTGTCACTTTTATTATAGTTCAATTTGCCGAATTTAATGTCAAGTTATTATTTTATAGTTACTCCACTTACTTTTACTTCTCACTTATTTTTCAATTAGATTTTTATTTTATTTTTCAATTTTAATAGATCAAGAAAAAATATTTTTTTTCTATTTTACTCTTATCATTAATTATTTTTTTAAAATTAATTTCAAGACACAATATTAAACATTATTTAATAGAGGTATTATGGTAAAATAACTTTGTCATTAATTATTTTTTCTAATAACTATGCAAGTCAAAATGTGACGAGTAAAAGCAAATGAAGGAAGTACCTATTTTACCATTAAATAATTATTTTCAGTTATTTTTGTAATGAATCAAATGACTTATAATAAATAAGATTGATATGAAAAAACTATTTTATTTATTATATTTTAAGAGCTTGTTAAATCAAACATGAACGAGTAAAAATGAATGAGTGGAGTATTTTGTTTGCCTCAATTTAAGTGGCAACATTTAAATTTTAATTATTTTTTTATGTTTTAATCATGAATTTGAACATGAAATTCTTCATTTTGATAAAATAATATATTTAAAAATATAAGATAAATTATAATAATTAATAATTTAATATAAAAATATTTATATAAAATAATTATGATATTTTATTCTGAAAATCTAAAAAGTGACTCGTAAATAAAAATGGAGACTTGGAGTAGTACTTATAACAATTTTGTTTTCTCCGGAAAACGACAACTTTTAAAAGGTATGTTAGCAACCCATAAAAATAATAAATAAATAAGTAATCCTTTTACTATTTATTTTCTGGTAGAACTTCTTCCTAAAAATTACTCCAATCAAAATCTCAAAAATATAGTACACGTAATAAAAATAATGAAAAGGAAAACCGGAGTCCGGAAGGGCTACAACTTACTCTGTATGTTATGGATTTGAATTTAGAGTTTATGTTACTTAATCATAATTAATTAATATATATTTTATTTAATTTAATTAATTAACTATAATAAAAAATATTAATTTGATATATACATCAAATGCGCGTAAATTTTTACATCCGAAAGCATGGATGCCCTTTTTATTTTGTTTTCCACTTCTCCTTAGTCCTTACTTACAATATAAATTCTTAAATAGAAGGAAATTAATTGATATGCAGCGATAATAAATATTAAGAATTTATATCATATATTAGTATAGTTCAATATGTATAACAATTTTTTTTTTCTTTTAGTTTCCCATCCGGTGTTCGGTACGCGCATTGAAGTCCGACTAATTCGGATTTGCGCCGGGTAGGGCCCCATTCGGGGGTAGTGCTCTCAAAAGAGTTTTCTCCATGCCCAGGATCGAACCCTCGACCTCTGGTTAAGGATGAAGTAACCTCATCCGCTGCACCACAACCCATGTTGGTAATATATATAACAATTAATATATCTTATTTTTCAAGTCCTTGATTCTAACTGATTTTTTTATGAATGAATAATGATTACGTGTAGTTAGATGCAAGCTAAGCAGAAAAGAGGTGATTATACTGTGAAAATAAAAGATGATATTTTTTGTTAATTATACGTAAGTTGGAGAATTTTTCAACATGAGATAATGGTTTACTACAATAACAAAGGGAGGTCAAAATTTACTTTATCAAATATTCAAATCTTAGTTTTGACACTATATTATTCTGGTAAATTCTCTTATATTCTGTTTAAGTTCTCTTATATAAATTTCTAGCTCAACTACTATGTAAAATGATCTCATAATTTATCATCTGATTATGTTATAAATAATTATATTATCCACATATAAAGATTAAACTCTGAATATATAACAATTTGGAGTGAAGGTAAAATAAAATACTAACAAGAAGCTGACACAAAGAACATCTTGGGAAGTGAGAAAGAGAAGCACCTAAAGCAAAGAACTTTGAAACCCCAGAACCATGTGTAATTCTAATTCCTATCTGTCTTCAAACCCCAAGTAAAGAATAACAGAAATCAGCAACCCCACATCACCCCATCCCCCCAAACAAAGCCTCTTATACTTCGTATCTCCATCTTAAAATCTATCCATAATGTTAAAAGTTAAGTTTAATTTTATTTGTTTAATTTTTTTTAAAATAATTTATTATTTTATTTCTATTTTAATTTTATATTAAAAATTACTAATTTCTTAATATTTAAATAATTTATAATTAATTAAAGATATAACGGAAAAGGCTCAAAAATACTCCTGAACTATCTGAAATAGCTCAAAAATGCTCCTCGTTAGATTTTTGGCTCAAAAATACCCCCGTTAAATATTTTTTCTCAAAAGTACCCCTGAACTATCTGATATGACTCAAAAATACCCCTCTGTTAAATATTTGGCTCAAAAATACCCCTCTCCTTAATAAAATTCCATCAATTATGCCACCTAGATAAAAAAAACTACGTGACTATACCACATTACCATCCACATGTAAAATGTTAGTATTTTTTAATTATATGACATTTCTTTCTTCTTTATTTTTATTTTTATTTAAAAATGTCAGTGAAAAGGACAAAATTTAAAAGAAATTCACTTATTTTGAAAAAGAATTTCCATGTAGTAAATTCAACTCAATTATTAGTACAACAACATTTGCTAGCTAAGTTAAAATTTTAGCTCCTAATCCGAATCAACATCAGATCAAGATCAAACTGTCCCTCATCCCAAACGACAATAACAAGATGAAATTTAGAATTTTTAAAACACTAATGAAAAGGTGAAATCTAGAACTTTTAAAACACTAATGAAGTAATTAGCAAAAGATTTATTTTTTTTTGTTTTTTTCGGTTTCACTGCTTTGCAAAAAAATAAAAATAAAAATAAAAATAAAGAAGAAAGGAATGTCATATAATTAAAAAATACTAACATTTTACATGTGAATGGTAATGCGGCATAGTCACACTTTTTTTTTTATCTAGGTGGCATGCTTGGTGGAATTTCGTTGAAGGGAGGGGTATTTTTGAGCCAAATATTTAACAGAGGGGTATTGTTGAGCCATTTCAAATAGTTCAGGGGTATTTTTGATCCTTTTCCGAATTCCGTTAGAGGGAAGGGTATTTTTGCGCCAACTATTTAATGAAGGGATATTTTTGAGCCAAAAATCTAACGAGGGACATTTTTGAGCTATTTCAGATAGTTCAGAAATATTTTTAAACCTTTTTTAAAGATATAATAAAGCATAATTCAATGGCTTAAAATTCAGTGTTTAAAAATGGGTCAAAATCATAAGATTTTATTATACATGATCTTACAACAACAACATCATATTATTATTGTTTCTTAAAAGGGTGTCTATTGAACATGTACAAATAAAAATGAACCGATAGTAAACATTATGCACTTATAAAATTTTGACATAGAAAAGCTAAAGTTTAGTCTTTGTATCGGAGATCGGAAACACTCCTCACTCCACCCCTTCCCCACACCAAACCCCATCTCCAAGAAGCTCATTTCAGTCTCTCTCTCCACTCAATTAATTTTTTCTTCATTTTCATCAAGAAAAGAAAATTAAAAAATTTCTAATTAGTACATGTCTTGATCACAACTGAATACAGTAGTATTTATTTGGCCACTGCCCACATGGAGTTAAGTTGAAACTCTAAAAACAGGTGCACAACCCATTCTTATACATTTAAAATTAGCTCATGCCTGGGAGTTGCTGTTAGTCAGACAAAGAGTCAGAATTTAGAAGAAGAGAAATTCCACTATAATTTTTTTCTTCTTCTTGAGTTTTGAGAATTCTTGGGAATAATGAAAATAGTCATGAACATGTTGTACCAGGCTTGGGGTTAATTTCTTGAATTGTAGTATTAGTTAATTGTGTGCTGGAAATTATGGATTTGGTGGGAGTTGTGCTCCCATTGGCAAGTAGTAGTGAAGAAAATAATTGTTGTTCTCTTCATCATTACACAACAAGACAATGTCGATGTTGTACTACAACACAACAAGAAGGAGGACAAATAGAGGAGGAAGAATTACAAGAAGAAGAAACAAGAAACCACAATTCCACAACCATTCATGTTATGGCTTCTAGTTATTCCAAGATTTCACCAATCATTTCTATTTTTGTTTTCTTCCTCTTCTTTATCTTCTCTGTTTGTCCTGCTTTGTCACTAGAAACACAACAATTCAACCTAGCCAATCAAACTTTTAAGCCTAGTGATGAGGTTCACAATACGAAAATCATTAAATCACATCTCATGAAAATCAATAAGCCTTCCCTCAAGACAATTCAGGTATTGACAACTCTTTTTCAATTCGATCTTTTCAACTTTTTTCTTTGGGTCCTAATAATAACTCTCTGAATTGTGATGCAGAGTCCTGATGGAGATCTTATAGATTGTGTATTATCTCATCAACAACCAGCTTTTGATCACCCTCAGTTAAAGGGCCAAAAGCCATTGGTAAATCAATCATAATCCCTCATTTTTTAACATAGTAAAAATTATTCGGTATTTAAAATTCACTAACTCGATTAATTTGGATTTCCACTGTGTCAAACCCATAATTAAATGGTTTTGTTTCTCAATCTTAGGGTCCGGAATCTTCTTTTCTTATAGCTCGGCTTCTTTCTCTTTTCCTTAAAGGGAAACACTTTCTATCCGGAGTTTCTCCCGTCCTAGACTCGAGCTTATTTGCTTGAGTCATTTTCTCTGCCCTTCTTATTTTGAAAAGCAGGAATACCTTACCTTCTTGAACCTTGGAGAAGGGAGAACGAATGTCATTCATCTCAATACATTAAGACGTTGTATTAATTATTTCAAAATTGTCTTATATTATAGGAACCAGCTGAGAGGCCAAAATCAGGACACAAGACAAATTCAATGGAGTTTGAAAATTTTCAACTTTGGAGCATGTCTGGAGAAACATGTCCGGAAGGAACAATTCCTGTACGAAGAACAAAAGAACAAGACATTCTAAGAGCTAGTTCTATTCGAAGATTTGGTAGAAAACTTAGAAGACCAGTTCGTAGAGACACCACTAGTAATGGCCATGAGGTTTGTTTTTCCTAAACATGTTTTTCTTTATTATCGAAGGGGCGTTCGAGTAAGTGGTAGTTGCCGCCATGTGTCCATGAGCTCACAGGTTCAAATCGTAGAAATATGTAAGATAAGGCTTCACATACAATAGATTCTTGTGATCCGATCCTTTCACAGACCCCACGCATAGCATAAGTTTTGATGCACCGGGCTGTCTTTTGTTTTTTCTTGGATTTATTTGATATCAAACTATTTCTTTTTTGAGAATAAAATTTCAAGAACTTTAAGCGAATTTGTTGTGAGTAGTTACAATAACATATTTTTCTGATCAAATGTTATGTCAGGTTACTATATTTGGTTCATGCCGGCTTTCATGTTTTCTTTATCCCTTTTCAATATTTAGTTTCACTAATTTCCTAAGTTCTTTACTTTGTCAATCTCCATTCATCTTTTTCTATATTCAAATAATAGTCCCATAAACTTCATCATCAAAAATCAAGAATTTCAATTTTAAAATACCCCATCTATTTCTCCTCACAAAATAAAATACTTAAAATATATTTCAAAAAAAGAAAAAATCTTCTTAAGCAATTATTAAGCCTTAATTTTTTTATTTTTTCCCCCTCTTAACATTTTTTTCTTTCTTTTTTTTTTTTTTTTGAAAAAAACAGCATGCAGTAGGATATGTAACTGGAGATCAATATTATGGAGCAAAAGCAAGTATAAATGTGTGGGCACCTAAAGTTACAAACCAATATGAATTCAGTTTATCACAAATGTGGGTTATTTCTGGTTCATTTGGTGATGATCTGAATACCATTGAAGCTGGTTGGCAGGCATGTTATTAGTTATTTTTCGCTTTTATGTTATGTGCACGGGCAATATAATTCTTTTATATTATTAAGTTGATCAACAAAAATAAACAATTTCTTGTATCATATAATAACTCGAAAAATATTTAACAGCTTCTTTTCCTAATTTTATTTTGACAATTTTTTCTCAGGTAAATAACTTACACTAATGCAAACTTAATGTTCAACTAAAATGTGGTTAACTTTGAATTTTTTTTTTCTTTTTTTTTTTTTGTGAAAAGAAAATTGTAGTAGAAAAACTAGTCATTTACATTATGACCCTTACATATCATGATTTAATTTCAAAAGATTGTTAAATTAGAAAAAAAGAACTAGTCATTGTTGAGTAATAACTATTATACATTTATTATTTTAATAAGTAAATTAATTCCCCTATAATTAGTCCCTCCAATAAGATCATGTTCAAACTGTGGTATCACTCCTAGCTCAATTTCATTTCTTGATATTCACTCTTATGTGTAAGATTTTATTAAGTACTTTTAAGGGGTCATTTGGTATAGGATAAGATGGGATATGTTAGAATTAAGCTTGGGATAAGATTTAATTTATATCGTGTTTGGTAAATGGTGTATATAATTTTGGGGATATCCCATTTTTTCTCATCTAGCTTGGAATTATTTTATACCATTATATGAATGAATTAGTCCTTAGTGTAGGGAATATAATCTCAGAATAATTTAGTCCACGTTCCAAACGACTTCTTAAAATATATGTTGTGTGGGTGAATGAAAGCCCTCTATCAAGTCAAGCAAGAAGGAAGCGACACTTTTCACAATGGAATCACCATTGATTATTAGTATTATAGTAAATCAGCGTATCATGATGTCGGTGTATGAGATTATTGTAGTAGATTATTGTACACATTACTAATTTTTAGTAATTTGATGGAAAACGCGGTTTCATGGATTTAAATGTGACATGTACTGAAAGTGAGGATGGTACTCGATCAATAGAGTGAACCATTTTCTTTAGTGTCATTTAAAGCATACCATTAAATTTCCAGCTACCTTTCAATATCAACAAATCTTTTTCTGCAATGCTGCATAATAGAATTTAGATAGCTAAATTATTTCATTTTAATTATTACAGGTAAGCCCAGAGCTATATGGGGACAATTATCCAAGGTTCTTCACCTACTGGACTGTAAGTTTTAATTTGTCCTTATGATAATTAATTAGAAATTAAAGTGAAAGTATTTATTTATTTATTTGTTTTTATGATTTTTTTCAGAGTGATGCATATCAAGCCACAGGATGTTACAATTTGCTGTGTTCAGGATTTGTTCAGACAAATAATAAAATTGCAATTGGGGCAGCAATTTCTCCAACATCCTCTTATAATGGTGGCCAATATGATATTAGCATCATGATTTGGAAGGTAATTACATTTCTCTGTAGAGCAAAAGAAAAAAAGAATAGGAGGGGAGGGGGAATACGTTACACGTTGCAATATATAGGCCAAATAACTTCTTTTATTTATTTTTTATTTCATGGAGCTTCTAAGTCGTGGTAAAGGAAAGATTGAAAAACTCATTTCTTTCTTTTTTTATTACCTTTTTTTTTTTTTCTTTTTTATGTATAAGATCGAATTCATTAGATTTTTTAAACGAATAGTACTTTCTTTATTTTAAAATAAGTGTTATCTTAACATAATATTTTTATTTTAAAATAAGTGTTATCTTAGAAATTCAAGACACAATCTTCTATGCCATTCTCTTAATAGTGTTCGATTTTCAAGATATATTTATTTAATAATAATAATTTAATAAACTACACATTGTATTCATTAATTTCATATATAAAGAACATGATATTTGCTATACTTATTTTGGCAGGGAGAGAGTAGTACTAAGGCTAGCCAACTTAATTAGCTTAATTTGTTCACTTGTCCACAAGCTCAATGTTTAAAAAGGCTTCATTTGGCCGGTCATGCTGATTCAAAAATGATTATTAATCATTTCATAGACGTTTCATTAACCAAAAACAAAAGAAATATAAATATTGGTTAAAATAAAAGAATGGAAAAGGGAAAAAGAAAAAGCAATTGATATGAATTTACATCATGCTTGTATGTGTGTATGTATATATACCTATGGGGGAATCTTAAAGTTTCATTCATCGTATAATTTTTTTTGTCAGTGGAAATAATCATTTTGTTTGTGCTTTAATCCCCCCCCCCTCCCCGCCCACCCCAACACACACTTTGTAAGATTCTCTTGACTCTTCTTTCCCAAGCAAAAGCTAAGCCTTCTCTGACCCATCAAGTTGTTATTATTTTTCACTTTAGAATTAGCTCTCAAAATCTCATCCTTTGACTTAAAATGTATCTTTTAGTTAACCTTGCTTTAGCAATCAAATTAATTCCAAAAAGCTTTAAATTATAATGTGGCTGCAGCATGTTCTATTTTTAATATGAAATTGAACTTTAACATATCCCTTTCTTCTTTGTCTTGTTATATCACTACTAGAAAATTTTTCAGAAATTTCCAGCTAATTTGTCGCTAAAAAAATCCTAGTTGATTGAATTTTCGTATTATTCGTCACTAATTCGTAGCTAAATGATATTAGGATGGGACTTTTGTTGTTTAGCTGTGGATTTTTTTCCGGCACTAATCCTTGTTTTCTAGCAGTGTTAATAAAATGCAAACAATTCAGCCTCTTTATATGTTCTCAAAATATATGAAGAGTTCTTTGTTCACACTACCTTTTCTAGACCCAAGTGTGGATTTACACTTGCTATAACGTTGTTGTCCGTTATATGTCCGTTAGTGGATTGTACGACTAGAAACGTAATATGAGGAAATATAATCCTCAACCGCGCGTAGGACATTACCCATTACCTATTCTACTGAGACTATGCGGTAGGTGTTTACCAGCTGCTTTAATAGAATTACATGTTAAAAAAGATAGCTAAAAGTGCAGTTGATGATTTTTTTTAACAAAATATTTTAAATTATTATTTGGTGCATGCAGGATCCAAAGCATGGTCATTGGTGGCTAGAATTTGGATCAGGAGTATTAGTAGGATATTGGCCATCATTTTTATTTACACACCTTAGAGGTTCAGCAAGTATGATACAATTTGGAGGTGAAATAGTGAACAGTAGAGGGAATGGATTTCACACATCAACACAAATGGGAAGTGGACATTTTGCTGGTGAAGGTTTTGGGAAAGCATCTTATTTTAGAAATTTACAAGTGGTGGATTGGGATAATAGTTTAATACCATTGTCTAATCTCAAAGTATTAGCTGATCATTCTAATTGTTATGATATTCAAGGAGGGATTAATCGTGTTTGGGGTAATTATTTTTATTATGGGGGACCTGGAAGAAACCAACGTTGTACTTAAAAGAGGAAAAAACTTGTTCGGTGAACTAAAGCTTTTTCTACGTGACAAGTCTGAAAAAGGTCCTTAAAAGAGAAAAAAAAAAGGGTACAACATGGTTTTTTCTTTTCTTTTTTGGTTTCTTAGTTTGGTTGATTTTGGGTGTCCTTTTATTATTCTTTCCACTGTATTGTTAAGTCTAACAAGTGGTTCATCAAAATTAGTTATTATACCACCTTTAGCTAGGGAGTCGTGTAAATTGTCAAAGAAAATAGTGAATATTATAATGCGTTTTTGCTGTGTTAATTTAATTTAACCTGTTTTGTATGTTTTATTATTTGTCCTATCATATGAAGAGTGCCATTTTCCATTTAAATATTTGTAATATATGAATTAGTTGGGTAGAATTTAGTTATTCATTTTCTATTCTGCAAAAAATAATACTATAAATTGACATATAACCTATACTACATGTTTTATTCAAATGAGATTGTAAAGTGGTAACCAAACACTACACTTGATCATGTACTGAATTTTATACGAAGATCAAACATGATGTTAATTAGCTATGCTAGTCTATTAATCCATGAATAACTGCCTTTTAATTAACCAACAACATCCATAAAGGAATAAGACACTTAAAAATTCTTTCATTTACAAATTTCGAACTCAAAACTTTTGATTCAAGAGGGGAGGAATCCACCATCCAACTACACCCCTTAGCACGACACTTTAATGGAAATGTTTTTTTTCTTCATATTCTGCTGTGGCTTAAATGAAATAGGGCAAGAATTTTTACAAAAAAAACAAAGATAACATGAGAAGGGTTAATCAGGTGATTTACAGTCTCAAGATCAAAAGGGTACGTAGATGAGCCATGCAATTTTTCTAAGTAAAAGTTACATAATTCCCATCATTTTAAAGTTAATTACTTTTTATTTTCTTTTTAAAATTATTAAAAATTCCCGATTTAATCAGAACAAATATATCACATTATTCTGAATACATCACTTAATTTTATACGGATACATCACATGAATTCTTCTGAATACATCACTTAATTTTAGACGGATACATCACATTCTTCAGCAGTGATGTATCCGAACTTTTAAGTAAAGTTACGAATTGATGTAATTATTTAAAAAAGTTGGGATTTTAAATAGTTATTGTAAGTTAAGTTGTGATGTGGTGTAATTTTTTCATTATTCAATTACCAGACCCAAAATTGGATTGGATTCGGATTAACTTGGCTCGAAATTATAGTTTCACGCTTTGATTAATTTATTTCACTTGATAGTTAGAATATTTAGGATTAAAATTAGTTAGAATATTCAGGGTTAACATTGAAATTAAATTCATATTTTGTTTGATTGAAAATGTAAATTTATCTTCAAATATTCCATCTTCTCCATGCACCAAGTAACTTACACTAATAATCATAAGATATTGCCTATATCAAATACTAGGAAATTAGTATTGTATAAGAAGGTAATAATTTAGTTTCTTTTTGGTGCGGTAACCATCATTTATAATTTCACACACCAGTAATCAAGTAGTAGTAAGGGTTGGTGTGAGTTACTAAGGTAAATTATTTCGGGATAAAAAATAGTCTCGGGATAAACTTTTTTATACATTGTTTGGTTCGTAATATTCGGGATAACTTATCCCGGGACTAATAATAATCCCGGGATAAGTTATACCACATATTTGGTGGTATAAGTTATCCCAAGTTAATTTATCCTTGGATAAAATTGTAAATGACAAAAATACCCCCAAATCCTTTTCTTTCCACTTTCTATTTATATAAAACCTAGTTTAGGTGTACGCACCTTGCGCGTGTACCTCACTATAATGAATTTAAATGCTACACTAAATAAGATATTTATTCAAATAGTAAGATAATTTATTTAATTAGATATATAGTAGTTGTAAATATCAAAGATACAAATGAGGTAGGTGTAAAATATATTGACAATCCCTTAAATTACGGTTGGTGTTTTAGAAAGAAAAAATAATCATAATATTTTATGACTCAAAATTTTGATCATTAATTGTCTATATCATCATAATCATCATTCATCTTCAAGATATCTACAAAATTAGAAAAAAGAAAACTACGAAATCAATGCATCTAAGTAAATTGAATATTACAAAAATATATTTCTTTGACGTATCTTGGCAACCAAAAAAAAGAAGAAAATTCAAATCAAATAATAAAGAATCATTAAAGAACAAAAATAAATATATCTTGTTCCATATGTTCATATTAGATATTATTATATTTTTCTAAAAGAATTCTCAATTTCTAAAGTTCAAAACTTTTTTCTTCAATAAAGAAATTATATAAATATGATTGATTCTTACATTAATTATTTATCAATAATAGAATATTTTAAATTCCAAATAAACTAAACTAACACAAATAAGAGTGATTTTTTTTAACCCTTTTTAGTTTTTGATGGACTTTTACTTTCCTTTTATTTAATACAAAATAGAGTTCATTTAAAGAAAAAAAATATACGTAGTCCTAAAAGAGAGAGGGGGGGGGGGGGGGGGGGCGGGGGGAGAGAATTCGATTTTAATTGGGTTTGAAGTCCTAAAATTAATTAAATATTATTAGGTAAATAGTAAAAAGATGCTTTTATCTAAAGGACAATCTTTTAATAAAGAGCAAAAAGTTCAAATTACTTTTTTAAGGATCTTATACTTTTAATATATTATAAATTATAGATATAGATTATAGATTTTATATATATATATATATATATATATATATATATATATATATATATTGCAGTAAAATTTATGCCGCTTCTGCTTGCTGTTGCTAGGCTCTTGATATCTACTAAATTGATATACTGAATCATGAACTCAACACACCAGCTGAGATAGGCGATGAGAACCAATGGCCATAGTTACGGATGGAAAAAAGAGAAAAAAAAAATATAAATACAAACAATATATTGATGGGAAAAGAGACATATGAATTTCTAGTTATGTAAAAGAGACATATTCTAGCTATGTAAAAGAGACATATGACTTTTTAATTTGATGGGAAAAAAAACCATATAAATACAAACAAAAACCATATAAATACAAACATAAAAATAATTAACTAAAGTGAGGGTTATTTTTGTAAACAAACAATATATTTTTACAAACAGTGCACTATATATTATTTTTAGTACCACAAACCAAACAACCACTAAAAAATAATACCAGCATAACTTATCCCAACACAACTAATTCCAACATAACTTATCCCAACATAACTAATCCCGGTATAACTTGTTTTCAAACCAAACAACTCCAGTATACAGGAAATATTTGAAGTTAGAAATTCCAAGAGCCAAGACATTATTTTCATAGGAGATTTCTCACCATCATTTAACCTTTAAGAAATGGGAAGAGGAGAGGATGACAGAAAACAGACTTAAATTGGACTACACTTTGGTATTCATAAAGGGTGTCCGGATCATTACATTATCTTTGCTTGATGTACAAGCAAACCTGAATGCAAAACTTAATGAATGAATACAAGAGTGAGAGTAAAGGAAGTACTAATCCTTTACTCTTGGCTCACGTTCATTTAATACTTAAAAGATATTTATTATGAGTTTAGTTTACTAAATTAACTTTATTAATTATGTTTTAGAAATTTATATTTAACTATTATAATCAGATCTTTCTATAACGGCCCGTCATTAAAACAACATTTCACTATAACAATTTGATGTTCTCCAAAACCAATTTTTGATGTTATATTTTACTTTTTTATAACATTCTACCTAGCAATGACATTCATTATAGCAACACATTCTTATAAAATTACCCCTTTATAACAAGCATACTTAAATATTGTATAGTAATATTTTATATGAAATATATCATGTATAAAATAAAATATTTATGATAGTCATCATTGACTTCATGCACATAGTAAATTTCAACTAAAAACTACTAAAATAAAAAAATTGTATCTATATGGTGCTCATCAATTATGGTCATAAGTACACGAGAAAAAAGGCTAATGATATTTGCCTTTTATACATTCATAATTTTTCTACTTTTGCATAATTTTGTGTATAACAGCTAAACGAGAGATAAACATCAAATGTCACGATACATATAACATATATAATAACTGTTCGCTGTAGCAACCTCAAACCTTCAGACAAACATTGACACTATATAGAAGTCTGACCGTAATACTTTATATACTCATTTAATAACTGAAATAGTATTCGAAGAAAATAATAAACTTCTCACTTAATTTCATAGATATAATAAATAAATTAAAATAATTATTTTAAATAAAAAAATCAAAGTAAAATTAAATGAGGGGAGCACTTGATGCTAGACCATTTTAAAATACGGTAAAAGGTCAAAGTGCTCCTAACGTATTGTCTTCTGTTCATTTATTGGATTTTAAGTGCTTTTGTTTTTGGGTTTAGAATGTCCCTCGTATTACTTATTGGACCTCAATTTTTCTTATTGTTAGATTGAAAAAATTACAGAAATTAGCATATTTAAGACATTAATTATAATAAATAACAATACTTTTTTAAAATAACAAGTTATAACAAAAGTAATAATATTTTAATTATTATATTGAAAAGCAAGTGAGTTTCATCCACTTTTTAACCTTTTTCTATTTTCACTCCATTTTTTCAATTTCATCCCATTATCACTCCACTTTCTTCAATTCATTTTCTTTTGTTTAAAATTGTGCTCCATCAAATAAGGTAAGTTGATATTTACAGTATTTGCATATTATTTTTTCATATAATTTATATATTTTTTATTTACAGTGTTTTTTCTTCATCTTCATTTTTTTTGAAGGTGGGG
Source organism: Capsicum baccatum var. pendulum (assembly GCA_030864225.1). Lineage (NCBI taxonomy): Eukaryota > Viridiplantae > Streptophyta > Magnoliopsida > Solanales > Solanaceae > Capsicum > Capsicum baccatum. The sequence goes on from CM061560.1 coordinate 194,726,856, forward strand.
GGTGGGGGGTGGGGGGGTGGGGGGTGGGGAAGGGTTGTGATTTTCCTTGGTTGAAAGATTATGGAGATCTGCTATAATGGAGGAATACATTATTTGATGGAGGTCTGCTGTAACTTTTCCTACGTTATTTGATGGAGTTTTGTGATTTTTATTTTTGAAAGATTGTGGGGTTTTGTGTTAAATTGATTTCTATTCCTATGCAGTTGAACAGAGAGGTTGGCATAGAAGAGGTGAGATCGAAGCATTATGACGAGCCAACAAATATTGGAGAAATCATGAAATGAAAAATATTGAGAAAACCTTCATCTCTAAAATCCCAAAAAGTGCAAAAATATGTGAAAAAGAGGAAGTCAAACGAAAAGGAAGAATACGTATTTTTTCAGTTGTGCATATGTATTTATGAATAATGCATATTATGAATAATACATATGTATTTATGACTAATTGCATATATATTTTTTCAGATATGCACATGTATTTTTGAATAATACATATGTATTTTCTAGTTATTCATACATTTTTATGGGGCAGCATGCTATATTTATTGATTTGAAAATATATTTTTAGTTCTGTTTAGGTTTTTATAGATGCATGTGTATTTATTAATAATACATACGTACTTTTCAATATGCATATGTATTTATGACTAATGCATACGTATTTTTCTAGAAATGCATATCTATTTATGAATAACATATATGTATTTATGATTAATGCATATGTATTTATGGATGATATTTTTCGTCATAATAATAGTTTTGATGTCTATATCATAAAGAAGAAATGTGTAGTTCAAGCGCAATTAGACAAATGTATTTTATCACTTTTTGTTATAGAGATTTTGTGTCCTATATATTTATATGTACATACGAGTCAGATATGTATTTCTGTAAATACATATGCAGCTATATATGTATGTTTTGTACTGTAAATACATATGCAGATCTGTATGTCTATGTATTTTGTATATTTTTTGAATATGTATATGTGATATAGATATGTGTCTTTTAAAAATAAAAGAAAGAGATAGAAGAGTAAAAAGTGAAAAATAAAAATAAAAATAGAAAAAGAAAAGAAGTGAAAATAGAAAAAAAAAGAAGAAAGAGAAATAAAAGCTAGAAATATAAGTGTAAAAATAAAAGTAAAAAGAAAAGAAATAAAAATAAAAGAAGAAGAGGAAAACGAAAGTAGGAAAAGGAAAAAAAAAATATGAGAAAGAAAAAAAATAAAATGGAAAAGAAAAAAATAAAGAAAAAAAACGAAAAAGGATAAAAAAGAAGAGAAATAGAAGAGTCAAAATAAAGTGAAAAAAAAATGAAAAAGAAGTCAAAATAAAAAAATAAAATGATAAAAAAAGAAATAAAAATAGGAAAAGAAAAAGAAAAATTTGAGAAAGGAAAAAAATAAGAACAAAAAAATTTAGAAGAAAAAGAAAAAAAAATGAAAAAGGATAAAAAAAAAAGGAGAAATAGAAGAGACATATTAGGAAAATGAATCTTTATACTTAAATGTAGCATGAATTAAAGGACGGTTACTTCCCTTATTTAACTCTAACTGATGAGAGTTAAAATAGGAACTACTATTCAATTTGTATATGTATATATCAACATTTTACTTAAATATAAAATACAATTTGCTATTTTTCATAATTATGAAACAGTTATTATAAAAGTTATAATTATAACTGTTAAGTTGCTACTTTTGAAAAGTTTCCTTGATGATTTTGGGGTTCCAAATGTCTATCCTATATGTAACCAAGAAGTTATATTAAATAGATACTATTTGATTCTAGGCAATTAATTCCCTCCGTTCATTTTTAATTTTTTATATTTATTTTGACATACTCCTTAAGAGATGAATAAAATAATTTTACTATATTATCATCCCCATTTATACAAGTTAGCTAAATATTTACAATAAAAATTTCCTTTGTTTATAAATAGTTGTCATATTTTGCTTTTCAAGAGAGTTAATTTGACTAAATTTTAAAGCTAAATCAAAATTAAATTAATTCGATATTTAGAAATTAAAATTTAGGTATTCAAATACTATATGAAAAGTACTATTTTTTTTCACATATCAATATGATTACGAAAAACTCAATATGTTGGACAAAGTCCATATCACTTGACTCTCAAAAAGAAAACCGTGACAAGTATTTTGAAACGGGGAAAATAGTATACTCTATGCAGATGAGTTTACATCTATCCAACAACACTTGACCACATAAACTTAACACACATGTTAAGAAATAATAAATACTATGTGACCCTTTGAATATAATAAATTTTATGTCTTGAAAAATGTATTGAGTGATAAATTGTATTTAATAGCAAAGGTAGAATGGGTAGAAAGAGATAAATTATGCACTATTTTTTCAAATTGGACAAGCATTGTTGGACGTCTAAGCTATTGGTGGACGGAGGGAGTACTTATCATCCTTACTAAAAATAGGTCCGCAATTATCACAACCCAAAAAAATTCAAAGAGGTTATGATGACGCTTATCACGACAAACTTTGACAAGTAAGTCTAACACCCTAACCAATACACTAAGGGGGAAAAACAATAATAACCCCACGGTAAGGCTTCTAGAATGAAATCGAATCACAAAAGTACAATAAATGCGAAAAGAAACATAACAATGAAGCCATAACTCCCAAAATCAGGTGTCAACAGTATAAGAACGTATCTAGTACAACTCGAATCCCTAAAAATACATAAGATTTCCAAATACAAGAGAAACTCTGCCTCCAAAATGAAAGTAAAGACATAGTCTATAGAGAAAGGTAGTAGAAGACATCCGACCTCCTGAAAATCATCAACTCCTTGAAAGCTCCAATAATTACCTGAGTCAAGCAGCGTGGGGCATACCCAAACCTGAATCTGTACCGAAAGAGTACAGTAGGAGCGAGTACAGTCCACTTGTAGTCAGTAGGTATCACAGGCCGACCGAGAAAAGTAGAAAATAAAGTATACAAAATACACACTAAGGGCACGTCACTTGCAATCAGAAAATGTCCCATAAAGATAGCCCACACTGCTTGCACTAACATGAGGTGTGAAGAGGGGTCTTATAAATATTGTTTGAACTTTTTTTAATATATATATATATATATATATAAGTGTGAAGGATCTTATAAATATTGTTTAAACTTTTTGAAGGCCACCCCTCCACCAAAAGATAAGCCAAACTCCTCATACTCGCCGCTTTTGGACTCAAGACAGTCATAACCATACTTCCTTATCCGAATGATAAAAATATTGAGACTATAATCCTTAAGAAACTCTAACTATGTATGTTGTCTCATGTTAATATCTCAGTGATAAAGAAGTAGTGAAGGCTAAAATGATCGGAGAAAATCTCACAATCAACTCACTACAAGTAGGGATGCTATAATTTTAATACAGACACAACTGTGGCTAACTTTAAATGTAAGACCCCGTAAAGTCCTATCCCATTTCAATCCTATAACATGTCAAAAGAGGTCCCAGGCTTAGGAAATTTTAGCTAAGTGTTGAGACTTAGTCTCATTTTTGGCCTCGATATTTCAATGGTGTCATTTTTTATCTTTCCATCCTTATATAGTCATTTTAAAATTGATTCATGATTAGGGTTATCTATAGGTCATCTCGGGTGAGTTTTGGAAATTGTTGGAGACACATTTGGATGACCAAAACAGCGAGCCAACACGATCAGGATGGAATATTCTTGGTGTTGCATATTCAGTCTTACAGTAGTCCCAGTTTTGCATATACTCTCATCCAATTATTTTATGATATTTTGTTATTATTCTCATGCACGTGAACCCATGCATACCATCCTAACCTCACGTATCATATCAATATATTTAAAAGTACTGACGCATACTCTTTTTTTGTGCTATGATGTCTCATATCATAGGTTCGGATGCTCGGGTTCTTGATCGTACCTACTCAGATCAGTCGATCAGCCGCATCTACAGTAGTGAGTCCTCATCCATCGAGGATGTGACACTCATTTAATTATTTTAGTATTTACAGTATTTTAGTTTTTCAGCTATTTTCAGATAGTAGTTGGAGTTAGTTGGGGCCTGTCCCATCAACTCGTTTGTTTAAGATGTTAGAGGCTTTCAGACACTTTCAGTTAGTAGTTATTCTACAGATGTACTCAGTATTGATTCAGTTTTATGAACCTTATGGAGTTTGTCAGTTTTTACTCCTGCATATGTTTCATGATTATTATCCAGTGTTCACAGCAGGTACCAATCATAGGTTAGCTTGTGGTCCTTCTGGGTCGTAAGCACCGTGTGACACCCAGGGTGTAGTCTCGGAGCGTTACACTAAATCATGTTCTTATGGGCCTTTAAATGTCTAGAAAAATAAGCTATCACCTTATCCTTCAACACTAACACACCACCCAATCAAACTCTAGAAGTATCGCAAACACAATAAAGCCTACATCTTCCTCATGTAAATTCAAGATAGGAGCTGAAGTAAATAACTTCCTGTACTTCTAAAAGCTCCTTTCACAATAATCAGACCACTAAAAAAACATCTTCTGAGTCAACTTAGTCAATGATGTTGTAATAGAAGAGAATTCCTATACAAACAGTCGATAATAGTCTGCTAGCACAACTAAACTTCGAATCTCAATAAGAAGAGTAAGTATAGCCCAATCACGAACTATACGCACCTTCATCAGATCGACCATTATTCCATACTTTTTATCCACATAACCCAAGAAAGAAATGAAATCCAACCAAAACTCAAATTTGGAGAGCTTGGCATACAATTGCTCATCTCTCAAGTTTTGATGTACGATCCTCTAATGCCTCACATGCTTATCCTCATTTATGAAGTAAACCAAGATATCAACGATGAACACAGTAAAAAAATAATTATGATAAGACCAAAACACCCTATTCATCAACTCCATAAACGTTTTTTGGGCCTTTGTCATCCCAAAAGACATAATCAATACATCATAGTGTCCATGGCACATACTTAAAGCTAATTCTAGAACATCTAAAGCTCTAATATTCAACTAATAGTAAACTGAATACAAGTCAATCTTAGAAAACATTGTTTCACCCTAAAGCAGATTAAACAAATCACCAACACATAGGATAAGATACTTATTTTTAATAGTTACTTTGTTCATTTGCTGGGGTCAATACACACAGGCATCGGCCCATCCTTTTTCTTAACATATAAAAACAAGTGCACCCATGGAGACACACTCGGTATAATAAAATCTTACTTACAAATCTTGAAATTGCACCTTTAATTTATTCTACTTAGCTAGGGCCATCCTTTAAGGGAGAATAGAAATGGGCTTGGTATCTTGCTCTACTGTAATGACTCATTTCATTATTACTATAAATATCTATAATAAAGGTGTAAGAACCTTATTTTCATAGGTTTTTCAATCCTTTAGTATGGAAATGCATTAAATATGAACTAAGGATATACAATACTTCTAGCAAAAAGTTAAGTTGGAAGTGTTCTTACTGATTGAGTTTTGAGCTAAGTTTAAACTAGGTTCAACTTCAAGAGAGCATTCATATTAGAATATAATGAGTTATGGTTCTTAATATCTACCACATAAAAGTCTTTGAGTACTGTTTCCAATGCCTCTGATCATTTGTTAATCCACTTTTAAAGTAAATCATTATAGCTATTTTTACTGGAGATTGTTTGGGCTGAAAAGTTGGTCGCCACTGTGAAGCTACTACAATGATAATTAGGCCACTGCAATGACAATTGAGTAGTACATTAGCCTATTTTTGACATTCTTAAGGTTTTCAACTCAAAAACTTTGTTCTAAAGCCCTAAAGGGGCGATTTTCCAAGTCTTTGGGTGGAATTATTTGTTTAGGTAAGTTCTTCCATCATCTTATTCGTCTTTCAATCCAATAACATCTGAGAATTATTAGAATGATCTTTAATGATGAAATTATTGAGGATTAGAATCGTATGCTCATGGGATTTTGGACAAAAACTATTAGTTGAGTTAATGTCACCTAGAATTACTTCTAGATTATTAATTAATAATTTATAACATAAATTAGTGATTCCAAAATATGAAATTGATTATTGGACCTTGAGTTCAATGAAAATAGAATCTTTAGCTTTAAAACTCCATGAATGGAAATGATTGAAATATGATAGAGATAATTAATGATTAATTTATCTTTGGATAATATATTACACCATGATAAGGATAGAATTAATGGGTTGAATTCCCAAAGTAGTCGTTCAAAGATTCATTGATTAATTAATCCTATAATTATTTAATTTCTAGATGATTGGACTAATGGAGGCATGAAAAATAGAAAAGAGCAATCTTGGTGTTGCTTGCTTGTTCTAAGATCTTTGTTGAGTTAGGTTGTGGCTTAATGTATAGTAAATTTGGGTTAGATAAGTGTAATTACTATAGTTTTATGGGATACTTTATGTCTAGGACTACTAGCATGTAGTTGGCATGGATAAAACATAAAATTAATAAAATAAAAATATAATTGAGCGTTGTTTGTGGGGTTCCTTTGATTGGTGTTTGTATTTGTATGACGTGATTTTACAAGTTTAGTATATAGATATGACAAACTTAAGAACCTAAAGTCCAGTTTGGCTTAAGTGCTAAAAAGTAAGATGTGTAGAGTGACAACGCCCAAGCACATACGCAAGGGTACACGGTCTTATCAAGTAGTAAAATGGCCTTCTAGAAGCCAAGTATCTATCCCAAAGAGACTTGATTCAACAAAAATTCTATTATAGTTCACAATTTAGATTTAGTTGATGCGAGCATAAACAAAAAGAGAGTTTGTAATTTATAACTAGAGAAAAGTAAACAATGCGTAACGTAAAGATCTTGTAACAATCAATAAGGGAAAACCCAGGGTTAAAGCACTTTGAACAATTATACTATGTTGTTGAATTTCATTCATTAACTTGCTTATCCTGGTTGTTGATTCATAGGGTTAGTCGCATGATCATGGTCTCCCGACCTCTAATCCTTTAGCTAAGTTGAACCTTACAACTACATCATTGAGTGAGGATGTAATAGTCCACTTTAGTTCTTTAAGCTATCTTCTTACAAGTGAATCAAGTAAGGTATATAGGTACATACCTGTCCTAGACACTAATTCAAATTCCTTATTTCATAAAGGAATACAAACCATACTTTGTTCATCTCCATATTCTATCCCCTATTCCCTCTCCCGAGATAAAAAAAAAAGACAATTGATATATTATAAGGATCGCGAATCCTTAAAATAGTTAAATCAAAGATGCTCACACAAACAATAATGCTAAGCAAAGTTATAAGAATTTAATTCAAAACAATAGTACTCATGTCCGTGGCTTTAACCCTAGAAAAGGGTGTTTAGCCACGCATAGTCATAATCGTAATCACAAGGTGGTAATTAACGACTAAAAACATGAATGAACTAAATAAAAATAATAAAAACCTAAATATGAAGTTATAGAAGCTCCTTTATCTCCAAAATATGTTCAAATATATGTTAAAACGTGATATAAAATGTATTTATAGTATAGGAGTGAGCCAAGTCCAGGTGAGGCTTAGCCCTGGGTTGAGTGACACTCCAAGAAAGGATTCACCCTACCTATATCCCTGCTCCAGGTGAGGCGGCGCCTCCATATCTCCTTGAGCCTCTGAAACTTGTTCTCCAAATTTTGGTTAAGTGTTGAGTCTCTCCTCTTAGTTCCTTGTCTTGTAGTGTCTTTTACATGGATTTTCAGACTTTTTAACATAAAAATATCATCATATTCATCTCCCAAGGCATCCTACAAACTCACATCACACAAATTAGGGGACAAACACAACACGCAACTCATAACGATGAATCAAAACAAGAGCTAAGCTAGGCTAGTTCATATTGATCTTTCACTAATTTTTCCAGTTGTACACTCACTCAAATTGAACTTTTCTTACTACCAACAAGTTATTCCACTCATAATCACACATTCAAACCATAAGGAACTCATTAAACACACTAGAATCCAATGAGACCAACTAGACAAGCACTTAGCTCAAGCTTGTACCACTAGTTTTCTGGGTTGAACTCTGAATGACTTAATTAAGTACAAACTTGTTTGGAATTCACTTTGAATAGTATAAACACATTCTTTAAAACTTTGATACAAATTCATCTCATTATTAACCCATATATCATACGAATCATCCTCAAAACAAGTCTAGACATACTAGAATAGTGACGCTAGAATGCATAATACACCCAACATCACCACCCCACACTTAAAGCCTTATTCATCATCGAGCAACTTTTTACTATAAATATCATGATCTGGAGATTCTACACTTCTACTACATACAAGACACTCAAGCTAGTCTACACGGAATACAAGTTCTACACTAAGCATGTTACAGGCACAATTGAAAGCTTATGAACACTACTCCAAAACATCCTAGCCTCAAAAATTGACTCATGTAGTTGGAAAACTCATGCTTATCATTCAATCAAGGACATCATACAAATCACCCTCATTCATCAAACATGTGCCCCTTACAATAAGATAGTTACCTATACTCACTCACAATTAAGCAATTTATAACATAATGGGTATAAGAATCAATTTACACTCACTCTCACAAGGAATTCACAAGTTACACACAATGAACCATAGGCTTTCCCTTAGTGTAGTGCTCCACTAATATTAGAATGTCAAGTATAAGATCAAATAGGTTTTTTTCGGGTTGTAATGTAGGCTAAGGGATGGGTAGGAACTATTTAGGAATAGTGACTAACTTCTCTAAGTGCTTTAATACACTACATTATACATTAGAACCAATCTCCAACAACCCATTTGCACCATTTTTTATCTACCTCATTCTTTTATTTTGCCTCATCTTTTTAAAGCATTTTCACAAACACATGGTGGGCTTCAAGATTCAATTTTTCTCATTTTCTATAATCATGGAAATATTTCTGTCACCATTTATATCACTCCGAACCACCACACATCAAATATAAACACCAATAACTATTACCTTGGGGCATGAATTTTTCTTTTATCTTTTTCAATTTCTCAAACTCCTTACTAAATGAATTTTTCATTAAAGCACTTAGGATCTTTTTGGATCAAATTATGGTCTATCAAAAAAGGAATTAGGCTACTTATGAGGCTACCAAAGAAAAGTCTAAAGTCTCAATAGGGATTAACTAAGATAATGCACAAAGGTAGGACAAGTAGAAGGTATAAAACAAGGCTACCTAAGAAATACATAAATCATCTCCTAAACCCATACTCTTTATTTCGCTTTACACACACCACACGAGTTCTAGACATCATATGAAACAAGGAATATATAAATACCTTACACACACACATGGCACATGCTCAACTTAATAGGATCATGATAGACGCCCAACCACACAATAACATGAATTCAAATTTAAGCCAAAAGTACAAGAGTCATAAAATGAGCCTAAGAGTCTCAAAAGTAGCAATTAACTTATTCCACATACTTTTACCATTAAAGTACTTGCACCATGTAAAAAAAAATAGCACAAAAAAAATATCTAACAATTTTTTTTTTAAATTGAACCAAAATTTGTGAATTTTCCCACTCCACACTTAAAAATCTACTTTGTCTCCAAAATGAACTTAAAAATAAGAGATAGAAATACTCCCTGAGGCCTCTAGGCCTAGCTAATAGCATCTTTTGCATTAATGGAATTTGTGGGACCCCACACTCAGTTTTTACCATGCTCCTTAGCTCAAGTTTATGGTACTCAGACTTCCCATTAACCTGCGACTTAATAAAAAACAAAAAATACTTGAAATAAAAACTAAAACTAAAAATAAAACATACCTACTTAACTTGGGTTGCCTCCCAAGCAGCGCCTGACTTAGTGTCGCGATATGACCCAACTAACGACTTAGTCGTTCTCTTTCCTTCTTTTTCTTATGATTGGTCTCCATCTTCTTATTATATTTACCCCTCCTGGGTGTGAATTTTCAAAAGCAGCGAATTCTTTAACTCTAGCCTTTTCAGGATCATCAATTAGCATTAAATCAGACTTAAGTAGTAGAAGCTTAGGCTGCTTAATTAGGTAGTCTAAAGAGATCTTTGGTGGACTAACCACCCCACACTTGTCCCCATCAATCACATTAATCATATATAAATCTATATAGTGTGAAGTTACTATGGGTGCCTTGTAAATATCAAATACCACCTTTCATCCTCTACCCTTATTTTGAGTGTGCCTTCTCTAAAATTAATCAACGCTCCTCCAGTTGATAAGAATGGATGAACCAAGATGATTGGTAATTTTTCGTATGCCTTAAAATCAAGAATAATAAAGTCAGCAGGAATAAAAAATTTACCAACCTTTATGAGGACATCTTCAATGATTCCTTTTGGATATGCCATGGACCCGTCTGCTAGCTGCAAAACCACTTTGGTCGATTTAGGCTTTCCCAAGCCCAATGTGTCAAACAAAGATAGAGGCATCAGATTTATGCTTGTCCCTAAGTCAATCAATACATGGACCTATTTACTCCTAATTTAGATAGGTAGAGTAAATTTCCTCGGACCTCTCAATTTCTTGGAGATTTTCTATTTCATAACAACGCCATACTCTTCAGTGAGTGTTATTTCCCCTACATCCTAAAATTTCACCTTATTATCAACCACATCCCTCAATTACTTCACATACTTAGTCATACCCTACAAAATATCTAACAAAGGAAAATTAATGTGAAGTTCTCTGAATGTATCAAAAAACTTCCTGAACATTGTGTCTTTCTTTACTTTAATTTACCTCTGAGGGAAGGGTAGTGGAGGTGTCTTCTTCACTCGTTCTGCAATAATTTTTTCTTTCACGTACTTAGAATTTCTTGATTTTTCAGCAACTTCTTCATTTACCTGTTTAGTTACCAAATCAGCATCTACCTTTTTAGTTGCCTATGGAGATTTTCCTTGAAGATCTTTAACGCTCCTCAAGGTAATTATCATAAACTGCTTTGGATTTTCTGTATTTGCTGGTAAACCACCTTATGACATAGTATTCAATGCTTGCTGTAGCTGCCCCACTTGAATCTCTAATCTTCTCTGAGCCTTTTGCAAATTTTTTATGTCCGTAGCCAATTATGTCTGACTAGCTAGAAGCTACTTCAACATCTCTTCCATGTTGCTAGTTGACTAATTCATTTAGGTCTGTTGCTGTGGAGCGTTCAGTGGCTGAGTCTGCTACTTTATGTTGTAAGCATTACCATAATTTTTCCTTTGAGCATTACCTACATACATCACTGATTTCGGATTTGATGAACACATAGCCACTAAGTGACCACTACTACCACATACTTCACACCAACCAGTAGCTTGTTAGATGGTATTGCCTGTGGCTACAGGTTATGGAGCTCCCAATTTCAGGCTGCTGAACTGAGTGTTTATCATATTTTGTAATGCTGCAACCTGAGATGATAAGGCAGTGAATTGGTCTACCTCTAATACTCCCTCAATTCTTTTTGTGACACTTTTAGAATCTGAATGCCATTCAAGATTTCCTTGTGCTATGCTATTCAACAATGTGTACAACTCATCATAAGATAACTCCAACGCTTGACCACCTACAGCTGAATCTAGCAAAATCTTCGTATGTGATCAGTTGCTTCTACAAAAGTGTGAGCAAGTCCTCGTTAAAATATTAGTGGTGTGGAAAATCCTAAAGTAGAGCCTTGAAGTGTTTACAAGCATGATAGAGGTTTTTATTTGGCTTCTGTTTGAAGCTCACTATCTCACTGCGAAGCCTCACAGTTTTTCCAGATGGAAAGAATCTGATGAGGAACTTTCTGGCTAAGTCATCCCATAATGTGATTGAATTGGCCGACTTTGCATTCAACCATCTTTTAGCTTCCCCCAATTGTGAATGGGGAAAAAGTGTTAACCTCACATAATCTGTACTCACTCCAATCAGAATGAATATGTCAGTAAGCTTAATAAAAGTTTGCAAGTGGACTTGTGGATCCTCATGTGAAAGTTTTCTACACTGTCCACTGCTGATGATAAGCTATAACATGTTGTGCTTCAACTTAAAATCCCCCTAGCAAATGGTCTTTGAATTGGGAAAGTCAAGTTTATCGAAAGTGGGACTGCCACTTCCCTAACTGTCCTCCAGGCTGCTTGTTCTTTAGCCATTGGAGTAGGAACTACATGGTATTCTTCTATTTGCAAAAACTAAGGGAGATGGATTGTGTTCTCCTTTGTTGATAGAAGTGTTGTTCAGGTTCGGGGCTTGGTTAAACCAAATCCTTATTCTTTGCCAGCTTTCTAACTTAAAAACTATTTCCTGCAATCACAAAACCAAGACCAAACATAAAAAAACACCAAATAAATCTAAAAGTAAAACTAAAATACATAATTTCCAAATAACAAGTCCCTGGCAATGACGTTAAAAGCTTGTCAGCACACACACAAGTGTACGTGGTCTTATCAAGTAGTAAAGTGGCCTTCTAGAAGCCAAGTATAAATCCCACAGAGAATTGATTCAACAACAGTTCTATTATAGTTCACAATTTAGATCCAATTGATGTGAGCGTAACCAAAAAGAGAGTTTGTAATTTATAACTAGAGAAAAGTAAACAATACGTAATGTAAAGATCTTGTAACAATCAATAAGAGAAAACCCATGGTTAAAGCACTTTGAACAATCAAACTATGTTGTTAAATTTCATTCGTTAACTTTCTTATCTTGGTTGTTTATTTTTAGGGTTAGTCTCATGATCATGGTCTCTCAACCTCTAATCCTTTAGCTAAGTTGAACCTTACGACTATATTGTTGTGCAGGAATGTAATAGTCCACTTAAGTTCTTTAAGATATCCTCCTACATGTGAATTAGTAAGGAATCTAAGTACTTACCTGTCCTAGACATTTATTCAAATTCCTTATTTCATACAAAAATACAAACCATACTTTGTTCATCTCCATATTCTATCCCCTATTCCTTCTCCCTAGATCGAAAGGTAGACAATTGATTTGCTCTAAGGGTCGTGAATCCTTAAAATAGTTAAATCAAAGATGAGAACACAACTAATAATGATAAGCAAAGTTATACAAATTTAATTCAAAACAATAGTACTCATGTTCTTGGCTTCAACCTCAGAAAAGGGCATTTAGCCACGCATAGTCATAATCATAATCACAAAGTGGTTATTAATGACTAAAAACATGAATAAACTAAATAAAAATAATAAAAACCTAAATATAAATTTGTATCAACCCCTTTCTATCCAAAATATGTTCAAAGATATGTAAAAACGTGATATAATATGTATTTATAGTATAGGAGTTAGCCAAGTCCGTGTTGGAGTTGGAAACATTCAGTTATTGAGCCCCGGAGTGGAGAGGGTGCCACCCTGGCTATAGCCCTAATCCAGGTGAGGCTTATCCCTGGGTTGATCGCCTCTCCTAGAAAGGATTTTCCCTGCCCATAGCCCTGCTCCAGGTGGGGCAGCGCCTCTATATGGCCTGGAGCCTCTGGAACTTGTTCTTCAAATTTTGGTTAAGTGTTGAGTCTCCCCTCTTAGTTCCTTGTCTTGTGGTGTCTTTTCCATGGATTTACAGACTTTTTAACATCAAAATATCATAATATTCAGTTCCCAAAGCATCCTACAAACTCAAACCATACGAATTAGGAGACAAACACAACACACAACTCATAACGATGATTAAAAAAATAGCTAAGCTAGGCTAGTTCGCATTGATCTTTCATTTATAGTTCCAGCTGTACATTCACTCAATTGAACTTTTATTACTACAAATAAGTTATTCCACTCATAATCACACATTTAAACCACAATTAAGTCATTAAACACACTAGAATCCAACGAGATCAACTAGACAAGCACCGAGCTCAAACTAGTAGCACTAGTTTTTTGGATTGAATTCTAAATGACTTAATTATGTATAAACTTGTTTGAAATCATCTTTGAGCATTATTAACACATAATTTAACACTTTTATACACATTTATCTCATTATTAACCCATATAGCATACAAATCATCCTCAAAATAAGGCTAGACAGGCTAGAATAGTGATTTTAAAATGCATAAATACACCTAACATCATAGAGGCGTATGACTCAAGATAGAACTTGTAGGTTGAATAGAGTCAAGTGGTTGAATAATTTATAAATATCATAATGTCTTGAACTTGATGACATCTTAAATGTGAGGGTTAGTAGTTATCACCAAATTTACCAATTTTGGTAGGAACAAAAGAGGGTTATATTGGTGAATAAAATAGGTATAGTGAATTATAGTATAAATATCAATTTTGGTAGAATGTGAACTCTAAAAATGGATACCTGATTGATTGGTTTGCTAACATATTTGTGATTAATGATTAGGTTTGATAATACTCATTTGAATAAGAGATGAATAGGCCTTCTCGAATGCTTGTGATTTCACGTGTTAATGGATATTTGTTAATTTATTAAAATTATAAAATTTTTAATTATTGATTTGAAGTTTGAAAATTGGTAACCTATAATGAGATTGGTAAAAAAAGAGCGTGTTTGATATATAAGTATGGTTGATTTATCTCCTTTTATGATTGTACTTATTTATAATGGTGTTGATTATTGTAAGTTAAACTAGCATAGGTTGATCCTCACAAAATTGGTGGTCTTAGGGAAGATAAGGGTGGGAATGTTATGATATGAGTAGCATAACACTTTGTTTGGAGTAAGGATTATAGACGCTAGTTTTCTTTGATTGGGTGTCATACTGACCCTAATATTTGGATTGGGTACCACACTAGTATTGATACATAGACTGAGCTCATCGCCTACAAGTCATAACTGAGGGTCCCCTCTTATCTTAGAATGTGTGTACACTATAATTTGGAGAAATTGACAATTTCTTGAGTGGATCAAGTTATGTATAAAATATCTTATAGTTCATTGTATGAACCAATTATGTTGATGTTTGTGACTTTGAATTACAAAAAAGTGTGAATCCAAGGTATGTCATGGATTATGTATAAATATTATTCTTCTATATGTATAGTTATATATGTGATTTGTATTATAGTGTCCCTACTAGTGAAGTTGTTGATATTTTATTAATTTCTTAATTATTGCATCTCAATGGTTAATAGTAGTAGAATAGGTAGTGAGAGATTTGATGAACCAGGATTAATGGGAGAGAAAAAAGAGGTATTGTCTTATAATAACAAGGTGAGTGCGTAAGAGATGTAGGTTAGGTTAAATTATGGAATTGTGTCAGTTAGTCACACTGTGAGGTTGATTTAAAATGCTATAATAAAGGAAAAGTGAGAAGGTTTGAAGTTGAAGTGAGTTATGTATGTTTAGTTATTAAGAATGTATGCTTGTCATAATCTCTTCTTCTTTGCTATATATTTTTATATGTTTCTAACCATAGACAATTGATGATACCCACTAGTATACGTGGTTAAATTAATACTATACTTACAATATATCTATTTAGGGATATATCCATGTCGCAGGTCAGTTGGAGTTTATATAGGTACAATGGTGATTATTCTTTAGTAGCTTCTGTGATCCTACTCTTACATAGATACTATATCCCAGCTCATCCTTCTATTTGTTTAGTCTTCTTGTATCGATTTAGATTAGGTTTTGAGAATTTTTTAATTTACTTTCACAATATATTTTATCATGTTTTATTTTAAAATAAGGATTTATTGTTTACTAATGCTTAAGGTTTTAATAATATTTATCGTAATGATTAAAGATTGTGTGGTAAGGGTTCTCCTATCTAGGATATAATTATATAGGTGCCTGCACTATCTGTGATTTGGGTTGTGAAAAGATGGTATCAGAGTTTAGGTTATAAATCTCCCAATACAAGAGCAAATACTGAGTAGAGTCCTGCATAATAGTATGTTAACGCCCATATTAAATCTTTAGGAGGCTACAAGGCATCTAGGAAGCTGTCTCACTTTCTCCTCTTATATCATGTTAGTTTAGTGCTGTCTCTCAAAATTGAGTCGAATTGTTATCTGGATGATTCCAATTGGTATCTAAAAAAATATAATTGGTATGAGTTAGTCCCGATTGGTATCTCGATTGTGTTTGAATGATTGGAATAATGTTATTCCAACCAGTAGAGGTTAATAAGAGGCGTAGGACTTGTATGCTAATATAGAGAATCATGTTTACATGCATATTTTGTATGGTTATGTTATTGGATGTAGTGAATATTATAGTTTTGCAATTGGTATGCATAACTCTTTCATTAATTTGGTTACGCTTACTGGAAAAATACCTTGTTTTTATTTTTGTTGTGTTATGATAGAATGTTACATGTATTCCTTATATGAATTTATTATTGCATTGACTATATTATTATTTTAATATTGAATGTCTAAATTTCTTAAGTGTAAGTGATCATTACGAGTGATATAAGATAAGTTATTAAAAAATAATATCCATTAATCGTAATGGATGGGTGTGATTTTTTGAAATATCTTCATTTCCATGATGTTTAGGTATGTCTTCATTATTTGATTTTGAGGTATATCTTAGTTTTTACAATTTGAGGTATGTCTTCGTATCTGTGATTTTGAGAAGTCTTGTTTTTCGTGATTATAGGCATGTCTTAATTTTCATGATTTGAGATATGTCTTGATTTCTATTTGGTCTTTGACAATAAACTCATGATCCTTGCATGGTATTTAACTTTGATGATTAAAGTTGGGATTACTGTGTTGTCCTACCTTTCATGACTATATCCCGGCCCAACGTGCTATTAAGTCATCCTTGTGTAAAGAATACTGTTAATAAGTTGACTTACTAATGATGTCTTCATAATTAATTTGTTAAAATAAGATTAACTTATTTATTTTGCACAATATTATTGACTTGAACGCAAGGTAAGTCGTATAGTTGATATCACTGATGCAAGATAAATTGTCTAGGCATATAAAATTTGTTGTTTTCTGTAGTATGGTAAGTGAATATGATATTAATTGTTTTACTTGATTTTGGTAAATTGAACCTTAATTGTGATATTGACATTTATGTAGCTTATTTGGTTAAGTTTTAAGAATATGAATAACGTGATACGTGAATAATGTTCATAGTCCTAATAAGGAGGCAGTGATACTAGACTGACCTTTTAGTTGGCTTATTATGATCTGATATTATGTATATGTATATCGTATGGGAATAATTATTGGGTAATAATATCTCTTGAATGTGGTATAGTTGAGATGATAAGGCTGGTGAAATAAGTTAGACTAATTTTTGTTGATGGTCTTTAGTATAGGGTCGATTGAGCGAGTAGAGTTATTAGATGTGTTTTGGCATATTCATATCCCTCTGATTATTACATGATAATACTTGATTGGTATTGCTTCTTGAGTGGTTGAGGTATGTTGAGGGTCAAATAGACTAAGGAGAATTATAGTGGATAATTTATATGTTAATAAAACCCATAAGTGGTTTATTGGTGGTGTTGTATTGTTATAACATTGGTTAGGATATAAGTACCCACTAAACTTTCCAAGTAAAGCAATAACAGACCTTGTAGTAGTGTGATTTTAGTTGGAAATTTGGTTTTTAGTCATTTATTATTGAATTGTGGATCATGGTGTACGACATAGTTTATTTGAGTGGTTAATATATTTGAGGATGAGTGTAGAAAATCGTAGAAAATTTTGGTGTGTTAAATGAGCCATTAGAACTCTGGTTATAGCAATTATCGTGAAAAGGTTAGTTTGTAATGTCAAAAATTAAGAAGTGTATTGTGAAATATATAGAGATAGAAATGGATCCTGAGTTACTATTTTAGTATTGCTGTTGTGACACTCTTTGTCACTACAATGATAGAAGTATCTGTATCAATAATAAGGAAGAAACAACTAGCCGCATCAATAAAGAATTTTTTCTTGAGTGTTGCTGTAGTGATAGATCTATAATCTTGCGATAAAAATACAAAAATTAATTTTAAATTAGAAAGTGGCATTCTCATTCCCCACTATTCCTACTTTTCCTCAAATTTTATATGTCATAACATTGTATGGTGTTTCAAGTATTTTAGATAACCTATTATATAAATTTGATATGAATCGTATTTCTTTAGTTATAGAGACTAAGAGATTGTGGCTAGATCTTATTGGCCTGTGGTGCATAGGTTAGATGGGTAGATTTTTTGCTTTATATATGGGACAATGGTTATTAATATATTTTAGAAGTAGATCGGAGGTTGTTTTTAACTTCTACCATTTGTACATGTTGGATTTTGAAAATCATGATATAACTCTATCTCCTATTTATTGTACTTGTTTGCGGACGAATAGTAGGTAAGTTAGAATCTATTATAACGACCCATTCAGTCATTACCTAAAATATCTACAGTAAAGGCATAAGAACCTTATTTTCATAGGTTAGAGGATCAAACCTTTAGTATGGGAGTGCATTAGACAAGAACAAATGTTATACAAAACTCCTAGTAATGTTAAGTTTAAAGGGTCTGTACTGATTGAGTTTTAAGCTAAGGTTAAACTAAGGTCAATTTCAAATAAGCCTCCTTATTAGAATATAAGAATTAATAAGTCCCAATACCACCAAATGAAAGATCTAATGTCTTATTTCTAATAGTTCCAAACGTTTGTTAATCTGGTTTTGGAGTAAAAAGTTATGGATATTTTACTGGAGACTCTCCAAGCTGAAAATTTATCCACTGTAGCAACAATCTGATCGATGATATGGCACCTAGGTAGTACATAAGCTTATTTTTGACATTTCTAGGGTTTTAAACTAAAAAAACTTGGTTCCAAAGCCCAAACGGGCAATTTTCCAAGTCCTTGGGTTGGAATTCTTTGTTGAGGTAAGTTTTTGTATTATCTTCTTCACCTTTCAATCCTATAAAATCTTAGAATCATTAAATGATCTTTATTATTAAAATTCTTGGGGATTAGAATCCTAAGTTCCCGAGATTTTGGAAAAAAATCTATGGGTAGGGTTAATATCACCTAGAATCATATCTAGATTGTTAACAATATTTCCTATGCATAAATTTATGATTCTAAAACATGAAGTTGATTTTTGGGAACATTGAGTTCAATAAATATGGAATCTTTAGCTTTAAGACTCCATTAATGAGGGTAGGGGTGGGGGTGGGGTTGGTTGTGTATGATAGAGCTAGTTAATGGTTAATTGAACCTTGGGTAATGTTTTAGACCATGAATCAGGATAGTAAGAATGGGTTGGTTTCCCAAAGTAGTTAGTCAAAGAGTAGTTGATTAATTACTTATATGATTATTGGATTTCTAGATGATTAGACTAATGGAGGAATGAAGAAGAGGAAAGAGCAACCTTGGCAGGACTTACTTGTTCTAAGATCTTTGATTGAGATAGGATATGGTTTAATGTGTTGTAAACTTGGGTTAGATGTTTATAATTTAATAGAAGTCTTCATGTCTAAACCTATAGACATGGAGTTGGTACGGATAAGATATGAAATTACTACAATAAGATATACTTTAGTCTTGTTGTCTTCTATGTGGATTCCTTGAGGGTGTTTGTGTTTGTATGACTCTTTTTTTTAATTGGGGGTAGGGGAAGGAGAATGGCAGAGGGGATTACAATATGGGGAATTGAACCCTCACCAATAAGGTGGAAGTTCAGGTAACTAACCAACTAAACTACTAAGATTCTCCTGTATTTGTATGACACTATTGATGATTACAAGTTTAATATGTGAATGTAGCAAGAAATAAAGGAATTAGGTAAACTTATAATCTATACAACTAGTCTTCAATATCTTAAAAAAAGGTGAATCTAATACTGTGGTGTTTGGAATATGAGATATTCTTATTGAAAGATAGTTGGGAGAATTGATCGTGATAACAGGATGTGGCGTCATAACTTAAGAACCTAAAGCCATGTTTGGGTAAGTTCAAATAAATTAGATGTGTAGAGATGTATACTCAAGATATAATATGTAAGTTGAATAGAGTCAAGTGGTTGAATAGTTAGCTAATAATGGTGCCTTGAACTTAGTAACATCTTAAATATGAGGATTATATTTAGTAACTGAATTTACTAGCTTTGACAAGAACAAAAGTGGGTTAGATTGGTGAATAAAATAGGTATGTTGATTTAGAGTGTAGATATCAATTTTTGTGGAATATGCGCTCGTAAAATAAATACTTGATTAATTGATCTTCTGACATATTTGTGATTGATGATTGAGTTTGATAATGCTCATTCCAATAAGTGTTGAATGGACCTTCAAGCATACTTTTTATTTCATGTGTTAGTATATCATTGTTTACTGGAATGACTTGTTAATTATCGAATGCAAGTTTGAAAATTGATAACCTATAATAAGATTAGTGAAAAAGTACCTTATCTAATGTACTTGTGTGATTGATTTATATCCTTTTGTGATTGTAATTATTTGTGGTGCCGTTGGTTATTGTGACCTGACTGATAAAGGTTAATCCTCACAAAATTGGGGGTCTTAGGGAAAATTAGGGTGGTGATGTTGGAATAAGGATTGTACAATACTTGATTTGGGATAAGGGTGGAAGTTACTAGTTGTCTTGGATAAGGTGTCACACCGATGCTCAAAATCCCTGTGGATAGGTCCATCCATTTTTGGTAGACAGGGAATTTGATGAATTAGACATTGGATTGGATAATGGCAAAGAGAGGCTTGATCCAGGAATGTCGGGATGATATTTGGATTGGGTACCACACCAGTGCTGGTACATGTACTGAGATCATTCACTACAGGTTATAACGGAGGTCCATGTTGATCCTAGTATATGTGTACACCATAATTTGGAGTGTCTGGCAGTTTTTGAGTTGACCGAGTTATAATTATAATATGGTTACTTGTGTGGACCGGTTATGTTGATATTTGTGACTATGCATTACAACAAAGTGTGATTTGAGGTATGTCCTAGATTATGTATAAATATTATTCTCCTGTGTGTATACTTATATACGTGATGTGTATTGTAGTGTTCCTTCTTGCAAAGTTGTTGATGTTTTATTAATTGTCTTGATTGTTTCAATCTCAATAGTTAATGTTAGTAGGATAGAAAGCTAGGGTTGTTAGAAAATAAGATTAATGAGAGAGGAAAAGAGGCAAGTGTAGAGTTGTTGTAACAATGTGAGTGCGTAAGAGATGTGTGTTAGGTTGATTCATGAAATTATGTCAGTTAGTCTTACTCTAAGGTTAAATTAATAATATTATAATAAAGGAAAAGTGGTAAGGTTGAAAGTTGAAGTTAGTTAAGTATGTTTAGTTATTAAGCCTGTATGATTTTCATGATCTCTTCTTGTTTGCTATATGTTAATTATATATTTCTAATCCTAGAAGATAGATGAACCTTCCAAGACGTGTGGTTGTTCTAATACTACACTTACTATATCTCCATTTGGGGATATAGCTTGTTGCAAGTCAGAGTTTTTATAGGTACAATGGAGAATATCCTTCAGTAGCTCCTGCCATCCTACTCTTACATGTATGTTGTTTCTTGGGTCATCCTTTCAGTTTTTTTAGTACTCTTGTACTTGTTTATATTAGGTTCTAGAAATATTTTTATTTATTTCTGCAGTGCACTTTATAATAAGTTTTATTTTGAAAGAAAGGTTTATTATTTACTAATGTTTAAGGTAGTGTTTTCCCTAATGATTAAAGATTGGGTGGTAAGGGTTCTTTTATCAAGGGTAGAGTTGGGTAGGTTCCAGCATGATTCATGAGTTGGATAGTGACATCCAGATTAAAAGTAGTATCAATATCCCTATCTGGAGGAACACATGGTAAGTTTGTCGAAAATAGTTCCATGAACTCTCTAATGACTCTCACAAAATACGAGGGTGGTGGTGAATCAATATTGTTATAGCGCACATAGGTCAAATAAGAAAGACACTCCTTTACTACCATAAAATGAGCATGAATAAAAGAAATAACCCCTTTCTAACATGATCTAGGAGTACTCTTCCATTATAAACTTGGCTTACCCGGAATAGATAAGGTCACGGTCTTGGATAACAATCCAAAACCTCATCATATAAAGACAACCAATCCAAACCCAGTATGACATCAAAGTCAACCATATCAAGAATGATCAGGTCTACCCAAGTCTTACCCCTTGAAAGAGTCACAACATATGATCAGTACCCGACCCACCACATAAGAATTGCCTACGAGGGTAGAAACACAAATGGGTACCGTAAGGGACTCACACATAACATCAATATCAGAAGAAAAATATGTATATACATAAGAGAATGTAGACGCAAGGTCAAAAAACACTGGAGTAGGACGATAGGAAACTAGAATGATACTTGTAATCATAACATTAGATACCTTTGCCTTGGGTCATCCTAAAAGCATAAAATTGCCCGCATTTGCAGCCAGACAGAGCAACTCCTTGTCCTCTATCAAAATCTCCTTGATCTCTACCTATGGTACCCCTAGATCCATTTCTACTGCCTTGTGTACCCTCTCTACCTGTTAACAATGCCGTTGGACAAAACTAAAGTTAAGAACCATGCTGAGGAGGACTCGTTGCATATCGGGAGAATTCCTCAGTAAGTGTCCAAACTCATCAAACACAAACTATTCCCAACTAGACGAGTAACGCTGTGAGGACCCAATAAAACCAAAATGAAACCCTCGACCTATGCGACCTAATCTTTAACCACTTGAAGCCCCAAAACCTGGAAACCCACTATCTGGATTCTACATTGTTACTTGAATCAGTCTGCCATGGTAACCATGAGAAATTCTACCTGAGAAATCCCTACCTCAAGATGAATGACCTTTAATACATCGCTGTCAGCATTCCCTCTTAGCACCACCACTCTAAGCACCCTGTAGAATAGTCTTGATAATTTTGGCATGATAGACAATACTCTAAAAGGAGCCACCTAAAATCACTAATTGAGCTATTACCAACTGATAAGAACTAGTCAAACCCTTAACAAACTTTCTAATCATATCAAACTCTTTGGAGATACTAGTGGTGGCACACCTAGAAAAGTCATAGAAATGAATCTCATAATCAAGAATAGTTATGTAGCCCTACTCCAAATCGTCAAACTTATCTCTCAAGTTAAAAGGCACAAACCTATCAAAGAAAATTTTAGAAAACTAGGTCAAAGTCAAAGGAGGGGATCTTACTGGTCTACAGCTAACAAAATATCTCCACCACTGCTTAGCCATATTAGTAAGCTGGAAGGAAGTGTAATCAACACCATGAGACTCAAGTGAATCGAGGTTATGAAACCTCTCTTGACAATTTACCTAGAACTCATAAGCATCATCACCAATAGCACCACTAAACATAGGAGGGGCCAATATCATATATCTTTCAAACCTCTTCTGCTCATTATCATGTAATACTGGATCAGGAACTATATCATAATAATAAGCCCAATAGGAAATGCCTAACCAGTTGGGGCCACAACAATAATTGGTCATGACCTAAGAGTCTAAAAACTATGATAGATACCTACGCTAGTAGATGAACACCTTCTCTCATCTAAAAACCATCGGGAGAACTTGGTAGAATACATACCTAAGAGGTGCCATTCAAATGGTTCAAAAGTTGAATTAGAATATCGACAACACTGGAGTGGCAATAAAACTCTGCAGGGCTTAGGATGGTCCCATATTCTTTAGATGATAAACCACCTCAATATAATGAATCTCTGGATGGGGAGAGGCGACTCTAGGTCACCCTCTAGCCAGAATCGCTCCTCTTGACCGACCTCTACCTCGATCTCGATAGTGACCCTTACCTTGTCTACTGATATGGATTCCTATAGCTGGGTGCAATCTTAGCATCCTTAATACCTCCTAATCGAGATCTTACTATATTCACATAAAGAGTTGAATGCAAGTTAAGAATACTAGCTATGAACAATAAGCTTGATAAAGAATCAAATTAGAAAAGGTTTCCTAAAAACGTCCTATTGCCTCTCAAAGATAGAGACAAAACTCAATGTATTTTCTACAAGACTTTATTAAACATCTTTTTCTTTTGCTTATGAGACTAGTGAACCTAGAACTTTTATGCTAGTTGTCACAACTCAAAATCTGAGGTCATGATAACACCTACCCCTACCCAGTATTTGTAGGTAAGCCTAACTCCACAAGGGATATAAAAGATAAATAATAATGAAATATGAGACTTTAAGATTAAGTCAGGCCAAAAGTATAAAACAACTCCAAAATCTAAAATAGATACAATACTAATTCCAAAATATATTGTCACGAGTAAAGAGAACTGATATAAAACTGATATAGACTATGAAAATACATAAAATCTATCTCTGAAAGTAAAATAAAGACCTAATGCAGGATGAAGCCGAGCACGGACCCTGAAATAGGGAGCTCATTATGACTTTGAAATTCTCAAACTACATAAACTCATGATCTGCGGTTGTTAACTAGAATTTTCAGTCAAAGGGTACAAAAATTTGGTTTGAGTAGGGTTCACCTATACTTAGTAGCATTATAGGCCCACCAAGAAAAGTAGATAACTAAACATATAAAGAAAACTTTGAGCAATGCTTTCACCTGCATATAGAAAAGTATTCAAAGATGACTCAAACCTTATAGCTCCTAAGAGTATAAATAGTACAACTACAATAACATTATAATAGTAACTACCAACAAATATACATAAAAGAAAGACTAAATTACACGATATCAATTACATAAGAGAAATGTAAGTGATGTAATGCAATGATATGATAAAGATGTAATGTCTCAATTTCACCTTGTAAACACCTTCCGAAAGTAAGCTTCTAAGAGAGGACCCATGGGGCGTTCATATCCCATATACTATCACAATCTCATCAATCAATCTTATCCGCACATCTTTCGGTTAAGACATTTTATAAAGTTTCTCATTTTCTTTCAAAAATAGTATTTCTAAATGGTACTAGTTCCATAAATATAGAAGACTTAATGAGGATGAATGCTAAAAAATAGTTCAACAACATATAATTAATCAATTCAACAATGGTATAAATTAGATCAAGTCACCTCAAATTAGAATATATCATGATACAAGCCCTCTTATGGAAACATAGTAGAAAAAAATCATTTAAGCTATCAATAATATCAATCCAAGTCCCAACATAAATATCCCAATAATGATAAAGAATAAATAATGCTCAAATTAGATCAATACCATCTCTTACATGGATACTTTAATGATAATAATCTCTCAAGTCAATAATATGATTCACTCAAGGCCCTACAGAAGCAACACGATAAAATAATAATCTCAAAAGATGAATACCATGATAAAATCCCTAACTCATAGCATACTTTACAAGAATGATTAACTAATCAATCTGGTCTAAATAAACTTCAATCATAACCAACCTTGAAAGTCAAAACATAATTTTAGACCCTTTCATAAGAATATTTCCCCTTATGAATGACTTCAAAATGCTCCTAACCTAGCAAAACAAATTCTATATGATTAGGATTCTATCAATATCCATATTGGCATACTTTGGTTCCACGTCTGGAATCACATCAAAATTGACCCCAAACATAAAAAATAAAATTGGAATTTAAATAAAGAATTATGTAACCCATACCTTAAGGATTCTAAATATGAAAACCTCATTAAAAATGAGTTAAAATCGAGCCTGAAATTATTGGAAGCTATTTTTTTACTTTAGCAGGTAAAATCCAAATCCTCAAGTCTAAAATTCAAGTTTAGAAGGTTTTTAAGCAATATAATCAATGGGTAATGATTGAAATTATTTTTAAAAGCTTACTCAAACAAGTTTGAAGAAAAACCCTATTTCATATCACTTATCATGAGGTCTCAAAGCTTAAAATGGTGAAATAGAGTACAATTATGGAAAAAAGAGTTTTAATATAGTGACCACACCTAGGCAATCAAATGATCACCTAAAATATATTTCCTAAGTGGCCAAACTACCATTATGGCAGTAGTCACTTGCCATGCAGACACACAACTTAGTCGATCATTTAGCCGCTATGACGGCTAATCCATCATTGAGGTGATGTTTGCTAGACATATTAACTTTTGCTAAGGTGGTTCTATATTCACCTAGGCAATATCTCTAAGGTGACCAAAGTCCCACTTAAGCGGTCGCACCAGAAGCTTTAAGACAACTGAAATATGCAACCAAAAATCTAAATCGACCTTGGGGATTCAACTGCGAGCCAATAAAAATAAACCAATAATGCTTACTAGGATAACTTTAATATTTCAAACTCAATAGAACCATTAGGTTTATCAAAAGAGGTCATTATCAAATAGTTATCCCACCTCGAGAACTCTTTTAGGATAAAATAATTAGTTTTTCACTTAAATACTCAAAACTCAAAATAAAGTCTCAAAATCCAAATCAACCATGCTACTAACTCAAAAATGACAGTTCAAGTCTAATAAAACTAGAAAAATCATCATCCAATGCTCTTATCACAAAATATTGATTGGAGTTAAATATATCACTTTAAGTCTATAAAAACCTCAAACTCACATAAATAATTTTGGAATGCTTCGGGGACTGTACTAACCATCCCCACAACTCACAACTTATATTAATCAACTACGAAAAACAAAAATTAATCAAAACATAAAAAAGCTAAAAAATCACCATGAGGAATGTTACAATTTTAATCATAATTTACAAGTAAAAGTGAAGAAGCAGTAAACATTTGTTGCTTTCTAAGAGTGAGTAGATGTAACACCCTATACTTCTTAACTAAGATCTGAACCATTATGCAAATGTGTATAGAACCAAATTGAATGATTTCTAATTGTACATAGGTGTTATTATCAATTCCTTAGTATGGGAAGACCTTTGGTTATGAATTAAGTTCATAAGAAACTTCTTAATCATAGTTGAGTTGAAAACTTATTTGCCGATTAAGTTTTGTTCTAAGATTTTACTAGAATCAACTTCAATTGAGAATAATTAATTGAATAAAATAATTTTTGCAGCTCAAAACCCACCAAATTAAAAATCTTTGAGTCTTCTTTTCAATGCCACCAAATGTATGTTAATCTGATTCCGGAGTAGACAATTATGGTTGTTTTTCTAAAATGTATCAGGGTTGATCACAATTCAGTGAATCACCGAGAAATTTGGCAATGCACCAAACTAAATATTCATTTTGACTTTCCCCACTTTATTTCCGTTTTCCCTCAGTCTCAAGTTGGTATTTTCTCCTCTCCTCATCCTCCAATTCTAAGGTAAGTTAATTTTACACAATTCTGAGCAATTTGTAGTATTTCATTCTTTGTCAGGATTAATAATGAAATCCTATATCATAACTAAGATTTTCAAAAAAATTCAACAAAGATTCTAAGAATTGATTTTTTTAGAGATTCTTCATTAGATTAGGTGTAACACCCCGAGACTACCCCCTGGGTGTCACACGGTGCTTAGAATCACAAGTGATCCTAAGTTAACCCATGATTTATGCATAACTCATGAGCAACGGAATATGTTACATAAATATGACAGAAATAAGCGGAAGAGATTTCTTTACTAAATGTGTACAATATAAAAATGAATTCAAATACATTAACTCTACTAATTATCTATGAAGCCTGTACTAGTACTGACTATAGGTAACTAGAACATGACCTCTAACTATATATTCATTATGACTGATTAAAAAATGCTACTAAACCTAGAGTTGACTCGAGTCCTCAAATCAAAAGAACTCTTCACCTGCTAACTAGAAGCTGCGAACTATCTGATCATAATGCGCTACAACTGGTACCTACATTATGAGACAGTATATCACATAGACATATATGTAGTTCAGTTCTTCTGGAATATACTAAGTATGTGGGAGTGAATGTATAAGTAAATCAATAACTGAATATTCATACAACTTTCAATGATGCATGCTATGTGTAAATGACTCACCTTGAGCTTGAATAAATCAATGAAAAGAAGATCATAAACATGAGTAATGAAGCATAAGAATAACTTTGTGAGCCATAACACTTGGTTTCTAAAAGCTTTACTTTTTCTTTTTTCTTTTTGGGAGGTTCTTCTAATCTACATAAACCATGTGAGCTATCATAAAGTCCAACGCCTTACCCAGGAGAGCTAGTCTACCTTTGCCATCGAAATAGAACCTTAATCTTAGTGATCACTATACTTAACCCATATTGGGACTTAAACCTATGGTGGCACGTAGTTCTGGGGCATGTGACCTCAGACTCATACTAAACTCGATACTAAATACTACTCCCATATTACTTATATTCTCATGATTTAGGAAATCCACCTTAAAATTGTATAAGGATTTATAGTCTGAAAATAAATTATGCTTCTTTTTCTTTAAATAATAATCTAGATGAATAATTATGGATTTCATATCTTATGTTTGGATCAAAAGATCAATCTATGCTTCAAATCATAGTATAAACTTATTAATGGAGCTTAAGAGCATAATCTTCTTGTAAACTCAATACTTGTACTTAAGACTTAGAGTCCATACTTTAATTCATAGAAATTTATAACCAAATTTCATGCTCAATAATCATCTTGACATCTTTTAACAATTTCAGTCAAGATAATGAAATTTATATCAAAATATGAATCTCATAAGTCAAACTATGAATATATGTAAATCTTGATGCACTTAAAGCTTTCAATTACATAGTAGCATCATACTTCAAGAATATAGCAATTTGGGTATGATCCCTAATTCAAAATAAAGAAATTCAATCTTAAAACCATGCACTTTGGGTACAAGGATGAAAGAATAACCTTCTTCATAAATTCCACATACCTTAATTGAACGAATCCCTGAAGAAATCTTAAAATTGGAACTTGAATCCCTGAATTCTTGAGGAAGAAAGTTTGTATTTCTTATTCTAGGGAAGGGAGACTTGAATTTTGGTGAGGAACCCTAATCTTGATGTTCTTGATATTCTTGATGATGGGAGGAGGAATAACCTGTTAAGTGATTGAGGATGGGGGAAAAATAATGCCTCCTTATGTTTTTAAGTCATGGGGGTAGGGTTTAAGGTGAGGAAAAGACCAAAATATCCCTATGAAAACAAAATAAAAATTGCAGAATTTTTAGTTGATGACTTAGTTGATAGCCTGTCAACTAGTTGTCAGCTTATCAACCTTGTTGTCACCTTCTCTTAATGATCTAGTTAAGGTTGACGACGAGGTTGATAGCTTGTAACTTAGTTGATGGCTTATCACCTCAAGTCGTCACATTATAGCTGGATTTGGTAATATTCTGGTTAAGGCTGATGACGAGGTTGATAACCCATTACTTAGTTGATGGATTATCACCTCTAGTCGTTACCTTATTGACAGATAGACACTCTAAATTAAAATGAGCATAACTTTCTACTCTGATATCGGATTAAAGTGAAATCCAATGCGTTGGAAAAAAGACTCAAATATATTTTATTTGGTATATAGTAGGACCCTTGAATCATTATAACCTAGGAGATATACTTGTTTAAAGCAGACCCTAGTTAGAGAATCCATTAAAACTCAATCGATAGAAAAGTCCTCAACTCGTCTTTGTGTTAGGAGATTTGTACGACCTTTATTCACATACAAAGATATTTCCACAATATAGAATTGATAATTACACATATATAGACATAGAATCATTGGTTTCAGGTTTGAATACATAGGAATAATGGTTTGAATTCTAGTTCAAAAATATGGGGTACTAAATTATCTCCCCCTTGGAATTATTTATCCTCGAATGACGGATAGGAACTTGTTGAAGTCTTAGAAGTATAGAATAATTTAAACGTGACATATCTAGTAATAAAGGATATAGATGAGCTAAAACATTAAAACTCTATCATGAAATTGATTTATGAGCTTACTTGACTTTATCGATAGTAAGGAGCTTATTTATGCTGAGATTTTAGAACTCACTTGAAATGCGCATAGTAGAATCTTACATATAGAATTGCGAAGTGATAAATGATGCAATAAAATTCCAAAAATTACCAAGGATGGAATAAAGTACACAATTCTCCTTTGGAATTGTTCCTCAACAAAATACGTATAGGAATCAATGGAAAAAAGGCTTCATGGGATCGCCAAGTATATTATGTAAGCACCAATCATGAGATAACGAGACTTAGGTTGTATAAGGGGTATTACAATGTCTAAGCTAGAATACTTGGAAAACTGAGATCATGCACTAAATACTTATGAACTGAATTATGACTACATAGCTAAATCTGAAACATGATGCATGGACTAAACTAAATTCACAACTTACATGTATGCGAACAAATTACCTCATGGAATAACCATATTCATGAAACTTTGGAAGTAAGACTAGATGAACAGATGGAAAACTATAGGATTTTATCTATTTGATTGCCAAACCAAATTGCAGGCTATACAACTGAATTATACTGAAAGCTTAAACTCAACTGGAGTATTTCTTCAACACTCATTGTGTGAAGCTCTAATAACATTAGGGAGAAAATAATTCTGGGCATGATTTGAGTTAGAAATCTGAATAAGGCTTCGCAACATGGATACAACTCTGTAACATGGAATATAGGCCTATGAAACATAAGCTAAGATAGAATTACTAAACCTTAGGCATTGCAACTGCTAACTTTAAACTTTAGCCACATTTCTAAAATACTCCCTCAACTATACTTTTCCCCTTAAATACCATGCTCATTTGATTTACCTTACATTTCTTATACGGGTACATATAACTACTCTATCCAAAATCTGAGTTGAACTACATGCTCTCTCCATGTTCAAGCCTAACTCAAAATCACAAGAAACTACATATAACACCATAACACTAGTCTGAAACATGAATTCTGTGCCCCATGCATTTTCATAACTCTCATCTTAAGAATAATTCTTCTTACCACTTTAACAACTAAATTTAACCTGCTACAAGGAATTCACTAACGAACAATACACCCATCCACTTATAAACCAATATGACATTCAAGATTATCACATGGACTTCTAGGAAAACAACCCACCAAAACACCTTTCCCATATTATTTAATACTTCTATCAATAATAACTTCCATGAACTATCCTCAAGAAGACACACACGAATTTCTTTCAACTAACCATGACGTTGTAAAACCCCATAAGATCCTAGCTTATGTTAGCTCAATCTTGCATGCTAAAGGGGTCCAAGGCTTAGAAAATTTCACTGAGTGTTAAGATTTTTTCATTTCCAAAGTCTGTTAAACTTAGATGACTTTAATTCCGACTTTCCTGGCCTTAGAATACCGATTTTTAAGTTAATTCATGATCGGGGAGGTCGACAACATGTCTCAGGTAAGTTTTGTTTTTTTGGAATGAGGTTTGAGGCTTGATTAGATGTTCAAACCAGTGATTCAGCGCGATATGGGTGAGGTGCGCCGCTTATCGCATTAGTGGGTTGCCACATAGAGCATAGCCTAATGCTTCAACTGAGCGACGCATCACGATACTGGCCACATTCAATTTAATTAATTCTGGGTATGTGGGGGTATTTGAGTAATTTCCCCCCTATTTTTCCTCACCCATAACACAAGATTAGGGTCCTAAGAGGGCAAAATAACTCATCTTTTCACAAACTCTCTTAAGAACAAAATCCTAGATTCTTTAAATCCAAGTTTAAGCCTTAAGAAATCACCAAGAACTCATGAAAATTAATCAGTTAAGGTATGTGTGATGTTCATAAATGGGCCCTTTTCACCCATGGAGTCAAAGAATCCATTTTTAAGATTTAAAATTTTGTTTTTACATGTTACTATGAATTATCTCCATGAAGCTTTTATGAATCTAGATTATACATCATGTTTACAAATGTATTTCGATGAAAGTTGCCTTTTCATATTTGATTGATGGAAATTTCATTGTTAACTCTCTAAGTATGATTTTAGTATTGCAATTATGATATTCCTACATGTTTCACTCATTCCCATGATTAAGTCCATGAATTTATTGCCATTTAAATTTCAAGTTAAGATTATAATTGGTTTCAAATGAAATGCATTATAGTATGAAATTGTGGTTTCTATATCGTGTTCATTAGAATTTAGAATAAATCCTCAATTTATGATTTTGTCATGTGATCGTGCTATATCATCATATTTAATAGTATCCTCATGTTAAAGTCGTGATCCCATGTGTTTGATGAAGTGCATAGCTGATGAGTTTTGAATAATGCTTTTGTGTTATGGGTTAAGCTTTAGTATTTCCCTTTTGTTATGCTATCGAGTACTAGGGGTTATGAATACTCTAAATTTAGCTGTTTACTTAGTCTCAACATTTTCAGAATGGTTTCATATGTGTATGAGAATTAACAGTTCAGTTAGTTATCATGTCAGTTACACTAAAATCAGTTCAATTGTAATGCCCCAAGTCTGGTACCCCAAACGCTACACGGTGCTACCAATCCCGAAGGACCACTAGCTAACCCATGGCTGATACCTACTGTGAGCTCTGCATAATAGCAATACTGTAATACCAATATAGCTATGATAAATGCAGAAATCTAGCAAAAAATCTGCCATAAGATTCAAAACTAAATAATACCAAATAAAATAATGTTGTATAAGGTATAACATTACCCAAAACTGAAAACAACTGTCTAATTACTCTAGTCTAAAAACCTCTAAAACTGTCTGAACTATTTGAATAAAGAGTTGATGGGACATTTCCCCAACTAAATCCATCTTCTGACATGCTGAATCTAATAAGGAAATGAAATAGAAGAATATCCTCGAATGATGAGGACTCACTACTAGTGTCCTGCTGCTGGCTGAATTTCTAAACCTCTAAGAATTCTCTGGGGCCCATACGTTTGAACCTATGGTATAAAACACCATAGCGCAAATAAAAGTATGCGTTAGTATGCGTGAATGTACTGGTATGCAAAGTGAGATAATACTGAATGCAAGAGTTTATATGCATGAACTATAACTGATTGAATAACATGAATATGACTGCGTGAGAATACATGCATGAATACATAACTGTAACTTAAGTCATAAGGATTCTGAATACTGAGTATACTGATAACATGGATTACTGATAACTAATATAACTGATAACTAATGTACTATTTACTGAGTGGCTATGTCTGACAGTTCTATTTCTAGTGAAACTAGCTGAGTTTTATACTGAGCTGGGTGACTGTACCTGACAGTCCTAAAATCTATAGAATTATCTGAGTTCTTTACTAAAGACTGAGACTGAGACTATAAGAGGTTATCATCTAACTGACATGCTTCTTTTTCTAAATAGATTCGGGGTTCAACCTGTAACCCCAGTTGGAAGGGTATCAGTACTGTGCGACAAGTAAAAAGAACTGAAGAGATACCCTTATCTGGTAGGTTCTCAAACGAGAATGGTGGGACCTCCAACTGACAGGTTAAGCCACCTTATGAACCCTTATCTAACAGGTTTTGATGTCTTAACGTACGCTATCTATGTAGTTCTGGAATGCAAGGACTTTTGACAAGTGATTTCCCATCCTTGGGTTCACTCGGTGCTGTATCCTACTCCCATCTAAATAGATGTTGAACTGGTTATACTGTACTAAGTTAATTGAGATTACTGAGTTTTCCTGAGTTCTTTTACTGACTGATTTCTAAAACTGGCTAAGAAAGTGCCACTGTTTGTGTTAAGACTGAGATTTTCTCTGTAACTGACACTAGCTCTACACACAGAGCTAAATTTTTGGGTATTAAATACCCCAGGACTCGATATACTGAATATTAATAGAACATAAAGCTTCCAGAATACATGACCATAGTCAACAATTGATAATACAATCATTGAAGGATTTCATGAAGTACTTGATAATCATAATCTTGTACATGCATAGGAATGCATTTTAATATATCATAATTCTAAACTCATGACCATTCCATCAAACAACTACAAGGCATATCTTTAGCAAGGGAGTCATTTAAAACATGAGAGTATAGCATGGATTCACCATTTAGGTCACAATTGAGTCATAATGCACAAGTTTGCTCATTTAAGCATTTTGACAAACACATAGGATGCATAACTTTTGGCTTAGGTATATACATTAAACCAATATATCATGATTATATTAATCTACTAAATTCATAGATTTCAACCCACACGCTAACATAATTTGATAAAACACACTAAAATTTCAACTTAGGAATCATACAACACCTCAATATAGATTTAATTCACCCCACAACATGGAAATCATAATTTATTTTTTTTTGAAACACGGTTCTTGAACTCCAAGGGTTGAAGGGACCCTTAGATAAACACTTTACATAACTTGGTTGATAATTTTTTGAAGATTAATGGAGGAAATCTTGAGCTCTTGATTTAAAATTAATCACCTAGGGTTTTCTTGTTCCTGAGTAATTTTGAAATAATGAATATGATTAGCCAAAAGAGGGATAAATTTTGTGTTATGAGGGCTAAAGGTCGGGAAAAAAGACCTAATTACCCTTAAGGATGCAACTTTAAAAGATAGAAAAATATGCCCAGCGATGCAACAGTAGACATAGCGCATCGAGGGTACCAACATGATAATCGACATGCCGCATCGACATCGCATTTGTTCACTGCAAATTGCCTCGAGTTGAGGAAAATTTCACCTGTCGACGTAATGGATGACGCGACGCACCAACATCGCATCGACTCACTATTTTGGTCGATCGAGCATGGTCTAAATGAGGTCCAAAAAATCCAAAACTTGTCCGGGTGCACCTATCAACCTTCGAGATCATGAATTTACTAAAATACAGACCATTAAAGGGCATTAAGATTGCAAAATGAGATTACTAACTTTCAAAGGCTAAAATAATAAACTAAGTTTGGAAATATAGCTAGAACTTTCTAAGTCTGGGACCCCTTGACAAGCTTAAAGTACTGAATTAAGCTAGAAATTCTGTGGGGTCTTACATCAATAATCCAAGTTAGTTTAGTTAGGAGTAGGATTCAGCACCGAGCAAACCTAGGAATATGTAACACCCCAATTTTTTGAACCGGAATGCTTCACGGTTCTCATGACCCTAAAGGACCACAAGATAACCCATGACTAATATCTGTACCTATATACTGCATAATATATCATAAAATATGGAAACATAAACATGAAAGGCCCTAAGGTTTGAACTGAATAAACGACTTATAACAAAATATCTGAAAAAGGTATAAGAATACCAAAGCAAGTCATAAATACTGAAAATAATGAGATCTAAATTTCTGATCTGACATATAGTCTGAAAGCCTCTAACTAAACTGAATAGGGTATTGAAGGACAATGTCTCGATCTAACTCCGTCTAGCAACTAAATAGTGAATGTAGCAATAATTATATCTTCCTCAAATAAGGACTCACTGGAAACTCTGAACACTGGAATGCTACTGCTGATCTGGACCTTGTGCCGCTGAACCTATGGTGTAACATAACAGAAAGAACCATAGCACAAATGCATTAGTACGTCTGAATGTGCTAAGTATACGAGTGAGGAAGACTAAATGCAAAGGGTTATATGCATGAATAATGCTAACTAATATGAATGTGAGAATACATATATGCATAAACAACTATAACTGGACTCGTGATGATACTGACTACTGAGTCTGAATGCTGACGATATGACTTTACTATTACAGAGGTACTGAATTGATTATTAACTATTTCTCATAGTTTAAATTATGAGGAACTGGTTTGAATAACTGTATCTAACAATCCTGAAACTAAATACTAATAACGTGAGCTATGACAACTGATATAGCTGATATAACTGTAATGATCAGACTAATCGATATAACCGATACTGAGCTACTATATCTGACAGTCTAAGTTCTGATGGAACTATCTGAGTTCCATTTTACTTGGAGTAACTAAATCTGAGATCAGTCCTATTTAGCAAGTGATCATGAGTATACTGATAATAAGGATGATTTGACTAAGTCTGAGATCAGTCCTATCTAGCGGGTGATCTTTAAATCTAATGATTTTGATACTGATTAATCATAGTTGAGATCAATCCTAGATAATAGGTGATCTTTAAGTCTATTTACAATGATAAGCATTCACTGTATCTAACAGTACTGAATCTATACAACTAAGCTGAGTTGACTGTGTTTGAAAGCCCTGATTCTGTAACTGAAACTGTGGGATGTATTCATCTAACTGACATGCCCTAAGTTAAGCTGAATAGGGTCCAATATCTGCCCTGATTGGAAGGGTGTCAGTACCGCACCACTAGTAAAGACATCAACTGTGGAGTCAGTCCTAATCTAGCGGGTGACTCCTAGGATCAGTCCTATACATATAAATGTACTAACGCGTGACCCCTGAGTATGTGAGTCCTATCTAATGGGTGACATCTCATACCTACACTAGCAACATAGTTCTGGAACTTAGGGAATAATTTTAGGGATCTCAGTCCTATTTTAGTGGGTGAGTCCCCATCCCTAGGTTTGCTCGATGCTGAATCCTACTCCCATCTGAAAGAAACTGAACTGAATAACTAGGCTGAACGAAACAACTTAACTAAACTGATTGATGAACCGATACTGATTAACTGAATTGATACTAGTGGTATTGTTTAGCGGAGCTAAAATTGAGTTTACTGGATTCTGATGACGGACAAAATATAATGACTTCTGAGGACTGATTAAGTGTAGTGAAGTTACTGAGACTTACTATGATTACTGAGGTTACTGAGTACTGAGATTACTGATAATACTGAACTACTGAGATTACTGAGTTTTCCTAAGTCATATGACTAACTGATTACTATAGATCATTGCTTGACTGAGAGTATCATGAAAACATGACATTGCTCTAGCTACGCAGCTGTATTTTTCTGGTACAAGTACCCCTAGGAATCGATTGAAGGAAACTGACACACATGACTGACTTGATCATAAAAGTAGAGTCCATAATCCATAATATCATAAATAAGGGATTTCATTCTAAGTATGGTTCTCAACAATCTATTTCATGGAAGGGAATTTCATACAACATGTATATACTTGCATAGCTTTCAATATCATGCTCATTACATATTACAATCATAATCCATAATATCATAACTTGGGGAATTTCATGAAGTACATGGGTATTCTACATCTTGTACATGAGTGGGTTTTGCAAGTAAGCATAGCATAATTCCATAAGACTAGTTCATGAGTAATCCAACAGTATTCACAAGACACATTATCACCATGGATGACATTGAATCATAGAGGCCTATCATGAATCCTTCACTTAGTCACAATTTAGCTATAAAGCATGATTTCTAGTCTCTTAGGTATTTTATCAAACACTTTACATGCACAACTTAGGCATAGGTGTAAATCATACAATTACTCATCATAATCAATTAAACTTAGATGTTTTCAACTCATATGATGTGATAGATTCATAATAACACATAAAGATTCTATCTTGGCATCATTCAACATACAAACATGATCAACAATCCATTCATAACACGAAAATCATAATATATAGTTTTAAAAAAGGGTTCTTTAAATTTATGGATGAAAGGAGTATATGAATGAACACACGCATACCTTAGACAGGAAACTTTAATGATTTGATAGAGAGTTCTTGGATTGGGAAACTTAATTCTTGATTATCTTGGAAAAAGGATTGAATCTTGCTTTTGAGAGATGAGTTTGATGAAAACCCTAATCTTGTGGTTGAGAATGTAAGAGAGGGTTTTTAAGATGCTTAACTGAAGAAAAATGGGAAAAATTACGCCTCTTTAGGGTTATAAGTTGTGGAAGGTGAAAGAAAAGACCAAAATACCCTTATGAAATAATTTCCCAGTTAGTGAAAATCATAGCTGACGATCAAGGCTGATAAGTTATCAATTTTTTGATAAGTCGTCAAAAATGTCATCACTTGTGAGCTGGTTTCTGCCTAAGGCTAACGACCTTCATGATAGGGAATCACAAATGTGATAAGCTATCACAAATGTCATCACTTAGGATCTAGTTTTTGCCTAAGTCTGACGACCTTCGTGATAGGGAGTCACAAATGTGACAAGCTATCACTAATGTCGTCACACTATTTCCAGCTTGATGCTGTAGTAAAATAGGCATAACTCTTTGCTACGATATTGGATTTAGGTGAAATAGGTATCGTTGGAAAGATAATTCAAAGATATTTCATTTGATATATATTAAGATACCCAGTTCATCATATACAATGATTTATGGTCGATTGAAGTTGACCCATGTTTTGACGTTCAATAAAACTTGAATGGTAGGAAAGCTTTCAACTTGTACTTGAGTTAGGGGACCTCTATGATATAAATTCATTCTCAAATAGATTACCATACTACATAATTGATTAACACACTAAATTTATATAGTATTTGAGGCTTTTGAAACATCCACTCATAAAAATGATAAATTTTTATTCTAGTCCAAAATATGGGATATTACAATATCTCTCCTTTGGGAACATTCATCCTCGAATGATACTGACTGAGATGAGTGAAAAGACAACTTACACGAATATATAGCATGAATGAATGATCATGATTTCATGGCTGACCTGACTGAAAACTAAGTATATCATACTGTATATGCATATCTAATCCATGGGTAGCTGATTTATGAATGTAAGACTGAGTGTTCTAATAAACAAAGTTTTTCAAACTGAGAATGCATATCTGATGCTTAACTGATAAGTTTAATCCATGCATATCTGATGCATGATTATATGACTGACATGATACGTCAATGAATGACTGAAAGTATTGGTAAGCTGATCACACATATCTGATGCGGGAATACATAACTAAAATAACTCATGAACATGCGACTGAACATGCAATGGTAAAGGCACTAAGATTGAACTGAAACATGAGAACATAACTGATTCTGTTACGTGACATATGGACTGAAAATCATGAACTGAACTGAACCTCTGAATACTTGACTTATAACTGAGGCCTAACTTGAGGGTCAACTTATGAGTACCCTCTATTCTAAACTAAATTCATTATGCAAGGAGAAACTAAAATATCTAAGACATGAGAGAGTTAAGAGAAGGTGGGGTATCTCCCCCTTGGGATGCTATGTCCCTCTAAGAATGCTTACCTTACGGAGATACTGGGTGATGTACAGGGCATCTACGAACTAGATTATAACTAAACTTTGGGGGTCTGAAACTAATGCATAAGATGGACTGAACTTGCAACTACGTGGAGGTTCTACCTTAAAATAGTTACATTCTTTGAGATTTTGGATAGCATGAATAGATGCAAGGATGAGAAAACAAGCTATACAAATCTGACTGCTCACTGGCATGACATGAATACTGAAAGAAGGGAAACTATTCCAAAAACATCTCATAACCTCCTGCACATAGGTGTGGTGCACAACACATGCATGTATAGGACTCTACTAGATGCGGTTTTCAGACTTCCTAGGAATCTATTGAACCTTAGGCTTTGATACCAAGTTTGTAATACCCTAATTTTCTGAACTAGAATGCTACACGGTGCCCATGACCCTAAAGGACCACAAGCTAACCTATGACTGATATCTGTACGTATATACTGCAGAATATATTATAAAATATGGAAATATGAACATGAAAGGCCATAAGGTTCGAACTGAATAAATGTATGATAACAAAATATCTAAAAAAGGTATAACAATACAAAAACAAGTCATAAATACTAAAAATATTGAGATCTAAATATCTAATCTGACATCTAGTCTGAAAGCCTCTAACTGAACTGAATAGGGTATTGAAGGAACATGTCTCGATCTAACTCCGTCTAGAAACTAAATAGTGAATGTAGCAATAAAAATATCGTCCTTGAATGAGGACTCACTGGAAACTCTGAACACTGGAATGCTACTGCTAATCTGGAGCTTGTGCCTCTGAACCTATAGTGTAACATAAGAGAAAAGTCCATAGCACAAATACATCAGTATATCTGAATGTACTGAGTATACGAGTGAGGAAGGCTAAATGCAAAGGTTTATATGCATGAACAATTCTAACTAATATGAATGTGAGAATACAAACATGAATAAACAACTATAACTGAAATCGTGATGATACTGACTACTGAGTCTGAATGCTGATGACATGAATTTACTGTTACGAAAGTACTGAATTGATTATTGACTATTTCTAACAATTCAAATTATGAAGAACTGGTCTGAATGGCTATGTCTAACAGTCCTGAAACTAAATACTGATAACGTGAGCTATGACAACTGATATAGCTGATATAACTGTAATGATTGGACTAATCGATATAACCGATACTGAGTGACTATATCTGACAGTCTATGTTTTGATG
Source organism: Capsicum baccatum var. pendulum (assembly GCA_030864225.1). Classification (NCBI taxonomy): domain Eukaryota; kingdom Viridiplantae; phylum Streptophyta; class Magnoliopsida; order Solanales; family Solanaceae; genus Capsicum; species Capsicum baccatum. The sequence continues at coordinate 194,767,162 of CM061560.1, forward strand.
GAACTATCTGAGTTTCATTCTACTTGGAGTGACTAAATTTGAGACCAGTCCTATCTAGTGGGTGATCATAAGTATACTGATAATAAAGATGATTTGACTTAGTCTGAGATCAGTCCTATCTATCGGGTGATCTTTAATTCTAATAATTCTGATACTAATTAATCATAGTTGAGATCATTCCTAGATAATGGGTGATCTTGAAGTCTATTTACAATGATAAGCATTGACTGTATCTAATAGTACTAAATCTGTAATACTAAGCTGAGTTTACTCTGTCTAAAACTGCTAATTCTGTAACTGAAACTGTGAGATATGTTTATCTAACTGACATGCCCCAAGCTAAGCTAGCTGGGGTCCAATCTCTGCCCTGACTGGAAGGGTGTCAGTGTCGTACCACCAGTAAAGACATCTACTGTGGAGTCATTCCTAATCTAGCGGGTGACTCTTGGGATCATTCCTACGCATATAAATATTCTAACGGGTGACCCCTGAGTATGTCAGTCCTATCTAACTAGTGACATCTCATATCTATGCTGTCAACGTAGTTCTTGAACTAAGGATTGCTTTTAAGGATCTCAGTCCTATTCTAGCGGGTGAGCCCCCATCCCTAGGTTTGCTCGATGCTGAATCCTACTCCCATCTGAAAGATACTGAACTAAATAACTGGGCTGAACTAAATAATTTAACTAAATAAATTTGCTGAACTGATACTAATTGACTAAACTATTACTAGTGGTATTGTTTAGTGAAGCTAAAATTGAGTTTACTGGATTCCGATGATGGACGAAATATAATGAGTTCTGAGGACTGATTAAGAGTACTGAAGTTACTGAGATTTACTATGATTACTGAGGTTACTGAGCACTGGGATTAGTGACAATACTGAACTACCGAGATTATAGAGTTTTCCTGAGTCACATGACTGAATGATTTCTATAGTTCATGGATTTACTGAGAGTATCGTGAAAACATGACAAGGCTCTAGGCACACAACTATATTTTTTAGGTACAAGTACCCTCAAGATTCGATGGAAGGAAATTGACACATATGACTGGCTTGATCATAATAGTAGAGTTCATAATTCACAATATCATAAATAAGGAATTTCATACTAAGCATGGTTATCAACAATCTATTTCATGGAAGGGAATTTCATACAACATGTATATACTTTCATAGCTTTCAATATCATGCTTATTACATATTATAACCACAATTCATAATATCATAACTTGGGGAATTTCATGAAGTACATAGGTATTTTTCATCTTGTACATGAGTGGGTTTTGAAAGTAAGAATAGCATAATTCCATAAGACTATTTCATGAGTAATCCAACTGTGTTCACAAGACACATTATCAATATGGATGACATTGAATCATAGACGCCTATCATGAATCCTTCACTTAGTCACAATTTAGCTATAATGCATGATTTCTAGTCTCTTAGGTATTTTATCAAACACCTTACATGAAGAACTTTGGCATAGGTGTAACTCATACAATTACTCATCATAAACAATTAAACTTACATGTTTTCAACTCATATGATGTTATAAATTCATAATAACACATAAAGATTCTATCTTGGCATCATTCAACACATAAACATGATCAACAATCTATTCATAACATGAAAACCATAATATATTGTTTTAAAAAAGGGTTCTTGAACTTCATGGACGAAAGGAGTCCATGAATGAAAACACGCATACCTTAGAAAGGAAACCTTGATGATTTGCTGGAGAGTTCTTGGATTGGGAAACTTAATTCATGATTATCTTGGAAAAAAGCTTGAATCTTTCTTTTGAGAGATAAGTTTGATAAAAACCCTAATCTTGTGGTTAAGAGTGTAAGAGAGGGTTTTTAAGATGCTTAACTGAAGAAAAACAGGAAACATTATGCCTCTTTAAGGTTATAAGTCATGAAAGGTGAAGGAAAAGAGCAAAATACCCGTATAAAATAATTTCCCAGGTGGTGAAAATCATAGCTGATGACCAAGGCTGATAAGTCATCAAATTTGTGATAAGTCATCAAAAATGTCATCAGATTTGTGATAAGTTATCCAAAATGTCGTCACTTGAGAGCTGGTTTCTGCCGAAGGATGACGACCTTCGTGCTAGGGCATCATAAATGTGATAATCTATCACAAATGTCGTCACTTAGGAGCTGGTTTCTGCCTAAGGCTGAAGACCTTCATTATAGGGTGTCACAAATGTGATAAGCTATCACGAATGTCATCACACTGTTTCCAGCCTGATATGCTGGAGTAAAATAGACATAACTCTTTGCTACGCTATTGGATATATGTGTAATTAGTATTGTTGGAAAGATAATTCAAAGAGATTTCATTTGATATTCAGTAAGCCACCCAGTTCATCATATATAACAATTTATAGTGGATTGAAGATGACCCAAGTTTTGACGCTCACTAAAACTTGAACGATAGGAAAGCTTTCAACTTGTACTTGAGTTAGGGGACCTCTATGATCTAAATGCATGCTCAAATAGTATCCCATACTACATAATTGATTAACACACTAAATTTATATAGGATTTTAGTCTTTTAAAACATCCAGACATAGGAATGACAGATTTTCATTCTAGTCCAAAATACAGGGTATTATAGAATGGGGGCTGACCTGTCAGTTAGGAATGGGTCCTTAGAATCAATCCTTAAGTTCTAGAACTACGTAATGAGTGTAGGTTATGAGATATCACCCGCTAATTTAGGATTGACAATCTCAGGGATCACCCGCTAATTTAGGACGGATCTCATGGGTCACCCACCAGATTAGGACAGACTCCACAACCATTGTTAGTACCCATGGCATGGTACTATCACCCTTCCAACTCGGGTCAAATAATTTAATTTATTTAGATCAGATTTAGGGCATGTCGATTAGATGATACCTCCCATAGTTTCAGTTCTAGTATTTCTTTTAGAACTCATTTTAGTTTTGCTTGACCATAGCATGCTGTTATCAATTATATAGTTATTAGATTTTAGTATTTTTATGTATAGACTATTATATGTTATATGCTTGTTCATGCATACTGAGTTTTTGTAGTTTTCATGTAGCTTTGCACCAGTTATATCATGCTATTTATCCATTTAGTTATTAGTCATGTTTAGTCAAATTATATTATTTCCATTCATGTCTGTTATTACTATTTTTGTGCACAGTGATCCCATGCATATAAACCTAACCCTATCTAGCATACTAGTACATTCAAAGTATTGAATGCATACTCATTTCTCACGCTATGATGTATCATATCATAGGTTCGAACGCTCAGGTTCCCAACCAAACCTAGGCCTCTCAACGCATCAGCAATAGTAGTAGGGGTGAGTCCTCATATTCTGAGTATCGATTATGTTATTTTAGTATTTTAGTTCAATATTTATTCAGAGTTAGTTGGGTCCTGTCCTATTAACTCTCATTAAGTCAATTTTTAGGGGCTTTTAGACATTTCAGACAATCAGTTTGTTTTCAGTTTTATCAGTTAGTTTTTTTTTTGTATCTTTGCTTATGTTTCTGACTTGTGGATTTTAGTTGTATTGTTTTCAATATTTAAACTTTATGGCATACTTATTTATTTCCGTACGTGTTCGTCATCAGTATATTATTCAATGTACACAACAGGTACCAGCTCATGGGTTAGCTTATGGTCTCTTAGGACTGTAACCACCGTGTGGCGTCTAGAGTGTACTTTTGGGGCATTACAAACTTGGTATCAGATCCTAAGGTTTTAATATTCCCTAGGGAGTCTAAAAGATGCATTGAGTAGTGTTTTATGCATAGGTGTGAAGCGCTCCACACTTATGAACAAGAGGTTACAAGGCGTTTTAGGAAAAGTTTCCCTTCTTTCAGTATTCATGTCATGTGAAAGATCATGAGATCTATTTAAACTCTCTTTCTTGTTTATCCTTTATTCTGTTACAGACCATGCCTCCCAGAATGAATAACATAAGAAGTAATGGGAATCATCCAACACTCCGCCCGTTCAGAAGATCCCCTGAATGAGCATGTTTTTCATGATGAGTTTAGAGCTATATTCACCACCTTATCTCACTTAGTAGAATCTCAAAAAATGATCAGACAGCTACTATCCCATCCATTCCAGTGGCCAATACCACTGCATCTATGATTTGAGACTTCACCCGAATGAATTCTCCTTTATTTTCAGGATCCAATTTCGATGAGGAACCATAGGAGATCCTCAACATAATTGAGAAGGTAACCGATATTATGTGTGTGACGTCTAGTGAGTGTGCATAATTGGCTACTTGCCAGTTGTAGAATGTAGCTCACACTTGGTCTAAGCAATATAAGGAAGATGAGGGCACAAATGTAGGGCCTATAGAATAGGATGAGTTTGCTACAAAATTTTTAGATAGATTCTTTCCTTTGGAGTTGAGCAAAGATATGGTTCTAGAGTTCATTAATTTGAAGCAGGGAAGTATGAGTGTGAAGGAGTATTCGCTTAAGTTTACTCAGCTAGCTAGGTATGCTCCTCATGTGGTGGATGATAACAGGTCTAGGATGAGCAAGTTTATGTCTGGTGTATCTGATAGTGTGTTCAAGAAGTGTAAGACTATAATGTTGATTAAGGAAATAGACTTGTCTAGACTAATGGTTCATGCTCAACAGATCAAGGAAGAGAAGGTTGAAGAGAAATAAAGAGAGAGTAAGAGGGCTAGGATAGTTAGTTTTAATTTTGTTCAGTCAGAAGGTGGTAACCGCTCTCAGTTTAGCTAGAAGTATTCAGCTCCAATTCCGTCTTCAGCTAGTGTACCGGTACCAAAGTTTAGGAGTGATGGTTGGGATGGGGCTCCAAGCTTCACAACCCAGGGTAGTATGAGCAGTGGTCATACCCATCCACTTTGTAGAGAATATGGTAGAAATCACCTAGGTATGTGTAGTGCTTGTAGTGATGTATGTTTTGGATGTGGTAATCCAGGCCACAGGATACAGGAGTGTAGAGTAATGGCTCAGAGGGGAAAGGATTTGCGTCAACACGGTCAGTCCAACCGTCCTCCAGTTCCATCCAGACGCCTGACTCAGTAGGGCGCCACTTCCAATGCCACCAATGGTTAATATCCAAACAGACTTTATGCACTCCAATCTGACATAATTAGGAAAGTTCTCCTGATGCAGTTATGGGTACGTTATAGGACTTTCATATTCTTCTGTATTTTTTAATAGACTCTGAAGCTTCACTCTCTATTGTAACCCCCATATAGCCATCGACTTTAGTGTCAGACCCGAAATATTAGTAAAGCCCTTCTCAGTATCTACCTCAGTGGGTAAATCTATCATAGCCAAGTGGGTAAATAGAAATTGCTTGGTTACAGTATCACAGCAAACCACTTCAGTTGATTTCAAATATTGAGTTGTTCAGTTTCAATTTCCCAATGAACCAACCATTAAATAAAGGGGTAGTACCTTAGTGCTTAGGAGTCAGACGTATTTTTAGATTCCTTCTCAGAATCCAATAATAACATATGATCTAGAATTAGAAGCATTAAACTAGGAGTTTGGTAACAGTTGTAGAGTTGGGATCATGTTATCTTAATTCGAGCAGATTATATTTCATGCGGCTAGTTGTATGAAAGGTGAATCAGTAGGATTAAAAAAGTGTATGCAAGAATATTTGTCTTTTTATTCAAAACATATGTTGCAGATGGGCTACTTCTAGGTTATGATGAAATTAGTATGGTTAGTTGACATTTGGGGATATCCATGTCATGTGTTAGAATCTAAGTTTGAATATTTGAAGGTTTAGCTAATAGAAAGAGGAGTTGAAAATTCAGAGTTAGTCAGTTTTAAGTTGTTACATGATGATTGTTGGGGCTATAGAGGGCTAAGAGTTGTATCTAAGAAGAAAGTACTAGGAACAAGTTTTTCACTATCAGGCATTGTCATTTATGTGAGTTTACCATTTATGCATAGTATTATACCCAAGATTCTAGAGTAAATTGGTGGCAATTCAGTTTAGAGACATTGATTAAGTGGTTACAATACTTAGAATGACGGCTTTAAGATAAGGGGGAGATGATAGGACAAGTAACCAAGTCAGTCTCTCAGATTCTAGTAATAATGCCAGTGTATTGTAAAAGATCAGTAGGGAAGAAAGATACCCGACCCATTCATATCTCAGTGCAAGGTTTTTCAATCATCACATTTTTTAATCATCCCTTACATGTTAGTCCTATGATCATGGCTCATATTCATGCACTTTATAGAAAATCATGTATGCTTTCAGTTCCTATTATAAGGAGTTCTAATCACCTAGCAGTCCGAATCATATTCCAAGAATTTATGAACTCCAAACTTAGGTCATGTAGCTCATGAATCATGTATTCATGTTTTATAGTATGCTCAGTTCCCATGACTTATGGTGCACTCCTAATGATCAATAAAATTCAGATTATGTGATGTATATCCTCAGATTTGATTTCTTTGATGAATTAATGTAGTTGATACTCAATTCCTCAGGCCTCTATTTCTGACTCCAGATATCTAATCATGATTCAGTTCATAAGTTCCTCATGTATCATCTTAGTCTTTCCTCAGTATTTTAGACAAGTCAGTATCATTCGGGGGAGGGGGACAAAATATCCTAAGGTGGAGATGTTTTGATACCCCAAGTTTCCATGTCCTTAACCTCTTAACTTTCCTCCACGAAATAATATCCAGCTTGAAGTAATGGGTACACATAAGTGGACTGTCACGTTTCTATCTCAGCCTTATAACTACTCTCATGTCATTGCATGCCTTTCACGAAAGTAGTTTAGTTCATGTAGAATGTTTCAAACTCAGTCATGTAATCATGTTTTAGTTGTGCATATTCAGTATTCAATATGTAATCTCAGTATCTTATTAAAATCCACTAGCACATCTTCTTTCTACACATTGCTACTATTTATCCATCTATACATCTAAATTACTTTCACTGCTCTATAAGTTTCAACTAAACTCCTTTTTTGGCAACCTCACGAGAATCCTAAATTAACAATACTCAACCACCAAATACTTTCATTAATAACCTATACTTTTCTAACACAATAAATACCATCAATAACTCTTTCCTACTTCAAGCAAACACTAATTTACCTTAACTAATAACTCCTTCTCTACCTTCCACCAAGGAACCTGTACCACATTTATTGCCCTTAAGTTAATCTATAAGGACATATCACCTCACTACTAACTCGATTGTATGCAAACGTTCATCTATATACCTTAGACCAATAGCCATTACTACCTTTCTTGTCACTACACTTCAAAACCCATACTCCCAACTATAAGAAGGTTTTACTACTTATGAATTATAACACTCAAGGTCATAATATACTTTGAATGGAAACTCTAATAAACAATCTGGATTCATACTATCTTCTCTTATGAGCACTATCTAGATTAAAGGGGTTAATAAGAAATCTTAATACATAACATATTCTATCTTAACTTCATAACTCATATGGATGAGGACATAAGCTTTAAACTTAAGGGACTTATAAAACACCATCGAGTTCCTCTCAAGCCTCTCTTGTGACTTTTAAAGTTACTGATATAAAATTATGGAGTAACACACGAATCGATAGAAGTTTTTGAAAGAAAAACTTTACTGCATGATCTAGAGTATGAGAAAAAGGAGACATTTCTTAAATGCCTTGTAGACTCTCCGAGAAAAGTATAAACATCTCTGTACCATTCCATAAGACTCTACTAGACATAACTTCATAGACACCCCAGGACACTTAAACTCTGAGCTCTGATACCAAGTTTGTAACGCCCCGAGACTACCACCTGGGCATCACACGGTACTTAGAACTACATGTGGTCCTGATCTAACCCATAATACTTGTATAACTCCTGAGAAACTGAATATGTTACATAAATTTAAAAGAAATTAGCAGAAGAGATTTCTTCACTAAATGTGTACAAGACAAAACTGAAATTAAATACATCAACTCTACTGTATATGATGCCTCTACTAATACTGACTATAGGTAGCTAGGACATGACCCAAACTATATAATAAATATGAGTGAATAAAAAAAATGCTACTAGAACTAGAGTTTACTCAGTTTCTCTAATCAAAAGGACTCTTCACCTTCTAACTGGATAAAACAAATACTACTAGAACTAGAGTTGACTTAAGTAAAGCTTTGTTTCTAAAAACTTTACTTTTTATTCTTTCTTTTTATGAGTTTCTTCTAATCGACATAAACCATGTGAGCTATCATGGAGTCCAACATCTTAACCACGTTGGGGAGAGTTGTTCTACCCTTGCCATTGGAGTAGAGCCTTAATCTTAGTGATCACTATAGTTAACCCATATTGGGACTTAAGCCTACAGTGGCACATAGTTTTGGGGCATGTGACCTCGGACTCATACCTAACTCGATGATAATTACTACTCCCATATTACTTATATTCTCATGCTTTAGGAAATCTACCTTAAAATAGCATAAGGGTTTATAATTTGAAAACCAGTTATGCTTCTCTTTCTTTAAATCATAATCAAGATGAGCAATTATGGATTTCATATCTTATCTTAGGATCAAAAGATCAATATTTTCTTCACATCATGGTATAAAATTATCAATGGAGATTAAGAGCATATTCTTCATATAAACTCAATACTTGTACTTAAGACTTAGAGTCCATGGTTTAATTCATAGAAATTCATAACCAAACTTCATGCTCAATAATCATCTTGAAATCTTTTAACATTCCCAGTCAAGATAATGAAATTTGAATCAAAATATGAATCTCATGAGTAAAAATATGGATATATATAAATATTGATGCACTTAAAGCTTTAAATTACATAGTAGCATCATACTTCAAGAATATAGTAATTTGGGAATGAACCTAATTCAAAATAAAGAAATTCAATCTTAAAATCGTGAAATTTGGGTACAAGGATGAAAAAATAACCTTGTTCATAAATCCCACACACCTTAATTGAATGAATCCTTGAAGAAATCTTGAAATTAGAACTTGAATCCTTGAATTCTTGATAATGAAAGCTTGAATTTCTTGTTCTTGGGAAGGGAGGCTTGAATTTTGGGTGAGGAACCCTATTCTTGATGTTATTTGTATTCTTGAATTTGAATCTTGGGGCTTTAAGGATGAATTTTTGGATTAGGAACCCTAATCTTGATGTTCTTGATATTCTTGATGATGGGAAGAGGAAAAACATGTTAAGTGATTGATAATGGGGGAAAAATAATGCCTCCTTATGTTTTTAAGTCGTGGGGGTAGGGTTTGAGGTGAGGAAAAGATCAAATAAACCTAGAGAAACAGAATGAAAATTGCAGAATTTTTCAGTTGATGACTTAGTTGAATATCTGTCAACTATTTGACAGCTTATCAACCTAGTCGTCACCCTCTCTAATAATATGGTTAAGGCTGACGACGCGGTTAATAGATCCTCACTTAGTTGATGAATTATCACCTCAAGTCATCACCTGATAGATGGATTTGGTAATATTCTGGTTAACGCTGATGATGAGGTTGAGAGATTGTCACTTAGTTGACGACTTATCACCTCAAGTCGTCACCTTATTGACAGACAGACACTCTGAATTAAAATGAGCATAACTTTTTACACCGATATCAGATTGATGTGAAATTAGATGTGTCAAAAAGAAGACTAAAAGATATTTCATTTGGTATATAGCAAAAAGCTTGAATCATTACAAACTAAGAGATACACTTGTTTAAAGCAGACCATAGTTGGAGAATCTGTTGAAACTCTATCGATAGGAAAGTTCTCAACTCGTATTTGAGTTAAGAGATTTTTGTGACCTAGATTCACATAAAAAAATATTACCATACTATCTAATTAATAATTACTCATATGTATACATATAATCGTTGGGTTCAGGTCTGAATACATAGGAACAATGGTTTGAATTATAGGCCAAAAATGTGAGGTGTCCGAAAATATGAGGTGTTACATTAGGATTCCTTTTTGAATTCTTAGAAAAATAATAAGGTATGTAGGACTTCAATTAGGGGGGTGAGGGGGGGTGGGTGGGGTCTTACATCCTCATATCCAAAACTTTTAGTTTTTCATTAATTTAAGAAGAAGGTTAGGGTTATAAACCCACTTTTAAACTCACTTTTTTATGAAGTATATTTCTAGATTTCTTAATTTTTGTAGATATGATTATAATTTCTATAAACTCTAATGCTATGTTTGTCAAACATTAATTCTTGATATGATTCTTAAGTAGTTGTTCTCTTGAAATTGACATTCAGGCATTGCTTTTGAATACTTACGAAATTATGAATTTTCAAGAACTTGAATAAACCCAATGAAAGGGGAATTTTATGATAGTTATGAAATATATATATATATATATATATATATATTTTTTTTTTTTTAAAGATTCCAGCTTTATGTATGAATAAGCATGATTTATGTACATTCTAAGCATATCTTATGGACTATTTTTAGGAGTAGTATATAGTAATGAGAGAACAAGAGTTCATAATTAAATTCAAGTTCCAAAACTATGTGTCACCATAGGATAAGGGACTTGCATTAGTTGAGGTTGATACATTTTTACTTTTTAGGTGCATCATTAGGATCTGTATGTTTATAGTTCTAATTTTAGTTGGTTAGAATAATATTTTTCAATATAGGTGTATGTCACTAGACTTCATGATGCTCACACGACTTATGTTGATTATAAGAGACTCCCATTTATGAAATTTAGTTCTACTTTATGGATTCTCATGATATGATTCTAGTATATTTTAGATGATATGAATACGATATAATTTCAGATAGCATCATTTTAGACATGCATCCTTTCAGATATAATTTTTTGAAAAATATGCTTTCACATATCAACTATCCTTCGGGAAAATCTCATTTATGGTCTTTGTATTATTTTACTATTAGTTGATATGAATCCTTATGAAATCTACAGTCTTGTCAATATTATTAATGCACATTAATAAAATGTCCTTATGTTATTTGGTTGTTCCCTACAAACTCAGCACAGTCAAACATACTGACCCATACTCTTTGCCTACATTTTTTATATGATATAGATTCTGGTGATTGGTCACCTTATAGCTGGATTTGGTAATATTATGATTAAGGCTAACGAAGAGGTTGTTATCTTGTCATTTAGTTAGCGGCTTATCACCTCAAGTTGTCACCTTATTCACAGATAGACACTCTGAATTAAAATGAGCATAACTTCTTACTTCGATATCGAATTAAGATGAAAACAGATGCGTTGTAAAGAAAACTCAAAGATATTTCATTTAATATATTTTAGGACACCTGAATCATTATAATCTTGGAGATAAACTCGTTTAAAGTGGACTCTAGTTGGAGAATCAGTTAAAACTCTATTGACAGAAAAGTCCTCAACTCGTCTTTGAGTTAGGAGATTTTTATGACCTAGATTCCCAAACAAAGATATTAAAATACTATCGAATTAATAATTACACATATATAGACATATAATTATTGAGTTTAGGTCTGAATATATAGGAACAACGGTTTGAATTCTAGCCCAAAAATGTGGGGTATTACATTAGGATTCCTTCTTGAATTCTTAAAAATTAATACGGTATGTAGGACTTAAATTGGGGGGGGGGGGTTCCTTTCATATCCATGTTCAAAACTTTTGTTTTTTCATAAATTTTAGAAGAAGGTTAGGGTTATAAACCCACTTTTAAACTCACCTTTTTATGAAGTATATTTCATGATTTCTTAATTTTTGTATATATGATTATAATTTGTATAAACACTAATGCTATATTTGTCGAACATTAATTCTTGATATGATTCTTGACTAGCCATTTTCTTGAAATTGGCATTCAGGCATTTCTTTTGAATTCTCATGACATTATGAATTTTCAAGAAACTTGAATAAACCCAACGAAAGAGAAATTTTATGATAGTTATGAAATATTTTTTTTAGAGATTCCATCTTTACGTATGAATATACATGATTTATGTACATTCTAAGTATATGTTATGAACTATTTTTTGGAGTAGTATATATTATCGAGAGAACAAGGGCTCATAATAAAATTCAAGCTCCAAAACTATGTGTCACCATGGGTTAAGGGCCTTGCATTAGTTGAGGTTGACACATTTTCACTTTCTTGGTGAATCATTAGGATCCATAGGTTTATAGTTCTAATTTTGATAGGTTAGAATAATCTTTTTCAATGGGGGTGTATGTCATTAGACTTCATGATGCTCACACGTCTTATGTTGATTATAAGAGACTCCTATTTATGAGATTTAATTTCACTTTATGGATTCTCATGATATGCTCCTAGTATATTATAGATGATATGAATACAATATGATTTCAGATAGCATAATTTTAGATATTCATCCTTTTTGATATAATTGTTTGAAAAATATGCTTTCACATATCAACTATAATTCGGGAAAAACTCATTTATGATCTTTGAATTATTTTAATATTATTTGATATGAATTCTTATGAAATCTGCAGTCTTGCCAACATTATTAACACACTTCAATACCATTTTCTTATGTTATTTGGTTGTTCCCTACATACTCAGTACATTCAAACATACTGACCCATACTATTTGCCTACATTTCTTACATGATGTAGATTCTAGTGATTAATCTTAGACTTATGGCTAGTTGATGTAAGTTCAACTTTGAGTAGTGTTGAGTCCTTATCATTCATGGACTTAGATATTTACTCTATCATTTTAGACATTATTAAGGTTGGCGAGGGGCCTTTTTCTGATAGATTATGATATTCAGTCATTAAAAGTTTGCAGGCATTAGAATGTGGTTTTATGTTGGCCGATCGAGCTTGGTACTTTTTCTTTCACATTATTCAGATATATTTTAGAACTTACCTTATGATTCATAACAACCTCAACTAAAATCACCTATATTATGCTTAATATGATATGCCAAGGATTAGCTTGAAATCACTTATGGTTTTGAGTATTGTGTCTAAGCTAGAGGATAGTCTCGGATCATGACTAACTTGATATCAGAGTACTAGGTTGAAGAGTCCTAGGATGTTTGCAAAACCACCTTTAGTAGAGTGATTTCTATGGGTGTGAAGTGCACCAGACTTATTATAAGGAGCCTATTGATCACTCAAGAAATACCTTCCTTTCTTTTATGCTTTAGGTTCGTTGATCTTAGGCATATTTATACTCTTAAGTGTCATTGTCTATGCATTTTTAGCTTATTTTTTAGAACTTCTTGGTGAAATTAATGAGTTATTAGGGGTGTAACTGAATAGTTGTGTTTAATAACATATTTAGAGTGTTTAAGGTTCAACTGAAATAAGTTAACAATCATAAAAATCAAATCGAGTTTAGACGAGGAAACTAGTTGTGCTAGTTTGAGCTATACTTGGTTCTAGTGTACTTTGTTGAACTTTATTGTGTTGGATAAACTAATTCTTGTTATTTGATGTTGTAGGAGACCATTTATGGTCTTTTTGAATATAAATTAAGACTACAAAAAATTCCTAAGAAGTGGAAATCAATGATCCATCGCACAACAAAATCAAACCCAAAATAAGCAAAATTAGGCACCTTGCGCTACCCCTTGCGCTGCAAACCTCAAGGAAGGCCCGGCGGGGGTGGGTGGGTCTGTGGGTGGGTAAGGAGTGACCCATATATCGACCCATCATAGTTTTTATTCTCTTTGGGTGTGCTATACGACTTAAAATGTGAGTTTGAGGCCTCACGGAGTAGGGCAGCCCCCCGGATGTCCAAAACTTATTTTTAAGCCTCCTAAGTGAGGGACAATGATGACAATTGATACATATCATGTTGGGGATCTAAAGGACGACCTAAAACAATATAAAAGAAGTAATTATTCAGAATTTTAATAGCCTTTGGAGAAATACAGGATTTGGAAAGAAGGCAAGAAAGCAAGAGGCCCAAACTAGGGTTCTTTTCTCTTAAACTTCACTTTCTTGTAGTTTTGCATTATGAAATCGTCCTTGGTGATTCTTTGTAAGACTATGAGTATATAAAACCCCTCATTATAGGGTTGATTATACAAACATAATTGTGTATTATGGTTTACGGTTGGTTTCTATGTTTATCAAGTAGGTGATTGTTCTTACATTCGTGTTTAATTATTCTAAAGCTTCATGAACTTTAGGGTAAATCTAAGTTCCAAAGAAAATTAAGTAATTAAACATAGGAGTGTAGGTATAGAATGAAGAATGTGATGAGTGTGGGTCATGTCTTTAATCATTAGAATCTGATAATTAAAGAATGATTTGTGTTTAGGATAGATTTATACCTACACGCCCCACTTGGTTAAAAAAATAGGAAGATTGTTTAATGCATCTGAATTAAAGACACACATCCCCACTCATGATGTAGTTATGAGATTAGCTCGGATATATGACTTAGAGGATGACCATTCTCAAGTCTTATTATCAACCTCGTAGATCAGCAATCATGATAAACACTAACATTATCTTGAAACCATAGTTACCCATGAATGTGACATAGATGCCTCAACCCTGGAAGTTCTCATATATTGTTTGCCATCCATAGTTCATACTATTGTTATTTAATTATAATTATATAACTTAAACTCTGAATTGGCTACACTCGCACTTGATTAATCTCATTGGCAAGGATTGCATTGGATAGTTGTTAATCACTAAGTCTCAATGGGATCAATACTTAGATTTTAAAGACCACTCTACTACTTGGGTAATCATGTACACTTATGTGTGTGCTTGGATGCAATAAGTTTTTGGCATTGTTGACTGGGACTTATAAATTGGCAACTATCTTATTTTTAGTTTTTCTAGTTTGTTTTATAAGTGCTAACAATTTGATCTTAACTTTTGAATTTTCAGGTACAGGTTTGAAACTTGAGTAAGCTAGCAAGGAAAAGGGATTTGTCGACCCATATCCTAAACCTAAGCAACGCTTACATTAGTTGAGGAGAGAAATGGTCCTTTATCAAATACCATAAATTCATCACGGAAGAATTCTTGCACCAATGGCTGAAGATCAACTAACCCACAAGATAGTGCGCAAAGTGGCAATCCCACTTGCAACCAATGTTACCTCTGCCATTTGCAGACCAAAACCTAGAGGTAGATTCAAGATTAAATAGAATATGGTGAAATTATTGCACATTAGTGGAAAATTCATAGTCTTATCACATAAGGATCCTTAAGTTTATCTATAGAATTTGTTAGATATTAGTGATACCTTTATCACCACTGGAGTCTTTCTAACTATGTAAGGCTCACTTTCTTCCTCTTCTCACTTTTGGGATAAGCAGAGAAATGGTTAAAGGCAGAACCTTCAAGATCCATCATTACATGGTATAACTTGGCAGAGAAGTTCCTCAGCCAATTCTTTTTATCCGGCAAGACTACAAGGCTACGTAGTGAGATTCTCAATTTTAAGAAGATGACGAGCGAGAACTTATATCATGCATAAGAGAGGTTCAAATCTCTTGTTAGGGACCTTCCACATCACCAACAAATCAATGAGGTATTATCTCATACTTTTTTTTAAAGCTCTTCACCATAGCACAAAAATTGTTAGATTTAACTATAGGTGGTTAAGCTTAGGAGAAAATGCGTGATGAGATTTATACTCTCTTAAATAAAATTGCACAGGTAATCCTGATTAGTGTGGTGATATTTCTAAAAGTGGATTAAAAATCCTACAGATATGATTGTGGTGGATCATCACAACTTTGGTTGTCTAATTATTGGCCTTGCAAAATCAAATGATGATGTAGTTTATCTAATTGGGTGTGAACCAATCTCAGGCTCAGGTACTTATAGTTCAGCAAACCCCTTCTTGGTATGGATTTATGATATTAGTGGCCACTCTGCAAAATTATGTAGAGCGAATCTATAAATATTAAATTTTCTATGCAATGCATAGAAGGCAAACTATAGTAATGCCTATAATTACAAGTGGCAGAGTCAACCTAACTATTCATGGGGCAATAATCAGGTTTAGACTTAACAGTTTACTAACAGAAAAATATATATGCCAGTAATATTGAAGTAGCTATGAAATATATCTTGTCCAATCAAGAACAGATAGATGCAGAGATTAAAAATCAACAACTTTCCTAAAAGAATCTAGAGACACAGTTGGGGCAGTTAGCTCAAGCCCAGATACCGGACCTCAAGGAGGTTTTCCAAGTAACACAGAGAATTCAAACTAGGTAATGAAAATCACCTTGAGGAGTGGTAGAGATCTCATTGACATACCTCCAATGAAAAACTCCAAGGTATATGCAGAGTTAGTCCCATAACAAGTAGAGGAGAAGTTTGTTGCTACCAAAGATGCTGAAAATTAAGGAAAGTTTGAGTACCAAAAATATAAGACAACTGAGTATGTACAAGAGAGCCACCACCATTGTTCCCTCAAAGGATCCAAAAGGCTAAGGGGGTGTATGTATCAGGAAGTTCTTTGACACATTCAGAGAGTTTCATATTAACCTCCAATTGTTAGATATTTTGTAGGATATGCCTAAGTACTCCAAGTAGTTGAAGGATGCGGTGACCAATAAATTAAAGTTGCATGATGTTTATACAGTGGAACTGATGGATGAATGCAGTTAAGTTGTGATGGGGAAGATGCCAAAGAAGTTGAAAGACCCAGGGAGTTTCACTCTCCCCATACAAATTTGTGATAATGAAATGTTCTGAGCTTTGAGTAACTTAGGGGCAAGCATAAACTTGGTTCCTCTATTGGTATTCAATACTCTTGGTTTGGGAAAGCCGAGTCCATGTTCTTTGGTGCTCAAATTGGCGGATAGAACAAGAATGCAACCTAGAAGAATCATTGAAGATGTCCTTATTTGGGTTGGTAAGTTCATTATTCTTGCTGACTTTATTATTCTTGATTATGATGCAGATGATAGGGTACCAATCATACTGGAACATCCATTCTTGGTGATGGGAGTAGCACTGATTTATGTTTGAGAGACACTTTAAAAACAATTCTAGATGGTGAGGAGGTAGTCTTCGAAGTATACAAACCACTTGATCCACCTGCACACTATAAGTATTTGTGTATGATCACGATTATGGAAATTGATGAGTGTGGGGTGGTGGAGTGCAAACCACCAACGCCCTCTTAAGACAATCTCTTAGAGTTTCTATACCATAGGAATACATATTTAAGTGCTCTGAAAAAGTGAGAAGATACCTCAGGTAGGTCGAAGAGGATGAAGGAATACGATTGACGTAGCAATATGGGTCGTACATAACTCTAAATCTAGTACTGCCTGGGAGGTAATGTATGTTAAGGTAGGTATTTTATTTTCATATTTTAGTTTTATTTCACATATTTTTTGTTGTGTCACAGGTTGATGGAAAGTCTGAGTACTGGAAATATGATCTATAGTGAATGGAAAAGACTGGGTGTGGGACCCACCAGACCTCATTGATAATTAGGAGGCTACTAGTTTGTCCTAGAGGCCTTAGGGAGTATTTCTATCTCCATTTTTAGTTATACTTTAGGGACAAAGTGTGATTTTAAGTGTGGAATGGGGAATCTTCCCATGGTTTAGGGTGAAGTGTTGCTATAGGATTTTTGTTTTTATCTATTTTTTGTTTTTTGTCTCAATTTAAATAAATAGAAAAATGAAAATTACAAAGAGGTTTTCTGTTTTTTTTGGTTTGTTTTGCTCGTGTTAGTATAGTAGGGGCACACTTCACCTACCTCTTAATTTTTTTTTGTTCTTTTCCGAGGCGGCACCCTCTGAACCTAGTGTCTCTTTTTCATTTGTAGGAGTATATTTTTAAATTTTTTGCGTTAGGAATTAGTGAGATGTTCTTGCTAGTTGCTATTTATTATTACATAATACAAGTTAGTTTTGTATTTGAAGAATGTTAATTGTGTTGAATGACTATTTTTGAAACTTCTAGGCTTATTTTTATGACTCTGGTGTGATGCTGGATTAATTATGAAATTGTGATATTGCTTGGATTATAGTCTATAATGATCTTACTTGACTTGAGCATATGCCATGTGATGTGAGCTTTCTTGTATATTCCTTGTTGAATACTGCTATCAAGAACTTGTCTAGTGTATGTGCAAAGGAAATAAAGAATGATAGATTTAGAAGATGATACAAGCATTTCTTTGATAGCCATGTTCAAACCCCCATTTATCCTCTCTTATTTCATGATCTTAGTTAGTTTCGTTGATCCTTTAGCGTATTCCTTGGTAGACTTATTTGTAGCCTAGACCCTTCTTTAATTGATCGTAATTTTATCCAAATATCCTAAGCACTTTAGTTGAAAAATAAATATGGTTAAAAGGTGTAAAGTTGAAGTATAAAAAGGTGAAAGTAAAGCCCCAAAAGAGTTGCTATTAGTGTGAAAAATTTGATATGCGGTAGTTGGGCATGACGTAGTAAAAAGAAAGAGAATTATGCAAAATTAAATCATGTGGTGATAAAGAATACTCCCTTCTTACTATATATGACTTAGTTTAATGGGATGGAGCAAAAAAAAAGAGATAAGGAAAGATAGAAGTCGTAAGAATTTGGTTGATAAGGAAAACATCTAATGTATAACGTGATGTATTAAAGTGGTTAAGGAAGATAGTCACTATTACTAGCCAGAATAGTTCCTACCCATCCCTTAGCCTACATTACAAACCTTACAGTCCTTCTTTATCTTGATCATTTACATTCTGATACTAGTGGAGTACAATACTAAGGGAAAGCTATAGTTTATCTTGTGGGACACGATAATTCTTAGTAAGAGTGAGCGTAATTCAATTTGTATACCCATACTTGTGATCAATTAAATATCTATGAGTGAATATGAGTAACTCTTTTATGGTGAAGACACATGTCTGATGATAGTTAGGTAACTTTTATAATAGCTTTATTGAGTAATATGCATGAGGTTTCCAACCTGGTAGAGTCAATTCTTGAAGTTAGAAAGTTTTGAAGTAATGTTCATGAGTTTCAATTTCATATAACATGCTTGTTGTGGAACTTGCTATTCTTGTAGTTGTTGTAGTTCTAGC
This sequence comes from Capsicum baccatum var. pendulum, assembly GCA_030864225.1. Classification (NCBI taxonomy): domain Eukaryota; kingdom Viridiplantae; phylum Streptophyta; class Magnoliopsida; order Solanales; family Solanaceae; genus Capsicum; species Capsicum baccatum. The sequence goes on from CM061560.1 coordinate 194,786,212, forward strand.
TTAAGCGTATTAGTTGTAGTAGTTATGTTTTATTACTTCTTGATGATTCTTGATGTAAAAGAGTTGTTCGAGGAAGAACAAAGCTTTAAGTGTGGGGTGATGATCTTAGGCATATTTATACTCCTAAGTGTCATTATCTATGCATTTTTAACATAGTTTCAAGGACTTCTTGGTGAGATTATTTTATTATTAGGGATGTAATTATGTATTTAAGAACATGTTTAGAGTTTTTAAGGTTCAATTGAAACAATTTAAGGATCAAAACAATCAAATATAGTTTAGACGAGGAAACAAGTTGTGCTAGCTTGAGCTATACTTTGTTCAAGTGTATTTTGTTGAACTCTATTCAATTATATGAACTAATGTTTGTTTTTTAATGTTGTAGGAGACCACTTATAGTATTTTTGAATATAAATTACGCCTTCAAAGAAGTCCTAAGAAGTTACAAAACAACGAGCTGCCGTACGACAAAATCAAAGCCAAAATGAGCGAAATCGGGCACCTTGCTCTACCCCTTGTGCCTCACACCTCATGGTAGTTGGGGGGGGGGGAAGGGGTATGCATAGTCCCCTAGATAGACCCCTCACTGTTTTTACTCTCCATGGGTATGTAATATGATCCTAAATGCGAGTTTGAGGCCTCACAGCACGGGTGAACCCCTGGGATATCCAAAACATATTTTTAAGCCTTGTAAGTGAGGGGCAATGATGCCAATTGATATATTTCATGTGGGGGAATTCAGGGTCGAAAAAAATTAAAAGAAGTACTTAGTCACAATTTTAATACACCTTTGGAGAAATACACAATTTGGAGAGAAGTCAAGAAATTATGGGGCTCAAACTAGGGTTCTTTACGCTTTAACTTTACTTTATTGTAGTTTACATCATGAACTCAATTTACCGCATAATTTTGGAGGTCATTCCAGAAGAGTTTGGGAACGCAAGTGAGTTTAAGCACAACTTTTGACCCTCAAACGGATGGCCAGGCGGAACGTACAATCAGAGGGTTTGAGTTTTCTATAAAAGATTGGGTGTTCTTTAATGTGTCTCCAATGAAAGGGGTAATGAGGTTAAAAAGGGAAAACTAAGTCCCCGCTACATAGGGCCATATAAAATTATTCAAAGATTTGGCTAAGTGGCATATGAGTTAGAACTACCCCAAGACCTTTCAATGGTGCATCCGGTGTTTCATGTATCAATGCTCCACAAGTGATTAGGAGTCCATCTCACATTACTCCTACTAAAGATGTGCAGGTTTTGGAAGAACTCACCTATGAAGAAGTTCCTACTACTATACTAGATCGGCAAGTTAAGAAGTTAAGAAATAAATAAGTAATTTCAGTAAAAGTTCTTTGGAGGAGCCCGCAAGTAGAAGAAATCACATGGGAAACCGAAGAATCAATGAAGTCAAAGTACCCTCATTTATTTGAATCTAAATACTTGGTCTAATGAAGTTGATTTGGGGCATAAACAAGTAAGTATAACTACACAAGTGTTATGTGGATATAAACAAGTTTAAACTTAGTCTTATATTCTTTTAGGCTAACAAGTTATGCTAGCATTCGAGGATGAATGTTTGTAAGGGGGGCAGGATGCAACACCCTATATTACGCATATATTAGTTCTACTAATGTGGCATTTGATATGGACTTATGGGGTAGGTTATGGGCTCAGATATCCTCTGTGATAAGTGCTGGTAAGATAGGTTTGAAGGAATTCCCACATATATTGAAATGGGTATGATTAAGTTACCATCGATGAGAGTATCTAAATTTGGGCCCTTAAGTAGGTATTTGAATCTAAAGGATGAAGTGACCAAGTTTACATAAGTTTTAAGTTTAACTTTAAGCATTTTGATCATAAAATGGAATAAAATATTGAGGTACTTGCTTGACTTCTTTAAGCTAGTAGGTGAATCACCTACTTTGAGCTTTTGACCAACCTAAGAACCAAGTAGGTGCATCATATATTAAGGCTCCCTTGACCAGATTATTGGGCCAAATACACTACCACCTACTTAAGTTAATTCTGGCCCAAATTAACGAAGAGAAAAGGAGGAGAATGGGCAGCCAAGGCCCAATTGTTTTTAATCCACAAAGGCCCAATATAATGGACAAGTAGGTGATGCACCTACTTGATAAATTATGTCCCAAAAATGACCAATAAAGTCGGACAAGAGCAGCTCTTTTTAATGGGATTAAAACCAGCCCTTATAGCTCATTTTAACTGGCCTAAAAAAATAGCTTTCAAGATTTTCTCTCTTTTTCTCTCTTAGCTATGCAACAGCCCTGAAATTCCACTAGGGTTCTTGGGAAACCTTCCTTCCAAGTTAAAGGTAAGTGAGAAAATCATGAGCACATCTTAAGAATACTATAAGAATTATGTTCTCCATGATTAAAGTATAACATATCCCTTTTTATGTTTGGTAGTCCCTTTATCCTTGATTATTATTAGATTTTTCTCTTCACTTTTGGTTTGTGAGTAAAGGTATCAAGATATTGAAGAGATATACATTAAGGGAATAAACTACCACCAAAATTAAGGTATGGCTATTGTCTATTTTTCCCCTTTTTCTATAGACGTGTGTTCGTTGAGGATTGTGTATATATTGTTGTTAAGAACTCAAGGGATGGTGATTTCAATTTTTGGTTGCCATATTAAGGGATATTTGGGGATGTTTTGGATCTATTTTATGTATGTATGTTAGGGACTATTTGGTTGACGTTAGGGGAAAAGGTGTGAATAATTTCCATTGAAAGGTAGAAGAAGGGTATAATGGTACACCACTGAATTGAATGTCCCATAAGTTTACTGCCCACATCACTTGATATACCCTTTTGAGAGTATTTAAAGATGAAACTTTTAAGGGTATCTTATTAGAAGTTACATCGCATGTGAATGTAATTAGAGAAGAACGAGGTTGAGATAACACCCTTGGATTAGTTGATTGAGGATTATTACCCGGTTACTGTTTTAGTAAGTTTAAATAGCGTGAATATGTTAATTAGCTACTAATACTAGTCCTACGCTATTGTAGATTAGTAATCTAAAAAGGAAGACATTGAAAAAAAGTGTGATCAGTTGTACAACAAGGTATGTATGGTTCATCAATCCTATACTCTTTGGCATGAATCTAAGTCCTTTGTTACAAAGTAATATTTCTAACCGTTCTTCCTTTCAAGTTATACATAACTATAGTGTACAAACTCCAAGATGGCTAACAACCTTATTGTAACTTGTTAAGTTATTAAAGAACCTAAAGATATGTTTGTTACTAGATCTTTCTATTTTCCTTTCTAAATACTAGTATGATATGGGTGCTTTCAGAAATAAGTCTTACGAGTTGTTCTCTTAGTCAACATGACCCATGGTGTTAGTTAAGCTCCTATGTGTTATATTTCTATTTTTTAATTCTACCTAATTGCTACTGCATCTAGTGCATATTTGAATACCTTTTGCTACTGGTCCAAAGTTCAAAATCTAATACATGGCCACCAAAACAAACAACCTTAAACATGAAAAGAATGATATTCTATATATATTTTTGGGTGGTATCCCACGAGTGGAAGAAACGCCTAACATGGGTCGATCCCAACATTGTGGGTGGTATCCCAAGGGTGAAACAAAAGCCTAGCATGGGTCAATCCCGATTTGTGTGCTTATGAGGAACGTATCCCAGGGGTTAAAATGCCTAGCATGGGTCATACTCTTTTACCACTGATCAGCTGGTCATTTGTATTATTCCTTATAATTTTATAAAGTAAAAAATAATAAAGAAAAGTAAAGGATATAATGTACATGATCCCATAAGTACAAGCAACGTTGGTATTCTATCCTTATCTTTATAGTTATATATTGATAACTGATTTTATTTTATAGTCACTTCATGCCGTACATACTCAGTACACTCTTTGTATTGACACCACTCGTGGGGGACACTATGTTTCATGCCGCAGGTTCAGGTACTCTAAATAGTAGACCACCCAGTAGGAGCACAAGACATCCAGCTGCTATTGGTGAGCTCCAAGTTGATTCGGAGCTTTCCTAGTCTGTTATATTTATTTTGGTATTGTATAGTAGTTATGAGCAAGGCGGGGGTTTTCCCCGTCCTTAACTGAGTTCATGTGTCTTTTAGAGGCTTTGTAGACTAATGTAAAGTTAAGTGTGGTAGTATTGTGTTATTTTAACATTGTCGCCTCAATGGCCAAGTCTTGTATATATAGGTTTGGACTTACTTACGTGGTTTGTTTTATCAATGCATCCTATCCATACTAGCAGAACCTTTAAATGCCATAGTTACATGAATGAAAAGTATAGGGTTATGAGTTGGTTCTCCTAAAGAGGGTGCCTGTCTGCCCTAATGGAATTTAGGGCGTGACAAAATAATAAGCTTAAGATCAATATGGGCAAGCCTAGTATTGGCTCGTGTTTCTAGTTAACCATCATAGATGCTGTGTTGTTTTGAGCTCTAAATTGTTATGTTTAATGATATAGGATGCTTGGTGAATGGATTATGATGATATATAAAGGATATAAAAGCTTCAAATTAAGTGGCAATAACTCAAAAAGGCTTGGAATGGATCAATAGAAGCACAATACACAACTTGGACACAATATGGACACCTGGAATATCCAAGGCATGTAAGGGTAAGTTGAAAGGCCTCATAGTACGTGCGTCACACCAAACGATTCATAAGGGGCCTAAAATGGTAACCCACCATGTCGCGGTCATAATAGAGATGAAGGAGTCACCATATCATGGTGAAAAGTAAATCTATAGTTGTAAATTTCAAAAATCTCAGCGTGATTACACCGCTTTGCGGGCTAATTGTGATGAGCCACCACTGCGATGCGATCACCATCCAAAGCAGGATTTTTTTTCCCAGATGAAGGATAATAACGTGGAAACCTAATCCTCTTTGGTTTATGACTTGTCTACTATAAATATAACGTCTTAAATTTAATTTTAAAATATCTTGGAACCCCTAGATCGATTGGAACAACATTAGAGGCTACCAAAACTTATTTTTAGGATTTTATTTCTTTAGTTTAGCTTTATTTATGGTTTTAATCCTTCATAAAATTATTTGGATGTCGATTATGTCTATGAGTGGCTAAAAACTCCCTTTCCGGGATTAAAGCCAACAACATGTGTACTATTATTTTGAATTAATTTTGTTTGATTTACTTTTCATTATTGGTTGTTTGTTTATTCTTGATTTAACTATTTTATGGATTGATCACCCAAAAATTACATCTATTGTCACCCTTGTGATCTCAGGAGAGGGAATTGGGGGATAGAAAATGGGAATGAACAAAGTTTGTTTTGTATTCTTTTATGAAATAAGGAATTCAAATTAGTATCTAGGACAGGTATGTACTTAGATGCCTTACTTAAATATAACGTACGATGATAGGTTAAAGAACTTAATTGGATTATTATACCCCTTCTCAACGATGTAGTTGTAATATTCAAATTAGGTAAACGGTTAGAGGTCGAGAGACCATAGTCAGGTAATTAAGCCTACGAATTAAAATCAAGATAAGAAAATTTATGAATGAAGTTCAATAACATAGAATGATTGTTCGAAGTGCTTTGACCCTGGGCTTTACTCCATTAATTGTTTCAAGACTTATAATTTACGCAATATTTTCTCTTCTTTAGTTTATAAATTACAAACTCTTTTTTGGTTACTCTTACACTAAATTAATCTAAACTATGAACTAGAATAGAATTTTGAAGGCCAATTTACTACTTAGTAGACTACACACACTTGCGTGTGCGTTTTGGCGCTGTAAAGCTTTTGGCGCTATTGTCGGGGACTTATAATTTGACAACTATTTGTTTTAGTTTTAATTTTAGATATATTTGGTGTTTTATGCTTGGTCTTGGTTTTGTATTTCTAGGAAACAGGTTTACAAAGTAGTTAGTTGGCAAGGGATCAGGACTTGGTTGAATGAAGCCCCGAACCTAAGCAGCTTTTCCATCAAAGAAGGAGAGAAGCAATCCCTCTTCTCCAAATTTTGCAAATCCAAGAAGACCAAGAGAATTCTGCCATCATGGATGATTAAGAAGCAGCCCACAGGATAGTTAGAGAAGTGGCAATCCCACTCCCAACCAATTTGACCTCCTCATTTCTGAAGCCGACAGCTGGAGGCAATTTTGAACTCAAACAGAACATGGCACAACTTTTGATTAGTAGTGGACAGTTCACTGGGCTTTCCCATAAAGATTCATAGGTCCACTTGCATAATTTTCTGGAAATCAGTTATAAATTTATTCCTATGAGTGTGAATGCAAACTATGTAAGGATGACGTTATTCCCCTTTTCACTGATTGGGGGAGAAAAAAAGAGGTTGAATGCGGAACCAAAAAATTCAATCACATTATGGGATGACATGGCCAGAAAATTCCTTATTTGGTTTTTCTTGTTTGGTAAGACTGTGAGACTTCGCAGTAAGGTAGTGTTCTTCAAAAAAAAGCAAGATAAGATTCTTTATCATGTTTAGAGTTCTTCAAAGCACTTCTTTAGGACTGTCCACACCATCAACAATCTAATGAGGTACTTGCTCATACTTTTGTAGAGGCTGTTGATCACAATACATAACTATTGATAGATTCAACTATAGGTGGTCATGCTCTTGAGATGATATATGATAAGGTGTACACTTTACTAAACCTCATAGCTCAAGGAAATCCAGAATAGCACGGTGCTTCTAGGAGTGCCACAAAGAAAATTGCAGGTGTGTTGGAGGTAGACTAATTTACCACTTGATCAACTCAGGTTATGGCATTGCAAAATTTGATAAACACTCAGTTTAGTAGCGTAAAATTATGAGCTACACAACCTTCTAAAGCAGTCAATGCAATTCAGGAACTAGTGGTTAGTCGGAGATCTATAGAAATAGTGGTCATTCTGCGGCCATGTGTGTTGCCAATCCGGAATTTGTGATGTATGTAGGAAAGGCTCAAAGGTAAAATTATGGGAATGTCTATAATATGAAGTGTCAAACACATCCACTGAATCAGCCCTGGAACGCCCAATAACAACAAATACAGCAACCACAGGCACAAGAAAATCAGTCAACTAGCAACATGGTAGAGATAATGAAGCAAATTCTAGATAATCAGACACAATTGACTGTGGATGTATAGAATTAAAAAGTTTTCACAAGAAGTTTAGAGTTGCGGTTGGGGCAATTATCACAAATATTAAATGCCAGGCCACAAAGTAGGTTACCCGAAGATACAGAAAATCCCAAATAAGTTATGGCAATCATATTAAGGAGTGGTATAGAGATTTATGGAGAGCCTCCAAAGGTAAATAAAGTGGTAGATAAAGAGGTGGTGACCCAACAGGTAGATGACAAAGTTGCTAAAATGTTAAGGAAGTCTGAGTACTCGAAAGAAAAAGCTGTTGAAGAAGTAAAAAAGATCCAACAACTATCCTTTCAATAAATACATATAAAGGAAAAGGTGGATGCATGTTTAAAGAAGTTCTTTGACACATTTAGATAAACACATATTAACCTTCCTCTTTTAGATGTTTTGTAAGGTATGCCTAAGTACACTAAGTACTTGATGGATGTGATGGCTAAAAAGGTTAAAATGCAGGATATAAAAGTGGTATCACTCACTGAAGAGTGTAGTTTTATGGTTACCCAAAATATGCCAAAAAATCTTAAGGATCCTGGGATGTTCACTCTCCCTATTTAGATTGGAAACAACAAGGTGGTGAAAATACTTAGTGATTTAGAGGTAAGTATCAAATTGATGCCCCTATATCTGTTCAGCACATTGGGTTTGGGCAAGCCTAGACCGAGCTCTGTACTACCGGAGTAGGCAAATAGGACCATAGCCCTCGAAAAGAGTGTAGAGGATATGCTCATAAGGGTTGATAAATTTATTATTCCTGCTGACTTTATTGTTCTAGATATTTTGACAGACGAACAAGTACCAACATCTTGGGGTATCCATTTTTAGTGATGAGTGGAGCGTTAATTGATGTGAGATAGGGTACACTCAAAATGAGGTTGGAGGATGAAGAGGAAGTATTTAAAGTTTATAATCTTCTTAATATACTATATCACTCAAAAGACTTGTGCATGATTTCTGTAATTGAAGAGGATGAGTGTGGGGTGGTTAATCTATCAAGGGCCTCTTCAGACACCCTCATTGTGCAACCCAAGACTATAATACCGTGACTTGACATGATGGAAATTAATGAGTCTGAAAAGGCTAAAGTTGAAAAATCTACTGCACTTGAGAGTTCACACCCAAGAGTGGTGAAAAGAATAAGAAGATGGAGATCGAGTGGGAGAAAGAGAAAGAGAAAGAAAGAGAACTACTAAGCCGTAAGTTGGGTTGTGCCACGACACTAAATTAGACACTGCTTGGGAGGCAACCCAAGTTAAGTAGGTATGTTTTAATTTTCAATTTTTAGTTTTTACTTTACATAGGTTTTTAGTTTTTGTTGAGTCACAAGTTTATGAAAAGTCGGAGTACCTGAAACCTGAGCTAAGGAGTATGGTAAATACTGAGTGTGGGGTCTCTCAGATCTCCTTTATGTGTAAAGATGCTACTATCTAGGCCTAGAGGCCTCAAAGAGTATTTTTATTTCTTACTTTAAAAGTTCACTTTGGGGACAAAGTAGATTTTTAAGTGTGGGGTGGGGAAATTTCCCAATTTTTGGCTAGATTTTTTTTGTGTAAGATAGTCTTGTTGGTTCCATTTTTGATTACATGGTTCAAGTGTTTTAATTGTAAAAGCATGTTAAATTGAGTGAATTGCTACTTTTGAGACTCCTAGGCTCAAGTTTGTGACTCATGTACTGGTGGCTTAAATTTGAATTCATGCTATTGTTTGTTAGAGTCTATGATGATCCTATGTGAGTCAAGCATATTCCATGTGTGATGTGAGGTTATTTGTATATTCCTTTTTTCATGTAAAGTCTAGAACTTACTCGGTATGTTAGCAAAGCAAAATAAAGAGTGTGGGTTTAGGAAATGATTTAGGCATTTCTGTCACAGCCTCATTTTATACCTTCTTTTTTCCCTACCCTTTTTTCTTAATCTTAGTCAACCCTATTTAGCCTTTAGCTTTTTCTTTAGTAGCCTCATATATAGCCTTATCCCCTTCTTTAATGGACCAAAGTTTGATCCAAAAGCTCCTAAGAACTTTAGTGTAAATTAATTAAGTAAGGAGTTTGAAAGCTTGGAAAGAAAAAAGGTGAATCATAAAAGTTTGCAGTAAATATTCACGAAGAAAGAGCTAAATCTTCATCAGATAAGGTGATTGGAATTGTTGAAAGACTATGATATGAGTATGATGTATTACTCGGGTAAGGCCAATTTAGTGGCTAAAATCCTTAGTAAACTGTCTATGGGAAGTGTTGCACGTGTTGAGAATGCTAAGAATGAGTTAGTCCATAAGGTTCTTTAGCTTTCCAAGTTTGGTGTTCAGTTGGTTGATTCAGCCGAAGATAGTATATAGGTTTAGAATAGTTTAGAATCTTCATTGATTAACAAACTGAAAGAAAATAAAGGGAGGGACCCTATTTTGGTAAAGTTGAAAGAGTCAGTTAGGGATCAAAAGGTTGAGGTTTTCTCGCAAGGGGGAGTAGTGTGCTTTATTATCTAGGATGGTTATATATTCCATATTTAGATTATTTCAGACAATGAATGTTATCTAAAACACATGGTGTGGGGTATTCTATTCGCCCAGGAGCCACTAATATGTATCGTGATTTAAGGGAAATATATATCAGTTGAGCGGTATAAAAGAAAATATTTTAAAGTTTGTGGCTAAGTGTTCAAATTTTTAGAGGGTTAAGGTTAAGCACCAAATACCTAGCGGTATGCTTTAGGAGTTCAGCACCCCCCCATGGAAGTGGGAAGTGGTGCACATGGACTTTGTGATAGGGTTGCCTTATATATGTTATCAACATGATTAGATTTGGGTCATTATAGATAAAATAATCGTGTCAGCCAATTATTTGCCTAATAATACTTCATATTCAGTAGAGGATTATATTAGACTCTATCTCAGGGAGTTGGTAAAGTTGCATGGGGTTTCATTGACCATTAATTCAGATAAAGGTACTCAGTTTACCTATCACTTGTGGAAAGATTTAGAAAGGTCTTGATACCCAAGTTTATCTCAGTACAACTTTTCATCCTCATACAGATGGTCAAGTAGACTAGACCATTCAAACATTAGAGGAAAGTTTTATTAACATTAAGGGTAACTTACCTTTGGACAAGTTTGTCTACAACAATAACTATCACTCCAGTATTTCAGATGGTTCCATTTGAGGATCTTTATGGAAGAAGGTGTATATCTCCTATTAGTTGGTTTGAAGTTGGTGAGGCTACTTTGATAAGGGCCTAAAGTCGTCAAAAATATTATGCAGATGTCAGAAGAAGAGATCTTGAGATTGATGTTGGTGACTTAGTTTATCTAAAAATTTTTTCTATTAAAGGGGTGAAGAGATTTGACAAAAAAGTGAAGCTCATTCCCTGTTATGTTGGCCCATACAGGATTTTTAATTATATTTAGAAGGTATCTTATGAGTTAGAGATGCCTGTAGATTTGGCTTTAGTGCATCCGGTGTTTTATGTCTCTTTGTTAAAGAAATATATTGATGACTCAATTTCTATTGTTCCTTTATAGAGTGTCGATATGAAAGATAGTCTCTCATATGAAGAAGTCCCAATTGAGATGCCCATTTCCCCCTAATCCAATTCATAAAAACACGGATTAAAACATTGGTTTTTGCATTATATGCCCATTTCCACCCAATTTTCATCTAAAAAAACCTTAGTCATCCCCCAAGCTCATCAATTTTACTCCATCCTCTTCAAGAAAGCTAAGAAATCAACTTATCAAATCGAAGAACCTTCAAGGAAGCTTAAATATTTGTGTTTCTCTTTCAAGATTTAGGGTTTAAGGTATGTATGATGTTCATCCATGGACCCTTTTAACTCATGAAGTCCAAGAATCCCATTTCTATATTGAAATCCTGATTTTAAATACCTAATTCATGATTTTAGAATTGTAACTATGTTTTCAATCACATGCTTTACCCATTTCCATGTTGAAATTCATGACACCCATGTTTTTTCATGAATATATAAATGTTGGGTTTTGAGAAATGATCCTTTATTATGGGTTTCAAAGCTTTACATGTCCTTATTAATATTTTTATTCAATGTTGGAGGGTTATGAGCACCTGATACTTAGCTATTTACATGATTTCGGTATCTTCAGTATGGTTTTAGATAAACCATGAGCGTTGCCATTTAGTTAGTTATCATGATTAGTTGTTTGTTCAGTTAAGCTTAGTTTAGTCTAGTAATTTAGTGTCTTTACATTGGGAGTAGGATTTAGCACCGAGCGAACCCAGGGATAGGGGCTTACCTGCCAGTAGAGGGTGTGACCTGTAGTAGCAGTCCCTAATGTCTAGAACTATATAGCCAGCGCAGGTTAGAGATATCAACCTGCCAGTTAAGTATTCATAAAGTTCATAACTTTATGTTGAGGGTAACACATATATCATTAAAGAACCTTTTAGATTAGGGTGACTTATTAGTGGATCCACACAACCATTATTAGTACCTAGGGCACAATATTGACACCCTTCTAACTGGGTTATAGGTTGGACCTTGGTTAACTCAGATTGGGGCTTATCGATGAGATGATACCACCCACAGTCTTAGTTCAGTATTCAGTATAGAATTCAGTTCTGGTTTGCTTCACCATAGTATACAGTTCATCAGTTATTCAGTTACTAGATTTTAGTATTTTAGTTTATAGACTATTTCAGTAGTATGTTATATGCTTGGTCATGCATTCTCTGATTTTACAGCTTTCATGCATTTTATGCATCAATTATCTCATGTTATTCAGTAAATCATTATCTCTTGCTATCTAGTCAATCAGTATTTCTTGCACATTAACATAAACAGTTCAGCCTAACATTATCTCATATAGCAGTACATTCAAAGTAGTGATTACATATTTTTTTTCGTGCTATGATGTCTTGTATCATAGGTTTGGACACTCAGTTTCCTAACCATGCTTAAATAGTTCAGCTTATCAGCAATAACAATTGTGGTGAGTCCTCATATGTCGAGGACTTATTATGTTATTTTAGCATTTCTTTATTTCTTTTTAGTTAGTTCAGTTTGGAGTTAGTTGGGGCCTTTCCCATTAACTTTTCAGTCAGTTTAGAGGCTTTTAGATAGGCAGTCAGTCAGTTAGATGGTCAGTTTCTTTTATCAGATATTTTCAATCATTTAGACACATTCTGATATGTATTTCAGCATCCAGTTTTACATTACCTTATCAGAATTTAAAACTTATGGCATTGATAGTTTACTTCTATATATGTGTATTTTGTTACTTTTTTCAGTGCTCATAATAGGTACCTGCTAATGGGTTATCTTGTGGTTACTTATGACCGTAAGCACCATTATCGTGACTAGGGGTAGCCTCGGGTTGTGACAAAACTTGGTATTAGAGCCTATGGTTATTACAGTTTCCTAGGGAGTCTGAAACCTGCATTGAGTAGAGTTTGGTGCATGTGTGTGATGTGCGCTACACTTATGGTCAAGAGGCTACAAGATATTTTAGGAAAAGTTTCCCTTCTTTTAGTATTCTTGTCATGTGAATAAGCATGAATTCTATTTAAATTCTCTTTCTAATCCATCCTTTGTTCCATTATAGAAAATTCCTCCCAGAAAGACTAATGGAAGAAGGAATGGGAACCAACTCGTACCTCCGCCTATTCAGGAAGATCCCCTAAATAAGCATGTCTCTCATGGCAAATTCATAGCTACTTTCACTACCTTAGATTATTTAGTAGTTTTTCAAAATAATCAGTGGGTTATTATCCTATCTAGGTTATACTTTATTCTTAGTAGTACGAGGAAGAGAAGCACTAGGAGAAAGGGAGAAAGAATAAGAGGACCAGTATAGGTAGTTTTAAGTCAAGGTTAGAGAGTGGTAACCATTCCTAGTTATGCCAAAAATCCTCATCCTTAGCTCCTCCTTCAGCTAGTGTGCCAGTGCTAAGTTCAGGAATGATAATCAGCATAGAGCGTAAGGCTTTAGTCCCTAGGGTAGCATGGATAGTGGTTGTACTAATCTGCTCTGTGGGAGGTATGGTAGGAATCATTAGGGTGTGTGTAATGTTGGTAGTGATATGTGCTTTGGATATGGCAAGCCAGGTCATAGAGTCAGAGAATGGCCACAGGTGGGTCAGTATAGTCAACACAGTCATTCCAAAGTCCTAGCCAGTCGCCTGACCCAGCAGGGCACCACTTCCAGTGCCACTAGTGGGCAGCATTAGAATAGGTTAGATGCACTCTAGTCCCTACATGATCAGAAAAGTTCCCTTGATATGGTTACAACTATGTTACAATTCTTTCATCTTTAAGTTTATGTTTTATTAGACCCCGAAGCTTCACTTTATTTTATGACTCCTTATATGGCCGTCAATTTTTGTGTTAGTCCCTAAACATTAGAAAAACCTGCTTAGTGTCTACCCCACTGGGTAAATCTATTACAGTTAGATGGGTATCCAGAAATTGCCTGGGTAAACTATCTCAAAAAATATTTTAGCAGATCTTGTGGAGTTAGAGATGATTGATTTTTATGTCGTTCTTAATATAGATTGGCTCCACTCATTCTATGCCTTAGTTTACTTTAGAAATAGAGTCCTTCATTTTTAGTTTCCCAATGAACCAATTATTAATTGGAGGGTTAGTATCTCATTGCTTAGGGGTCAGATCATTTCATATGCTAGAGTAAGGAAGATGATATCTAAAGGATGTTCTCTTAGGTCCCTTCTTATATTCCTATGATAACATATGGTATAGAGTTAGAAGCATGAACCTAGAAGTTTAGCAGTAGTAGAGTTGGGATAGTGTTATCTGAATTTAGTAGATTTTGTATCCATATGGTTAGTTGTATGAAAGGTGAATTAGTAGGCTTAAAACAGTTTATGCAAGAATTTGAGCAAAGTATGATGGTGTGGGTGTTCTTATATAGCACACTTGAGTTGCTATGTTTGAATAAGGCTAGTAATATAGTAATTGATGTTCTTACCAGCTAAGTTATGGGCTGTAGGATAATGATGTCGATTGTTCAGGTCAAATGGTAGTTCTCATAGTTTAGAAATATCCCTATTACGTGTTAGAATCTAAGGTTGAATCTTGGATGGTTGATCTAATAGTAAGGAGAATTCAAATTTTAGATGGTGTGAACTCATGGTATGGTAGTACTCATAAAGATCCTAAGTTAGTCAGTGGTTAAGTTATTACATAATGACTATTGGGGCTATAGAAAGTTAAAAGTTTTTTCTCAGAAAAGAGTATTAACAACGGATTTTGCACTTTTAAGTGTAGTCTTTTAGGGTGAATTTGTTACTGATAAGTATTGTAATATTCCAAAGTTTAGAGTAAAGTGGTTGCAGTTCAATTTAGAGTTTATCAAAAGGGTCCCACAGACATAGAGTGATGACTTATAGTTAATGGGGAGATTATAGAATAAGTAACAAAGTCAGGCTCTCAAATTCCAGTAGTGATGCCAATATATTATTGAATAGTAGTAAGGGAGGAAGATGCCCAACCCATTCTTCTTTCAGTATTTATACTTTAGTTATCACGATATATACTCATTCACTATATGTCGATTCCCTAATCATATCTCAAAATCACACACCTTCTATAGAATCATGTATGCTTACAGTTCCTAGTATAAGGAGTTCTAGTTTGCTCAACTGTATGAACCATATTCCATGAACTTTATGAACTCCAAACTTAGGTCATACAACTCATGACTCATGCTTTATAGTATGTTCAGTTCCAGTACTCATGCTACTCTCTTAATGATCAACAACATTTTATATCCTTAGTTTTTGTCTCTGTAATAAATCTAGATCATGGATATACTATTTCTCAGACCTCAGTTAGCCGTTCAAGTTATGCATAGTATTCTTTCATGCTTCAGTCCTCATGCTCTAACCTTTCAGTGACCTCTTCTTATGAAATGGTAGTGGTGATGAACAATTGTTTAGATGGGAGAGATTAAATGTTTCATGCTGGGGAAATTCTATTGTATGGTTGTTTTAGCTAAGGATGTAAGTGTGATGTAAGATTTAGGCCAAGTTTTTTGATATATCATGGTTAGTTGAAAGTATGTGTGTAATTTTCTTAAGAATATTGCATGAAAGTTGTTAATGATAGAAGTATTAGATAGTACAGAGGTGATGATTTAATGGGTAATTTTCCTATAACTTCATGTGTGGTTATAATGATAGGCTTGAAAGTCATGTTCGTTTATATAGTTAGATGGGTGCAGTGTGCATTAGTAAATTCCTAGTAAGGGGTTGAATTTAGCTATTAAAGTGGTAAGAAGAATTATTCTTGAGATGAGAAATTTTGAAAATGTAGGGTATATTGAATTCATGATTCTGACTAGTATTACAGTGTTATGGGTGCAGTTTGTAGATTCAAGTAGGCTTGAACATAGTTTTAGAATTCAGTTTAGCTAAGACTTTAGTAGATAGAGTTATTAATGCCCATGTGAAAATTTTCAGTAGCCTCAAGTGAAGTGCAGTATTGAAGCGGAATGTATAGTTGAGGGAGTATTTGAAGGCTATGTCTAAGATTGAGAGTAGCAGTTGCATTGTCTATGAAATAACAATTATAGTTTATGTTTCATAGGACTATGTCCCATGTTACAGAGTTATAGTCTTATTAAGAGTCCTCACTTATATATCTTATTTAGATCATGCCCAAGTTATTTGCTTCCTACTATTATTATAGCTTCTTAGAAAGAGTGTTGAAGAAATACTCCAGTTGAGTTTAAGCTTTCAGTATAATTCAGTCTGTATAGCTAGCGATTTAGTTTAGCATCCAGACAGACAAGTTCCTATGATTTTCCATCTTTCGATCTAGTCATACTATTAGAAGTTTCACGAATATTGCCATTCCAAGAGATAGTTTGTTCGCATCCATGTAAATTGTGAATTCAGGTCAGTTCATCCATCATGATTCAGATTCAGGTATTCATTCATGATTCAATTCAGAAGTGCCTCGTACATTATCTCAGTCTTTTCTTAGTATTTCAGACAAGTCAGTATCATTCCGGGAGCGAATAGTCCCAAGGGGGAGATGTTGTAATACCCTGAGTTTTTATGTCCTAAACCTCTCAACTTTCCTTCATGAAACTAGATCCAGCTGATGCAATGGTTACTCATACAATAATGATCTCATTTCTATCTCATCTTTATAACCATTCTCGTGTCATTGCATGTATTCAAGGAATCAGTTTAGTTCATGTTATTCAGTTCACTTTTCATGTTTCAGACTCAGTCATGTAATCATTCTTTCTGTTATGCATAATTAGTAAATGATCTCAATTTCTTCAGAACTCTCAGCATAATCAGTCTCATTCGAGGATGAATGTTTCCAAGGGAGAGATACTATAATACCCCATACTTTACCTAGCTCACTTCTTCTCCTAGTTTCATGTATAAGAGGCTTAAAGCCTAAAATTTCCACACAGTGTTGGGGAATTAGTTTTATTTTTGGCCTCTTAACTTTGAGGATTTTTAAATGGGTCTACCCGACCCTGAGATATGGGTTTTTAAGTAAATTCATGTTCAGAGGTGTAAGGAGCATATCTCGGGGAAGTTTCAGATTGTTTAAACAAGGATTGGGTCATGTTTGGATTTTGAATCCAACATCTCACCACAATAGCATCGCGTCGCGCTTCTTATAGCGATGTGACGCTCACCACATCGCGGTGCCCTTCTAATCGGCGTTCTAGTTGGAAATTTAAATGTCTGAGAAGAAATTGAGTCTTTTCCCTCAATCCAATTCATAAAAACATGAATTAAAATGTTGGTTAGGGCATTATATGCCTATTTTCCCCTAATATTCCTCTAAAATACAAAATTTAGTCATCTCTCAAGTTCGTCAATTTCATTCCCTCCACTTTAATAAAACCAAGAAATCAAGTTATCAAATCCATGAATCTTTAATGAAGCTTACAGATTTGTGTTTGTCTTTCAAGATTTAGGGTTTAAGGTATGTGTGATGTTCATCAATGCGCCCTTTTCACCCATGGAGTCCAAGGATCCCCTTTTTTATATCAAATTATGAGTTTTTACTTATTTATGATGAATTGTCTCCATAAAATTAGTATTGCTTTTGATTAAAAGTGATGTTTCAAATGTTTTTTGATGGAATGATCCCTTATATGATTTAAGCATTGAAATCCTCATGTTAAATCCCTAATTCATTGTTTTAGTATTGTAACAATATTTTCAATCAGATGCTTTACCCTTACCAATGCTTAAATTCATGACTCCCATGTGTTTGGATGAAATGTCTAAATATTGTGTTTAATCAATGATCCTTTATTATGGTTTTTAAAGCTTTACATGTCCTTATTGATATTTTCATTCAGTGCTAGAGGGTTATAAGCACCCAATACTTAGCTGTTTACCTGATTTCAGTATTCTCTATACGGTTTCTGATAAATCATGAGCGTTGTTATTCAGTTAGTTATCATGATCAGTTGTTTGTTCAATTAAGCGTAGTTCAGTCCAGTAATTCAGTGTTATTTAAATGGGAGTAGAATTTAGCATCGAGGGAACCCAAGGAAAAGTCTCACCAACTATTAAAGGGTGTGACCTTTAGTAGAAGTCCCCAAGTTCTAGAACTACGTAGTCAGCGTAGGTTAGAGATATCAAGCTGTCAGTTGAGGGTTGACAAAGTGTTTACCTGTCAGTTGAGGGTAATATATGTCTCATTAGAGCACCCTGCAGATTAGTTTGACTCATTAGTGGGTCCACGCAACCATTGTTAGTACCCGTGGATCGGCATTGACCTCCTTCTAATTAGGGTTACAGATTAGACCCCGATTAGCTCAGATTGGGGCATGTTGGTTAGATGATACCTCCCAAAGTCTCAATTTAGTATTTTGTATAGAATTAAAATCAGGTTTGCTTGACCATGACATAGAGTTTATCAGTTATTTAGTTACCATATTTCAGTATTTCAGTATTTCAGTTTACAGACTATTTCAGTATCATGTTATATGTTTGGTCATGCATTCTCAGATTTTACAGCTATCACGTGTTTTATGCATCAATTTTCTTATGTTATTCAATTAGTCATTATCTCATGTTATTTAGTCAGTCAGTATTTCTTGCACATGAACCTATGTATTTCAGCCTAACCTCATATCATATACTAGTACATTCAAAGTACTGATCACATGTTTTCTTTGCGTGATGATGTCTTATATTAGAGGTTGGTACACTCAGTTTTCTAACTGTTCTTACATATTTTAGCTTAACAACAGAAGCAGTTATGGTGAGTCTTCATATGTCGAGGACAAATTACGTTATTTCAGTATTTCTGCATTTCTTTTTAGATAGTTCAGTTTTTAGTTAGTTGGGGCCTATTCCATCAACTCTTCAGTCAATATAGAAGATTTTAGACATGAAATTAGTTATTTAGACAGCCAATCGGTTTTATTAGATGTTTTTAGTCATTCAAACATATTTTGATACGTATTTCAGCAGGCAATTTACATTATCTTACAGTAGTTTAACCTTATGGCATTGACAGTTTACTTCCATACATGTTTATTTTATTACTTTTTTATGTGCTTATAGCAGGAACTAGCTCATGGGTTAGCTTGTGGTTACTTATGACCGTAACCACCATTATTGTGACTAAGGGGTAGCCTCGGGTTGTGACAAGCAGTATGATAGCCAATTAACCCCATCTCTTCTCTATGAATTCAGATTCAGCGTGAGCTATTGATTTTTCTTAAG
Source organism: Capsicum baccatum var. pendulum (assembly GCA_030864225.1). Taxonomy (NCBI): domain Eukaryota; kingdom Viridiplantae; phylum Streptophyta; class Magnoliopsida; order Solanales; family Solanaceae; genus Capsicum; species Capsicum baccatum. The sequence continues at coordinate 194,805,068 of CM061560.1, forward strand.
TGATTCCCTCATTGCTTACTCAGTTGTATAACCATTACATGTCACCGCATGCATTCATGAATTCAATTCAATTTATGTATCATGTTTCAGATTTAGTTATTTAATCATGATTTATCTCATAAGTATTCAATGTACGATCTTAGTTTTCTTAGTATCTCAACTTAAACTGTTTCATTCAGGGATGGATCATCCCAAGTGGGAGATATTGTAATAACCCATAAGATTCCAGAAATGTATAAGCTACTAGACGCATGTTTAAAGGGGTCCAAGGATTTAATTTCACACTAAATACAAAAGACTTAGCCATTTTAAGAGCCCAAGAATGTAAACATTTTATTTTTTGCCTTCTCAAGTTTGAAAGGTTAATTTTTGAGTTGAAATGTGTTAAGGGATATTAAAAAGGTAATACGGGAGAGTTTTGAAAATTTGAAATAGGTTCAAGGTATTTTTGTACCTCGGTGGTAGAATGCCTCCACGATTTGGGAGTGTCATGGAGACTTGACCTTCGCAATACATGGAGCATCATGAAGGTTAACCTCCAAGATACACACCGTGTCAAGGAGGCTAGTATCTTCGATAGCCTCCTTGCCATGGAGGCTGTCTTTTCATGATATTTTAATTGATGTCCAAGAGGGGATTTTGGTCTTTCCCACTCTTCCTAAGAATTTAATTCACAAATTAAAACCCCTAGAGGGGCATCATTTCCACATTCCTTATCAGTTATCATACTCAAAACCCATCCCCATTCTAAAGAATATAATTTCAAGCTTTCTTCCCAAGGATTCAACTATCTAAAGTTCCTATTCAAAGATTTTTCTTCAATAGTTCAAGAAATTAAGGTATGTGGGGTATTCATCAATGGGTTCCTTCCACCTATTGAGTCCCAAAAATCCCTTTTTATTCAAGTATGAATTCTTTATCTTTTTTTCATGAAATTTGAATGCTATGTATGAGTTTACATAATGATTTCTTAGTAGTTTTAAATCCAAGCCATGCCAATATGTTTCCCCATATGAATTATATTAGTACATTCTTTGAATTTCAATCACCCATATCATATTCAATTGACACAATGTTAATTTATCCAGTTATGAATTAAACCATTTGAGCATGTTGTCCTCCCAAGTTTAACACATCCACATATTTAAAATTCATGGATTTTATTAGTTTAATGTGATGTACTATATTTTGGGTCTCTAAATCATGACTTTCTACTAGTGTTTTAAATGATGATATTATACTTAAAGTATCATTCAGTGATGGAGGGTTCTGAACACCCAATACCTATATGTTTACACATGTTTTAGACTTTTAAGTAATACTGTCAAATCATGATTCTATTATTATACTCAATTTGTTATGATCATGTTGAGCATTATCAATTGTGATGTCTAGAAGATTTTAGTCAGAACCAGGGTATGTTCAGTTAGGCATAGGATTTAGCATCGAGTGAACCCATTGATGGGGGATCACCTACCGGTAGAGGGTGTGACCTTTAGTAGTTGTCCCTGAGTTCTAAGATACGTAGACAGTGTATTCTTTGAAAGGTCTTCCTACCAGATGAGGGTTGACACTCTCTTAGGGAAACCTTTTGGTAGAGGGTGACACCCTAGTCCGTTAGGACATCAGATTAATGGATCCACACAACCAGTGTTAGTACCCGTGGCAAGGTATTAACACCCTTCCAAATGGGTTACAAGTTGGACCTTGATTTGCTCGGATTGGGGCATATCGATTACATGATAGCTCCCACAGTTTTAGTTTAGTACTCAGGTCATATCAGTATAGGTTTACATGACCAAGTATTAAGTTTATCATCTATTCAGTCGGTCAGTTTTACAGATTATGTCAGTATATGTTTTACTTGGTCATTCATTCTTCTTACATGTTCATGTATCCATTTTCATTATCTATATGTATTTTTCAATTATTCCCTATCTCTTGTACTAGTACATTCAAAGTACTAATCACATACTTTCTTTTGCGCTATATTGATTTCATAATATAGGTTGAGATGCTCAGTTGCCCAATCACCCCTAGTTAGCTCAGTTCCTCTTAGCAATAGAAGTGGTAAGTCCTTATCCATTAATGACAAGATATTTTCAATTACTTTCAGTATTTTACTTTATATTCAGTCAGTCGGAGTTAGATGGGGATTTGTCCTATCAACTCTTTATGTCTTAGAGGCTTTCAGATATTTAGACTAGATATTTAGATGTTCATATTTGGTTTCAATTTCATTTATCAATGATTCATGTTGGTATTTATATCAGCTCAACTTCCACATATGATACTTTATCATCATTTAATTTAGTACTCACAGTAGATACTAGATCACAGGTTAGCTTGGGGTCACTTGTGGCCTTAAGCACTATGTTATGACTAGGGGGTAGCCTCAAGTTATGACATTATTGATGAGGATGCCATTACAAAGGATAGTGTGCTAGATATACCTAGTGTTTAGGAGAGAATGATAACCACTCTGCTATCAATTATTGAGATTGAGGTGGCAAAATTATATGAGCAGATCTGGCCATAGGTCTAGATTACACTAGACACGACTGAGGCTATGAGGGCCATGGCCATAGGTATAGTTAAGTTGCACTTATTGATAGATGCTTATGAGGGTTGAGTATTGGCTTAGTTCAATAGGATTTAGATAAAGGATATAGGAAAAACTAGGGAAGAGGTGGACATACTTAGAGTAGAGGTATGATCTCTCACCATAATCCACATATAAACCATCCCCATTGCATGGTCCCAAACACTTTCATTTATTTAAGTAGGATAATGTGGCGGCCCCGTAGTTAGGACTAAGAGAGGTCGAGAAGGGGAATGACAGAAGCCAGACAGGCCATATGAGCAAGCCCTAAAAAGAGCCACCAATGATTTGACAGAGACTGTATTTATTGATAGTTAGAGGCATTCCAAGCTAGCTGTGACTGCATCTTCTCATAGTGCACTGCCACCACCATGGCCTCCTAGTAGATATATCCCTATCTGGGGAAGATCATTTCATGAATGCCTAGTTTATCCCAGGTATGTCCTTATTCCCTTTGTTTTATATTATTTTAATGCATTAGGGACAATGTATAGTTTTTTAGTTGTGGTAGGGTATACCATAGCTGCCATGGGTTTTTGTTGCCATATTTTTTTTTCTTTTCGGTTATAATATAGTTGTAGAACTGGCATGTCGAGGGTAACATTTATGTCATATTGTGTTTTGTTTTGTATTGTATTATTTTTTTGTGTAATTAGGAGATTTTAAGTATTTAGGGCAGTTGTCATGCTTTTGGTTGATTTTTAAGAAAAATGATACCCCTCTAAAACTTTAGAATTATGTGAATTTATATATGTGTGAAGATCCTGGATCATGGTATGGCATTAGGGTTATGGAAATGATAATCATTGACAAACAATTGCATGAATCGGATAGGCAGTAGATTGTAATATTGACTCTGGGCAATGTGTGCGTGTGATTCTACTTAGTTCTTTTTGTGTGTTAAATCCAGATCTTGCCCGGTTATTCTTTCCTAGGTTGTAGGATAGTAGGTTAGGAAAGGATCATATGCCATTTTTTATTTTAGTCTACTTTTAGCCTAAATGACCTTCCATGTGTAAATTGTATCCCTTGATCCCTAAGTTGGAGCCTTATTCTCTATTTTTCTTGTTTTACCTTTCACCTTCCCATTTGTGTTGTAATAACCTATTTTGTCCTATTCCTCCTTAGACATTGTGCATCTCATTTCAGACAAATTACCTAAGTTAAGGGTGGCTATCATAGGGGTGTGTGATGTAAAGTGGGTATGTAGAAGGGTAAAATAAGAGAAAAAGTTAGTAGGGCTGGGTGTTTTAGCATAAGAAAAGAAAAAATAAAACAAAGAACAATTGTGAAAAAATAAAAAAAAAGAATAAAAGAATGCACGTAACCTGAATGTCCAATAAAGAATAAAAGAGAGAAATAAGGGAGGAATAAAAATAAATATGGTCAATGAGTGAACCCCAAAGTTAGTGTAGTTCTAATGTGGATTAGTCACTTGATATCCATATGTACCATACCAGCCCCCAAGCCTACATTACAAGCTAAGAGAAGTCCTATATTTATCCTAACTTGATTGTCTGAATGCTAATATAAAGAAAATCAGGGCAAGCCTATGGCATTTGACATACATTAATTGGAACTTATCTTTTGAGTGTGAGTGTCTCTTGGCTGTCCCTGAATTAACATACATAATTTCGTATGAGTGAGTGGGACTTTTTTGTTGGGAGGGTATATGATTCATATTGATAGCCGCTTACTTGTTTTGGGTAGTATAACTTGTATATGCATGCATGATTGTCGATTTCAATGCAATGCCATACCTTGATCCCATTGTGCCACATTGTTGTGCTTCATATTTATATGCAGTTGGTTTTATAAAGTTAACATAGGAGAGGGTATTGTGATTTAAACTTAAAGTGTTGATTGACTGCCTTGGATAGCCTAGATACTCCTAGTTAAGCATGATATTTTTTTGTTGTGTTGTGTTGCCTAAGGATATGTAAATATTCTTTGTTGAGGGTGTTGATATGCTATAGAAATATAGCACTTTCGTCTCTTAAAATGATGAAAATATTCAAGTTTCATAGGTTGATTTTTAAATATTATGTGTATTGGGTATGTATTACTGGAAACTAGGCTTTGGATGCTAAGTTTAAGAAAAAGATTAAAAATGAAGTTGTTTTCTACTTACTTGATCCTTTTCCGTCCAGGCTTTGATTTTTAGGGTTTCCTCATGTACTATAAATACCTTTTATGTGTTTTTTGTAGAGGTTACACACTCTTGACACTTACAAACATATTCTGATTCAAAGATCCAATTTTGGTCTTGGAATTCTCTTGTATTGATTTTGGTTGATTAATTTAGTTGAAGTTTTGGGTTTTCAGCTATGATTATTGTGATTACATCTTATGCTTTCAATTATGAACGTCTTTGATTACTTCACAAGCATAGTGGCTAAAACCCCATGGCTTGGGTTGTGGAAACCCTGGCTTATTAACTAAGTACGGAAGTGCTATGTTGTTCTGAACGATACCCATGCATGTATTGTATTATCTTCACTTTAATAGCTATCTTAGTAGTTGCAAATGTTAGTATCTTTCCTAGATTATTGACACTTACTCCAAAGCAAGAGTAGTGACTAGGATAAGATAAGTAAAATAATAATTTAAAGTTTAACTGTCGATCCACGCTACTTGGTATTATCTAAGTAAGATGGATAGCTATCATCTAATAACTAGAGACTTAAAAGGTAATAGTTAACTGTGATCTAGGATAAGGGTTAGTAAGGAGACACCCCAATACACAAAAGGTAAAGTGTAAAATCTGTCAGCTAGTCCAAAAGATAGGTGGTGGTACATAACTTATCAGATTCTGTATGCAAGGTATCGGGTTGGTTCAATGATGCCCAATAATCCTATGAAGTTGAGAAGCCAGGGGGAACACAATCCTAGCGTTCACCGATGACTAATACAACCAAATTTGATATTATCTACTTGTTTGATATTGACAATACAATCCCCTCATTTACTTTTCTAGTTTTTCTCGTTGATTACACCAACTGAGAGATGCAATTCCATGTATATCATTCAAATTCAACCCCAACCTTTGTTGTATTACTATATTTGATAGCGGCCATATAATCTTCAGATTTAAGGTATAATTAAGGATCTACCCCTTCTTCTATCTTGATTATTTTATATATATATATATATATATATATATATATATATATATATATATCATAGGCTGTGAGTACTTGAGATTTTCCCCTTCTTCCTCTATCTTGCTCTCCATCGAGTTTTACTCAACGATCTGGCTCTTGTCTCTTTCTCACTAGATCTACCTCCCGAGTAACGTGATGTGCCTATGCATCCCTCCATGCATTAGCATTTACTTTTACTAATAATTGATCAGTGGTTTGATTATCCATCTCTTGAACTATACTAGGAGGACGGGGATGCAAGCTAGTTGAATTATCCCTAAGCCCTTCAAGATGACATTTACATTCATATTTTTACATCCTACGATTTGGTGTAGGAATTTCTGTGGCTCAGGATTAAGTGGGAAAAAGGGATTGCCTTGACTCCTAGAGTTAGGCATACATTGGCATACGCCCAATGAATAATAGAAAACTAAAACCCCAAAACCTCAACAACTTAAATCAATAACTCTACAACCATATTCCCTGGCAACGACTGCTATTCCATCGTTTCCTAGAACTTTTGATGCTTAAAATGGTAAGAATATTCAAATACTTAGGCCTTGTTATTATATATAATGTGTGTTTTGTATGTGTTGAAGTTAAATTAGGTTGGAGGTGGTGTGGAATAGAATTGGATGAAAACGAGCTAAAAAATCAAAGTCACTGACTTAACTATAAGTCGTTACATCACGATACGACTTATAGCCCAAGTCATTGTGTAAGAAAAGAGGGTTAAAGAACCAAAGTTGGAGCTAACCGCAACTTATTAGGAGTAACAACATGTCATGGTGTGTGTCGTTCTGAGCATATGAGAAATAATCCTTAAGGTTGACAAGTTGAAGCCCTAGTGGAAACAGATGAAGACCACGAGTCTGTATGACAGTCAATGATTCATGGTGAGAAGTGTTTTTGAGAACAAAAGAAAAGTGCTGAAAGATGAAAGTTCACTAGAGTAACAATGAGTCCCAGCTAATGACTCATTAGGCCTAACAAAGAGTTGTCACCACTAAGTTCAGAAAAGAGCAGCAATATGAGCTAAAGAGTCATCCTCAGATTTTGCATGCATAGTATTAAGATAGTCGGAGTGAGCATGATAAGCCTACGAAGTCAAAAGCCACGGGGAACACAATGCTAGTGTTTGTTTTAGATTGTATATAACCAAAAGCATTCAGTTTTTGTTACTTTTATTGATTACAACAAATCCCCTCATTTACTTTCTGTACTGACCAACTATTTCAACAAGTTTGAGAGATATATATTGCTTGTTACCTATGGGTTTGACCCCAACCTAGTTGTGTTACTATATTTAACATTGATCATATTACAATTTTAGGAGGTGTAGTTTTGGGTGAGATCAAATTTTGGCACCGTTGTCGGGGAATACGGTTGTGGAGCTATTGGTTGAAGTTGTTAGAGTTGTAGGGTCTAAGCTTTTTATCTTTTATTAGGTGTATACTGGTGTATGCCTAACACTAGGAGTTAAGGTAATACCTTACTCCCACTTAATCATAAACCAGACAGAATATTACAATCGACTCATAGGATAACAGAACATGGATGAGAAGGTAATATTGAAGGGGTTTGGGATAATCCATATGGCTTGCCTCCCCCTACACCTAATGTAAATCAAGAGACTATAGATCAGACTACTGATAGGTTATTAGCAGAAAAAAATACGGCAAAAGCAGCGAGGTATAATGAAGTTACCTATCATGCAGCTCAATAAACAAAAAGACATACACATGGAGTAGATCATTGAGCATACCTCGGTGTAAACCAAGATAGAGGTAGAAGGGGTAGAGCTCAAGTACTCCTGTCCTATCAGTACTTGACAACATATGATTATCCAGGTGATGATATATGGTATGTTGAGCCTATCGAGAAAGGAGATATTATTCCTCCTTCATTGTCACTGAGTGTTATACTTGATATCACCAGTGCCATTATTCAGTTAGTTTATTTGAAGGGTGTTATGAAGGGCTTTCCACAGATGATGCAAACATGCACCTTCTAAATTTTATTGGAATTCACACTTAATACACTATACTTGGGGAGGATTAGGAATCTCTAAGATTTCGGTTGTTCCTATTCTGTATAATTTGTAAAGGAGGCTATGTTTAGAGGAACTACCAAGAAGATCCATTACTACTTGGAAAAAGTTGCAGAGGTTATTTTTAGACTGTTTCTTCCCTCCATCCAAAATGTTACAGTTGAAGGACAAGATATATAATTATAGGTAGTTACATTCTGAGTCGATGTATAAGACATGGTTTCAATTTAAGAAGAAATTGATAATGGTACCCAATCATGAAATTTTGGGGAGCAGTTTACAAGAAATATTCTATTGAGCCCTGAATACCAGTTCCAAGGCTATGAAAGACAGTATTACTGGTAGTGTATTCATGTGTCTATATTGGGAGGTAACATTAGATATATTAGATCAAATCATTCTTACAAATAGAGACTGGCATACTCGAGATACAAAAAAAGTTGTAGGAACTTACGCTATTGGGGCTACCAGCTAGCACAGAGTTGATGAATTTAAGACCCTTAAAATTTGATGATTTTATTTTTGATCCTTTCGTATTTGTAATATCAATTTTTGACTTACATTGTGTTTAAGGATGTTAAAAGGGTATTCGAGGAAAGTTTTGAAATTTTTAGAAGGGATTTTAGGTCATTTTGGAACCCCGAGGAAGCTAAGGTCCATGATATTATTGTGTTACGAAGGATAAACTTTACGATATTGGCGTTCCACGCTAAGGTGTAATTTTGGTTCTGTTTTATATTTTTTTCACTTAAAGGTGAAGGGATTTTGTTCTTTTCACCTTTTCCATAACTTTTAAAAATAAAATAATCCTATTCCCATTAGCTTTTTAAAGATCATATCCCCATATTTCACTTTCAAACATAAAACCCAAGAACATTCAAGAGTTTCACTGTGCATTAATCATCCGAGATCCAAACTTCAAATTAACATTAAATCCTTGTTTGTTTAAGGCATGTATATCTTCCTTAAATTAATTTTATATTAAAATAGGTATCTAATTATTATCCATGTGGTTTAATATTTGGTTTAGAATGTGGATTAAGGGATTTGGAATGGTTAATACTTGAATTGATTTTCTATGGTTTTGAATTGGTTCTTTATGCTTTATCCTCATGGTTTGAACTAGATAAATGAAGGGGTATGGGAATTGAAATGAGGGACATGGATTTCCCCAAATTTTATGGTTTAATGTTTGGAATTTACTTTAACCTCAACCCAACAAGTGAAATTAATTTTGAATCATGGATATATACATAATGTACTTCACTTTCAAAACTTTGCATTGTATAAAAGGTTAATGGAATATAAATTGGTTTTGAAAGGACTTTATAACACCCCGAGATCCCATCCTGAGATGTCACATGGTGCTTATGACCCTGAAGGACCATAAGCTAACCCTTTACTGATATCTGTACCTGTACACTACATAATATCTGAAATAAATGCAGAAATTATCCATCAGGTTCAACATATCTATGAATACTCATAATACAGAAAACTGAATACTAATATATCCATCTAAAAAGCCTCTAAACTATCTGAACTGTGGAGTTGATGGGATAGGTCCCCAACTAACTCCATCAAATAAAAATAAACAAAGACTGCAGCAATAATAGTAAACTAAAATTTGTCCTCGAAAGAAGAGGACTCACTGTTACTGCTGCTGACTGGGATTGAACTACTGAGGATACTTTAGATCCTATTCCTATGAACCTATGGTGTCAATTAAAACACCATAGCGAAAATGCATCAGTACAGGAATGTACCGAGTATGTAGATGAGGTAGGCTAATGCAAAGACTCATGCATGCATAATATCTAAGCTGAATAATCATAAAGATGCCACATGACAACACACACATGAATGGACAGACCATGAACAAAATCACCGCAACTCTAGATACTGAAACTTTGATACCACTTTACTGCAGACTAAACTCACTACTGGCACTGAGATCCTTAATTACTGACTCATATAATACTGATAACTAGGAGTCTGGATGTACTTACATCAAGTAATGAATTCTGAGCTTACAACTTTCGACTGACAGAATTAGAGATCAACTTTTCTAACATATTATTTTGAAAGTGATTATCAATGATAAGAAGTATGATCATATCTGAATCTGAAAACAAGAATACTCAACAAAATCTGAGATGGAGATCAATCCTATCTGACAGGAGATCTCTAGATATGATAATAAGTATATGTATGTGAGACAAATCCTATCTGACGGGATGGTCCATGAATCAATGGAATAATCTGAGTTTCTCACTGAGATAGACGACTGTACCACACAGACCTGATTTTTAAAGATTGATACTGAAACGGCAACAGTGGGAAACACTTACTTAACCTACATGCCCTAACCTAAACAAGGTGGGGTACAACTTATAACCCTAGTTGGAAGGGTGTCAATACCATTCCATGGGTAAAGACCTCTCTGGTCAAGCCTCTCTGATAGGATGACCCTCATAGGAAGTTGGCTTGAGGCAATATAATAGTCAAACATCTCTGACGGTGACAACCTCTACTGACGGGAACTCCTACATCCTGTGCTGGCTATGCAGTTCTGAAGTTTAGGGATTGCTATTAACGACTCGGCCTCTTTGACGGGGAGCTGCCATCCCTTCCCTTTCTCGGTGCTAGTTTTTACTCCCAACTGAAAGACTCTAAACTAAAATCTTAACTGAATACAACTAAACTGAATCTGATACTGATTATGTTTCTCAAAAGATCATCTGACTGAGTTACACTGAGATTACTTAGTTCCATATCTGACTGAAAAATGTATCAAATCAAGGTATCTGACTGATGATACAGAGCTGGAATAGATTACTCGAATCCCTTTTGAGATTAGAATTGAATAACTTGAATACTATTAGATCTGATATGATTACAAGACTGAGGCTAGATTACTAGCGATAAAGAGATTACAGAGATAACTAAGATTACTGAGCTTTCTTAAGTTCTGCACTTGTCTGAGGATACAGAGTTCTATAGTTTACTGAGTTCTAAGAATCATGGCTCAACTAACATTATTAAGAAACTAACACGATCTCTAGATAATAGCTCTATTATTGGTTATAAATACCCCCAGGATTCGATAACATAAAAGTAAAGCATAATCATTCTTGACTAGTCATCACCAAAATCATTCATACATCATCACAAGCATTCAAGGGGTCACTTTAAATATCTCTGAATCACAATCATATAATAACGTAGGGAAAACATGCTACTAGATCTTACTCCATTCAACAAGATTTTACCTCAACTATTTCATACCTAAATCATTCTTGACATGTGTTTGGATATCGCATGGCTTGGGGAAACTTCATACTATCATGTCATAGCTTACTTGCTAACCACTTGACATGTATCAATAATTTAGCATATATCAAGAGCATATAATTGGGGAATTTACTACTATCATATCTCCACTTATTCACTAAGGTCCTTCAACAAATACTAGACATGAGCGGTTTCACACTTATTTAGGGATTTCCTACTACCATGGAATAATTCATTTACTTGGGCATTTTATCAAACACTAGGCATGCATAAACTAACTCACAATTTGGGGTTTCCTGTTCAGCATACTATAATGGCCCTTATGCTTCACCTAAGATCTTTATAAAACCTATGGAGGATATGCTTCGCTTATTCAACCATTTCTACACCCAAAAGTCATGAACACATCACATAGAAAGCAACATAATGAAAATTCATATATCACATGGATTCTACCTACTAGAGTCAAAGCTCCTGAATCTTGTAAACAAACATGAATCAAAACTCAACAACACATGTAACATCAATTTTAACTCATACAAATCATGGAATCTCACAAACATAAAATCTTCATATTTTACAAAGGGTTCTTGAGCTTTTTGGATGAAAGGGACCCAAGAATCAACATCAACATACCTTAATCTTTGAAATTGGATAAATTCTATTGCTTGAGACTCTATCCGCATTTGTAATAAATAATTCTCAAAGACCATACTTTGAGGAACTTGATTCTTGAAGAAATCTTGTAGAATTATGGATGAATTTTTGGAAGATTAGGGTTCTTGAATTGAAACCCTACATATTTTCTCTTAAGAGAATTAGAAGAGTAAATAAAGGAATTAGGGTTTGAATGGGGTTACTTATATTTATAAATACCTCTGAAAGATGGGAAATGACCTAAATACCCTTGCAAAAATGTCCTTAAATTGCTGGAAAAAAATAGGTGATGACATCCGTGACAAGCCATCAAGTTGGTGATACGTCATCACAAAAGGGTAAAATTTTGAGTTTCTGGTTAAGGTTGACGACATTGGTGATAGGCTGTTAAGGGTATGATGGCTTGTCAAAAAATATCGTTACCAGAGGTAGAAATCTGCCCAGGGATGACGACATTGGTGATAGGTCGTCACGCTCTTGATAGCTTATCACGAAAGTTGTCACTTAGTTTCTCAGCCTGACATGTTCGAGAAAAATGGGCATAATTCTTTCCTCTGATATCATCTTTTGACAAAATTAGTATCATTGGAAAGATAATTCAAAGAGATTTCATTTGATATATAGTAGGTCCTCTAATTTGATATATTCAAAAATTATGGTTGTTTGAATATGACCAAAGTTTTGACGCTCACTAAAACTTGAACGATAGAAACGATTTAAACTCATGCTTGAGTTAGGGGACCTCTATGATCTTAATTCATGCTCAAATAGATTCTCACACGATTTAAAGTATTTCATACTTAGGAAGATATTTCTAAAACATTTAGACTGGGATTTTTCGCTTTACCAAATGCGCTCTAAGGCTCAGACTAGAAGAGGATTTTATGGGCCAGTACATTTTCTCCCCCTTGGGAACATTCATCCTCGAATGTCGCTTAATATAATGAAAATACAGATCAACATAACCTACTCCAGAAATGAAAATATTTCAAGGCATGCTTACGCAACTGGAAGCACTGACATATTTAGTTATCGCACTGGGCATGTATATCTGATGAATGGACTGATAACTGGGCTGATCTCAAGAATGCATGACTGATCACAGACTGACAAAATGAACTCTTTTCTACTAAATGCGTATATCTAATGCATGAATGTCTAGCTAAGCTGACTTTTGAAAGCACAAATTGAAAATATAATAATGACTGATGCTAACTTCATAAATAAAGTCTGAACGTGTATCGGGATGAATCTAATGGAATGCAACATCATAATACCATGGGGTATCTCCTCCTTGAGGCTCTATGTCCTTCCAAACACACTTCACTGAAATACTGGGGTGGTGCGCGGGGTACCTACAGACTGGGTCATGATTGACCAATCAAGATTTGAAACTTATGCATGAGTCATGCTAACGTATAAGCTCAAAATTTGAGCAAAGGATCTATCAATGCACATCATAAAGATGAAGGGCTCATAACATACCCGGGTCTATTTCAGGAGATATTTCCCTAGCAAGGCGAACCTGAAATGCATGAAGTCTACCCCTCTGAGTCAGCCCTCTGCATTCTCACAGTCTATGTCCTGGCTTACCACAACCAAAACAAACATTGCTACCAGCTCTACACACACCTTGGTGGCACCTGTCACACTTTCTACAATGTGGATGGGTGCGAACAGCAGTAGCACTACTCTGGGCTTTTAAGCTTGGCGCTTCCTCAAATATGACACCCCCGAACATAGGTGCGGGTACTAGCTGAAGATGGAGTTGGAACTAAAAATCTCCGACCATACTGAGAAATACTACCACCTTGAGACCCTGACTTCGACAAACTACGACTACCTATCTTGGCTCTCTTACTCACACTCTCTCTCCTTCATCTTATCTGCCTCAATCTATTGTGCATGCTTCATCAGTTTAGCAAGGTACATATCTCTATGAAGCATAGCATTCCTCTCTTTTAACACTATCCCGGATACACCTATCACAAACATACTCATACTCGTTCTAGGGTCTACTATTAAGTCAGGAGCATACTTAGATAATTGGCTAAACTTATGAAAATACTCTTTCACGGTCATAGAACTTTACCTTAGGTTCATGAACTCTTCTACCTTAGCTTCTCTCATCTCTATCAGGAAAAACCTATCAATAAAGGTACTCTGAAACTCTAGCCAAGTCACAGGAGCTGCATTCTACCCTCTACTCTTCTCCCACATCACTACTGAATCATGAGCAATATCTCTCAGCCTATACGATGCTAACTCAATATTATCCTCCTCTAAATAAAGAAGCGGGTTCTCACCTACTTCTGACCTAAAGAATTATGACGGGGTTATTTTCATGAAACTTCTAATTCTGGCTATGGCTAAGTCCCCATCTTGCTGAAGTAGGGCTGCAGCCTGGCAATTGCCTTGAACACTTGTAACAACTTGGGCTAGCACCTGAAAAGCTGCTTGAAACTCTACATGTGACACAATTTCATTCTCCGGATCTACTGGCTATGGGGGCTGGTGATCAACCCCACAGACAATATCTCTGCGAGGAGGCATACTCTATAATTGGAATAAACAAGTGGATTAGACTGAGAATCAACTTGATCTTATGCTCACTCGCACAAAATAATCACTGAGAGAAGGGAAACTGCTCCTAAGAAAATCCTTTAGGCTTTTGTACATAAATATGGTGCGCTACACACCCATGCATAAGACTCTACTCGATGCGGCTTTTTAGACTTCCTTGGACACTGTTGAACCTTAGGCTCTGATACCAAGTTTGTAATGCCCTGAGATCCCATCCTGAGATGTCACACAGTGCTTATGACCCCGAAGGACCACAAGCTAACCCTTTAGTGATATCTATACCTGTTCACTGCATAATATCTGAAATAAATATAAAAACTAGCCACAAGGTTCAACACATTTATGAATATTCATAATACAGAAAACTGACTACTAATACAACCATCTGAAAAGCCTCTAAACTATCTAAACTGTGAAGTTGATGGGACAGGTCCCCAACTAACTCTATCAACTGAAAATAAACAAAGACTAAACCAATAATAGTAAACTAAAATTTCTCCTTAAAAGAAGAGGACTCACTGCTAATACTGCTGAATGGGACTGAACTGCTAAGGATACTCTGGATCCTGTGCCTCTGAACCTATGGTGTCAAATAAAACACCATAGCGCAAATATGTTAGTACAGGAATGTACCGAGTATGTAGACGAGGTAGGATAATGCAAGGGCTCATGTATGCACAATATCTAAACTGAATAATCATAAAGATGCTGCATGACAACACACATGAATGGACAGACCATGAACACAATCACCGTAACACTAGATATTGAAACTTGGATACCACTTTACTACAGACTGGACTCACTACTGGCACTGAGATACTAAATCACTGACTCATCTGATACTGATAACTGAGAGTCTGGATGTAATTACATCATGGAATAAATTTTGAGCTTACTTCTTTTGACTGACAGAATTAGAGAATAACTTTTCTAACATATTATTCCTGAAGTAATTATCAATGATAAGAAGTATGATCATGTCCGAATCTGACAACAAGAATACTCAACAGAATCTGAGATGGAGATGAAGCCTATCTGATGGGAGACCTCTAGATATAATAATAAGTATCTGTATATAAGACCTAGCCTATCTAATGGGATGGTCCATGAATCAATGAAACTATCTGAGTTTCTCATTGAGGTAGACGACTGTACCATAAAGTCCTGATTTCTGAAGATTGATACTGAAACTGCAACTATGGGAAGTAGTTACTTAACCGACATATCCTAACCTACCATAGGTAGGGTCCAAACTGTATCCCCAACTGGAAGGGTGTCAATACCGTCCTAAGGGTAAAGACCTCTCTAGCGAGATGGCCCTCGTAGGAAGTCAGCTTGAGGTATAAAATAGTCAAACCTCTCTGACGGTGATAGCCTCTACTGATGGGGACTCCTGCATCCTGCGCTGGCTATGCAGTTCTGGTGTTTAGGGATTGCTCTTAATGACTTGGCCTCTCCGACGGGGAGCCACCATCCTTTTCCTCGCTCGGTGCTAGTTTCTACTCCCATCTGAAAGACTCTGAACTGAAATCTTAACTGAATAAAATTGAACTGAATCTAATATTGATCATGTTCCCTAAAATATCTGATTGAGTTATGCTGAGATTACTTAGTTCTGTATCTGGCAGAAAATATATTGAATCATGCTTTTTGACTAACGATATAGAGCTGGAATAGATTACTCGAATCGCTTCTGTGATTAGAATTGAATCACTTGAATACTATTATATCTGAGTTGATTATAGGACTGAGGCTAGATTACTAGCGATACATAGATTACAGAGATAACTGAGATTACTAAGCTTTCTTACGTTCTACACTTGTCTGAGGATACAGAGTTCTATAGTTCATTAAGTTCTCAGAATCATGGCTCGACTGAAATTATTGAGAAACTAACATGGGCTCTAGAAAATAGCTCTATTGTCGGGTATAAATACCCCTAGGACTTGCTAACATAAAAGTAAAACATAATCATTCTTGACTAGTCATCACCACAATCATTCATTCATCATCACAAGCATTCTAGGGGTCACTTTAAGCATCTCTGAATCACAATAATATAATAATGTAGAGGAAACATGCTAGTAGATCGTACTCTATTCAACAAGGTTTTACCTCAGCTATTTCATACCTAAATCAGTCTTGACATGTGTTTGGATATCACATGGCTTGGGGAAACTTCATACTATCATGTCATAACTTACTTGCTAACCACTTGGCATGTTTAAAAAACTTAGCATATATCAAGAGCACATAATTGGAGAATTTACTACTATGACATCTCCACTTATTTACTAAGGTCCTTCAACAATCACTAGACATGCATGGCTTCACACTTATTTGGGGATTTCCTACTACCATAGAATAATTCATTTACTTGGGCATTTTATCAAACACTAGGCATGCATAAACTAACTCACAATTTGGGGTTTCCTATTCAACATACTATAATGTCCCTTATGCTTCACCTAAGCTCTTTATCAAACCTATGGTGGACATGCTTTTTTTATTCAACCATTTCTACACCCAAAAGTCATGAACACATCACATAGAAAGCAACATAAGGAAGATTCATCACAAATATCACATGGATTACACCTACTAGGGTTAAAGCTCATGAATCTTGTAAACAAACATGAATCAAAACTCAACAACACATATAACATCAATTTTAACTCATACAAATCATGGAATCTCACAAACATAAAATCTTGATATTTTTAAAAGGGTTCTTGAGCTTCTTGGATGAAAGGAACCCAAAAATCAACATCTACATGCCTTAATCTTTGAAATTGGATAAATTCTAATGCTTGAGACTCTATCCACACTTGTAATAAATAATTCTTGAAGCCCATACTATGAGAAACTAGATTCTTGAAGAAATCTTGTAGAATTATGGATGAATTTTTGGAAGATTAGGGTTTTTGAATCGAAACCCCAGTTATTTTCTCTTAAGAGAATTGGAAGAGTAGATGAAGAAATTAGGGTTTAGATGGGGTTCCTCATATTTATAAAGACCTTTAAAAGGTGGGGAAAGACCAAAATACCCTTGAAAAATGTCCTTAAATTGATGAAAAAAATAGCCGACGACATTCGTGACAAGCTGTCAAGTTGGTGATAAGTCGTCACGAAATGTCATCACGAAAGGGTAAATTTTGAGTTTCTGGTTAAGGTTGACGACATTGGTGATAGGCCATCATGGGAGTTCTTAGAATGATAAATATGATAAGATAGTTAACATGTTGTATGGCAGAGGTTCTTAGAATTATGCTCTGAAAAGGCTTGTCCTTAATATGTAGAATATAAGCACTCCTCTAGCGCGACCATCTATTGAGGAGCCACCAACTTTGGAATTGAAGGCCCTTCAATCTCACTTGCAATACACATTCTCGAGGGGAAACAATACCTTATCAATTATTATTGTCTTAGATTAGATAGAGACATAATTTAAAGCATTGCTATCAGTGTTGTAGAGATTCAGAATGTCCATTGAATGGACCCTTGCAAGAATTGTTGGGATTCTACCAGGTATTTGCACTCATAAGATACAACTTGAACCTTATTGCATTCCCTGTATTGAGAATCAACATCGATTGAATCCTCATATATAGGAGATTGTGAAGAAAGAAACCTTAATTGGTTAGATCTTGGGGTATTTTACCCCATTGTGGACATTAAGTGGGTTAGCCCGGTTTAATGTGTTCCAAAGAAGGGTGGAATAATAGTGTTCCCAACAAGAAGAATGAAATTTTTCCCATCAGATCAGTTACGGGTTGAAAAGTTTGCATAGATTATAGAAGGCTGAATACTTGGACCGAAAAGGACCATTTTCCTATGTCGTTCATGGATCAGATGCTTGATAGAATTGTAGGTAGGGGATGGTATTGCTTTCTTGATGGGTACTCAAGATACATATAGATTTTTTTTGCTTCCAAGGACCAGGAAATGAAGACTTTTACTTTTCCCTATGGGACTTTTGCATTTAACAGAATGTCGTTTGGACTATGCAATGCTTCTGCCACCTTTTAGAGGTGCATGGTGCCTATATTTTTTGACATGGTGGAGAACATTATTGTGGTGTTCATGGATGACTTTTTGGTTGTTGGGGACTCCTTTGATGACTGTTCCATCCATCTGGCCAGTGCACTGCATAGATGTGAGGAGTGGAACCTGGTGTTGAATTAGGAGAAATACCATTTTATGGTAAAACAAGGTATTTTTATCGACCAAAAAATCTCTAGATAAGGTATTGATGTGGATAAAGAAAATATAGGGGTGACTGAAAAATTACCTCTTTCGATCTAAATTAAAGGTATTCGAAGCTTTTTGGGTTATGCTGGCTTTTACAGGAGGTTCATTAAGACCTTATCTAAAGTTGAAAATACTCTATGCAATCTTTTAGAGAAGGAGGTGAAATTTGTATTTGATGATACATGTCTTAAGGCCTTTGAGTGCCTTAAGGAGCAGTTGATCCCAGTTCCTATCATTGTGTCCCCTGATTGGTCTTTATTGTTTGAGGTTATGCGTGATGCTAGTAGAGTGTCCTTGGGTGCTGTCCTAGTCCAAAGACATGAAAAAAATCCTTTATTTAATTTATTATGCCAGCAAAAGGATCAAAACCTACACAGAAGAACTATATGATCATTGTGCAATAGTTACTTGCGGTGGTTTTATCCTTTGACAAAGTTATAGTTCACACATATCATGTAGCTTTAAGGTCCCTAATGTAAAAGAAAAATGCAATACCGAGGTTGATACATTGGGTCTTCTTGTTGAAGGTATTTGACTTTGAGGTGAAAGACCAAAAGGGCAGAGAGAACTAGGTTGCTGATCACTTGTCTCACCTTGAGGAGGAGGCAATGCAGAATTTAAGGGATAGGATGAGCTTGACATTTAAGATAATTTTCCAGATGAGTAGTTCTTGGCAACATCTCAAGAAAATCCGTTGGTTCGTTGATTTTTCCAACTTTCTAGTAAGTGATCCTGTTCTTAAAGATTTATCATTCCAATAGCGTAAGCAGTTTATGCACGAGGTGAGGTAATTTTTGTAGTCATTCGGAGGTGTATCCCTGAGTTAGAGATGATGAACATTCTTAGGATTGTCATTCATCACTAGTTTGGGGTCATCATGGTTTTACCCGCATAACACACAAAATTCTGTAGTTTAAGTTTTATTGGCCAACTATTTATAAAGATGCACATGATTTTTCCCAAGACTGTGACCAACGTCAGTGTATTGGCAATATTTCATGTAGACATAAACTCCCAATGACACCTATCTTGGAGCTAGAGTTGTTTGATGTATGGGGTATTGATTTCATGGGTTCGTTGCGAGCTCCTTTGGGATGAAGTACAATTTAGTGGCAATCAACTATGTTTTGAAGTGGGTGGAAGTGGTTGTGCTTTCCAACAATGAGGGTCGAAGTTCACTGCATTCTTAATAAGAACATATTTTCTTAATTTAGCACTCCTTGTGAGATTATTAGTGATTGTGGGTCTTACTTTTGCAAACATCTATTTAAGGCCCTGCTTGAGAAATATAGTGTAAAGAATAAGGTGGCAATACCTTATCATCCTGAGACAAGCAGGCAGGTTCAGGTCTCCAATTGAGTGATCAAGTCTATATTGGCAAAGACTGTGAATGCCAATAGGGATGACTGGTCAAGGAAGTTAGATGATGCTTTATGGTCCTATCAAACAACTTTTAAGACCCCCATAGGGGCCTCTATATATCAACTTGTGTACGGCATGAGATGCCATTTGCCGTTCAAACTTGAGCATAAGGCGATATAGGTGTTGAAAAAGTTAAATGTTGAGTGGCATGATTCAGCTAAAGTTGAGGGTAAGCAAGGTGAATAAGTTGGATGAATTTGGATCTATGCTTATGAGATTTCTACTTTATACAAATAAAATATGAAACTGTATCATGATAAGAAAGTCAATAAAAGTGTTTGAAATCAATAATTTGATCTTGTTGTATAATTAAAGACTTTGCTTGTTTCCCCGCAAGTTAAAGTCTAGGTGTTATGGACCATTCATTGTGGTTTGGGTGTTCCCACGTGGTGCTACAGAGCTGATAAAGCGTGATGCTGAAGCCCCATTCAAGGTGAATGAGTAGCGGGTGAAGAGCTATATGGAAAACCTTGATGATGTAAAAGTATGTGTTGACATGGACCTTGGAAAAGTGTGGTTATCCAAGGCAATTGCATCGTTCCATGACATTAAATTAGGCATTGCATGGGAGGCAACGCATGGGATGGTTGGTGAAATCTGAGTATCCAAATTAGCTTTGTCGTGTTGTGATGTTAAATTAAGCGTTGCGTGGGAGGTAACCCATGTTCTGTACTTATTACATTATGGGGTAAATTATGAGTTCAATGTGCAGGGCTAGAGATTATAAAAAAAAATAATTTTCTAGTGCCAGGTCTCTACAACTCACCTAATAAGTCATTATCACACCCTACAACACCTTACGTATGTTGTAGGGAGTTGGATCCCAGATCACCCTCAGGTAAATTGTCTCCGGAGTCATTATGGCTCTCATAATGAGTCGTTGTCAGTAACAATGACTCATCTCCCCGAGTCATTATAACTGGATACCCACATAAGGTTCCCGTCACAATGGAGGGAGTCTACGAGTCATGTCAATGACAATGCCTCATTACGTCAACTCATTATTGGGCCCTACATTGTGGGCCTAATGGGTCAACCTAACCCTAATTGGTTAATATAAATGGAGATGTACCCAAATTAACCCAATTTCCTTCCATTTCAAAAGCAGTGACTCCCTCTATTCCTATAACCATTCATTCACTCTCAAATACACTCAAAAGTCATACCCCAATCTTTATGAAAATCAAAATTTGCATCCTTCTCCCAAAGCATATCTCTCAAGACTAGGGTTCAAGTATGAAAAATATTTTTCAAGGGATCTAAAGCAAGAAATCAGGTAAGTTGTATGTTTTAAATAGTTTATCTCTTAAGTTATAACTAAATATGTTTAAAATTTGCATGGATTCCTTGTTATTATTCATGTGCATAAGTTGAAAACCCACGTGTTCTTAAGAGTATGAATAAAAATAGTAATACAGTGGGTGTTGTGCTTAAAAATTTGATGAAGGGATTTATAGGAATCGAGTGAGTGTTCTGCTTTAAAATTGGATGATGGGAAGTACTAATAGTGTTTTATACATGATAAGACAATGGGGATAAGTTGGGATATGAAAATCAAAGTTCAAACCTTCGAATAACCATGCATCAGAGGCTACGAGGCTCATAATGACTCATAGAGTCACCTATGGGTCGTTAAGTGACCCGTAGTCACTAAGAACAGGGGTGAAAGGAGAAGTTGAGTTTTTGTTGTCATAATGACTCACGCCATAAGTCATTGTCACATGATATGACTTGTGGTAACTGGGAAGGGCTAGGAACCAAGGAAATATTTCTAGTCAAGCAACAGGTGTTGGTGACGAATCATTGTCTAACATAATAACTCATCAGGAGGAGCCATTACCTGACCGGTGAATGATCCATATGCTTTCTTCCACCCGACGAGTCTCATAATGACTTGTTACCTCTAGTAATGAGTTGTCCCTGACTCATAGGGTTCCCAACTACAATGATATATTTATTTATTTGTTTCTTATTTTTATATCTTTTTCCTAGGATTAACTAATGTGTGTCCTTAAACAAGTACCAATGAAACCCAGGAATGTCTCCACCAAGAAGCAAACACTCTAGAATCCAAACCGCCTTCATCTTCAACTCAGAAATGCGGACACTAATGAGTCAAGTGGCTCAGTCAAAGAGTACCCAATAGAAGGAGTAATGGAACTACTCAAGAGCCTCCTCAGTGCTCTGAAGATGCTCCAGCTGAAGAATGACCACTATGCAGTACGCTAAGGATAAAAAGTCCTAGCCAATAACCATCACACTGCTAGTCCCAATCTAAATAAAGTGGTGAGTTAGAGTATAAGGAAGGTGAGTCTGGCCCAGAGGATAAGAACAAGGAAAAAAATTCTATAAAAAGTGGGTTTGAGTATGTGGAATCTAAGAATGAAGGGTTAGAAAATAAGAAAAATAAGGAGAGCAAAACCAGTGATAACCTAGTTGAGAGACGACCTCCTCTCCCACCTGCTACACCACTCAATATTGAGCCTACCCTAGTTTCCATCGTTAACCCATGGGGGTACCCCGGGATGCAGGACCTATATCACAACGATATCGTTATCTCTTCATCCACCCAAATACTGAAGAAGGGATTTTATATAGAGCCCAAGCAAAGTACTATTGGCATGTCTGAGATGCCAGACTTCGAGGAGAGATTCAGGTAGTACCACTTTGAGTTAAGCTTGTCAATTGGGCTGGTTTGACCTGGCCTGACTCAGCCCACCATAGTGGCCTAGACTGGTATGACTCGGCCCGGTCAGCCCATGGACTTTAAAGGTCTAGGTCCCAGACTGGGTTATTTTTTTGAGCCAGAATAACTCGGTCCAGGCTAATCGGCCCAAAATCGGCCCATTTAATCTTGTTTTAAATAATAATTGTTTTTGACTATTTTGGCCATTTATATTGTAGTATATATCTTGTAGCATATTTTTTAAAATAGTACATAGATTGAATGGTACATATATGTGTATATATAGAATATAGACTCTAAAAGAGTATATATTTAACATATACATGTGTATATATTTTATAAATTAGTATATTACTATATATATAGTGTGTTTACAAATTGTAGTATATATATTATAGTATATATTTTATTTAAAAGAGTATATATATATTGAATGGTACGTATATAATGTGTATATATCTTCTATAGACTCTAAAGTAGTGTATATTTAACGTATACATGTGTATAAATCTTATAAATAATTATATATATCATTATATTGTAGTATATATATTATAGTATATTTTATTCAAAGTAGTATATATATATTTAATGGTACGTATATATGTGTATATATCTTCTATAAACTCTAAAGTAGTATATATTTAATGTATACAAGTGTATATATTTTATAAATTAGTATATATATCATTATATTGTAGTATATATCTTGGAGCATATTTTTTAACGTAGTACATATATTGAAGGGTATGTATATATGTGTATAAATTAGTTATAGACTCTAAAGTAGTATATATTCAACATATACATGTGTATATGTTTTATAAATTAGTATATAATAATATATATAGTGTGTGTATATATTGTAGTGTATATATTATAATATATTTTATTTCAAGTAGTACATATTTATTGAATTGTATGTATATATGCGTATATATCTTCTATAGACTCTAAAGTAGTATATATTTAACATATACATATGTATATGTTTTATAAATTAGTGTATATATATATATATATATATATATATCATTATATTGTAGTATATATCTTGTAGCATATGTTTTATTTAGAGTAGTATATATATTTAACTAACGTATAGTCATATTACACGATTACATGTGTAATTGTGTATATGTGTATTTGTTTTTTTTAAATTCTAATGTAGTATACACTATATATAGTGTATATATATTGTTTAACATATTTAAAATGTATATAGGTTGGTATATATAGTGTATATTGAAGAAAAAAGTTTTAATTGTTTTTGGTTTTGACCGGATTTTGGACCGATTTTTGATCGGGTTTAGGTGGTTTGGACCGGGTTAGGTTAAGTGGACCGGTCCTGGGTTGTTTTTACAAAAGTTACTATTGAATCTAAAATCGGTCTGGCCCATTTAACCAAGCTTGGATCTGGACCGGCCCTCAAATCGGTTAAACTTAACGGGCTAATTCTGGGTTGACTTGGCTTGGCCCACTTAACAGCCTTACTTTTACCAAATGACCAAAGCTGCAGGACAATATAGTCAGGCGTTTGTATGAGAGTTCTATACAGAATATCAGATGGAGCTTAAGAGAATGTATCTGTAGGGGATATTATGGCAGGGTGGTGACTCTTTGACGACAATATTGATCAGAGGTTTTTGAGTGGACATCTCTACTCAGACCATTTCCAGAGTTCCACATGGACTGAAGTTCCAGTTGCCAGCCAATAATGCCTAGATAGACTACCGTATGAATAAAATGCAAAAAATAAAGGCAAAGCAAATCAATTCAGAGGATGGCAGACTCATATTTGATGGATGCCGGTATCATTGCTTACATGCAGAAGGAGTCACCTTGCATAGTTGGTAGAGTAATAGGTTCTTTGTAGTGGATTACGTAAGGTAGTTTGAATTTTTTGGTGAAGGCTTGGTAGACGTTTTTGCATCATAGATTAAGTCCTATGACTGGGGCAATGTACTGAGTTTGAACGGAGCCGCCCTGGTTTCTAACATTATGGAGATCGATGAGATAGATGTTGCTAAGTTGATAACGAGGGAGATCCATGATCAGGCAGTGAGTACAAAAATAACCCTGTCATTCCCATGCTTACTGACACCAATATACTTGAATCCGGGAGTGTCATAGGTCCCGAGGGTTGATCAGTTCTTCTAGGTGTAGAGGACTACATATTTAGGTTTGATATGAGATATTTCTAACCCCATATCCAAGGCGGTAAAGATGGGGGCCACTTTACTTAGGGAGGCATTTCAGGTCGAAGGGCGTGATATTGATACTTCGGGGTTTATCAATATTGGTAAGACCCCCGTTGAGACTGCCCAATGCCCAGTTCAAGCCTCAAGACTTGACAGATGTCATCGATATTTTTTAAATCTGACTTCACTTCTTGTAGGGAGGCCATTCACTTCTAGGATAAGTCCCACTCACTATGCTTTAGTCCCGTAGGAATTCTTGGCTGAGGTACTAAAAAGACTGAGCACCGAGGAGAGAAATGTAAAAGATATAGTGGATGGAGTTCAACCATTGGTTAAAAATGATATATAGAGTGAGATGAAAGGTATTAATACCAAATTTTATAGGTTTGAGTGTTATATCAGCTAGAAGTTATTCGACATTTAGTCCCCAGATTTAGATGGCATACATGAGAAGTTGGTTGCGGTTCGGGCTGCCATAGAGGATATGAATGCCAGACCTTTCCTTCGATTCCCATCATCGAGAAGATTGTTGAGGAGGATATAGCAGAAATGTGGGGCATGGAGAAAGGAAAAGTTGTTGTGGATGATGATGATAATAGGTCAAAAATAAAGAAAAAGAGAAGTAAGAAAAGTGAAAAGAGAGAGGTTAAGGCTGCCAAGTTGGCCAGTATTGATTCTGTACAGGACTACTAGATGAGGGTCTATGAGATGACGATGAGAGCTTGTACCTCCCAAGTTTGTGATGATATGGCTACAAATGTTGTTGATTTGAGTAGGAGCACTTCTCTCACTCTTAAGGAACTATTGAGCGCATCG
Organism: Capsicum baccatum var. pendulum; assembly: GCA_030864225.1. Taxonomy (NCBI): domain Eukaryota; kingdom Viridiplantae; phylum Streptophyta; class Magnoliopsida; order Solanales; family Solanaceae; genus Capsicum; species Capsicum baccatum. The sequence goes on from CM061560.1 coordinate 194,830,776, forward strand.
ATCACCGTAGGTGCCACTTATGATTTAAGCATCTCGGTCACCGCTAGGACCACTAATAATGAGAGTGAGGCCTATTCTAAGGCTACCAATATCGATACTTCATGAGTTGGTGCCTAGAGCACCCAGGTATGTCTTCGCCTCCTATTTTTACATTTTAGATACACTGGGGACAGGACATATGCTTTAAGTTAGGGGTGGGGGCATACTAGAGCTATTGTCGGATTTTATTGTCATGTTTCTTTTCTCATTGGTTGCGGTATGATTATAGAACTGGCATGTCTAGGAAAAATTGTATCCCTATTGTGTTTTGTTTGGTATTATATTTTATTTAGTTTAACTACGAAAAAATGTGTACACGAGGTAGTTGATATGTTTTGTTTTGATTAAATGTATTCAAAAAATGATACCCCTCCAAAAAATTTAATTGTAAACTATATAATGTGTATATATATGTGATCATTGTGAATTTCATTATGGAATTAGGATTAGGGAAATTATAATTATAGTTAGCATTTGCATGAACCGAATGGCAGTAGTTTGTGATGCTATCCTATGCCCTGTGTGTGTGAGATACTACTTAGTTTCTTTTATGTATTGAATTCAGAACTTGCCCAATTAGTCTTTCCTAGGTTTTAGAAAAGTTGATTAGGGAAGGATCATAGGACATTCTTGAAATTAGTCCACTATTTTCCTAAATGACCTTCCAAAAGTGAATAGGTATCCCATTCGTGATAGAATATTTTTGGTTTTCACCTTTCACCTTCCCATTTGTATTATAATGAACTTATTTTGGCCCTTCTCCTCCTTGGACATTTTTTCACCTCAACTCAGGAAAATTTCCTAAGTTAAGGGTGGCTATTACAGGGGTGCGTAATTTGAAGTGGGAATGAAGAAGGGTGTAAAATAAAATAAATAAAAGTAAGGTTGGGTGTAATAGAATGAAATATAGAAAAAATTAAAAAAGAAAAGCCAAAAAAAGAGAAAAGAAATTATTGTTAAAGAAAAAGAAAGAATAAAGAAAACGACACCTAACCTAAATGAGTTGGAAAGAATATAAGGGGAGAAATAAGGGGCAGAATAAAAAATAGTTGATAAGTGGACCCCAAAACATAATTGTAGTGCCAAGTAGGTTTAGTCACTAAATTCCTAAATGTGCCATACCATCCCCCAAGCCTATGTTACAAGCCGAGTAATGTCCTACCGTGATCCTAACCTGACTATTTGAAAATTGAGGTAAAGAAATAAGGGAAAGCTTATGGTATTCTATGCATATTATTGGAACTTCATTGTGAGTTTGACTATCTCGTGATCATCTCTGCATTAATATGCATAATTATCTAAGTAAGTGGGACTTCTTTGTTGTGAGTGTACATGGGTGGTGTTTCTAGCTGCTTATTTTTTGGGGTTATGTAATTTATACTTATACATGATTATTTGTTGCTAATGTGATGCCATAACTTGATTATCTTGTGCCATATTGTTGTGCTATATTGAAACACACAGTTGGTTTAAAAAGGTTAAAACAAGAGGGGTGATGTTATCAAGCTTAAATTGGAATTGACTGTCATAGGTATCTTAGTTTTTTCTTAGTTAAGCATCATGTTTGTTTTGTTTTGTTTTGGTTTCCATAGGACATGCAAATGTTCCAAGTTGAGGGTGTTGATGTTCCATGATTTCATCATATATTTTTATGCTTAAAACAGTGAAAATATGCAAATACTTAGGAATTTGTATTATATATGATGTTTATTGTGTGTGTTTTAGGTTAATTAGGTTGGAAGAGGTGTGGAATAGAATTGGATTGAATATAGCTGAAAAATCAAAGTCACTGACTTGACTATGAGTCGTTACGTCACCATATAACTCGTAGTCTAAGTCGTGGTGTAAACAACGAGGATTGCTGACTGAAGGAGAAAAGTAGAAGCTAAACACGACTCATTAGGAGTAATAATGAGTCATGGTATGAGTCATTCTTAGCATATAAGAAAAAATCATGAAAGTTGTCAAGTTGAAGCCCCAGTGGAAACTAATGAAGACCACGAGTCATTATGACAACCAACAACTTGTAGTGAAGATTCATTTTGAGAACAGAAGAAAAATGCCAAAAGATGAAAGTTTACTAGAGTGATGATAAGTCCCAGCCAATGACTCATTAGGTCTAAAAATGAGGCGTTACTGCTAAGTTCAGAAGAGAGAAATGATAGCAACTAATGAGTCATCGTCAGTCCAGACAACTCATTACTTGAGGTGTGACCACTGACGACTTAATTTTTCTATTTTATTTTAGTTATGTTTTCTTTGTTATTTTGAGAAACTATAAATACCTTTGAGATACTCTTGTATTAGGTTACACACTTTATACCCTTACAAACATATCTTGATTACAAGATTAACTTTTAATCTTGAAATTCTCTTGTTCTCTATTTTTTGGTTTATTTTTCAATTTGTGACTTTGTGGTTTCTTCGTCAACTATTATAAGAATAATCATATGTATTCTTTGATTAATCGACCGCCAAAATTTTGATGTCTCCTAAAAATACACCACCAAGAAGTATAAATTGGTCGATGTCAAAATATATTATCCCAACAAGGTGTAGGTTGATCCCTCATGGAATAGGCTATATATATCTCTTGAAATTGTTTTAATAGCTGGCCAGTGCAGAAAAGTAAATGGAGGGTTTGCAGTAATCAGTAAAAAGTAACAAAACTTGAATGATTTTGATTGTAAACAATTTGAGATGACACTAGGCTTGTGTTCCCCCTGGCTTCTAGCTCCGTAGGTTTATCGTGCTCAATCCAACTATCTCAAGGTCTGACATGTAGAATCTAACAAGTTAGGTGACACCAATCGTATTTTGAATGCCTTTGGTGAATTTCACTCATTACCTCTGAAGTATCAGAGTGTCGCGTTACTAACCCTTTTCCTGGATCCTAGTTTAACTATCAACTTTTGGGTATGAAGTTATTAGATGAGAGTTGATAGCCTCAAATCACAGTTGTATTTTTTTTCCAATCATGATCACCTTTTTGAGGATGATTGTGAATAAAAGAGAGTTCTCAACATTGGCCACCACTAAGAAAGAAACTAAATTGAAGAAGATCATAATGCATGTAGCAACAATGATCTAGAAGAATATCACCCTTCTCCTACTTTGTTAATCCGCCAGGGTTCCTATAACCCTAGCTAAGGGAATTAGCCACTCATAGTTGTGATAAAATACATAAAATTCAATAAATAAAGAAACTGAATAATCTCAAAATAATAGACGAAGAAATCCCAATGTCTCAAATCAATTAATCAACCAAAAACCAAAAGCACAAGAATCCCAATATCAAAAGTCAATCTTGGAATCAAAATATGATTGTAAGTAGTATGAGTGCGTTCAAGTGCATAACCTAACTAAAAACATAAAAGAGTATTTATAGAGTACATAAAAACCCTAAATATCGAAACCAAAATAAACTGAGAAACTTTGGTATGTGGCAACCTACTGCTCCACTTGTGGATCGTAGGTAGCACCTACGCCCCATAGGTGGCCCATGTAGGGGGTAGGAACTCATCACTTCTGTAGCTTCTCTAGACTTTTAACCCTCTAATACTTATGTAGGTACCACCTATGGAGCTATAAGTGGTTCATATAGTCCGTAGGTGACTCTTCAAATTTAGCAGGGTCTCCACTTCAACTTTCGATTCTTTAAATTTTAGTTGTCTACTACTTACTCTATCACTTACGCTAGTCAGGTGCAACATACACCACATAGGTTGCATCGTAGGTCACGAATCTTCAATTTTAAACTCTTTTTTCTGCATTGTAGGTCTCCAATCTTCAACTTTCAACTGCTTTTTCTTCTATTTAGATCTCAAAACATAGTTCCTTGCAAAATAGACACAAAAACACGTTATATCTACCAAAATAGGCCTAAGTACTTGCACAGTTCTTGGTTTTAGGCATTAAAAGTGCCATGAAACCATAGAACATTAGTGAATCATATGTTGCAATAGATTTTTCATCTATTGCCACATATGACTTACCTATTGGTATCCATGTTACAACACTATAGAACCTGAAGCTGAATCTAATAGATGAATTATCTTTTACAACTGATGGCAAATCTATTGGAACAGATGACTCAACTATTTCAACCTATTATACATCTATTAGATTTAGATTTAAGTTCTGTAGAACTGTAACATGAATCCCATAAGGTGAGTCATCTGTTGCAAGAGATAACTCACTTGTTCCAACAAATGTCTCATCTGTTTGAATTAGCTTTAGGTTCTATAGTACTGTAACATCAATCACAATATTGATGTCTCATCTGTTGTCACATTGATAATGATAGTGTACTGTATAAAAATCTTTTTGGTTTTATATACTATACTATCATTATTAATATTACTATAATATTATTATTAAGTTTTTTAACAAATATCTTTATGTACCATTAATGGGGGGATCAAAACAAAAAGGGTGGATTGTCATTGTAAATGGATTGAAATGAACAATTGATATATTTGGCTTTGTAAGGATGGTTAAATTTTAGAGACGATAGCATCGACAGTCTAAATTGGTGTTTTGAATGATGATTTTGTGAACTTAATCAGCAGTCATAGACTAAATTATAAATTGGAAGATCTTGTCATCAGTTACATGTAAAGCTTCTTTAAAAGTCAGAGGGTCCTCCCTTTCAAAATAAACGATCAGGTTTGGTTGCGTGCTTATTTGAGTGATGCAGCTAGGCCAATTTTAAGGGTGTACATGGTTGAAAAACCGATAACAAAAGATAATCAGAATATAGAACAAAAAAACAAGTTTAGCAAGATATGTTTGATCATTAATTAGATGATATGGACATGAATAATCAATATAAAGATGAGTGTGGAGATCAAGTGAAGGTGAAGGAGGATCAAAAACCTATGCCCATTATTGCGAGCAATACAGTGGGAAGTTCTTAATCAACACGATCGAGGAATCTTCAAGTTGATATGGTTTTTATAAGGGAATGGTATTCAAAAAAGGGAAGAACTAGTCGCTTCATTAAATATTGCTTGCTTGAAAAAAAAATTCAGACTAAAGAAGGTGATTAATTTGCGCCATATGTATTGTTTTAGATATGCTCATATAGAGTCCAAGTGATGGATGAGGGATGTGAATTACTTAAGTTCTAAAATATTCATCATTATAACTTTTGAAAAGTATAACACAGATGGTTCAGAGCATATTATGATCCATAATTTGCATGACATGACAAAGGTCATCGACAAATACTTCTAGAATAGATTCCCTCATGGAAAAGGTCCTACTACAAGAGATATGGCCAATAAACTCCGTATAGAAGTGGATTGTAAGGTGATTTATCAGAAGTTTTCTAAAGGCATAGAGATTTCTAAGTCTTTGGTTAGGGGAACATATAAGCATGGGTATGCAGTGCTTGATGCCTACCGTTATATGCTTGAGTCCACAAATCTTAAAAGCAAGATAGGGTTGTAGGTTAATGAAAATAGAAAGTTCAAGTACTTTTTTGTATCCTATGGTGCTTGTTTTTTGTTTTGTTTTCAACAACTGAGAAAAGTCATATCCGTCAATGGGACATTCTTGAGGAGAAAATATGAAGGAGTTTTGTTATCGGTGGTGGCTTAGGATACAGAAAATCATATTTTTCCTATCACTTTTTGTGTAGTGGATAAGAAATGTGATGCCTTGTATCAATATTTTTATGAACAAATATGAATATGTGTTGATGATACTGATGAATTGTGCATAATTTCGAATAGGCATCCAATTATTAAAATATGGATTTAATTTTTTACCCTTCATCTTACTTTGGTTGTTAGATTCAAGAGGGTGGCGGGTGAATTGAAATTTTCTTCTGTGAGTCGACTACTGACTCCTCACACTCGACTCGCTTACAGATCAAAATACTTCATAGCCAAATTAAATTTAAACAGTTAAGCATGTAAATAATAAAGCATAAAGTAAACAACACAGATATTTGTCCTGATTTGACATAACAATCCAGTGCCTACGTCCAGTCCCCTTGGGTATCAAGTTTCCTTTAGATGGTTGAATTTTTTTTTCAAGTACAATGATAGGAAACAATTTCTGAAGATTTATTTTGCTCTTTAGATCTTGTGACATAGCTTCAGTTGATGTTACAATGATGACTCGATTCTACTCTTTATATAAAAATTATAAACTAACATTACAGAACTTTGTAAGACTAAGAATGAGACACTTTGAATTTTCTCCTTGAAGTTATGTAAGAAGTGTCTGTCCTTGGTCTTCTCCTTTTATAGTCTTTGGTTGCTTCCCTTCATAAGGAAACCCTAGATATTTCTTCTCAATCAAGGATTTGAATTGATTCCTTGATTAAGGAATGTAGCCATTTGAGGTGTCCATGTCAAATATGTCCATATATGACTTTAGACAATGTCCATATCAGATATGCCCATGATATTTCCTTCCTTTTTGTCTTGGATGTCTATGTGATAGTTTTGTCCTTCTTTTCTTCATTTGGATTTGATTGATTTTCTCATTGATCAAACCTTTCATGAATCTAGGAATGTGATTTTTATTTCCAAAGTTTCCATGTAAGTTTCGTGATCTTGTTATGGTTGGATGTCCTTTCTTTCTTATAGAGTGCAGTTATCTTTTTGAGATTACTTGTCCTTCGTTTCTTAGAGAGTGTCATGATATTCTTGTGATTGGATGTCCTTCCTTTCTTAGAGAATTGCAAGATCTTCCAAAGATTACTGGTCCTTCCTTTCTTCGAGAGATATTTGATAGATCCTTGATTCTTTTACCATCAACAATTTTCCAGTATCTTGCATCCTTTATCCTGCAAAAGGTTCATTCATTAGTTTGTCATTATTTAAAACTTAGTTTGTCATTATTAAAATGTTGTCTGAGGAGGCAAACAGGTTGTTATATAAGGCGCCTTAGGAAAAATATTCGAAACAACTATCACAACTCAAAGGTCGTGTCTTATTTTTATAAATAGGATAAAGCATATGATAGAGTTGAGTTTATTAACCATTTCAATTAAATAAGGCATATTGTACCAAAGGCAGCATAACATCTCAAATGTGTCAGTTTTGAGAAATTAAAACGGTCATTTTTTTGGGAAATATGTACATTATTATATATTTAATGTCTTTTTTGCGTTTATTGTAATACTATGTCATAGAAGTGATTTTCTTCTATAGGTATAATCTTATAACATCAAACATAGCTGAATCAGTGAATGCAGTATTTAACGATAAAAGAGAATTTACAATTGCGGTACTATTTGATGAAATAAATAAGAGGTTTGCCACTATATTTCATGAGAGGCGTATGGAGTTAGTGAACTCACTAAACATACTTGTTTCTTCATTGGGAAAACAAATATCAAAGTACCTCAACTCGAGGAATAAGTATTGACCCATTAAATAGCCAATTATATGTTTAGTATCAATAGTCATGGTGATGTCACCACATCGATCTACAAATAAGAACTTGCACTTATAGAGTTTTTGACTTGGACAAAATACCTTTTCCACATACTTTGGCAGCTCTCTGAGCCCAATATAGTGCACAATTTAGAAATCAAATTTATGATTACTAATCTCCATATTATCCAGTGTCATGGTGTGAGGATAATAATATGGTGCCTCCTAAAGATTCTTGGGTTATTTCAGAATAGATTTTGGAGAGAGAAATACCTTCTTTATATATTGACCTAAGAAACAACAAATTGGGATGAAGGTGATATTAGAGGAGGCGTGGAGTCGGAGAATAATTACCAACAAGAAAAAATAAGTGCTCCATATGTAAGAACGTTGGCCACAAAAGAACTACATGCCCGGATCGAAATGCACCATGATTGTTGTAGTAGTAAATTGTTTAGTTGTCGTAATAGTAAATAGTCTTTTGTTGTTGTTTGGTGTAGTTATTAACTTTTTAATTTTAAATCATTGTTGGTAATGTATGTTATTTATTATATAAAATATATTTTTATTTATGGTCCAACAATTAATTTGTGCATCAATTAAAAAAAGGTAACAAGAAATTAAATAAATAGAATAGAGTGTAGAAATATTTTCAACAAATAAACCATTTGTTGCAACAGATGGGTCATCTGTAGGATGAAATCAAAATAGTTCTTCCTACTGGATTGTGTTCTCCCAACGGATGATCCATCTATTGCAACAGATAAGTCATCTGTTGGAAGAAATCAAAATAGTCCTTCCTGCTAGATTGTGTACTCCCAATAGTTGGTCCATCTGTTAGAAGAACTCAAAATAGTTCTTGCAATGGGTTTTGTTCTCCCAATAGAAGACTAATTTATTGAAACAAATGGTCATCTGTTGGAACAACCCAAAATAGCTCTTGCACTGGATTGTGTCCTCCCAACAGAGGACCTATCTGTTGCAACAGATGGCTCGTCTATTGGAAGAACTTAAAACATATCATGACCAAATTTCTTAGGTCATGATGGCACCTACTATAAACCACCAGTAGGAAAGCCAATTCCATAGTCTAAAACCACAAGTAACGAACTACCAAATGAATAATGGAAAAAATGTGGAATAGATGTATTAAAAGACTAACATACATAAGATAAACCCAAAAACTGGTAGAATTAGTACAGAATTTTCTAACATAGTAAGATGTCACGACCTAGGGTTACCCCCTATTCGCGACACGGTGATTAAGTCCACAAGTGATCCCAAGCTAACCCATGGTCTGGTACCTGCTGTGAGCACTGAATGAAAAAAAAGTAAAACATATATGTGGAAAATAAACTAATGAGGTACGGTCAATCTGAATAGTAAAATATATAAATGGAATGTCTGAAGTAGCTGATAAAAGAACTAAAACTAAATTATCTGTCTGAACAACTGATAATAACTAAAAACTAAATGACTGTCTAACTATCTGAAAGCCTTTAAGAATCATAAGGAATTGATTGGGCAAACCCCCAACTAACTCCAACTAATTGATTCATAATGAAATATGGGAATGAATGAAATAACATATCACGACCTCGATGGATAAGGACTCATCACTACTGCCGCGGGGAACTGCTAAGCTATGTAAGGATGGTCAGGAAATTGGGTGTTCGAACCTGTGTTATTGTAGTGACCCGAGACTACCCTTTTGTCAATACACGGTGCTTACAGTCGTAAGGGACCACAAGCTAACCCATGAGCTGGTACCTACTGTGAACATTAGATAATATAATCATGAATTTACAAAACAATAACTAAAGTACCATAAGGTTTTAAATATCTGAATTTAAACTGAAATATAAATATAGGAAAATGACTATCTGAATCTGATAAAGTACTAATAAACTAAACAACTAACTAACTGTAATATCTGAAAAGCCTTTAAGAGTGACTGACTGAGAGTTGATGGGACAAGCCCCCACTTAACTCCACTGACTACTCAAATAAAGACTTGAAATAAGATAGTCTATCCTTAGGTGATGAGGACTCACCACTGCTACTTACTACCAAGAATCTAAGGGAATAAGTGCAATTCGGGAACTTAGCATCAACACCTATCATAAGAGACATCATAGCACAAAAGAAAGGTATGCGATCAGTACTTTGAATGTACTGGTATACTAAATGAGGTAGGCTAACATGAAAGGTTTAATGATCTATCTGAATATACATGTAAAGCATGGAATACTGAATAGAGAGCATGAAATTTGTAGATACTGAACATGCATGAAAGTCTATAAAATACTAAAAATACGTGAAAATCTATAGACACTGAGGATTCATGACAAGGCAAATGACATGAACTGGATGAATCTGCAAATTAAAATACTAAAAATAATTGAAATCTGTACGCTTTGGTCAAGCAATACTAAGACTGAAGAACTGAACTGGAACTGTGACAGAGTCTGTATTTGAGACCGTGGGAGGTATAATCTAACCTACATTCCCTAATTTGAGCTAATCGGTGTCCAAACAATAAAACCAGTTGGAAGGGTGTTAATACGATGCCACGGGTACATATGCTGGCTATGTGGATCTACTAAACTGATATCATATCTAAAGGACTTAGGGTGTCATTCCTGAACTGACGGGTAACCCCTGCGAGATAGTCAAGCCAAATCTGATAGGTGACTGCTCATATCCTACGCTGGCTACGTAGTTTTGGAGTTATGGACTACTACTAACGACTCTGCCTATCTGACGAGGAATCTACCATCCCTACACTCTCTCGGTGCTAAATCCTGCTCCCAACTTAATGACACTGAAATTCTAGACTATTCTGAGATTAACTGACTGTGTTGATAATTCTCATGATATAATCTGAAGTTATTCTGAAGATCCTGAGACAACATTATGTAAACAGATACGATTTCGAGTATTCAATACCCCCAGGACTCAAAACAATAGTAGTAGCATGACAGTAAAACATTGAAGGACATAGCATGAAGACTCTTATTAAATCAATTTCTTTTGTAGGCATTTTATCAAACACTTATAGTTCATGGTTTAAAATAATCATAGAATTACTAAAGGACCGGCATAATTGACATGAAATTATCATGGAAAACACTTAGTCATGATTTAATTCAACAAATGATAACACTAAAACATGAGGAATCGAATAACAACAATAACTTCATTTAAACATGGTATTAAATCAAAGTTCATGGAGATCAATGGATGAAATCATGATTTAAAATCAAATAACTTAAAACTATCATAACTTTATAATTAAAAGGGTAACTTGTGCTCCATGGATGAAAGAAATCCATGGATGAACATCTAACATACCTTAACGGATGAATTTCTTGAAGTTCTTGGGTAAATTCTTGAGATTGCTTTTGGATTCTTGAGAGATAGGGATTGTAATTTATAGAGAAAACTCTTGAATTTTATTGGAAATTAATAAAGAATGAACTTTTAAAACATTTTTAGGGCATAAATATTCCATCTTGGTGTATTGAAATAATGGAATAAGCTTGTTTTAACCCTGGATGAAATATTATATTTTTGTGAAAATTTTCCAATTTGGGACCTGGTTTGACGCGACTCTATCGTGTCTTGTCATTGGAAATTGAAAATTAGAAAACTGGTATGTGCTGCGATGTAGGGAAATCATGGCATTTCACTGATTGGGACCTTGAATTTCTCCGTAATGTGATGGAATCGCGCTGCAACACTGGAAAATTAGAAATACTAAATTAGTCTACGGTGCGACACGCCAAAATCACGATACCTTATTGGAAATTGACAATTTCTATTTTGACTCTTTCCGCGACGTGGTATAGGTAAAATGATGGTGTTTAATGACTGAAACTTAAAATCGTCATAACTTCTTACCTAGTTGTTGGATTTGGGCAAATTTTATATCATTGGAAAGCTAATTCAATTTCCTATGCAATGGCAGGTTCTAAACTAAAAAAAAGTGTTTCAGAATCTTTATATATGAATACTTATGCATTGGGAATTAGATTATTCTAGGTAAATACGAGGTATTATGATATCTACCCCTTGAGATCAGTCATCCCCGAATGAAACTGGTTAAGCTGAGGGAACTAATGGACTGAGCTTACACAATGAATATGCATGTCTGATGCATTGAATACATGATTGAACTAATTCATGAATTCACGACTGAGATGAACATGATGTAAAACTAAAACTGAGCATGATAGAGAAATATCTTAAGAAGATTTGGTACCTTATACTAAATATGGATTTGCGGAGAAGATATGAGGGTACTTGGTCCATATATCTACCTCTTCTCCCTAAGTGGCTCCCTTAATGGACTGATTTTGGAAAAGAACTTTAACTATAGGAACTTCTTTGTTGCTTAGTCTACGAACTTGAATATCAAGAATTTTGACTGGAACTTCCTCAAAGAAAAGACTGTTTTGAGTATCTACACTTTCTAAGGGAACAACTACAGCTTGATCACCAATACACTTTTTCAACAATGAGACAAGGCACACTGGGTGTACTGAGGCTAAATTTGAAGGCAACTCTAGCTCGTAAGATACCTTTTCAAAACGACTAAGGAATCTGAAGGGACCAACATATCGGGGACTGAGTTTTCCTTTCTTTTTGAATCTTCTCACTCCCTTCATGGGAGATATTTTCAAGAACACAAGATCACCAACCTTAAACTAGTGATCCTTTCTCCTCATATCTGAATATAATCCTGTTAGCTTTGGGCATCCTTAAGGCTTTCTCTGATCAATTGGACCTTTTCCAAAATGTCAAACACTAAGTAAGGCCTTACTACTACAGCCTCACCTGCTCTAAATCAACCAATTGGATATCTACCATAGAGAACCTCAAATGGATCCATATGGATACTAGAATGATAGTTATTATCGTATGTGAATTTAGTCAAAGGCAAATGGTCATCCCAACAATCTTTAAAATCAACAACAAATGCTCAACACATCCTCAAGAGTCTAAATTGTCCATTCTGCTTGATCGTCTGTCTGAGGGTGAAAGGTTGTACTGAGCTGGACTTGGGTACCAAGAACCTTTTGGAATGCTTTCCAGAAATAAAAAGTAAACTGAGCACCTCTATCTGAGATGATAGATAAGAGAACACCATGCAACCTAACCAACTCTCTAAGATAGAGATTGGCATAGTCTTCGGTTGAGTAAAAGGTATGGACTGGCAAAATATGAGCTGATTTGGTCATCCTATCTACGATAAACAAAATAGAGTTATGTTGATGACGGGTACGAGGTAAATCTGTCACAAAGTCCATGTTCACTTCCTCCCATTTCTACATGGGAATACTAAACTCTTGCATAGACCCACTGGGCTTCTGGTGCTCAATCTTGACTTGTTGTCATGTAGAGAACTTAGCTACAAACTCTGTAATATCTCTCTTCATCCCACTCCACTAATAGATCTCCCACAAATTGTGGTACATCCTAGTGGCCCCTAGATGAATAGAGTAATGCGCACCATGTGCTTCTACAAGAATTCTTTTCCTTAACTCATCTACACCAGGCATACACAAACTACCCTGACAATGCAAAATACCATATCCCCCTTGGAAGAAAACTTCCACTTTATAATCTTTGACTGATTCTTTCAACTTAACTAGACTGGGATCTCTATCCTGCTTTTCCTTTACCTAGGAAACTAGAGATGACTCTGAGCTACTCTGCACCCATATACTACCTTCTACTGAATCGAGTAAACAAACACACAGTCGGGCAAGCTGATGGATTTCCTGAAATAACTTTCTCTTACCATCCTCAACATGAGCTATAATACCCATAGACATTCTACTGAAACCATCAGCCACTACATTGTCCATGCCCAGATGATATAGAACACTCATGTCATAATCCTTCAATAACTCTAACTATCTTCTCTAACACAAATTCAAATCTTTTTGAGAGAACAAATACTGAAGGCTTTTGTGATCTGTGAACACATCTACATCCCCATACAAGTAATGCCTCAAAATCTTTAAGGCAAACAACTACAGTTGTTAGCTCAAGATCATGAGTCGGATAATTCTACTCATGAGGCTTAAGATATCTGGAGGCATAGGCTATGACCTTACCTCTCTGCATGAGGACACAACTCAAACCTACTCTGGATGCATCACAGTACATGACAAAACCATCAGAACCATCTGGTGGAGTAAGAACTATGGCTGAGGTGAGTCGAGTCTTCTACTCCTGAAAGCTCTTCTCACATAAATCTGACCACTGAAACTTAAATTTCTTGTGAGTTAATCTGGACATGTGGGATGAAATAGAAGAAAACCCTTCAACAAACCAACTATCATTGCCCGCTAAACCTAAGAAAATCCTGATATCTGATAGAGAGATAGGTCTAGGCTAGTTTCTCACCACTTTGATCTTTTGAAGATCGACTCTAATGGCATCACTAGAAGTAATATAGCTAAGAAAAGCTATTGATCTTAGCCAGAATTCACACTTACTGAATTTAGTGAACAATTGATGGGCTCTAAGAGTCTGAAGTACTACTCTGAGGTGGTCTACATGGTCATTCTCGCTACGAAAGTAAACAAGGATGTCATCAATCAAGTCTATGACAAACATATACAAGTACTGATTGAACACTTAGTTCATCAATTCCATGAAGGCTACTGGGGCATTCATGAGACCAAAGGACATGACTAGAAATTTAAAGTGACCATATTGAGTTCGAAAAGCCATTTTTTGAATATCACATTCTCTGACTCTAAGCTGATGATAGCTTGACTCTTGGAAAGGTAACTGGCATCTTGAAGTTGGTTGAATAAATCATCGATTCTAGGAAGTGGATATTTATTCTTGACTGTGACTCTGTTCAACTGACGGTAGTCTATGCATATTCTGAGAGAACCATCTTTCTGAAGCACGAATAGAATAGGTGTGCCCCACGGGGAGATGCTGGGCCTGATGAATCCATTATCTAGGAGATCCTTTAACTGTTCTTTCAACTATTTATGTTTAGATGGAGCCATTCTACATGGTAGAATAGATATAGGCTGAGTATCTGGGAGAAGGTCTATTTCGAAGTTGATTTTCCTTTCGGAAGAAACTCCGAGAAGATCTTCAGGAAACACATATGAGAATTGTTTTACTACAGGGATTGACTCAAGAGTAGGAGTTTCTGATTTAGAGTCTTTGACTTGCAGAGATGGTAAATACACCCCTTTGATATCATCTTTCTGGCTATAAGGTACGAAATCAACTGACTCCTAAGAGCTGTAGTACGACCCCTCTATTCAAAGACTAGTTTATTTGGAAACTAAAAATAAAATATTTTGTTTCTACAGTCAACTACGGCATCGCATGAGTGCAGCCAATCTATGCTGAGAATGACATCAAAATCAGTCATCTCTAACTCCACGAGATCAACTGAGGTAACTTACAGATATATTGTGACCAAACAGTTCCTGTATACCAATCTGGCTACAATGGAAATGCCTACTTGGTTAGACACTGAAAAGGGATCTGCTAAAGTTTCAAAATTGACTTCGAAGTTGAAGGCTTTATATGGAGTTACAAAAGAAAGAGAAGATCTAGGGTATAATAAAGTATAAATATGTATGTAAAACACTTCCAACGTACTAGTAACTATGTTAGGAGAATTTTATTTATCTTGGTGGGACTGAAGAGTATATAATCTATTTGGACACTGACCACTGGTAGCACTGGAAGCGGCACTCAGCTGAGTTGGGTGATCTGATAGAACTGACGATTGATGGGACTGGCCTTGATGGAGTACATCCTTTCCTTTCTGAGCAACTACCCGACACTCTTGAGTCTGATGTCTTGGATTGCCATGCCTAAAGTACACATCACTACTCGCTCTACTCTCACCCTGATGGTGTCTGCCATACTTCTGACATAATGGATTGGTACGATCACTGCTAACACTAGACTGGGACTTAGAGACTAGTGCCCTATCCCTATTGTTGTTTTTAAATTTAGGTACTGGGGCACTAGCTCAAGAAGGTACTAGGGTTGAAGACCTCTGATAAAACTGAGGGTGGCTACCACCTTATGACGTTAGATGATTGAAATTAAAACTACCTATCCTAGCTCTCTTGTTTTCTCTCTCCTTCGTCTTAATCATTTGCTCCTTTATCTATTAAGCATGGACCATCAGCCTAGACAAGTCTATCTCACTAATCAGTATTGCGGTCCTACACTCCTTTACCATACTATCAAACATGCTAGACACAAACTTACTCATCTTAGACCTATTGTCATCCACCACATGAGGAGCATATCTAGCTAACTAAGTGAATTTAAGAGAATACTCCCTCACACTCGTGCTGCCTTACCTCAAATTAATAAATTCTAACACTTTGGCCTCCCTCAACTCTAAGGGAAAGAATCTATCCAACAAAGTTGTGGAAAACTCTTCCCATTCTATAGGCCATGAATCAACACCTTTATCAACTTTCCACTGCTTAAAACAAGTATGGGCTATATCCTGTAATTGATATGCAGCCAACTTGGCACTCTGACTAGACGTCACCCTTATAGAATTTGTTACCTTCTGAACAATATCTAAGAATTCTTATCAATCTTTTTCAGACTTGGATCCTGTGAAAGAAGGAGGATTCATCTGGGTGAAATCTCAAATTATAGTTGCAACAGTAGTGCTCACTGGGTTGGCCGGAACAACAGTTGGCCGTTCATTTTGTTCCTCTATAAAGTTTGCTAGAGTAGTGAATGTAGCCCTGAATTCTGCGTAAGAGACATGCTTGTCTAGAGGATCTGCCTGGACGGGCTGAGGGGCTGGCTGAGTTCCTGTTTTTCTTCCGTTCTTCTTGGGAGGCATGTTCTATAAATGGAAGAAGGAAACGAATTTGACAGAGAGTTTAACTTAAGCTCATGATCACTTGCACAACTTGAATACTGAAAGAAGGGAAACTTTTTCCTATATGCCTTGTAGCCTCTCGTCCATAAGTGTGGTACACTACACACCTATGCATAGGACTCTACTCGACGTATATTTTAGACTTCTTAGAACACTTTAAAACCTCCGTCACTGATACCAAGTTTGTAATGACCCAATACTACCCTCTTACAGTCCTGAGGGACCACAAGATAGCCCATGAGCTGGTACCTGCTGTGAGCACTGGATAATATAATCATGAATTTGCAAAAGAATAACTTGAGTGAAATATGGTTTTAAATATATGAATTCAAACTGAAATATAAATCTAGAAAAATGATTGTTTGAGGGGTAACTACTCATATTCTACGCTAGCTATGTAGTTCTAGAGTATAAAGACTGTTACTAACGAATATCTGATGGGGAATCCACCATCCCTACACTCGCTCAATGTGAAATCCTACTCCCAACTGAATGACACTAAAATGCTAGACTATTTTGAGTTTACCTGACTGTTTTGATAATGCTCATGATATAATCTGAAGTTATTCTGAAGATATTGAGAAAACATTAAGTAAACAACTATGGTTTCGGATATTCAATACCCCTGTAATGCCCCGACCCTGGTAACCAAAATGCCACACGATGCTCATGACTCCGAAGGACCACAAGCTAACCTATGACTGATATTGGTACCTGTACACTGCATAATATACTGTATAAGTGCAGTGATAAAGGCTAAAAGGCCATAAGGTTCAAAACTATAATATAATGATAAACATAACATCTGGAGGGGGTATAAAATACCCCAAAAAACTAAAATAACTATCTAAACATGCTAGTATGAAAAGCCTCAAACTGAATGAACTTTTTGAACAAAGAGTTGATAGGACATGTCCCCAACAAACTCCAACTACTGAAATAAATTAATTAATAAGATAATGAAGTAATGTTCATGTCCTCGAAGGATGAGGACTCACTACTAACTCTGACTACTGAGACTGGAATGCTACTGATACTCTAGAGCTCGGGTTTCTGAATCAATGGTATAAAATACCATAGTGCAATTACATCAGTACGTTTGAATATAATGGTATGTATGTAAGGTAGGCTGAATGCAACGGGTTCATATGCATAAACTATACTAACTGGAAACCATGAACTTGAGAATGCTTGCATGAATACATAACAACTATAACTGAGTTTGTGATAACATGATTACTGAATTTGAGTACTAATAACATGAGATACTGATAACTGTATAATGAAAATAACTAATACTGAGCGACTGTATCTGACAATCTAGTTTCTGATGGAACTAACTGAGTTTCGTTCTGTTCTGAGTTAACTGTATCTGACAGTCTTGAATTCTATAGAACTATCTGAGTTCTATTATGGAGACTGAATAATCATATCTGAAAGTCCTGATTCTGTAATTAAAACTGTGGCAAGTAGTCATCTAACCGAAATGCCCCGAATACACCAATATGGCTGAGTTGGGGTCTAATATATAACCCCAATTGGAAGGGTATCAATACGGAACCACTGGTAAGTACAAGATGTGGGTGACCCTCATCTGACAGTGTCACCAAAAGAGAATTGTGGGGCTCTCATCTAACAGTGCTTATCCCCCTCATCAACCCTTTTCTGACAGTGTTGATGTCTCAATATATGCTGGATACATAGTTTTGGAATACAAAGATGACTTCTAAGAATCACACCCTTATCTGACAGTGTGTGTTCCCATCCTTGGGTTTGCTCGATTCTAATTTCTACTTCCATCTGAACAGACACTGAACATGATTAACTAAACTGAGTTAACTGAGTTCTGTTGACTGACGGAATACTACTGAGATTGCTGAGTTTTCCTGAGTCATGAGACTGACTGAATTCTATGGATCATGGCTTGACTGAGAGTATCTTTAAAACATGACACTAATTCTAGGCACGTAACTAAATTTTTAGGTACAAGTACCCCAGTCGATAGAAGAAAACTGACAAAGCATGACTTTCTTGAATACACGACCAATATCACAATCCATAGTACAATAAGTTGGAGATTTCATGAAGTACAAGTTCTAAAGCACCAAAATAGATACACATATATCCATAATTCATTGACTAAGACATTTAATCAAACACTGGACATGCATAAACATGTACATAAATAGGGATTTCATATTATCATACTAGTATGGAACTTTTACTTCACATAGGCATTTAATCGAACACATGGGGAGCATGCTTTGGTTATACAATCATCAACATATCTAATAATCATAGATATATCAATCAACATGTAAATTTAAGGGTTTATCATTATTATTATACAAATCACCACATCTTAGGCTCAATCATTGGAATATGTAATTTCAAACATTAATCAAAACCCCACAACATCATGAACATGAATTTCAATTCAATTTAAATTATGAACATTCATAAATACAAAAATCTTGGATTTTGAAAAGAGATTCTTGAGCTTCCTGGGTGAAAGGGACCCATGAATCAACACATGATATACCTAGGTTGTGAGTTTCTTGAAGTTCTTGGACTTGAAGAACGTAGAATCTCTTAGTTTCTTGAAGAATTATTTGGATCTTTTTCTTGGGGGTTATAATTAAGGGTTAAAATGGGTGAAAAAGACCCAAATACCCTTTTAAAAATGGCTTAGAATTCGCTGAACAGGATCTGCGATGGATTGTGCAACAGTCTGTCACTGGCTCAACGGTCCACCATTTCGACTGTCGCACCTGGGCCAGAATAGGGACTCACTGCCTTAGTAGCGCTGACTCGGGTGATAGTCCATTGCTAGCTTGATGGTCCATTGGTCCTGGCTGTTGCACTCGTATAAAAGTTGGGGTCACTACCTTAGTCACGACGGCTTGGGTGACGGTCCATCGCTGGATCAACGGTCCGTCTACCTGACCGTCACTTTTGGGCAGTTCCGATATTTCTCTGTAAAAGGTCCATAACCTTTTACTCCGATACTGGATTTGGACAAAATTGGTATCATTGGAAAGATAATTCAATTTCCCATAATAATTATTTAGGAAGTCCTCAATAACTCTTTGAGAGACTAGATTTGACTTAAAAGAATGTTTAGATTATTACAATATCTCTCTCTTGGGAACATTCATCCTCAAATGAGGCAGATTGAGAGAGGATAAACGAAAGACTGAAGCATATCCTGAACCTGAATGACTGAAACATGACTCCATGTCTAACATGACTTATAAAATGAATATATATCATACTAGACATGCATATTTAATGCACGGGTAACTGATTTATGACTGCATGACTGAATTACTAAAAAGATTAGTTTCTCATCAAACTGAACATGCATATCTGATGCATAAATATATGACTGAACTAGAACATGAATGCATGAGTGACTATGCAATGTTACTTAATACCAAGTTTATAATGGAATTCTAAACATGAAATGGATACCAAGCTTGTCACTGAAATCTGAACAGGAAACTGAAAAGCTTAAGGAGAACTGTTACCTTGAGCTAGACCTGAGTTGGTGGATAAGAGGTGAGGAAACTTGGTTCACATATGTGTTTCTTCTTCCCAAGTATCTCCCTCAATGGATTGATTTTGTCAAAGAACTTTAACTAGCGGGACTTTTTTTTCCTCAATCTACACATCTGGTAGTCTAGGATTTTGACTGGAATCTCTTAATAAGAGACGTTATTCTAAACATCTATGCTCTGAATAGGGACTATGACTGCTGGTTCATCTATGCAGTTCTTGCGCAAAGAGACATAGAAGATTGGATGAACTGCGGCTAGATCTGAAGACAATTCGAGCTCATAAGCTACCTTCCCAAAACGACTGAGAATTTTGAAGGGACCGGTATATCGGGGACTGAATTTTCCCTTCTTGCTGAATTTCTTCACTCCCTTCATGAGAGCGATCTTTAGATAGACATAATTACCAATTTCAAACTCAAGATCCTTTCTGTGCAAATCTGCATAAGGCTTGTATCGGCTCTGAGCAGCCCATAGTCTTTCTCTGATCAACTGGACTTTCTCTAAGTCATCGAATACTAAGTCAGGCCCTATGACTGATGCCTCACTAACTTCGAACCAACCGATTAGAGATCTGAAACTCCTACCTAGAGAGCTTCAAATGGAGCCATCCAAATATTGGAATGATAGCTGCAGTTATATGTAAACTCAATCAAAGGCAAGTGGTCATCCAACTACCCTTGAAATCGATTGCACATGCCCTTAGCATATCTTTTAAAGTCTGAATGGTCCTTTCTGCTTGACCATCTATCTGAGGATGAAAGGTTGTACTGAGATAAACTTGGGTACCAGGACCCTTTTGGAATGCTTTCCAAAAGTGAGAGGTAAACTGGGTATCTCTGTCTGAGATAATGGATAGCAACACCGTGCAATCTAACCAACTCTATGATGTAGAGTTTGGCATAATCCTCGGCTGAATAACAGGTATCGACCAGAAGAAAATGAGCTGACTTGGCCATTCTATCTACAATAACCCAAACTGAATTATGCTGGCGACGAGTACGAGACGAACACATCACAAAGTCCATGTTCACTTCTTCCCACTTCTAAGTAGGAAAAATCTACTCCTGCATGAACCCACTAAGCTTTTGATGCTCTATCTTAACCTTCTAACATGTAGATCTCTTAGCCACAAACTCCGCAATATCTCTCTTTATCCCACTCCACCAATAAATTTCCTGCATGTTGCGGTACATCTTTGTGGCCCCTAGATGAATAGAGTAGCGCGCACCATGCACTTCTATAAGAATTTACTACCTGAAGTTGTCTACACCAGAAACACACAGACTACCCCGACAATGCAATACACTATCTTTCCCTTGGGAGAAAACCTCTACTTTCTTATCCTTTACTTACTGTTTTAACTTGACAAGGATAGGATCTCTATCTTGCTTTTCTTTCACCTTAGAAACTAGAGATGATTTTGAATTACTCTGAACCCATATGTCACCCACTTCTGTATCGACTAAGTGAACACCTAGTCTAGCAAGCTGATGGACTTCCTGAACTAGCTTTTTCTTACTGTCCTCAACATGAGCAACACTACCCATAGATAGTCTACTGAGAGGATCGACCACTACAATGGCCTTTCCCAGATGATAAAGGACACTCATTTCATAATCCTTCAAGAGCTCTAACTACCTTCTCTGATGAAGAGTGAGATCTTTCTGAGAAAAAAAATATTGAAGGATTTTATGATCTGTAAACACATCTATATAAACTCTACATAGATGATGCCTCCAAATTTGTAAGGCAAAAACTATGGCTGCTAACTCGAGATCATGAGTAGGATAATTATTCTCATGAGGTTTAAGCTGTCTGGAGGCATAGGCTATGACCTTAGTAGTCTGTATGAGGACACAACACAAACCTACTCTGGATGCAACACGATACACTATGAACCCATGTGGACCATCTAAAAGAGCTAATACTGGAGCTGAGGTGAGTCGAGTCTTCAACTCTTGAAAACTCTTCTCACAAGAATTTGACCTCTGAAACTTAACTTTCTTCTGAGTCAATCTGGACAAAGGGGATGCAATAGAAGAAAATACCTCAACAAACCATCTGTAATAGCTAGCCAAACCCAAAAAACTTCTGATATCTGATGGAGATATAGGGCGAGACCAGTTTCTTACTTCTTTTATCTTTTGAGGATCAACTCTAATTCCATCACCAAAAATGATATGACCAATGAATGCTACTGACCTTATCGAAAATTTGCACTTACTGAATTTACAGAAAAACTAATAATTTCTAAGAGTCTGTAATACTATTCTGAGATGGTCTGCATAATCACGCTCAATGTTGGAATAAACAAGGATGTCTTTATGAAGACTATGATGAACATCTCCAAGTACTTCTTGAACACACGGTTTATCAAGTCCATGAAAGATACTAGGGCATTAGTAAGACCAACAGACATGATAGGAATTTGAAGTGACCATGTCGAGTATGGAAAGCTATTTTTGAAATGTCACATTCTTTGACTCTGAGATGATGGTAGCCTAATCTGAGGTCTATCTTAGAGAAATAGTTGGCACCCTGAAGTTGGTCAAAAAATTCATTGATTCTAGGAAGAGGATACTTGTTTTTGACCGTGACTTTATTGAGCTGGCAGTAGTCTATACACATTCTGAGAGAACTGTCTTTCTTTCTCATGAATAAGACTGGTGTTCCCCATGTGGACACACTGGGTCTAATGCATACCTTATCTAAGAGGTCCTTCAACTGCTCTTTCAATTCTCTGAGTTCTGCTGGTG
This sequence comes from Capsicum baccatum var. pendulum, assembly GCA_030864225.1. Classification (NCBI taxonomy): domain Eukaryota; kingdom Viridiplantae; phylum Streptophyta; class Magnoliopsida; order Solanales; family Solanaceae; genus Capsicum; species Capsicum baccatum. The sequence goes on from CM061560.1 coordinate 194,853,433, forward strand.
CCATTCTGTATGGCAGAATAGATATAGGTTGAGTATCTGGAAGGAGATCAATGTCGAAGTCTATTTGCCTTTTGGGAGTAATTCCTAGAAGATCTTTGGGAAAGCGTCTGAATATTCATTCACGACTAGGACTGAATTAAGACTGAGAGTTTTAGAACTAGTGTTCTTAACTCGAACAAGATGATAGACATATCCTTTGGATATTATTTTCCTTGCTCGAAGGTAGGAAACAAGTTGATCTCTTAAAGTTGATATATTACCCCTCTACTCTAGCACGGGTTCATTCAGAAAATGGAACTGGACCATTCTATTTTTGCAGTCGACTATGGCTAGTAGGAATGAAGCTAATCCATGCTGAGAATAACATCAAAGTTAGTCATCTCTAATCCGACTAAGTCTGCTGAAGTGACTTTCTGAAATATCATAATTGGGAAGTCCCTGTATACCCGTCAGGCTATGATGGTTTTACCCACTAGGGTAGAGATTGAAAAAGGCTCTTCTAAGCTAGGGAACGGTTTTTCTAACCTTGATAACATGACTGGGGATAAGCTTTGACTCTGTGGCATTGCTTGAAATATCCAAAACAGACATCGCTACCAACTCTGCAAGCACCCTTGTGGTTCTTACCACAAGTCTGATAAAAGGGATTAGTTTGGCCATTACTAACGCTGCCCTAAGACTTATAGCCTAGTGCTCTATCTCTATTACATCCCTGAACTTAGGAGCTAGAGCACTAGCTGAAGAAGGAGCTAGAATTGCTGACTTAGGACAAAATTGAGAATGGTTTCCTCCTTCTAACTTAGGCTGAGCAAAGTTGAAACTACCTGTCCTTGCTCTCTTATTATGCTTCTCCCTCATCTTAATCTTTCATTCCTCCATTTGCTAAGCATGAGTCATAAGCCTAGCTAAAGTTATGTCACTATTCAACATCATAGACCTACAGTCATTGACCACACTGTTATTCACCCCAGAAATAAGCTTACTCGTCTTTGCCCTACTATCTGCAAGCACATAAGGAGCATATCTGGCTAATTGAGTAAACTTAAAAGAATAATCTTTCACTGAGATGTTTCCTTGCCTAAGGTTGATAAATTCTAACACCTTACACCCTCTCATCTCTAGGGGAAAGAACCTCTTTAACAATGCAGTGACAAACTCCTCCCTTTTAATAGGCCTTGTCTTATCTGGCCTTTCTGACTTGTACTTCTTGTACCAAGGGTGAGCAACATCCTACAACTGATATGCAGCTAGCTCAGCACTCTCAATAGTTGACAGCGCCATAATGTCAGTAACCTTTTGAACCTGATTGATAAATTCCTGAGGGTCCTCATCTGACTTAGACCCGAGAAAGGATAAAGGATTCATTCGGGTGAAGTCTCAAATCCTAACTGTAGCTGAATTGGCCACTGGGTTGGACGAAACGACACCTAGTCGTTCATTTTAACCACCAAATGACTGAGCAGCAGTATGAATGCAGCTCTGAACTCAGCATAAAAAACATGTTCGCCCAAAGGATCTTCGGGCTGAAGGGCTGGCTGATTCTTGTTTCTTCTTTTAAGAGGCATGCTCTATAGAAGAAGGGGAGAAACATATTAGACTTAGAGATTAGCTTAAGATTATTCTCACTAGCATGACATGAATATAGAAAGAAGGGAAACTATTTCTAAAACATCATATAGCCTCCTGCATATAAATGTGGCGCGCAACACACCCATGTACAAGACTCTACTAGATGAGGTTTTTAGACTTCCTAGGACTCTATTGAACTTTAGGCTCTGATACCAAGTTTGTAACGCCCTGAATCTGGTACCTGGAAAGCCATACAGTGCTCACGCCACAAACTCTTCCTCCTGTGGATCCATCCTCGCACCACGGGCCCATCGTGAGGGCTTGTTGTCTCAGTGATACAAACACACCCCAAATCCCCTGCAAAAATCCCAAAACTCCCCCAGGACATACCTTTAACAACCTTAAATATGAAAAAGCTCAAAAATCAATGTATCAGGGTTAGGAGGGCCAAATTAAAAATAAGCAAAGTCTTGGTAGTCTTAAAGTGACTAAGTCCTCAACACTTAGTGAAAATCTCAAGCCTTGAATCCCTTGAGCATGCAACTAAGAGCAAAATCAAACTTAGAATATTTGGGGTATTACAATATCTCCCCCTTGGGACCATTCATCCTCGAATGAGACTGTTTAAGATAAGCTACTACAGAGACTAGGAGTTTATACTGAGCATAGATAAGATAAAAGATGATCAAATAACTGGGTCTGAAATATGACACCTACTACAAGGGTTGCACTAACTTCATGAATACATGCTGTGACATAGGAATAGTTGTATAACTGAAATAGAGAATGAAAATAGTCAATATAAGGAAAACTGTTACCTCAATCTGAGTGAATTTGTGGATTAAATATGAGGATACCGAGCTCGCATATCTTCTTCTTCCCATGTAGCTCTCTCTATGAACTAATTCCTCCATAGATCCTTAACCAATGAAACCTCTTTATTCCTTAGCCTACGAATCTAACAATCAAGGATCTCTACTGGGACTTCTTCGTAAGAAAGAATATCCTTTATATCCACATCTTCTAAAGGAATAACCAAAGATGAATCACCAATATATTTCCTTAACAAATAAACAAGGAACACCCGGTGTATTAAAGCCAAACCTACAGGCAACTCAAGTTCTTAAGCTACATTTCCAAAATGGTTTAGGATTATAGATAGGAAAGTATTGAAAGGACTGAGCTTCCCCTTCTTGCCAAATCTCTTAACTCCTTTCATAGGCAAAATTTTAAAATAGACTAACTCACCAATCTCAAACTCAAGATATCTCCTCCTCACATCTGCATAAGATTCTGATGACTTTGGGTTGTCTTAATCCTCTCTCAAATCAACTTAACTTTTCCCATCGCCTTAAAAACCAAGTCTGGCCCTATCAAAGCTACCTGGACTGCTTTAAACAAACCAATAGTAGATCTATATCTTTTTCCATAAAGGCCTTCAAATTGAGTTATTTGAATACTGGAGTGGTAACTATTGTTGTACAAGAACTCAAGCAAAGGTAAGTGGTCATTCTAACTATCTTTAAAGTCAATAACACATGCCCTCAACATGTCTTATAAGTTATGAGTGGTCCTCTCTGCCTGACCATCTATCTGACGATGAAAAGCTATACTGAGATGAACTTAGGTACCAAGACCCTTTTGAAAAGTCTTTCAAAAGTTAGAGGTAGACTGAGTACCTCTATCTAAATTAATAGACAATGGAACCCCATGCAAATTCACCAACTCCCTAAGAGAGAGTCTAACATAATCCACAGCTAAATATGAATTATGAACTAGAAATAAATGGGTTGACTTGGTCATTTTATCTACAATGACCCCAATCAAATCATGCTGACGGCGTCTACGAGGCAATCCTATCAAAAATTCCATATTCACCACCTCCCACTTCCATATGGGGTCGCTAAACTCCTGAACCATACACCAGTCCTTTGGTGATCAACCTTAACCTGCTGACAGTTGAAACACTTAGCCACAAACTCTGCAATTTCTTTCTTTATACCACTCAACCCATAAATTTTTTGCAAGTCATGGTATATCTTAGTGGCTCCGGGGTGAATGGAATATTGTGCACCATGCACTTCTGCAAGTATTCGCTATCTCAAACCATCAATGCAGGAAACACATAAATTATTCTGGCAATGAAGCACATTATCTTCCTCTTTGGTGAAAATTTCCACCTTTTGATCTTTAGCCACCTCCTTCAACTTAACCAAACTAGGATCACTGTCCTATTTTTTTTTACTTTGGTGATCATTGAAGATTCTAAACCATTCTGAACCCATATTCTACCTTTATCTGAATCAACCAACCGAACACCTAATCTAAAATATGGATGAACCTCACGGACTAACTCCTTCTTATCGCTCTCGACATAGGCAATACTACCCATAGATAATCTACTGAGGGCATCTGCCACTACATTAGACTTGCCTGGATAATGCAACACACTTATATAATAATCTTTCAACAACTCAAGGCATCTCCTCTGACAAAGATTTAGGTCTTTCTGTGTGAATATGTAATGTAAACTCTTATGATCAATGAACAAATCAACATGAACCCCATAAATATAAGGCCTCAAAATTTTCAAGGAAAAAACAACAGCTGCCAGCTTAAGATCATGGGTAGGATAATTCATTTCATGGGGTTTAAGTTATCTAGAGGAGTAGGCTATGACCTTGCTTCTCTACATCAAAACAAAACTAAGACTAACTATGGAAGCATCACCATAAACAACAAACCCATCTGTGCCATCTATCAAAGTTAAGACTGGGGAAAAAGTGAGTTGAGTCTTCAACTCCTGAAAACTCTTCTCACAAGAATTTGGCCACTGAAATTTAACATTTTTCCGGGTTAGTTTAGACTTGGGGTAAGTAATAGAATAAAACCCTTTAAATACCATTTGTAATCTCCAACCAAACCCAAGAATCTCCTGATATCTAATAGAGAGATGCATCTAGGCTAGTTTCTAACTGCTTTGGTCTTTTGAGGGTTTACTCAGATGGCATCACCAGAAACAATATGTCCAAGGAAAGCTACTGATCTTATCGAAAATTCACACTTATTGAACTTGGTGAATAACTGATGATATTTAAGAGTCTGCAACACAACACTCAGATGGTCTATATGGTCATTGTTACTACGGAATAAAAAAGGATGTCAGAAATGAAGACATTAACGAACATATCCAAGTATAGCTTGAACACCCTGTCCATCAAGTCTATAAAAGTAGCAGAGGCACTTATTAGTCCAAAATACATAACTAAAAATTTGAAGTGGCCATACCGAGTTCTGAAGGCTATCTTTGGAATGTCACATTCTTGGACTCTAAACTAATAATAGCCAGATATGAGGTCTATCTTAGAGAAATAACTTACACCCCAAAGTTGGTCAAACAAGTCATCAATTCTGGGGAGTGGGTGCTTAATATTGATGGTGAATTTGTTCAACTAACAGTAGTCATATTCTGAGAGAATCGTCTTTTTACTCATGAATAGAACTGAAGAACTCTATGGAGAAATGCTAGGACTGATAAAAACTTTTTTAAAGAGATATTTCAACTATTTTATCAATTTCTTAAGCTAGGTTGGAGACATTCGGTAAGGGGCAATAGAGATAAGTTGGGTATCTAGAAGGAGATCTATTACGAAGTCAATTTCCCTTTCGGGAGGAACTCCGATAAGATCTTTGGAAAATACCTCTAGAAAATCCCTTACTACAGAAATTGACTCAAGGCTCAGAGTCTTAGAATTTGAGTCCTTCACATGGATGAGATAGTAAATTCACCCCTTAGATATCATTCTTTTTGCCTTAAGATATGAGACAATTTGACCCCTTAGAACTGAAGTACTACACCTCCATTTGATAACTAGCTAATTACAAAATTGGTAATGAACAATTCTACTTCTGCAATCTACTAAGGCATACCATGAGTGAAGCTAAACCATGCCAATAATCACATAAAAATCAGTCATCTCTAACTCCACAAGATCAACTGAAGTAATTTTTTGAGACACTATGACAGGGCAATTTTTGTATACTCGTCTAGCTACAATGGACTTACCCACTAGGTTAGACACTAAGAAAGGCACTTCTAATATTTCTGGATTAACACAAAAGTCTATGGCAATGTAAGGGGTCACAAAGAAAGTGAAGCTCCGAAATCTGATAATGCATAAACATGAAGGTGAAAGACTTTTAATGTACCCATAACCACATCATGAGAACTTTCCTGATCCTAGCAAGTCTGGAGAGCATATAATCTATTCTGGCATAGCCCACTGGTGGTGTTGTAAGTGACCCCCTGATAAGTCGGGAGACTAACTGGTGCTACTAAAGAATTAGACTGACCCTATTAGCGCAAATCACCTCCCTTCAGAGCTACCGCTTGACTCTCTTTGATCTCATGGCCTGGCTTGCCACACCCAAAGTACACATTACTACCCGTCCGATATTCATCCTGATGGTTCCTACCACACTTCCGATAATTGGATTGGTATAACTACTGTTTACACAACTCTGAGTCTTAGATCATGGTTCACTATCCCCGACTATCCTGACTGAACTTAGGCACTAGCTCACTAGATGAAAATGGAGTTGGGTCTAAAAATTATTAGTGGAACTGAGAATGATTGCTGCCTTTTGATCTTGGATGAGAAAAGTTAAAAATACCTGTTCTGGTCTTATTATCTCTCTCTCTCTTTCTCCTTAAGATTCTCCTCCTTAATTTACTGAGCATGTACCATAAGTCTAGACATATCCATCTCCTTAATCAACATAGCAGTCCTACTCTTCTTAGCCACACTATCAGATACACAAAATACGAGCTTACTTATCCTGGACCTATTGTCAGCCACTATCATAGGAGCATACCTTTCCAACTGAGTGAAGTTGAGTGAGTACTCATTCACACTCATACTTTCCTGCTTCAAGTTTATGAACACCTGAACATTATCTTTACTCAACTCTAGAGGGAAGAAACTGTCTAGAAAAGTTGTGGCAAACTTCTCCCGCTCTATAGGATCTACTTCAACACCCTTGTCTTCCTTCTACTGCTTAAACCAGGTGTGAGCTACTCCCTATAAGTAATATATAGCAAACTCTACACTCTCAGTCAAAGTGACACCTGTGATGTTTGTCACCTTCTGTACCATATCCAAAAACTCCTGTGGATCATCCTTAGAGTTGGACCTAGAAAACAAAGGGGATTTATCCAAGTAAAATCTCAAATCCTAGCTGCAGCCGTATTTTCTACTGGATTGGCTGGGAAAATAATCTGCTAGTTATTCTGAGCAACTGTAGAATGCGCTCGGGCAGTGAAAGCAACCCTGAACTCAGTGTGAGAAATATGGTCATTCAAAGGGTCTTCTTAAATAGGTAGCAGTACGGGCTGATCCCCGAAGCTTCTTCAGTTGTTTCTTCTGGGAGCCATTGTCTATAAACAAAATAAAGGATAAGTTAGAAATAGAAATTAATTAAAGTTCATGCTCTTTTGTACGACATACATATTACAATAAGGGAAACTTTTCTAATATCATCTTGTAGCCTCTTGTCCATAAGTGTGGTGCGCTTCATACCCATGCATAAGACTCTACTCAACGCGGATTAAACCTTAGGCTCTGATATAAAGTTTTTTTATGACCCAGGGATACCTCCTAGTTGCAACACGATGCTTAAGACCCCAAGTGACCCCAAGCTAACCAATAGACTGGTAATTATTGTGAGCACTAAATAAAAACAAAGTAAAACATATATGAAAAAAATAAACCAATGAGGTATGGTCAATCTGAATACTGAAATATATAAAAAGCATGTCTAAAATAGGTGATAAAAACACTGAAACTAAACTGTCTGTCTGAACAACTAATAATAACTTAAAATTGAATGACTGTCTAACTGTCTGAAAGCCTCTAAGAATCATAAGGAGTTGTTAGGACAAACCCCCAACTAACTCTAACTTACTAAATCATAATGAAATATAGGAATGAATGAAATAACATATCAAATCATCGATAGATGAGGACTTACCACTACTCCTGTAGGGAACTACTAAGCTATTTAAGGATGGTCAGGAAACTGTGCATCCAAACCTATGTTATGGAAAACATAGTGCAAGAGAAAGGTATTCAATCAATACTTTGAATGTACTGGTACATGAGGTAAGGACTAACTGAAATACATGCTAAAACTTAATGTAACTACATGAACATGTAAAATTGAATATGCAAAACCAAGTATTTTATCACACTAACATTATTTTAATAACTGGTGCAGTTTGTACAATTGACTAAATAAATAGTGAAAATTGACTGCTTGGTCTAGAAAAACTAAATGGAAATAGGCTGCTAATACTGACTATGACTTAGGAGCTATCATGTAATCGATATAAACCATGGATCTTACCATATAGTCCAACGTTTGACCCATGTTGGGGAGGGCTATTCCATCTTGCCATTGGAGTGGAACCTAAACTGGAGTGATTACTATACTGAGCCTATTTGGGCAAGGGGAAACACTCTTTATCAAGTCCCAAAATCCTCTAGGGAAACATAGTTTCTAGGAAGTTGTGTACGCTGAACCCATACTTCTCTCTTGGTTCTAAATCCTACTCTCAACATAACACTAGTATTATTAATCATTTAAAATAATGAGGGAGTGTACTGACAATGATCAACTAGGATTTGAAAATAGTAAGTAAACACATAGGTATTGGGTTTTCATAACCCTCCAATACTAAATGTTTTCAAAAACAAATAATGCCCAAACTACAGCTCTCGTAAGAGTGTAAGCGGTCGCTGTCAAATATAGAATCCAACTGGGTTGGGTGTCGAATCCCACAGGGAATACTTGGTCACTAAGTGTTGCAAGTGTTAGTAGATTATTTGTCAAAAATTCTACATAAAGAGGGGATTTAATTGTATCGTGAATTAAGCCTATCATAGTAGCGAATGAACGATGTATTTAGTAAGATTTAATCACGAAGAATAATGAGTTAGGGTTATGTCCACCTTGTAAGTTCTACGTATCTATTAACTATGAGTAATGCAGAATTTAGACATGCATGCACTTATAGAGATTCGTATTCTAATGGTAAATACTAGTGTCTCTCGACTATCCAAGATAATTCACTTTAACTCTCTCAAGCTTAAAGTGTATAACTAACGGTACAAACTCTCCAAAAGGTTAATCCAGTTACGGCATTAACGTGTAAACAGGGGTTGGTAGCCCTGTTTCCTTGTCACACTCTCTTTTCCAAACATGTAACTTTTCACTCGAACAAGTTAATGCTATACTGGCATATTCTATATGTTTGCAACCACAAGAATTCAATTAAAATGAAAAGAGTAATGATATAAGTAGCATACACATCAAGAATTTATAAACTCATAGTAATAGATAGTATATCAAAATGCTTCCATAACCCTAACAGAGAAGTTTTGCTACTCATGATTACAACAGAAACGAAAGTAGACATCATCATCATACCGAAGCTAGAATAATCTCATGAAGTGGTGAGTATAGCGTCAAAAGGGATTTACGTTTCTTGCTCTCTAGCCGTCTCTCAAGTGTAGTGTTTTTCCCTGTCTAAACTTACATAAATTGTCCACAAGTGTCGAATTAATAATAGTGAATGAATGCTGAAAAATTCAGCAAATAAGGTTTTTATAACATCCTTGTCCTACTAAGTTACTGCTGCACCCCTAAGTATTTAAAAATACTTCTTTAGCCCGGGACAACTTTTCCATGCGTCACATTCAGTCCACAAGCTTCCAGAAGCTACCTTCCCTCTTATATGAAGTTTTCCTTTGCTGCCCAAAGGTCCACAAAGTGCTGAAATCTTCATCATTAATACCTAAAAACCTGCTAATCACATAGGTTAGCTCACTTACAGGTAAAAGGGACTAAAAGTGCAGGAATTATATATTTTATCCTCCAAACTTAGCCTAAAATATGGGCAAATTATGGTTCTTAGGGGTATAAATACTCCCATCACCACCCCACACTTAAAGCTTTGTTCGTCCTCGAACAAAATATTACATCTATGCAAACATCTACTTAGACTTTCACAGTAACAGCACAAAATGTTCAACAAGACATGCACGACAATCATTATCAAAGAGTAGTTTTCTTGATCACTACTAGAAAAAATTCAACCTCCAACATAGACTCGTGATTCGTGTCCACAAGTTAAGGCACAAAGAATCATACAAAACTACCCAAAACTCATCAACCATGTGTGTCTCACACAAGATATCACCCATAATCACTCACAAGCATTTTTTGAAACATGGGTAAAAGACTCTCCTTGCTCTCTCTCTCACAAAGAATTCATATGTTGCAACTGATGACCATAGGCTTGCCCTTAGTGTAATGCTGCACTAATATCAGAATGCTAAGCTTAGGATCAACTAGGTCTTTACCGGTTGTAATGTAGGCTATGGGACAGGTAGGATTATTTTGGCCAGAAATAGTCACTATGTTCCCTAAGCGCTTTAATACATCACATTATGTCATTAACACTCTCTTTTAAACAACCCTGTTACCTTTCTTTCATCTACCACCTCTTTGCACCTATTTTGTTATTCAAACATAAACACAACTATTTTTTTATTTAATCATAAACACAACTATATTTTTTTTTTCTATTTCTTTTTCTTTTTCTTTTTTTTTCATATTTTATAAAGCACCTCTATGATAGCCACTCTTTTTCACAACAATTTCAAGTACCAATATACTCTGAGGTTTCACTCTCACCATTTTCCTCTTATTTTATCACATGACTCTACAATTTAAAGTGCTTAGGAATTTGGATCAAATTATGGTCTTGAAAAAAAATGGTTTAGGCTACATATGAGGCTATCAAGGAAAATAGCTAAAGGCTCAAAGGGGGTTAACTAGGATAATGTACACAGGTAGGTAAAAAGAAGGTAAACAATCACAGGCTGCCAAAGAAATGCCTAAATCATCTCCTAAACTCACACTGTTTATTTTGCTTTACACACACACCAGGCAAGTTCTAGCATCAGTCACAATACAGAATATGCTATAACCTCACACACACAAGACACATGGTCAACTTTATTGGGAGCAGTATGGACTCTTGATCCAACAGATGAATGAATCAAGCCATACAACTATCACACAGTGAGTCACACCTAAAGCCTAAATGTCTCAATAGTAATGATTTTAGCACAAACTCTTGTCATAACACCATGCCGCCTATCAGAATAATTTCATGCAAAATCTAAAAATATCTAAAAATTTAACTAACTAATTACTAACTACAACTAAATCAAACAAACAAAAATAAATAAATGTAGGCAAAGAAGTACATCATACAAATACCAGCACCTCACACTTAGACAGGACACACTGCCCTCAGTGGAAAATAAATAAGGAAAACCTCATTAGTCGGACTCCTCCTCTATGTCTGGGGTCATACCCCCTGTATCGGAATCATCATCAGAGTCGTCGTCATTAGAGTTATCCTCCACGTCTGAGTCTGGCATTCATCGATCATCATCAGTCGACACTTCATCAACGAGAGGTTCCTCAAAATGTACCCCTACTCGGCACATAGCCCGCACATGCTCATTCATCGGGTAGTCATAATCCAACTGCTGGAGCTCTGCATCAGTTGGAACACGACCCCCACTCATCATGGTAAACCTCTTCATGCCATATAAATAGCGGAAGAAGCTTTCGTCGCGAGCATGTCTTTCTGCAGTGGTCAGGTTGACACCATGCATAGTTTCAGGATCTTTAACCTTTGTCAGAACAACCTTCTTTGGGTTGTGCGGAAACTTATGATCTGCAGGTTCCTCTTCAATGTGCTCCTTCCTCAATATCGCAGTCAACAAATTGCCAAAGCTGAAATGGGACATCTTGTGTAGCCTAGCCTTACGCATTGACGATCTTATCACCGCACCAGTGTTGATGGGAATATTAGTCATCAGAGCATACACCGAGCATACTCTATCACGTGTGATCTTTGTGTACTGTCCCAGGAATGAGGCAAGAATTGACTATCCTCAATCATATAAGAGCTTCTCTGTTTAGGGAGGCATACAGGAAGGTATTGTACCGACCGATATCTTTGTGATGATTCCAACGTGCCATTGATCTAGTTCCACACAGTGTGTGTCTGATTGTCCTGTACGGAGGTCTGTGATAATGTTCTTTGTACGGTGATGGGTCAACAGATGGAAGACCCAAAAAAGTATTGAAGAACTCCGCATTCAGTTGCAAGACTTGGCCCCGAATCTTCACTTCACTTCTAGTAGTCTTGGGGGACCAATTTGCATAAAACTCTCGCGTTAGATCAAGATTGCATTCTCCCATGTCTCAGAAAATGAAATCAAGATTTAGCGCCATGATTTTAGCCAAAATGCGAGGTTCTTTCTTCGCTAGACTCTCCTTTTGTATCAACTCCACATGAACATATTTTTTTACTTCATTGTTCTTGTACCACTCCTTTCCTTCCTTCTCTAGGACCCACTTTATTCCGAAAGTGTGTCGAGGTATTTGCAGTGAGGAGGATTCAGCTTGTTCTTTTCTTCCCCTTTTCTGACCTTTCTGTGAGGTGGATTTTTCTCTTTTCCTTATCCTCCTTTTGGTGCCATTCTACCTGAGATTAAAATAGATTCATGTTAGCTCATCTCGAAAGATTTAATCGACAAACAAACAATAGTGGCACCACCCCACACTTAATTTGTTGGCACAAACTAATTAAGTGAATGATGTCGAGTACTCAGACTTCATCGACATACATATAGGCGATATGTTCCAACAACACATTTAGCACAGTCATACTTTCATGTCATCTTAACTATCCTTTCTAACTCTATTTCATGTAATCTTGACTATACTTTCATGTGTGGATTAATGCATCTTTTGAACAAGCCTACTACATAGAGATCGTATCAAGTTATGGCATAGAAATAATCACAACATCTCATGCTTGTAGCCAACCATGATTTTTATCTCGATGAACAAGTCATTCAAACATTCAAGCTTTCAAGTTACAAGATTATGTATTAACTTCACAATTTAGACTTCATAAAACTATGACAGTGTATAACAAACAAATACAAGTCAGAACAAAGTCAAGAACACCCACGCGTATTCTTTCACTCAATCTAGATGTATCATGACAAACCAACCATATTCCAATCACCAACACCACTTAAAGATCTAAAATACCATTATAAGCGTAGTATTGTAACAACTACGGAATATAAAAGAATAACTTACTTGGTGGTAGTTCGGAAAGATGATCTTGCAAGACTAAATGAGCAAAAAGAAAAATTTTGAGAGAAATTGGAATGTTGGACGGCGCCTATCTTGAGTAAACAATGAGATTTTGTTCTAATATTAAGGGTCTATTTATAGACCAAGGCTTGGGTCAGGTTTGACCCATGTAAAATCGGGTTAGGAGACCAAAAAGTAAGGTTAGGAGGAGCCTAATGCTTTGCCTATGCTTGGCATAGGAGGCGCATAATGCTTTGCCTAGTTGGGCATAGGCGGCGCCTACGCTATCGCCTAGTTGAGCATAGGCGACGCCTATGCTATAGCATTGTCAATTCAGAGAGCAAAGGCAATGGCATAGGCGGCGCTATTAGCTTTGCCTAGTTGAGCATAGGCGGCGCCTATGCTATAGCATTGTCGATTCAGAGAGCAAAGGCCATAGCATAGGCCTTGCCTAGTCCGTTGCCTCGATTTACATAGGCCTTGCCTTGTCCATTGCCTAGTTTCGCATAGGCATTGCCTTGTCTATTGCTTTTGCTCCTTCATTCCTAACTTACCACCTTTAACATGGCACACTTCCAAATCAAAATATTTGGGTTTAATCCCCTCTTTTGTACACCTTGAACCTACATATAATCAAAAACAACAAAAACAATTAGAAAGATGGGTTGCCTCCCACCAAGCGCCTTAGTTTTGGCCGTGGTTCGACTCTTCTTTTTGGATTTTTCATTTAACAAGAACAAACTTCTAGTAAAAAAAAAGATTAAAAATGATGGGTTGCCTCCGATGTAGCACTTGATTTATTGTCGCGGCACGACATAATTATCTCGATTACTTAGACTTCGTCGAGATAAATGGTGGCCATGCATTTTATCGAGTCAAGAGGACCGATATTTGTCTTCACTCGTTGGCCATTCACCTTAAAGACACCACCATTATTGTCTTCTAACTCTACTACTCCAGACGAGTAGACTTGGCTAATTCTGAACGGACCAGACCATTTAGACTTCAACTTACCTGGAAATAGCTTCAGTCTGGAGTTGAAAAGAAGTACCATATCACCCTTCTGAAAGTTTCATTGGATAATTCACCGATCATGATACTTTTTTATCCGTTCCTTGTTGAGGTCTGATCTTTCATACGCATGTAGCCAGAATTCATCCATCTCATTCAGCTGGTCCAATCTCAGATTAATAGTATCATCCCAATTCAAAATAAGCCGCTTCAATGCCTATAATGCTTTATGTTCAAGATCAATCGGCAAGTGGCAAGCCTTCCCATAAACTTGTTGGTACGGGGACATGCCAATTGGTGTCTTGAACGCAGTCCTATAAGCCCATAAGGCATCGTCCAGCTTCCGAGGCCAATCTTTCCTACTAGCATTTACAGTCTTAGCAAGGATCAGCTTGATCTCCCGATTAGAAATATCTACCTGCCCACTAGTTTATGGGTGGTAAGCTGTGGCTACCTTATTTTGCTTGACCCCATATTTCACCAAAACGGCTCTGAACATCTTGTTGCAAAAGTGTGAGCCTCCATCTCTTATGATGGTACGTGGTACCCCAAAACAAGAGAAGATATTTCTCTTTAAGAATGCTACAACACGCTTACCTTCATTATCAGCCAGCGCTACTGCTTCGACCCATTTGGATACATAATCCACAGCAACTAGGATATATTTCATCCCAAACGAACTCATAAATGGGCCCATGAAATCAATACCCCACACATCAAATAACTCTACTTCAAGAATCTTAGACATGGGCATCTCATGATGCTTTGAAATCGTGCCTTGCCTTTGACACTGATCATCTTCTCACAAAATCATAGGCATCCTTTAATAATGAAGGACAATAATAGCCGCTTTGCAATACCTTCCTGGGTGTCTGATCACCTGCATGGTGACCCCCAACTTGGGAAGCATGGCTTGCTTCCAATATGCTAGGCACTTCCACATGAGATATGCATCACCTAATAACACCATCTGCACATCGTCGAAACAGATATGGTTCATCTCAGAAGTAGTGTTTCACATCATGCGTGAACTTCCTCTTTTGATGAAAAGAGAGATTCTCAGGCATCACATTACTTACCACGTAGTTCGCAAAGTCTGCGTACCACGGTAACTCTTCCACCATCGTGGATAGGATCTCTTCGTCGGGGAATGCATCATCAATCTTAAGATCGGGCTGCGTTATATGCTCATTCTCAAGTCTAGAAAGATGATCAGCTACTTGGTTTTCGCAACCTTTTCTATCTTTTACGTCGAAATCAAATTCTTGCAGCAATAACACCCATCGAATTGGCCTTGGCTTTGCATCCTTATTTTCCATTAAATATCTCAAAGCTGCATGATCTGTATGAACTACCACTTTGGTTCCCAAAAAGTAAGTACGGAACTTTTCAAAAGCATAAACAACCGCTAGAAGCTCTTGTTTCGTGACGGTATAGTTCTTCTAGGCTCCATTCAAGGCCTTGCTTGCATAGTAGATTGGATGAAATAACCTTTCTCTTCTCTGACCAAGTACAGCTCCCAAAGCTACCCCACTTGCATCACATATAACTTCAAACGGTAGAGACCAATCAGGCGCTACAATGATAGGAGCTTCAACTAGCTTCCCTTTGAGGCATTCGAATACCTTCAAGCAATCTTCACCGAAGTCGAATTTTGCATCTTTATCCAAAAGTTTGCAGAACAGACTGGCAATCTTGGAGAAGTCTTTAATAAAGCTTTGATAAAAACCTGCATGACCGAGGAAACTACGAACTCCCTTTACAGAAATTGGAGGTGGTAGTTTCTTGATAATTTCAATCTTAGCTCGATCGACCTCAATTCCTTTTTCAAAAACTTTGTGCCCAAGAACAATACCTTCCTTAACTATAAAGTGGCACTTCTCCTAGTTTAGCACCAAGTTGTATTCAATACATCTCTGCAACGCCATACTCATATTCGTCAAGCACGATTCAAACGACTCACCCACAACTGAAAAATCGTCCATGAACGCCTCCAAGGTGTCTTCAACCATATCAGAAAAATGGATATCATACAACGCTGAAAAGTGGTGGGTGCGTTACATAGCCCAAATGGCGTACGTTTGAAGGCGAACGTACCATATAGGCATGTAAACGTTGTCTTCTCTTGATCTTCGGGAGCAATACAAATCTGATTATAGCCGGAATAACCATCTAAGAAACAAAACCATCCTTTCCCTACAATCGATCAAGCATTTGGTCCATGAATGGAATTGGAAAGTGATCCTTAAGCGTCCACGAATTTAGCTTCTGGTAGTCCATACACACTCTCCATCCTGTGATAGGTCTAAGTGGAATCAGCTCATTTTTTTCGTTTGCAACGATCGTCTTGCCCCCTTTCTTGGGCACACACTGTACCGAACTCACCCATTTACTGTCAGAGATTGGATACACTACCCCTGCATCTAACCACTTAATAATTTCTTTCTTCACCACCTCTTGCATAGGTGGATTCAAACTTCTTTGATGCTCAATGGTGGGTATGCAATTTTCTTCAAGATGAATCTTGTGCATACATATCCCAGGCAGGATACCAATAATATCAACGATAGTCCAACCGATGGCTCTCTTGTATCTACTCAGAACAGAGATGAGAGCTGCAACTTGTTGCTCACCCAAATCAGCTGCCACAATAACCGGAAGTGTGTTTCCACTTCCCAAGAATGCATACTTTAGATGACTGGGTAGCTCCTTCAAGTCTAACATTGGTGGCTCTTCAATGGATGGTTTTGCTGGTGGTGTAGGTCGATTTTTGAGATCAAGGTCCAGCTTCTTGGGAGCATGAGATTACGACCCTATTTCTGTTAGAACATAAATAGTTTCTTCATAATCTTCAACATCCTCACGCTCAACATTCATAAGCACAGCCGCCAATGAATCAACAATAAGCTGATTTTCTACAGATAATTCTTTCTCATCATCATAATAAACATCAGCTACAGAGAACACATTCATATCTTTGGGCTTCTTCATTGATTTGCATACATCAAACCGGACCACTTCGTCATTCATCCGGAATAAAAGCTCATTGGCTCTTAAATCAATAAGCACACTTCCTGTTGCAAGGAAAGGATGCGCCAAGATTATGAAAACTTCAGAGTCCACCTCGCAATCCAAAATAACAAAGTCTACAGGAAAAATGAAGGAAGAAACCTCTACCAATACATCATATAAGATACCAACAGGTCATTTTACCGACCTGTCTGCCATCACGAGCTGCATATTGGTTGGTATAGGATCGCCCAACCCCAACTTTATATAAATAGATAGTGGCATCAAATTGATACTAGCTCCTGAATCGCATAATGCCTTAGCAAAATCCAAAGATCCAACCATGCAAGGAAAAGTAAAAGCACTAGGATCTGCCTTCTTTTGAACTAGTGATCTGGTAGCGATTGCAATGCAATGATGAACATTATCTGTCAACTCATAACTTGCTGCCCGCTTCTTTGTCAAAAGGTCCTTCATGAATTTTTCGTACCCAGGCATCTGTTCCAGTGCCTCTTCCAAAGGAACATTAATAGTCAGCTGCTTCAACATAGTCATAAATTTACTGAACCTGGTATCATCAGCTTTCTTCTTCAGTCTCTGAGAAAAAGGTGGTGGTGGAAGAGGAATAGTTTTCTCCACCGCTTTCTTTTTATCTTGATTCCGATTATCAATATTTTCAGGCTGCAGACGTCTAGGGGTGACGTCATGAACACACTCTTCAGCTTCTTCGGCCTCTTCACATTCTATATCAATAACATTATCTGCTATATCATCAACCACCTGCTTGCCCTTGTATGGATTCTCCAATACCTTACCACTCCTGGTGGTAATAGCCATACATGATCCTTCGTTCCTTGGATTTTGTGCAGTGTCAGTAGGTAGGGTGCCATCTTTTCTTTGATTGAATGTCGCTGAAAGTTGACTCAATTGTTGTCCCAGCTGTTTTATTAAAGTGGAATGCAAGTCAACCAATTGATTTATTGACGAAAAATCATTCTTTACCTCATTTACTCCCATATTGGTTGCCTCCACTCCTTTCAATAGCTTGGCCATCATATCTTCCATTGACATCTTCCCAGAGCCAGATGCCACGACCTCACGGTTTTTGGGAGGAACATACAAACCACTCCTGTCAGTCTTATTCTTCCAACTACCTTGATCACGGTCCTTGTTTCCAGATTTATCATAATAGTTCCGACCATGGTTTCCTTGGGCATTGCCTCGGAAACCCCCCTGATTATTCAAGTAGTTAGCTTCTTCCTCAGAATCGGATTCATCTCTTCCCTGTGACACCACAGCTTTGACTTTTTTGGTCTTTCCTGATAATAAATGCTTGGTAAGAAGATCCATCTGTGTTTTCATGTGCGCTATATCTTGATCACGTTCCTCCTCTCTTCGCCTTTGTTCTGCAGTCATGCCAATAGATACAGTAGAGCTTGCTACCTCAGAATCCCTGGTATGCCAAGCTCTACTCTGCTTTGTCATACGATCTAGCATATCACTTGCCTGAATAAAAGTAAGGTCCATGAATGACCCTCCTGCAACATTATCAACCACTGGCTTAGTCACCGAATTCAAAGACCTGTATAATATCTCCATCAAGTGGACATTGGTCATATGATGATTTAGGCACCGCATAAGCTTCTTCTTGAACCTCTCCCATGTTTCGTGGAGAGCTTTAGTTGGAAGCTATCGAAAATTGCTGATCTCATCTCTCAACTGTGCTCTCTTGGATGACGGAAAGAATCTTTCTAGGAAAGTGTCTTTTAATTGCCTCTAATTAGTAATACAATCAGGTGTTAGCCCATTCAACCATAGAGTTTCCTTCCCAGATAGAGACAACGGAAATAAACGCAGCCGAATCGCATTTTGTCCAGCACCTAGATTGTCGAATGTCTTGCATGTAGAGATAAAATTGATCAGATGCATATTCGGATCATCACCTGCAAGTCCACCAAATAACCCCTTGAGCTGTAATAGTTGAATCATGGTGCTAGTGATATTGAACTTGGCTCCAGGTGCCAAGGGTGGAGGAATAATATCCCCTGTGGCACCAGCCCCATCCAAATCGTCATCATCATCATCAAAAGGAATCTGCACAGCTTGTCATTTAGGCCTCAATCTAGCTTGACGATCTCTTCTGTTCACAGGTGCCGCCACCTCATCAGCATGCCTTGGGTTCAGTAACTCATCACACCTAGGTCCTCATCATCAGGATTTGTTGCTTGCCCTGGGTTATCAATAGTCTATTGATGCACTTGAGCAGCGGCTAATGCAGCTAATCTGGCCTGCTCCTGTTGAGCAGCCCTTCTTTCAATGTCTCGTTGTGCCTCCATCCTCCCAATATGTTGCGGTTCAGGGTTTATGGGTAATAATGGTTGATCCAAACTTCGAGTATTTGGTATGCACTGAACAAAACCTGAATAAAACAAAAACAATAGACTAAAAGTAAAATTCGAGAATCTTTGACCAAAGGGTCTAGTAACTATCACAAACTTAGTCGACAACCGTATTCCTCGGTAACGGCTCCTAAATTTGATAACGCCCAAACTACAACTCTCGTAAGAGTGTAAGCGATCGCTGTCAAATATTGAACCCAACTGGGTTGGGTGTCGAATACCACAGGGAATACTTGGTCACTAAGTATTGCAAGTGTTAGTAGACTGTTGGTCGAAAATTCTACAAAAAGGGGGATTTAATTGTATCGTGAATTAAGACTATCAAAGTAGCAAATGAACGATGTATTTAGTAAGATTTAATCACAGAGAATAATGAGTTAGGGTTATGTCCACCTTGTAAGTTCTACGTATCTATTAACTATGAGTAATGCGGAATTTAGACATGCATGCACTTATAGAGATTCGTATTCTAATGGTAAATCCTAGTGTCTCTCGACCATCCAGGATTATTTCACTTTAACTCTCTCGAGCTTAAAGTGTATAACTAACGGTACAAACTCTCCAAGAGGTTAATCCGGTTAAGGCATTAACATGTAAACAGGGGTTGGTAGCCCTGTTTCCTTGTCACACTCTCTTTTCCAAACATGTAACTTTTCTCTCGAACAAGTTAATACTATACTGGTGTATTCTATATGTTTGCAACCACAAGAATTCAATTAAAACGAAGAGAGTAATGATATAAGTAGCATACACATCAAGAATTCATAAACTCATAGTAATAGATAGTATATCAAAAGGCTTCCATAACCCTAACAGAGAAGTTTTGCTACTCATGATTACAACAGAAACGAAAGTAGACATCATCATCATACCGAAGCTAGAATAATCTCACGAAGGTGGTGAGTATAGCATCAAAAGGGATTGACGTTTCTTGCTCTCTAGCCGTCTCTCAAGTGTAGCGTTTTTCCCTGTCTAAACTTACAGAAATTGTAACGTGAATTGTCCACAAGTGTCGAATGAATAATAGTGAATGAATGCTGAAAAATTCAGCAAATAAGATTTTTATAATATCCTTGTCCTACTAAGTTACTGCTGCACCCCTAAGTATTTAAAAATAATGCTTTAGCCCGGGACAACTTTTCCATGCGTCACATTCAGTCCACAAGCTTCCAGAAGTTGCCTTCCCTCTTATATGAAGTTTTCCTTTACTGCCCAAAGGTCCACAAAGTGCTGAAATCTTCATCATTAATACCTGAAAACCTGCTAATCACATAGGTTAGCTCACTTACAGGAAAAGGAACTAAAAGTGCAGGAATTATATATTTTGTCCTCCAAACTTAGCCTAAAATATGGGCAAATTATGGTTCTTAGGGGTATAAATACTCCCAACATCAAAAACATAATACCAACTTTTAAAATAGTAGTATGAAGTCATAATGCGGAGACCCAAAACATTGTACATTTGAGTACAAAGGCATAATACGTGACTTTGAGCATGAAAATATATTAAACTTAAAGGAATAGCAATTTCTTATCCAAATAATGGAATTCAAGATAAAACATCAAACTTGTAGGTGGAAATATGAATAAATAGAACTCTTATGCTCTTGAGTACCTAGATCACATAATAATGCTATATTTCCAACATATAAGGATTTGGGGATGAAATATATCTTAAAACATGCAAATTTAATTTGAAAAGTCATGCATTTGAGCACAAGGTTGAAAGGTTAACCTTTTTCAAAACCCCATGTACCTTAATAACTAAATTCTTGAAGATTGTTTGAACTTGGGTGTTTGAACTCTTGGGTTCTTAGGGAAAGGAGCTTGGGTTCTTGTTCTTGGGAAGGAGAAGGGTTTTGTGAGATTAATTTTGATATCAAGGGGAAAATAATCCCTTTATGGATGCCCTAAATCATGTTATGGACGAATTGGGTTGAGGGAAAAAGACTTATTTGCCCCTTTATTTCCTTAATGAAAAAGGGTGAACGAACTACCCTATCGCGTTGCGACCCCTACTCTAGTGGAGTGGCCCTCATGGAGAGAACCTTGCTCCAATTAAGCCACCCTTGTACCACTACCCCTTCTACCTATGAAGACACTCTCACGCTACAGGCCTATCATAAGGGCTTGCTGCCGGTTTGATCCAAACACACCTGAATACCCTTCAAAAATCCCGAAACTCCCCGGAGAAACACCTTTAACAACCTTAAACATGAAACAACCCAAAAAACAATGTCTCAGGTTTGGGAAGCCCAAAATAAAATTCATGAAGTATTAGGGGTATTAAAGTGACAAGTCCTCAACACATAGTGAAAATGTCACGCTTTGAACCCTTTGAGCATGCAACTAAGAGCTGCATAAAACTTAGAATATTATGGGGTATTATATAAGGATACAAAGTGAAGTAACAAGGATATTACACTGATACAACTCATCTCTGAAAATAACAAAGAGACTTGTCTATTACATAAGAGGAACGAAAGTAATACTCTAAATGCCAGGAGCTCACCCTATGTCTCTGAACCATAGTTTCTTTGCATGATGCACACAATAATGGTGATAACTCGTACTATGATTTGCAAGCTAAGCAAGTATAGTATGAGTACCAAACACATTGTACACAGTAGGAAATTACCGACTGAGCTCCAATGATAATGTGAATATACATAACATATAAAAAGAAATATAAACTACACCCAAATATCAAATAACTGAATAATAAAGTTACTGAGATAATAATGATGAACTACCCCATTCTAGCCATACTCAAGAACCTCATCACTATACCGTATATCGCTGACTAATATAAGGATAAAGGGAGAAAGAAAGATATATAATAGTATACAAGTCCAAGAAATAAATATACAATATGAATAAATGAAGGAAGGGATATATGGTAATACCATAACTACATATATATATATATATATATATATATATATATCGATAGATAGATAGATAGATATATAGATAGATAGATATACATATTTGTAGATACATACCTAGCAAAGCGAACTTAAGGTATTACCTAGAGCAGTCATACTAGCATTATAAGGTTTCCAAATCATAGTAAAAACTAGTACAAACATAATCATGGCCTCTAACTAAGAGTCTAAGCATGATATGATTATCCATAGTAAAATAACCGTAAAGAAGGGAACTAGAATCATACCTTGAATCCTTGTACAAGATCAATAATCTATCTATCACAAACTAGCCATCTTAATAATAACAAAAATAATAATGCGAGTGGACAGTTAATTTTGACAACCAATACCCAACTGGACCTGCTACTAATCCCCACCACCATATTCCCAAAATGTCTCAATCAGCACACAACACACAATAATCTATACTCATCACTTATACCGATAAAACCCCCATAAGGCTGATAGATACAGGCACATACTGGGGATAGTCAATGTGCATGCAAGGATGAATGCAAATAAGATCCAAAATACCATAACCAATACAAATACAATAAATTATCCCATTGTATATACCTCCATCTCACAGCTCACAAAGGAAGAACCTACGGTGACTACCCTTCTCCGGCACAATAACTCACAAATGAAGAGGTCCCTAGGGGGTTCGAGAGTACCCATATACACCGATCTAGTCTTGATGTCTCATTTTTAGTCATCATAATCATCAATATCATCAACATCATCAACATTATCAACACCATCCACATCATTAACCTTCTTCGTCCAGTATCATAGAGGTGTGTGTGTATATATATATATATAGTAAATGGACGTACTTGAGCCATGGCTAAAAAGAATGTCAATTTATATATCCATTTATTAGGGTAAACTCTGAGACTAAATCATCATGAAAGTGTAGAAAGGGTCAAGAAATCTTCTCACCAAAGTAAATAGTAGTAACAGATGAGCTATCTATTGGATGAAATCAAATAACTAGCAAGACCTATTTTGATTTATTTCAATGAACTAGTTATTTATTTCAACAGATGTCTATATTTATTTGATAATTTCCAATAGATGAGTTATCTATTGCAACAAGTTAGTCATCTGTTGCAACAGATGCCATATCTGTTTGATAATTTACAATAGATGTGTTACCTGTTACAAAATGTTAGTCATATGTTGATTTAATTTAAGCTATTATTATTAATGACTAAATTAATAAGACTAAATTTAAATATGAATTATTAAGTTCAATTACAACTTTATTAATTTTATAGTAATTAATGATCAACTTAGTGTATTTGTCCTAAATAGAGCGATCAATTGACTAATTTGTTGTGAATGATTTATATTAAACCATTAGTACTAATGAGTAAATTGATTTAACTAAAATTAAAGATGAATTATTAAGTTTAATTACAACTTCATTTATTTCATAGTAATTACATGATCAACGAAGTGTATTTGTCCTAAATAGAGTGATCAATTGACTATTTTGATATGAATGATTTATATTAAACCATTGTTAGTAATAACTAAATTGATTTAACTAAAATTTAAAATGAATTATTAAGTTCAATTACAACTTCATTAATTTCATAGTAATTCATGATCAACTAAGTGTATTCGTCCTGAATAGAGTGATCAATTAACTAATTTGATGTGAAAGATTTATATTAACCATTGTTACTGATGACTAGATTGATTCAACTAAAGTCAAAGATGATTATTAAGTTCAATTACAATTTTATTAATTTCATAGTAATTACATGATCAACTAAGTGTATTTGTCTTGAATAGAGTGATCAATTGACTAATTTGATGTGAATGATTTATATTAAATCATTATGAGCAATTACTAAATTGATTTAACTAAAATTAAAGATGAATCATTAAGTTTGATTAAAATTTCATAGTAATTACATGATCAACTAAGTGTATTCGTCCAGAATAGAGTGATCAATGACTAATTATATGTGAATAATTTATATTAAACCATTTTCAGTAATGACTGAATTGATTTTGCTAAAATTAAAGAAGAATTATTAAGTTCAGTTACAATTTCATTAACTATGTAGTAATTATATGATCAACTAAGTGTATTCATCCTGAATAGAGTGATCAATTGATAAATTTGATTTTAATAAATGCAAGCACGTATGAGCCGCACACGATAGTGGTGTCTTTTTTTGGAAGGCACTATTTTTGACCTTCGAAAGACCATTTATTGTTGAGCAACTTCTCTAGAAAGTGGTTCATTATGCCAATTTGCTTCAAAAGTTTGGGAAAAAACTATAATAGTGGCTCTATGCTAAGAAAAACCTCCCAATCCTCAAAGACTAGTAAGTTGCAATCGTAAACATTCATGACTCCCTCATTGAGGAGGATCTCAAGAGCCACAAAATATTTATTCTTCAAGTTCATGACTACAAAAATTCTCTATGCCCCGATCCAATCCATGTAATCTAGAAATGTCCTGTTTCTTCTACAAGAATCAATCATATCTTCATCCCATTCAAACTCAAAAACAAACTCCAGAATTGTTTTGGCACCAGGAGTTGTCGCTTCTTTACTGAATTGGTGTACCTTCCTAAGAAGTTATTGTAGAAGTTGAGGTCCATGATTCTATAACCAAAATCATAATACTCTATTCATTTGAGGTTCCTAGACCTTATGAGACAAATGATTTCATCAACATACTGTGATCTAAGAATTTTTCTTTAAATAATTTAGTAACTTATAAAAAATTGGAACGATATAACAGATACCATATGTTGCAACAGATTGTCCATCTATTTTATAGGTTCTCTAAACCTGTCAATAAATTACCCATATATTTCAACTTATGCAATAGATAGGTAATAGATATCAACAAGCGTACTCTCTAGTGCAACATATAAGTCATCTATTGCATAGCTTCTATGAGCTTGTGTTAATAGATTATCCAATCTACTGCAACTTATTCAGCAGATGGGTAATGTGTTAAAATAGATAACTTAAAATGTAAGAAATAAAATAGATAGAAGGTTATAAAAAGTAAACTTACTATGTCCTCATACCACACCTTCATACTTATCATGTTCTTGAAGTCTTGTGGACCTAATGCATTTATGCTGAATTATTTTGAGGCCCTTTTGGATCTTATGTAAGTCATCAATGTATATCCCCTGTTGGGCTCAACCAACTTGTATATGTCATCAAAGTAGACCTTATTCTAGGATTAACAAACTTAGATAAGTTCACCTTCTTCAGTGGTCCCTGTTCCAGTGCCCTCTTGAACGTTGAAGGGGCTACTTAAATAACTCAACATTGGAAGAATGAGGAGTTGAAATTTTTCTTGATTTAATATTTGAGAGTGCCTTTGTAATTTTATTTTTCTTCATCCTAACCTTCATTGGAGTGAATTGCTCTAGTGAATTCCATGAAGGTATGGCACCTCTCTTGGATGTCAATTCCTTAACAGCAGCAGCCAGAGCATCTATTCATTTAATGAGTTCATAATGTTTATCCATGCATTATTGGTATCTGTAAACTGGGCATGAGATTGAAGAGGGGTCACTTACAGAGGTGAGTCCACCACTATCTTCAGGTAAACTCTAGTTTTAAACAATTTTTTATGAGCATCAACAATATGCTCATCAAAATTCCTGACACTAGTATCAACATAACTAGCTCCAGCATTACTAACTCCACCAGCAATACGATTACCATCTTCACCACTAACACCATCACCACAATCACCACTGCAATCATCACCCAAATCTATTATAGAAAGTCGGTCAACAAGAACCTCAACATGAGGCTCAATAGGAATTAATTGGCCTTCCCTAGGTGGTTTTTTTATATCTCTTTCTCTAGCCAATTCTTTCATTATTAAATCCACCGTTCAGTGTATTTTTTTTATCAATATTTAGAGTAACCAAAGAAGGCATCTCTAACTTTTGATAAGTAGTTACAAACCATGGATGCATAAGCTTTAAATAAAAGTAAATATGTTTAAATCAAATAATAATTTGTAATAAATTGGTAATTTGTTAACATAGAGAACCTATGCAATAGAGGAGTAATATATTGCAACAGATTACTCATCTATTGCAGTAGATTACCCATCTGTTGCATACGTTGCAGTGATGGGTCATCTATTAACACAGATTCATAGAACTAAAGCAATATATGGGTAATCTGTTGTACTAGTCTTAGTAGATAGGTAATCTACAGAGGTAAGTTGCAACAGATGACCTATATATTACAATGTCTTAACTTGAGCAAAATTATTCTACTTGAAAAAGACTTATTGCATCATTAGGAGGGTTGAAGAGATAAAGGGGATTTATTTTTGGGTCATTCTTAGGTAACAACCACATAAGGATCCTTGGATGAGAAACCTCATCCGAGTAGTCCTTGACTTGATGTCGGAGGTGAGGAATGTCTTTAAATGCCCAAGCCTAAAAATGTTAACATGATGCAAACGAAAAAAGTCAGAATAATTATTCATGATAAATAAATTAAAGAGTAATGAAATAGAAATAAAATTTACCATGAAAGTCCAAGGAAAGCCGTATAAGTTGATTGTATTTGGGGATAACCTTGTCAATAAATATATGATAGTCATAAAATATCTTTCAAATCCCCATGGATAACTATTGAATTTATCCAAATACTGAGAAAGCACCAAAAATTTAGGTTCTATGACTTTGTTGATGTCTTTAGCTCATATAATAGAATACACAAACTAAATTAAGCACAATTTCTCCTTGTAATTCTTTGGAATATTTTTATGTAGGAGATTAGCTAACAACCCCTTGGCTTTGTAGCTATGTCAAACAATGACCAACAACTCATCTATTTTTTTGTTTCCTTTGTTAATTTTGGTGGGTGGTGGGTTGGTCAATGTGTTACCTTTCTTTGATGGTGGTTTCAATGTACTGGTTGCATTTGAATTATTTATGGGTGTTACTTTGGGAAGAGGTTCTAATGGATAATGTCATTTGAAGCTAGTCACTATGGAAAACTCTTTCATGCCAAAACAAACTAGCATGCCATAGTAGTTTATCCATATTTTATCCATCTTTTTTCCTCCTCGTTCAAACCTTCATCATCACCCTTGTACTTGATCCTACGCTTGAGAAGACCATATATCATGGTAATTTGAAAGCATGCACAATTGGCCTCTAGTAGATCAAGAAAACATCCAAAGCAGTTGGACTTACAAAATTTCTCTAATTTTCCGTCCCTCAAAATCCTTCTAAAAGTATCAAAATAATTCCCCATGAGATATTTAACTAAAAAATCACCAATTAAATTTGCAAGGTTATCTATCAGTTTCTCAACTTAAAACTTGTCAATACTAAAAGTTTTGACAAGATCATGCTAGAATTTTGATCTAAGTTCACATACAATCGATGATGCATTATCATCATCTTTATTATATTTCTTGTTCTTTTTTTCAGATCCATCTTCTTTCTTATCTTTTCCTACCTTATTTTTTCCCCTTCTTCCTCACTTTACTTTCTCTTCATCTTCATCTGCCTCCTGATCTTCTACATCCTCATTATCTTCATCATCTTCCTCACTTTTATTTTCATCACCACCCTATACCGACTCTTCTTCACCTCTTTCAACATCCTTTATACATCATCTCTTTCCATAGTTTCATTATGTATAGAAGGTTTGCCTTTATTATTTCTGAAAGAGCTTGTTTAGCAAGCTTCTACGAACTTATCTGTACTTTAGCCTTTTTGGTTGGTTGGTTAAAAATTGATCCATTTTCACTTTTTTTTTTCTTTTGGGAGACATATTTTATCAACAAGTAAGAGAAAAACAAATAAATATTACAATTGATCTGTGCATCATTTAAACAAAGTTATCAGAAAATTTAATAAATACAATATAAATATTTTCCAATAGATGATCCATCTGTTGCAACAGATGACCCATTTGTTGCAATAGATGAGTCATTTGTTCAAAGAAATCAAAATAATGTTGCTACTAGTTTAATTTCTTCTAATAGATAACCAATTTATTGCAGTAGTTGGGCCATCTCTTGGAAGAGTTGTTTTGATTTATTCCAATAGATGAGCCATCTATTGAACATATGGGGCATCTGTTGGAATAATTCATACCTGTTAACCAATAGATGAGCCATCTATTGCAACAGATGGATCATCTATGGGAAGAACTCAAACCAGTAACAAGACCTGTTTTGATTCTTCCAACAAATGACCCATCTGTTTTAACAAATGGGTCATCTATTTGAAGAAATTAAAATAGGTCTTCTAACATATTACATATCTATCGGGCATTACACCCCCAAAACCACCAAAATCAACATCACCAATAATACGAACAGTAAGAACAACACCAATAATATCAACAACATCAACAAAATATAAAAGAAACACAAACAAACAAACAAACAAACAAAATAACACTGATAACACCAATAGTACCAAAAACACCAATAACACCCATATTACCAACAACACCCCGCCAGCAACACCAACCAAAAAATAATACCGTTAACATTCACACACCATACAAAATAATGCCAAGTGAAGTAGTGAAGTGAAGTGAGGATTCAATACAACAACACAAATAAGACAAAATTATCAATCTCCAAAAAAGGTCAAAATTCAAGTTTGTGCAATTTTTACAACAACAACAAGAAGAAGAAATAATATTTCCCTTAGAAACAAAAGAACAACAACGACAAAAACTATGGTTTTGTTTGGTTCTTCTTACCTTTTTAGCATCAAAACTCAAAATTGGAAACCCATTCTTGAAGATAATGCACTAAAGTTCTTCTTTTTCATCATTAATTAAAATCTCTAATTTTTCAAAAAAAAAAAATAATAAATATCAAACTCTTACCTGAAAAGAGAGAAAATGATGGATACAAGGAAGAAGAAAGTCAAAAATCATAATTAATATGGTCAAAATAGGAACAAAATCAATCAATTATGAAGGGTTTGAGCAATCTGTTGGAACAAGGTTGAGTAGTTAAGATGAAAGAAAAGATGAAATGGTTTTTGAGATTTCTTAAAAATAAATGATTGGGTACCCCTTGTATGTGCATTAATTAGGGGGTTGATTTGTATTTTGAAAAAGAATAACAAGCTTTGAAAATGTTAATTTGGTCCCAATTATCTTATCTTAATTAATCTTTTCAAAGAGATTTTGATTTTGACCTTTCTCTTCGGTCAAAACTAATTAAATTTAATTTAATTTGATGTGAAACTGATTTATATTAAATTAATGTTAGTAATAAATAAGATTAAATTCACTAAAACTATATTTCATTTTCTTAACCAATAAAAAAACTTAAACAATTGCAACTTTAATAATTTCTTCCAACATACGAGCTATCTGTTGCAACAAATGAGTCATCTCTTTGAAGAAATTAATATAGGTCTCAACAAATAGTCCATCGATTGCAATAGGTAGGTCATTTGTGGGAAGAGATATTTTGATTTATTCCAATGGATGCCTCATCTGTTGTAATAGATGGCCCATTTGTGGGAAGAAATCAAAATAGCTCTTCCAATAGATAACCCACTTATTTTAATAGATGAGTCATTTGTTAGAAGAAATCAAAATAGTCTTGCTACTGGTTTAATTACTTCCAACAAACGGATCATTTGTTGTAATAGATGCCTATATTTATTTTATAATTTTCAGTCTGCTGTAATAGATGATCCATCTATTACAACATATGTCTTTATCAATTTGGTAATTTCTAATAGATTACACATTCGTTGTAATATATAATGCATCTGTTGCAACATATAATGCATCTTTTGCAATATTTGAATTTAGTAATCCATTGCAATGAATAAGTTCAAATCTAAGGATAAAATAGAATTCATGAGAAAATAGTTATTCATCAATTAAAATAAAATTGACAAAAAAATAAATTGAAGCCTTCACAAATTACATTAAATTATCTACAAATAAATAAAATATAAAATTACATGGGCACATGTAATAAACATTTACAATTTAAGTTTCAAAATCAATATTTACAGAATCAAGACGGAGAGGTCTTCATATTGACTAGTTGCGCTTCATTTGGTGGTATGAAATTCGGCTTTGGTCGTGGTGGATCTTCATTGTCTCTTACGTACCCTTTTTCAGCCTTCACACTTTCATACTTCCATAAAAGTATAGCATACCTTTTATGGAGTAATTCAGCATCAAATCTATCATTTGATGCTTGTAATTCATCGCTCAAATACTCAACGTAAGAGGCAAGATAATACCATAATCCCTACATTTTTAAAATTCAGATAATACATATCTAATTAATGTAAGTGTTGCAAAATTTATGAAAATAAATCATGATAAGTACTTATAGGCTACCTAAGGATTGTTGAGCAATTCCTTCAACATATTCTGCATCAAATGGATTACCCTATAGAAAATGACTATCACCCATTTTATCTTAGTATGTTTCAATCATAAATCAATTGGTATGAGTTTTTTAATCCAAAAAGCCACTTAATTAAAGATAAGTAGGAAAATTATGACCATATTTTGTATCTTAGACGATGGGTCAGAACATGTTTTTACTGACATTGATTCATAAACTCGAATGCTCTGCTCTTTTAGAACAACAACAATCAACACTCAATAGAACTCATCATCATAATTGACTGGGATGTACAAGGTAGGACAACTGAAATGTCAAAACCTTTGATGATGTTACTTAAATCTTCCTCATTTTGAGAAAATTCCAGATATTTTTTATGATACCTTTCGTAGGTCTTATCGATGTATACTTTGAACAAACAGTTGATTGTCGTGTATCTATATTATTGTTGTGTTTTCATCTTGACCTTCTGTTAGAGGTAGTAAAATATGACATCGATGTGTTGCACATATTATCAAATATTACAATTAAGTAAAAGTAAAATTATTTAACAGATACAATTTAACAACAATGGACATTAAATATAATATTAATAGTAATATAAATGATATTTAAACCTTATCATTCCAGTAAGTGTTTGGTTATGACATTAAATATAACCAATTCTTCATTATGGGATGTGTAACAACAAAGTTTGACATATAAGATTCAAGATCCAATTGCTTTAATTTGTAGTGGTCGTCCTTTTGTTTTCAAAATGATTTATATGTGTTAAAATCAGAATTTTTATGAATGAAGACTCTTAAGAAGAAGAAGTTTATGAATAAGAATTTTTAAAAATGATTTATGTTGTTACATACTTGTTGTCATGAAACTGTAACAACCCATCGGCAATCCATTCTGCATAAGTACTGACAACTGTGTTGGAGCCTCATCCAATATGTTGAAGCCTTCAAGTGGATAATTCAAAAGTTTATCCGAACTTTCATCCACACTTTCATCTGCACTAACAAACTTTACGTTTTTTTTCCTCTTTGGAAACAGTTGGTAGATTATCGACTGTGATAGTATTGTGTTCAGGAGTAGCACGCACTTTGACATCTAACTAAAAATTTAGAATTATTGATGCTTATAACAAATATACAAATAAAATAAAATATAAAATGTTACATAAAGTTATGCAACAGGTGGGTAATATGATGTAACAGATTACCCTTCTGTTGCAACAAATATGTAGTCTATTGGAACAATGATAAATAGTCATCTTTTTTGGCTTTT
Source organism: Capsicum baccatum var. pendulum (assembly GCA_030864225.1). Classification (NCBI taxonomy): domain Eukaryota; kingdom Viridiplantae; phylum Streptophyta; class Magnoliopsida; order Solanales; family Solanaceae; genus Capsicum; species Capsicum baccatum. The sequence continues at coordinate 194,885,253 of CM061560.1, forward strand.
ATTTCTCTCTTGTGGCCCTTGTACATTGCTCAATAGTCCAAGAAAGAGGAGTTGCAATTTTTCTTTTCGATACTTGATAGTACCCTGGAAATTGCTTTCTTTCTCATCTTAGCCTGAACCTCTAAGGGAGTGAAAGGATCTGAAATCCTCTTTGATGGAATGTTAGCCCTCTTAGATGTCAATTCATCTATAGTAGTAGTTAATGACTTAATAGAATTAATCACTCTATTATGCTTTTCTTGCACTCTTGACTTTTGAATGTACAACATAAGCTAGGAGGGGAAAGATCTCCAAATGATTGGCTACCCTTTCTGTGTGAGAAATCTATAGTATTCCAATTTTAAGAAGGCATATATTGACCACTAAAATCAGTAAAACCAATATGATCATAATCATGATCATTTCTTGTTTCAAAACACTGCATGAGGAGCATCAACGAACTTATCAACGCTACCAAGCCCAATAGTAGCACCATCACCACTACCACCATCAAAAGTAACTTCATCACCACCATCACCACCAACAACAACTCTATCACCACCAGTAGCACTAGCAACAACAACATCATTAAGTATAAGCCCACCTTCCCAAAGTACTTTTGTATAGTTATTGCTCTAACCAATTCTCTTTTATTCGATCAACTACCTTAGGGTCCGCTAAAGTTTGCACAGACTATAAAGTAATAAAAAATGACATCTTCAACTCTCGATTAGTCGGAACAAGCTACGGATGCACAATCTAAAATTAATCAGTACATATATTAGAATGATGATTAAATCATTTGAATAAATTATTAATTAAAATAAAAACTTAATTAAAATTAGACTTATTTCTTCCTTGGGGGAGTTTAAAATATCAAGAAATTTTATTTTTTTAATCATTTTTGACCGACAACTATCTTAGGATTCTTGGATATGAAACTTCTTTTTCATAGTTCATATGCTATCTGAGATAAGAAATTACTTCAAATGCCCAAGCCTATAATATAAAATTATGCCAATAAATCAAAAGAAATATTCAATAAAAAATAAATGAAACATAAAAAATAAAATAATTACCATGAAAGCCCATAGAAATCCATATATGTTGACTATCTTTGGCATTAACAGAGTCAACAAATATTTGACATTCTTTTTGAAGCTTTCATGATCCCAAGGGTAGCTATTAAATGCCTCAAGATCCTTGGAGATCTTTATTAAATCAAGTGGTATATTATTGTTAATGTCTCTTGCCCAAAGGATATTATGTACAAACCAAACCAAGCATAATGACTGGTTGTGCTTTTTTAAAAATCTTTTGTCTTTCAACTCTTCTATCAAATTTAAGTTTTTGAAGCTTGGACCAATAAAGGACAATAATTCATCACCATCTCTTGACGTGCATTTTGGTATGTGGGGTAATTTTTTGTGGTACAATAGGTATATGTTGAGAAGGAGGATAACATTTTAGTCCAGTAACTATGGCAAACTTCTTTCAACAGAAACAAATTGGCATGCCATAGTAATTTATCTACACTTCATCCACCTTATCTATATTTTCATATATAAACCTACATTGAGGACACCATACACCATGTTTATTTGGGAAATGAGCATTATTGTCTTCCGACAAATCAAGTATTTTCCAAAGCAGTTGTCCCTGAAATAATCATCCATTTTTTGTTCTCGAAGTTTTTTTTCGAAGGTATCAACAAATTTTCCCATGGTTGACTTTACCACACAATCACTAATTAAAATCTGTGGCACCATCACACTGCATTCTCACTGGAAAACTAACAATACTGAAGGTTTTGACAAACACTTCAGTGGAAGGGCTATTAGCATCAATATTAGCATTTGGATCATGTTAACTTTAGAACTAAATTCAACATCTCTTTTGAAACCTTCCTCTTACTTATGTTTTTTTTTCTTGTGCTTCTGATTGAGATATCTCTTGTACAACAACACCAGAACATTATGTATATTTATAAATACAACCACTCTCAACAGTAACACAACACACTTCAAAATTCAAGTTCATTATTTTTGGAACAATGTTCAAGAACAAGAACTACCATAACAAAAAAAATCATATTTCACAAATTAAGGTACTACAACACCCTCAAAATTTTGAGCATTTTATTTTTGGACCTCCCGTGTTCAAAACGTCAAATTTTGACTTAAATGGTGTTTAAGAACATAAATAGAGTGTCCTAGGTCAATTTTGGAATTTTTGGATGGGGCTTAGGGTGATTTCGAACCATGGAAGCAGTGCGACTCTACGATATCCCCGTGTCATCGAGGCTGAATTTTGTAATAGGCAGTGTGTCACAGAGGATGCAGACCGAATAGGCCGCGTGTTATGGAGGCTGCTCTCTATGATAGGCAGCGTGACACAGAGGTTAGCTTATGCGATAGGTAGCTATCATGACCTGAACCAGGATCTGCCCGTGATGGGTATCTCAAGTCCACCGAGGACCGGGGATCGAGGACCACCCCCTTTGCCTAACAACACAGAACATAACACACCTAGCAGCAGCTGAATTTTGAACATATAATAAGACAGAAAGATGATAAAAATTAAGGATGACTAAGAGCTTCAACATCAATACCCAACAACAGTAATATCCACAAAGTCTCTAAAAATTTGAAAAACAACCTTGGTTAGGACATACCCCGATTCTGATAATGACAATGATAATGTTAATGTGAATGCTTCAATTCCAATTTATGAAAAAAATTGATAAAATGAACAGTATTTCAAATAATGGAAGTTCACTACTTCACCATCAATGATCGACAAACCAAGATGATCCACCTAAGACTGCATAGAAAAAGTAGAAATATCTCCAGTGCCTGCATAACAAGGGGATACAACATTTGGGGATGGTTAGTGGGTTGAGCACTAGCATAAATCTCAAGGACAAGGGAAAATATAATGCCAAGATCCACATTTCAAAATCATTCAGATCCTATGCAAATAATCATATACATATACCATATCATACCGGGATAGGAAACAAGGTTTAACACGAAGTAAAATATTATCCTGGTCTATGTAGCTTGACCGCCATAACAGGTAACGACGGGTTATATGGGATGAAATCCCTCTGCTAAAAGAGACCCAGTGCATGTTAGCCATATGAACCAGAGGTATCAAGAAAGACCAGAAATGCCCCGACCCCATGTCAGTCTAAGATACAAATATATAAATAATGTAAACTATGTACATAGGTCATCAAGACCAAACTTCACGTCGGCAAATATGAGTTTCTAATATAAGTCATCCAAGGCCCACACCTTTTAGCTTTTTGTACATAACCCCCACTAAGCCCAATTCAAAGCAAGTTTCATATAACCCATTTATTACCAATGAACCAACAGTTAAGGCACACTATTGGTAATGTCATACCCATACAATTGCAAGCTTATCTATATGCTATAACAATCACATTAACTTGGGGAAATGCCTCGACCCCCTTTATTCATTAAATTAAACATAGCCAACAAGGCCTTCTAAATCCATGTTCATTACTTAACCATTTCTGAAATTCAATAAAATAGGTAAGTCAAACAAGAGACAATTTCACAATTCAAAACTATTTACACAAGTGGGTTGAGGGAACACAATTATTCAAAACCAATTTCACTTTCAAAATATCAATTTGGGGGAATACCTTGACCCCCATTCCATTTTCCACGCCTATTCTCACCATTGGTACAAAAAATTTAATTAAAACCATGAAAAACTCATAGAAATCATAGGAAAGCAATTCAAAGATCAATCATTCCAAAACCCTCAACCACATCAAAACCCACATTCAAAGCCATACAATTAAACAATGTAAAACACTTGCTTTTTATAAAATAAGAATTGGGAAAAATGAATACGCCTGAAATACCAAAATTTATGGAGAGAAATCTATACTTGAGCCTTTAGATGACCAAATTCTTAGAAACCCTAAGTATCTTGACCTTGGAGAGTTTAGAGAAAGAGAGTGTATTTTGATTGTATTATGAATGAGAAATAACCCCTTGACAGTGTCTAACTCGTAAGGTGCCTTTCATAGTCTGGAAAGTGTCCATAATCACCAACACTAACTTGGCTACGAATCGTACCATATGACTCACACTCAAACATTACGACTCACATTTTCCATTCGTTGTCAAAGCAAAAATAATTGGTCATCATACTAGTTAGGCTACAAAAGACACCATATGACTCGTGTTCAGCCTCTATGACTCGTAAACCTCTAGTTGTAGTCATAGAAAAACTCCAGGCCAACTTACTCGCCATGCTACTATTGGGTTCTTAAGACCCGTCAAGACTCCCTGCAACTCATATGGAGAGTCGTAGTCTGGGCAGTGAGGATAAAATATCAAAAAATTTTAGGGTGCAAACCAGGGTGTTACATTCTCCCCCTACTCCACCTTAGGATCATTCATCCCTAAATGATGAGATAAGGTATTTATTAGCACAAGTTAATAAAGAAAAACATCCACACTTACCTTTAACAAAGATGTTAAGGAAATTACAATTTCCTTTAACAAAGTCAGAAAACAAGGATGTTAATGAATACACATTCCTTATGCACGATTACCTGAAGCGGGTAACAAGAACAGATATTGGGACTTTGTGTCCTCTTTGTCTTCCAACTAGATTTTTAAAATTTTTGGTTCCTCCATAAAACCTTTACCGAAGCCACGTACTTCAGTCACAACTGACAGACTTGTCGATCTAAAATCTCAATCGAGACTTCCTTATAAGATAAAAATTCTGAGACACCAACACTCTTCAAAGGAACAACCAAGGAAGGATCACCCACACACTTTTTCAACATTGACACAAAAAAGGCCGGATGGATAGATCCCAAAATCAAAGAAAAATCTAACTCATAATCCACCTTGCCCACTCACATCTAAATACAATATGGATCAACATAATAGGGACTGAGTTTTTCTTTCTTTCTAAACCGCATCACTCTCTTCATCCGCACAGGACTTTTGGCAACTTTGAGAGGTTTTAAGCTTATCTTGAATCACCATTACCTTCTCCATAGCTTGGTGAACTATGTCAGGACCATATAACCTAATATCACCAAACTCAAACCACTCAATAGGAACCTACACCTCCTATGATACAAGGCCTCAAAAGGAGCCATCCCAAAACTAGAGTGGTAACTATTATTATATGCAAACTCTATGAGAGACGAATGGTCAACCCAACTATCACCAAAATCAATCACATAAGACCTTATCATATCATTCAAAGTTTGTATCATCCTCTCTACCCATCCATTCATTTGAGGGCAGAAATCAGTGCTAACGTTCACCTTAGTTCCCAAATCTCTTTGAAAGAAATGGTAAAAATGAGATGAAAACAAAGTACCTCGATTAGATATGATAAAAACTGGAGCACCATGCAACTTCATGATCTCTTGAATGAAGATCTTAGCATAATCCTTTGTTGAATAGTTAGTCTTTATCAGTAGAATATGGGTAAACTTGATCATCCTATCCATAATGACCCAAATCGAATCAAACTGATGGCGAGACTGTAGAAGAACAATAACGAAATCCATATTAATCACTTCTCATTTCCACATGGACAACTCAATTTCTCAAGAAAAATCACCAGGCCTCAAGTGCTCAACCTTCACTTTTTGACAAATCATGGAATTTACCACAAAATTGGCCACGTGTCTCTTTATGTTATTCCACTAATAGATCTATGTCAAATCATGGTACATCTTTATCAAACCTGGATGAACAGTGTATATCGACTCATGATCCTCAACCAAGATTCTCTGTCGTAGCCCATATACATCGAGAACACATAATCTACCTTAATACTGCAAGATACCATCACCGCTAATCTCAAAAGTCATCACCTTCTGGTGACCCACATAATCCTTGATCTACATCAGAATAGGGTCTAAGACTTGTTTCTCCTTTACCTCAGCACCAAAAGATGACTTCACTACCTGTTGCACAATTACACCACAATCCTCAGAATCTAAGAGACGAAATCCAAGATTAGCCCAACGGTGAATATCATTCACTAAAACTCACTTCTTCTCATCAACGTAGGATAAAGTCCCCATGGATAACCTGCTAAGATAATTAGAAATCATATTAGCTTTACCTGGATGATAATGAAGACTCGTGTCATAGTCTTAGAGAAACTCAAGCTATCTCATCTGCCTAAGATTAGCTCCTTCTGGTTAACACATACTAAAAATGGTAATGCTCTAAGAAAATATCAATATGAACCCCTTACAAATAGTGATGTCAAATCATCAAAGCAAAGACCACGGCTAACAATTCCAAATCATGCATCAGATAATTCTTCTCATGCACCTTCAACTGCCTAGAAGCTATTCCAACCATCCTACCATGCTAAATTAACACATAACCCAGTCCCACTCGGGACACATCACAATAAATAATGAAACCATCGGTACCTCGGGTAGAGTTAAAATTGGAGCTGAAGTCAACTTAAAGTTCAACTTCTCAAAACTACCCTCATAAGCATTATACCATATAAACTTTACCTTTTTCTGAGTCAGCTTGGTCAATTAGGATACAATGGAAGAGAAACATTCCACAAACCTTCTATAATAAATGGCAAACCCAAAATGCTTTAAATATCAGTTGGAGTCGTAGGTCTTGGCCATTTCTTAACCACCATAAATTTTTATAGATCTAACATGATCCCTTCACTCGAAACAACATAGCCCAGATAGGTCACAACATTAAACAAAAACTCACACTTTAATAATTTTGCATAAACTGTTGATTCTTAAGGGACTGCAACACTATGCAAAGGTGATCATCATGATCTGCCTCACACTTAGAATAACCCAAAATCATAACTAAACATTAAACCTAGTTCATAAGATCCATCAATGTCGTCGGGGTGTTAGATAAACCAAAGGACATCACCAAAAACTTAAAATGACCATAACGGGTTTTGAAAGCAGTCTTAGGGTATCCACCTCCTTAATATTCAACTAATTGTACTAGATCAAAGATCATTCTTACAAAAGTACTTAGAAGACTAAAGTTGGTCAAAGAGATCATAAATCTATGGAATCCGATACCTATTCTTCATGGTTACCTTATTCAATTGAAGGTAATCTATACACATCAAAAGGTACCCATCCTTTTTACGCATGAAGAGAACCGGAGCACCCTAGAGTGAAACACTAGGGCGGATAAAACCCTTATCTAGAAGATCTTTTAACTACTCCTTATGTACTTTCAACTTAGTCGGAGACATTCTATAGGGAGGTAGAGAGATAGACTGAGTTTTCAAAAGAAGATTAATCCTAAAATTAATTTCCCTATTTGAAGGAATACTGAGAAAATTACCGGGAAATACTTCAAGAAACTCACAGACCATAGAGACAGATTGCAAAGAAGGACCCTCCAAGTTAGAATCTTTAACATGTACTAAATGGTATAGAAACCCTTTGGAAATCGATTTTTGGGCTCTAAGATAAGATATAAGCCTTACCTTAGGCACTAGGTAACTATCTTCCACTCAATCACTAGCTCATTCAGGAATTGGAAACTGACCTTTCGGGTTTGACAATCATGAGATGCATAGAATGAGTACAACCAATACATCCCGAAAATCACATCAGAGTCTAACATGTCTAATTTAATCAAGTCCACTAACGTCTCCATACCACAAGTAGACACCACACAACCCTTATAGAATCTTTTAGCCCCAAGATATTCACCAACTGGCGTAGACACAGAAAAAGGATAAGGAATACACTCAGTATCAAAACCTAAATGGATAACCATATAAGGGATCATATATGAAAGAGTGGGTTTGGGATCAAGAAAATAATATATATCACGAGAGAAGATTTTTATCATACCAGTAAAAACATTAGGAGATGCCTCAGAATCCTGATGAGTAGCAAGAGCATATAGACAATATCGACCAGTACCAGAGCTAGAAGTAGCACCTTTCGGTGCAGGAGTTAAAAAAGCAACAACCCAGACCTTATTATCCCCAGTAGCAATATCTTCTAAAGGAAAATTCCTCTTTATATGGCTAGGCTAGCCACATCTAACATACTTATTCCTATCATCATCACTAAACACATGGTGCAACTGTCTATAAAATCTATAATAAGGATATGATGAAGCTAATTTGGCTCTACTGTCCTTAGATTAGGCACGTTGTGTTTTAAACCCGTTGTTGCTCTAGAAGAGGTAATCACCGAAATGCTTAGGATATCGGTCACTAGCCATAGATTAAGAACCAGAACTCCCCCACTTCTATATAGACCACTTCCTTCCATCTCTACCACTATTTTGTTAACCTTTACCCTAATTTGAATATCAAAACTTCTTACTCTAGTTCTCCTTAATTTCTGCCTAATTTTTCTTTTCCTCCTCGACCTGTTTTATATACACCATAAGTCAAGAGATATCCATTTCATTGTTTAGCAAGGCGACCTTACACTCCAACACCAAGTCTCGGGATAATACCAAAGCGAAACTCCTCATCTTATCCCTCATACTAGACACTATCTCAGGGGCATAATGGGACAACCAATATAAGTTCAAGGAATACTCTTTCATAGTTATTTTTACTTGCTTTAAATTCACACACTTCTCTTTTTTTGCCTTTCTCAACTCCTGAGAGAAGAAACAATCGAAAAATACCATAGAAATTCTCCCATAAAGCCAAATCTATATTATCTCCCCTAGACTGGTCCTACTTCTTATACCACAGATATGTCACATCCTTCAGCTGGTAAGCAGCAAATTCGATACCCTCATAGTTAGAAGTATGCATCACTTGGAAAATCTTCTCTATCTCATCTATGAACCCTTGAGGATCTTCCTTAACCTTAGAGTCAGTAAAGTAAAGAGGATTAAGCCTTATAAACTGGCCAACATAAGTGGCCTTAAAAGAACTCATAGCAGAACCAGCAGGACTCGACTAATGTAACTGAGATGTCACCAACTAGGTTAATAAATGAATAGAATGGCAAAAATTATAATTGAGCTTGAGTGTTACCTATGGGAGAAGGATCAGTGGGGATTGGTGGAACTCTACAACGAAAATCAAAAGTAGATACCTTAGATCGGGTCTGAACTTCATGAGTAGGATGAGCACCGTCCACATTACCAGAAATTGGACCTATGGCAATAGCCCTTTTGGCGACGGTTTCAAAAGTGTCGCGATAAATGGTCTATTGCAATTGTTCTAACCGTTCCAAATAAAATTATTGTAGTAGTTCTATAACCATTAATATTGATTGATAATCATTTCAATAGGGTGGCCTATAGCAACGGTTACTTGAACTATTTCCATAAAGTCACCTATGATAACACTTTAATGGAAAAAAGCTATTGCAACAATTTTCACTTTTTCCCTCTCTATTTTTTCACAAAATCTGCCAAAATTAAGAAAAAATATAACAATATATTTTAAAAATATATAAGAAAAGTATTCTCAATTCATTCTCACTCTCCCATTGCCGACAAAAACCAACTAGTCACTCTCCATTATGGAAAAACACCAACTACGACAACTTACTGTGAGCCAACTGCCGCTCCGACTACCGCTCCAATTTACAATAACTTAATTTATGTAGACAGAGAACATACGTGGGTTGCACACGGTCGATTCCTAAATCTATTGCTTAATAGTAAGTTGTTGCTTGCATGATTGATTAATTGCATTCATATATCAGATTTTAAAAAATAATTACCCCTTTTGTAGAATTTGTACAACAAATTCATGTTAATTAATAAAATTAATTTATATATATATTGGTTACATTTTGTTTATGGTTATCGATTTAGTATTTTGGGAATTTGCAGGTAGCTGAAAAGCCTAGCATTGCTTTGTCAATTGCCTCATTTTATCTACTGCTCAAGTATGCTTTTTTTTCTTTCTTGGTCATTTTTTGAATCTTGTTTTTTTTTTTTGTGAAAATTTATGTTGTTCTTGATTTTTTTTTGTTTCTGATGTGCCTTTTATTTATAAAGAAATGTATTTTTTACAATTGTTGCATGGTTTTAAGTTATTGGATATAGTAGCTGAGTTAGGATTTTCACTAGGGGTTAAAAATATGAAGATAAAACATACGAATTCATCGAAAGGGTGTTTCACATCACCAATTTATGTTGTTCTTTGTTCAGTTTTATTTCTTATATGAACTTTTGTTTATAAAGAAATGCTTTTTACACTTGTTGTATGGTTGTAAGTTGTTGGATATAGTGGCCAAGCTAGAATTTTAATTAACGGGTTCAAACTATGAAGAAGTAAACATGTTAAGTCATCGAAAAGGGGTTCAACATTACTAATTTTATATTTTTCTTTGTTCTATTTTGTTTCTTATGTGACTTTTGTTTATGAAGGAAATTTTTTAATACAGTTGTATTGTTTGAAATATCTGCTGCTGTAATATGTATTTGTGTCTAATTTATATGTCTAACTGATGTGGGTTGAGCTAAAGTAAATACATTAGATAATCTCTTTCCATTTTTCCAATCCTTAGTGGATATTTACCCGATATATGTGTTGGGGGTATTAGGCATCCTGTGGAATAATCGAGATATATGCAAGCTGTCCTGGAACCATGATTAGGAGAAAATGTAACACTTTCCATTTCTCAATAAAGAACCCTTATCTAAAATGTTGCTTTTTCTATCATGTCAGAAGCAGACGTAGCGTATGGACCTCCTGGAATGACTAGGGTATAGAGCATACTGTTGATGCAGTAGCTTTAGTTACAAAATGTGTCTTACAAAAATACTAACATTATTTTTTTCCAAATCATCAACGTCATTTCCATTTTTATCATTGTGGTGCTATTGCATACTTGGTTCTTTTTGGAGTTTCATTGTTTTGTAAATTTTGATCTTTTCATAAAATAGTCAGCGACCTTTCTGCTCCCAATGTCTTTCTATTCTTTGGATATGAAACTTATTGCTTTTCCCATATAGGGGTACAGGGTATAGAACATGAAACATTTAAACTGACTATCGACAACATTTTGAACTTGAGTGCACCTAAAAAGAAATTGAACAAACTGGATGTACTAAAACTATAGTTCGACTGATCCGTGCACCTTCCTTTTGATTATTCTTAGGTACAAAAGTGTCGTGCAATAGTGTTTACAAATAGGATATACTAAAACTCAAGTTAGACTTAACTCGTTTCTTTCCTTCTGTAACATTATTCTTATTATTATCCTTTGACGCACTGGTTTCCTATAGATTATGATTATTCATATACATCACTACTAGTAATAGGTATTTAGCTTTGTAGCATTTGCTATTTTTATGACTATATATACTGTCTCGCACACTATTACTCAAACAGATATATAGCTTTGCATTCATAAAGTTAACTCTGCCTCGATCTCAAACTAGTTGATTGATATGAATCTTAGGTCTCCATTCGAATCTATTAAGAACATTTTATTACACTATAAAAATGGACCTTTAATAAAAATTAAGTTCTCTAAGACTAGACATTCTATATATCTCACAAAAAACATTTAAGGATTTTCCGATCATCTTAGCTTAAGGATTTATCTGTTAAATACAATAGACCTTAATTACTTCATTATGTCTTCAACAATTGAACAAGAAAGATGAGATGTTGAAAATTCAAGGAAGCGAAGAAGGGGTTTTGTAAAACCAAGTTTTAGAATTTGAACAATCAGAATTTAAATATGGGAAGAAAGAGATATTTCTTTTGATAATGTATTTTTTATATCTGTTTGCATTCATTTGGGGCATCCATTAAAATTGGAGTGATTTATTTATTTAATTGTTAGAGGGAGAAAATTCCTATTTAAGAAAGTAGTCAAGCATTTGGATAGACTAATAAGGATAGGAGAACTTTTGAGGGGATCATAAGATAATAGATAATCTAAAATGTTTCACTATTTTCTATTACTAGCTTAGTATTTCAATTCTTATCTAAGAGAAGTGTGTATTATTAACTTCTTGTAATAAGGTGAACTAAAATCTATATGTACTTTGAATATGTTTGAATGTTTTAAGATGATAAGAAGCTTCTTCTAACCATCCATTCTTCAAGTTTTTGGCATTCAAATGAATGAAAACAAATGTAAAAAAAAAACATTATCAATTAGTATCAATGTTGTCTTCTAATTCAGTTTCACTAGCTTAGTTGTTTTCTGTCTATGTGTGTGGTTAATTTTAATTTGAAATAGCAGATTACATATCTAATATGAAACCCGAGGCGATTGAAATTAGATATTTTGGCTAGTAATAAGTCTCATAGGTGGATTTTAAAAGTTTTTTGCCAAGCTTCTAGCAGAATGGTTGAAGAGGGTAATTAGCAAGCTAGTCAATAAACACCAAATGGATTACACTGGATGTGTTGTTGTTATTTTACATAAACAAGTAAAATTGTTATTGGGATCATGTTTAACTTCTAGAATATGTGTTTCTTAAAGTGATGGCTGACTTCACTTGGATGCATTCTTTTTCCTTTCTAATTGTTTGTTATAGTTTAAAACCTGATGCTCAGATTCTCGAAAGTTCAGATTTTGTGGAACCTAAGCATAAAGCATTAACAGCTATCTTATTTCTAGTTATAGAGGTAATATTATTACTTATTTACCATGCCTTATCTCTTCATGTTGCATTCTGCCAACAGTTCCAACACTTTGTAGGAAGCCAATATTGAGGTCTACAGTTCCTTCCTAAATACAAAATCATCACCTAGTCTTTGTTCGAATTTTATTTGCATTTGGGGCCACCAATTATAATCACAATATAACGCGATAACATTGATTAAATAGTAAGTTACTATGTAGAATAAATATTATCATCGCATACAATGATATCCAAATTATCTCAAAAGTCCTTATCTTCGATATACTTATCTGTCTATGTAGTTATTTTACTGTTTTATTTTTTATAAGTTCTTTGAATTTTTCTTATCTAATTGCATTAAAAAAAGTTAGCTATTTAGTTGTAATCTGTTTCCACTCTTCTATAAAAAAATTTAGTTTCTAAATCAAAAGACAAGCAAAGAAAAAGAAGGAATAGTGCAACAGATAAGTAACTTATGATTACTTCACTTTACATTAGAAGATTTTTCTTTATTCTGGGATGCTTGTTTCTAAAGGGATTTAAATATTAACTTCATATTTTAGCGTAGCATGAATCATAATTATGGTGATTTCATTGTGTTATGTAGGATTTTAATGGATAGCGAAGCTAAAAGTTGGATGAATTATTTAATATGGTCTGATGAGTTTGAGCGTGGCATGAAATATTTTATTGAAAGGGCATTTGAACAAGATTCTCAAGGAAATGAGATATTATGTCCTTGTAGAGACTACAAGAATCAATATTGGTGTTATAGAGATGTGGTGGAGGATTACTTGCTTTCTAGAGGGTTTCTTATTTGTTACTCCAAATGAACATTCTATGGAGAAAGAGCTTCCTCGAGAAAGAAACATCATCCAATCAATGATGATGAAGGTTCCAATATGCGTGATGATATTGATAGAGTACTTCACAATACGCTTAGAATGTAGATACTGAATTGGAGCATGGAGAAGGAGTTGGTGAGGGATTACCTGATGATGCAAAGAGATTTTTTAAATTACTGGAGGAAAAAAAAATAATTATTATATCCAGGGTTTGAGAATTTTAGTAAGCTGAATTTCACCATTCGGTTGTTCTTATTTAAATCATTGGATGGGTTGAGTAATGTAGCATTTTCAGATCTCTTAGTGTTGATAAAAGAGTCATTTTCCTTTTCTCTCAGATACTAGAGTCTTTTAACATGGCCAAAAATGTGATAAGAGATTTGGGTCTTGATTATGAAAAAATACATGCATGCCCTAATGATTACATGTTATTCTAGAAGGACAATAAGAAAGCTGAGATTTGCTCTGTATGTGGGACATCTAGATAGAAGAGTGTTGGTCGTGTCTTAACCAATAGAAGCTATAAAATTCCTGCGAAGGATTTAAGATAATTTCCCTTACAGCCTAGGCCTCACAATATGTTCATGTGTCCTGAAATAACTATTGCAATGAAATGGCATGCTAATGAACGACCGAATGATGAAAATCTAAGGCATCTCGCTGATGGACAAGCATAAAAGGATTTTGATCGTTTGTATCCAGAATTCTCTAAAGATCCTCATAATTTAAGGTTATGTCTCTAAAGTGATGGTTCAATCTATTTCAAACCATGAGCATTTCTCATAGCACATGGACTGTTATGATGATGAACAATAATTTATCACCATGGATTTGCATAAAGCCAGAGTATCTTATGTTGTTAATGATTATTCCAGGCCCATATTCTCTTGGAAATGATATAGATGAATATTTACAACCACTAATTAATGAATTAAATGAACTATGGGAATCTAGAATAAATACATATGATGCTGAAACAAAACAAACATTCAAAATGCATCCAACCTTAATGTGGACAGTTAGTGATTTTCTAGCATTAGCAATTCTTTTAGGATAGAGAACTAAGGGAAAATTGGCATTCCCTACTTGCAATCATAACATATGCTCTTAATATCTCAAACATAGTCGAAAGATGTGTTATTTAGGTCATCAAATATTTTTGCCTCATGATTATCCATTGCAAAAATATAGGAAGTCATTTGATGGTAATGAGGCACATAGACCTGCTCCCATTCCTTTGTCGGGCATAGAAGTGCTTGAAGATTTGTGTGAATTCAACATTGTTTTTAGAAAGGGAAAAAACAAAAACTCTCAAGATAATAAGGGTCCTTGGAAGAAAATTTCTTTTTTTAAACTGTCATATTAGCCAAATAACAAATTGAGGCACAATCTTGATCCGAAGCATATAGAAAAGAATATATGTTATAGTTTGCTTGGGAATTTATTGGAGATAGATGGAAAGTCAAAGGATTATGTAAATTCTCTATGTGACTTACGAGAAATGGGAATATGGGAGAAGCTACAACCAGTAGAAGATAGTAACAGATATATAAGTTTGGCTCAATCTTCATTCTTCATGGAATTGGAATAGAAAAAATTATTTTGCGAGGTCTTGAAAAATGTTAAATTACCTAAATGGTGTGCTTCAAATATATCATATCGCGTGCATATGAAGGAGATAAAGATATCAGGGTACAAGAGTCATGATGCTCATTTTATAATGCATCACTTGCTACAGGTTGTTGTTAGAAAAGTGCTACCTAAGAATATTGCATTGACATTGATTAGGTTGTGCAATTTTTTTAGAGCCATACGTAGTAAGGTAATTAGGCCGAGATATCTTGAAAAACTGGAGTCTGAAAATGGTGAAATTACATCTAGCCTTGAAATTATTTTTCATCCAGTATTTTTTGATATAATGCTACATTTTCCTATTTATTTAGAAAATAAAATTAAGCTTGGAGGTCCTATTCATCTTTGTTGGATGTATTCCATTGATCGGGCCCTATGTAACCTTAAGGGACTCGTTCGTAATAGATCATATCCAGAATCATCAATAGTAGAAGGTTATTTGGTTGAAGAGTGCTTGACTTTTTGTTCAAGGTACCTACATGATGGTGTGAAGACGCTATTAGTAGGTACGAAACTGAAGATGAGGAATCCATTCTAATTTTTCCCCTTATATTCCCTAATAATGGTCATCCAAAGAAATTGAGAAGAAAAAAATTGCACTTTTTTTATGGATGCAAAGTTACGTTATGAAGCACATCAATATGTCCTTTTAATGCGGGAGATGAAGCACTAAAAAAGTTCATCGAGTAAGATTTTTACATATTAAACTTCATTTATTTGCTTATGATAAGGTACATAAACACCTATTTATAAAGGCTTTATTTACATAAACATATACCATGTACTCTTTCATATCACCCTAGGTGTGTGCTCTTTCATTGTGGTGCGTTATGTACACCTTGTCATCAATTGCTTTGTTCAGTACTTGCTATTAAATTTTTATTTATATTTTATTTTAATAATATTTTGAGTTCATTTTACATACCACAACTGAAGGTGTAGCTGTAACGCCCCGAAATTTGGATCCCGGGACGTCACACGGTGCTTAGGGGCGCAAGTGACCCCAAGCTAACCCTCCTACTGGCACAACTCATAAACAACTGGATAAAATGCTTAAATCTATATAAAGTTATCAAAAATATAGAACTTCTCTGAACTTGATCAATATAAACATGAACTTTACAAGATTACAACTCTACTTTTACAAATGAAACAGAAACTGAATACATCAACTTCTACTGACTGTCTATGAAGCCTCTACAGGTACTGACTTCAAATAGATGTTCCATGACTCCCAACTACCCAATATCAATAAGACTAAAGAAATAAAACTACAACACTTCTTGAACTGTATAACTGACTCATGCCCTCGAATCAAAAGGACTCATCACCTGCTGACTGGAAGCTGTGAACTGACTGAATACGGTATCTGCGCTATAACTTGTACCTACATTATAAGGCACTGTAGCATATAGAAATATATGAGGGTAATTACTTTAAGGAATGTACTGAGTATGTGAGGGTCCAATGCAACGTTATAAATAATATCATAAATGATTATGAAAATCATATAAGCTGACGATAACAACTCTCTTCACTTGAATTAATTGAAATATATTCCTTGTAAATCATCAATAGCAATACAAGCATTATAAATCTCATAAATCATTGTACTTAACTCAAACTCTTTAAATCATGACTTAGAGTGACTCGGTAACTCATGAAACTTGAACTCTTATGGACTTGGATGTTTCTTATAACCGACATAACAACACCATGTGAGCTACCAAGGAGTCCAACATTTTTTCCTCCAAAGGAGAGAACCACACATTGGCGGGGGTGTCGTACTCTTGCCAAGGAGTACAACCTCAATTTCTCAATCACAATCCCATACTCGGCCTCTGACCCACAATCATCAATATCAATCCTAAGGTGGCACGTAGTTTTGAGGAAATACCACATTTCTCACTTGGTGCTAAATACTCCTCCTAGACTCAGCTCATAACGCATTATAAAAAATTCACCTTAATGAATATGAATTCATGGGTCCATTATAGATACCAAAACATAAATATATATCTCATTGATAAATCATATACAACTGCGGATTCATAACTCGACTCAAAATCAAACAATCTTTCTTAAAAGCAAGGTATATCAATTCATTTAGTTATGGAAACATCAATAACTTTGAGGAAATATCAAGACTTATTATAACAACTCAATCTTATGAATCAATATACCCAATAATCCAATTTGTCCTAAGGAAGCATAGATCTTGACACACGTCTTGAAAGCACTTGAAATACCAAATCATGGTAGAACATGAAATTCACAATATTAAATATCAACTCATAATTTGGAAGTTTCAAAATAATCACGTATCAAAAACTTAAAGAAAACATCATAGAACTCATTCTTGACTCTCAAGCTCAAATATCAATATATATATATTCAATAATAAAAATTCTCATAGAAAAGCTTAAATCAAGACTCTTATCTCAAATCATTCGAAAATCATCAACTCATAATAATAATATTCAACTCATGGCATAAGTTCTCAATTTAAGAAATAAAATAATGAAATAGTCATGTGTGTCGATCTTGAATATCTCAAATATCATAAATCATTAATGAAGTAATTTGGGTGTAAACCCACCTTGCAAAATCATGGATTTCAATAGTAGAAATTAAATCTTTGGACACAAGAATGAAAGAAGTGTTTTTGTTCAAACCCCACATACCTTGATTATGGATTTGAATGAAGAAACTTGTTATAGACTCCTTTTCTACTTCTTGAGTTAGGGTTCTTGATGCTTTTGACTTGGGTGCCTTGAATCTTGAACAAATTAGTAAAATCTATGGTTGGATTCTTGATGTTCTTGGGAAATTTGGATTGGATTTTTTAGAGAGAAACCCTAGTATTCTTGATGAAATGGAAGAAGAATGAAGTTTTCTTATTTATTTGGATATATATAGAGCGTCAAAATGGGTGGAAAGACCAAAATATCGTTTTAAAAATACTCCTTAATTGCTAAAAAGAATAGCTGACTATATCCATGATAGGCAGTCAGACCCGTGATAGGCCATCATGAAATGTCATCACAAAAGGGTTGAATTTTTTATTTTCTGCCTAAGGCTGACGACATTGTCAGAAATGTCATCAAAAAGTGACAACTTCATCAAAAATGGCGTCAGAAATGTGACAGCCTGTCAGAACCGTCATCACCGTTTTTCAGCTTGATCATGTTGGAGTAAAATGGGCATAACTCCTTGCTCCGATATTGGATTTTGAAAAAGTTGGTATTGTTGGAAATATAATTCAATTATATATCTGTTGATAGGTAATGAGCTCAATAAATCTAAGTATAATCAGAGATATGCTAATTTGAAGTTGACTAAACTAATATCCTTCCCAAGAACTAAATTGGTAAGGAATGTTTTCATTTGCCCAATCGTTAGGACATATTTAGGGACTTAATACACACCATCATTGATTATAAAATAAAAAAGGACTATAATTTATTCTCAAGATCTTTATTCATGGTTGCATTATTGGTTAGAGTCTCGGTGAATTACAAAATGGCTCTAACTTCCTCATCGGACGTCCGATTCTTATGTCGATGGAAAGCTTATCCATTTCTCCACATGATCGAGAGTAGAATTTAGGGAAATACAAAATGATATAAATAACAATCAATTTGGAAGTCATCCATATTTACTCAAAAGATGGATTTAGGCTTAAGAAACGATTGGGGTACTACAGTAGCTAACAGTCATTATATATAATTTCAAATGGTTTGGACATTTGGATAGTCATTCATTAAAATTTATTTTCTGAGACCTATTTCATATTTGATCCTGGCAATTTCTCCATTATGTATAGCTTTTGTAGTTCTGTGGGCAGTTTATCGTCACATCTCTTTTGCATGGATAGGTCAAGATATACTTGTAAGAATTGTTGCATAGTCATACTTTTCCTTTGTCTAATATCATATCAACTGCCTATATCTCCAGTGAAGAAAAGGAAAAGAGGGTAAATTGATAATTGGATGGCTCTATTTTGGTTTATATTAGTATCAATTCAAGGTAATGGATTCTAGTTTCTCTTAACTAGGGTAATGCATTGATCATCACGGTTCTCCAGGTTGTGCAAATTCCAAATCTCAAGGTGAAACAATTCATGTGATAGTTCTTATTGTGTTATAGCTGTACAATTTTATGTAATGTTTTGGGTTTAGAAAATGGTATATCCCTGTACCTTATCTCATTGTGGTTTGAAATTTTACCGTGGATGATCAATGTCTTTTGTATTGTGGTATCTCAACTTCAACTATTAAGGAGATAAGTCCTCCTCAAAAACCTAAACTCTACATAAGTTAACCTTTTACTTCAGTGCATTCTAATTTTTCTTTTAATTGTCAACAACTAATAAAGAATGAGGAGAGAGAACGGAGCTTGACTCTCTCTTTCCCTTTCTCCTTTTTTTGTATGTGTGGAAGTTCTGCACCAAAGCCTATTGGTAAGGATTTACTTATATATGATTTTGAACAATTTTAATAGTTATTTGATATTACATCAGTTTTCAAACTTAAACTAAGATGGAAAACATAATTCTTTATAGCTCTGCTGAGGAAAGTTGAATCATAGCGTTAGAGTTTAGTAGAAATGTTAGTGTATGTTTGAAATAGTTTACATACTTTCTTAGTCAAAAATTTATTTATATATGAATAAGTTGGGCAATCTAGGAGCATTCTGCAAAACTACGAGAACACTCTAATTTTATTGGATGATGAAAAGGTATTAATCCTGAATACACTATTTTACACATGAGTCCAAGTTTCTCATTTGAGTAGTTATTTTTTTGCTATGAAATATGTCTGGTTCTAGTGGGTCTTCTATGTAAAGTCATTGCAACTTTCTAGGATTCCCTTGTTCCTGTGCATTTTATTTTCTTGACTAGTGGTCTCTAATTAAGTGGTGTATCAACTGTAAGTAGTTGTGGAATGGTTTCTGTTTCACTATACGCCTTGTGTTGTAGTAAGCTGGAGTATAATATTGTTTTCATTTTACTAATACATGTTTTGTGCAGGTGCCAAAAATTTGTGTAGCACAATCAATCAAAAGTTACCCGCTCCATTTGGGGTTACCAGTGAACAAGCAAAAATTAGTTGTGGAATGGTTAGGTAACTTCGGCATTAGAAAATAAAAGTTGGGCAAGGTGGTAGCTACAAGTCCTCATCTAATACTGTACAAGCCTCAAGAATTTCATCAGGTAAGAGTCAAAATTATAGTGCTCATCTATCAACATAAGCACAAAGAAATACAAGATTGTGCATCAGTTCTGATTGACATTAGAGCTTCAGTTTTTGCTTTGTTATTTTAACCAGCTTGACATTACATTTTTGCTCTTAATATTACAGAGACTTAAAGAATCATGAATCAACATGGGTGTTCGAGAAATCATAAGAAAGCTAAAAACTTTCTTTCAACTGGATCAGTAGCAGCTCTATGAAACAAACAAATACTAGAACATAAGAAGAAGAATACATGTTACATAAATGCAAAGGAAAAGAGTCAAAAGCATAAAAAGAAGTCAAACAAAGTTACACCTATATATTAAGTACCATAACAAGTGTAATAGGTGCTAGCTATATTTCAAGTACCAGAACAAATGCAACAGGTGTCTCCAGATTCCTCCTCTCTTGTTGCTCTAGTAGAGGAGCAAGTGCAACAAGAATTTCCAGACTCCACCATTTCTGTATCACAACCTACAGCTGAATGAGTGCATCAAGAAAAGTCATAGCTTCCTAATTTACAAGCAAATGAACAATCTGGAGAAGGCAAGAATATATATTTTTTAGTTCATACTATTCCAAAAATTACCTATATTTCAGTAATTTTGTTGTTGATATTACTGTAGGCCCTTTAACTAATAAAAGAAAAAGAGGAACTACAAAAATGCAAGTAGTACATGGACGGACTAACCGTCTACTAATAGTGATAAATGAGTTGAACCATCCTATTGATCCAACTAAAGCATCGGTCACTGAATTTTTTAACTATCTTGGCACATTGGTAAGGAATGGGACATTTTGTCCACTTAATCTTAGTTGGACAAAGTTGAAGACACAAGATGATATTTAGAGCTATTCAGGTTCTAAGTTCTCAATGTTTTAATTTCTACTTGAAAGCTTTTCATAGTTTTTACACTAACCCAATTCAACTAAATTATAAGAGAAATATGACATTCCCAACAGTGAGAAAGATTGGGCTATGAGATCAATTAATATTGCATTTAGAGGGTATAAGTCTAGACTCAGGAAAGATTACTTTTATGCATACACCAATGATAAAATTCAAAGGGCAAAAAGGCCTAGCACTATTTTAGAACCTGTATTTGAGGATCTCCTTAAGTATTGGAATTCTGAAAAAGCTAAGGTATAATATCAATATGTACAACTATTATATTATTGTTAGCATGCATTTATTATTTACTTCATCATGCCTGATCTTTCTTTTTATGTTGTTTTTTCTTTCTATATAAGACATCGAATTTTGTATGTTTAAAACTTCACTACCTCAATTTTTTTTTATAAAAATCTTATTCATAAATATGGTCTTGTAGGATACATCCAAAACTAATAAAGCAAATAGGAAAAATTTAAAGTATCAGCACACTATGGGCAAAACAAGTTTTGATCTAATTCATGAGGTTTGGTGTTTTCTCAGATTGTTACTATGAACTTGTTGACTTTACTTGATAATATTTTACTAATGACTTGCATGTAACTAGGTAAAAAGGAAGGAAAATTTTGGTGCTTTTTCAAATAAGGAATACTTTATGGCTACTAGAAGAACGAAACATGACCGAGTATATAAGGACACATCTGAAGAGATTACAAACAAAATAGTATGATATTTTCTATTCCAAAATTGATCAAGATCATTGTTTCCTTAAATATTGAATCAACTAAATTTACTTTCTCTTAAATCTGATGTGTAGGTTGAAGTCAAAAGAGTAGTGACTCAAGAAAGTAAAGATGGTACTTAATTAACAGATGCTTTAATAACAGTTATGGGGCCTGATCATTCTAGTTGAGTAAGACTATTCGGATGCGGGGTTACCAAGTCTCTTTTGAAATAGAAAGCAAATAGTTCTAGATCCTCTTCAAATATTGCTGATGAACTGTTGGAGAAGAGACTGGATGAGCTAGAAGAGAGGATATAACAAAGAATGCGGGAAAAATTCAATGCTCAAGGATATGTCGTTGAGAGAGATGTTACAATTAACATCATTGCACAACTTCAACATCTAAATTCAGGATTAAGACTTGATCCTAATATACTAGGATCAATGTTCATTCATTGGGAGAAGTGACTGCTAATCAACCAATAAACCATCCATCTATTAGTAGAACAATAAAGTTCAATCTCCATTTCTTGATCTATTGGTAGTAACAATATGTTGGTAGAACTTCTCTTATTTTTGGTGTGTGCCTGCTATCAATTAGCTGGTGAAAGTTTAGTATTAGTAGATTGGTATTGTTTCCTGGTATTAGTAGTTTGGTATTGTGGCCTGGGATTAGTAGTTTGGTTTTGTGGCCTGGTGAAAAGTGTTTACACGTGTTATATTTGTCATTACTAGTTCTTTTAAAATAATTAATTACATTATTATAGTTGTTATTGCTGTTGTTGTTTCTTTGTATCAATTCATGCTTATATCCTTAGTTTTACTGATCATATTACTATTAGGTATATAGATTATATAGCACTTGTTATTTGATCGGGTGGAGCTTAGGACAAAGGTAGAGTGGGTTATTTTGCGCTATCTCGGCTCTTACCTTATTTCCTTTCTTTAGTTTTGCATTCTTCAAAATTTGAAATATCTATTTCATCAGGAAATAAAAAAAAAGAGATAAATGTAGATCTGCAACAAAATCAATTTGCTTAATTGTTGCATTCACTTTGATTGTAACTGTTAATCTATCCAAGTGTACTTGGCCAAGGGTGAAGTGATTGTTAAGTGTACTACCCTTCTCCATTTGTGTCCTTAATTATTTGAATATGACCCCAACTGTGAGTGAGTCTCTAGATCGTCCTGTCTTGCTTTTGATGTAATAGGGGATTTTTTGACTTACTTTCTACATTATTACAGTTCATGAATATAGACTTAATAACTCAAGATTCTGTCTTTTTTAGTTTTGTGTGTTTTTTTCAGCTGAGCATTATCAAGATTCAATCTTTTCCCCATTATATATTGTGTGTGTTTTGTCAGCTATGATATATCAAGATTAAATATTTTGCCATTCTCAGTGTGTGTGTGTATGTGTGTTCTTTTGCTAACTGGTGTCTATCAAGATTCATTTTTCCCATTTTTATAATGTGTGTGTGTTATGTCAAATTGGATATAGTAAGATTCTATCTTTTTACTAATCCTCCCGATGTGAACTGAAAAAAAACTTGAAGTAGAACTCCAATGACGCATTGACCCATTATATCATGTCACAGTGTGATTCTAATCTTTTTATGTTGTCATTTAAGTGCTAATTTATATTATTTGTCCTTTTTTTATAGCTGTCCAAAATTAAGAAAGAGACGAAGAAAGTGATGAAGACATTGACCTTACTTGAGAAGAATTTTGGGTCGTGGATAAATGCTCTAATATCAATTGTTTTGTGTTGAATTTCTTGAAACTTATCGCGACTCCAACTTGATACTATGTAAAAACTTAACTAATCATTTGGACTTGATTACATTCTTTTTTTGGTTTAAATTACTAGCTTGTTGCATATTTTGAATTATGAGATTATTAATGAATGATTTTGTTTTGTGATGTGTATATATTGTGTTAGAATTTATTATGTATGTAAATTAAATTTACATTAATACGAGTGGATATTTATATAAATCGTTTCAATTTAATAACATGTGGCAACAGTTGTTGAAATAGATCAATAAACCGTAGCAATATGTAGTCCAAAAGTGTTGCAACAGAATAACAAAAGCGTCGCAATAGATGTTATTGCAATGGTTTAATATCGTTACAATAGAATCTTTTGCAACAGTTAATAATCGTTGTAATAGATGATAATAGGAGTCCCAAAAATTAATGAAATAGTTGTAATAGGTACTCAAAAAGCGTTGAAACAGAGTAACAAAAGTGTCACAATAGATACTATATCAACGGTTTAATGTCGTTACAGTAGACTTTAATGCGATGGTTACTAACCGTTGTAATAGATTAAATGTGTGTCTCAATAAGTAAAAAATAACATTCACCATAGCTTTACCTATGGCAACGGTTTCAAACAATCGTCGCCATAGCTTGACGTATTGGGACGGTTTTAAATAACCATCGCATAAACCATTGTCATAGACCTATCATAACGCTCATATATAGGATGCTTGCTAAAGCGTTGCGGTAGATTTATGGAAATGGTTTTGTTGTCTGTTGAAACCATTTTGCAACCATCGCCATAGGGGTATTTGTAGTAGTGTCACATTGTCCTCAAGTAGGATAGAGGATTTTTCACAAGTATCATATCTTCTGGGAGGAATGATCTGAAAAGCGACCAAATGGGAATTAGAGAAGATTTGAACACCCTAGAATCTATAACCCAAAAGTATATCACAAGAAAGAGGAACATTCCAAAATGCCTCTTAGCCTCTCTCTTATAGTGTGGTATGCTACACACTGATAAAAGAGTTTCTACTTGACACAACTTTGTGGACACCCAGTGACACAAAACCTAGGCTTTGATACTAACGTTTTTGTGACCTAAACCAAGGTCTAGCCCTGATGGGTATCTCAAGTACACCGAGCTCCAGAGACTACCCCCCCCTTTTATAACCACACATAACATAGCATACCTAGCAATGGATGAAATTCCAACATATGGCAAGATAGAAAGATGATAAAAATCAAGAATGACTAAGATCATCAACATTAATACCCAACCACAGTAATATCCACAAAGCCTCCATAAATCTGAAAAACAATCTAAGTCGGGACATACCTCTGACTCTAACAATGGCAATGATAATGTTAATGTTAACTCTTTAATTCTAATTTA
Organism: Capsicum baccatum var. pendulum; assembly: GCA_030864225.1. Classification (NCBI taxonomy): domain Eukaryota; kingdom Viridiplantae; phylum Streptophyta; class Magnoliopsida; order Solanales; family Solanaceae; genus Capsicum; species Capsicum baccatum. The sequence continues at coordinate 194,910,336 of CM061560.1, forward strand.
TGAAAGAAAACTGATGAAATAAACAAGTCTTTTGGAGAATGAAAACTATCCACTTCTCCACAAACGATCAACTAAGTTGATCTACCTAACACCATACAGGAAATGTAGAAGTATCTCTTGTGCCTACATCAGATGGGTACATAGCATTTGGGGATTGTTAGTGGGTTGAGAACTAGCATAAAACTCAGGTATAGGGGAAAATATAATGCCAAGATCCATATTTTAAAATCATTCAGGTCCAGTGCACATATGATAATATGTATATATACCATATCATGCTGGGATAGGGAAAATGGTTTAACATAAAGTAAAACATTATCCTATACTATATATCTCAACCATTATAATAGGCACCCATGGGCTATATGTGTTTAGCTTTCTCTACTGAAAGGGCCTAGTGCGCGTTAGCCGTATGAACTAGAGGTATCAAAAAATACCAAGGAATGCCCCGACCCCACGTTTGCAAACATGAGTTTCTTATACACGTCATCCAAGACCCACACCTTTACAGCTTCACTACATAACCCCCATTAAGCCTAATTAAAAGAAAGTTTCACATAACCCATCTATTAACCAATGAACTAACCATTAAGGCACACTATGTGTTTCATCATACCCTTACACTTGCAAGCTTATCTCTATGCCATAATAATCACTCAAATTTAGGGAATGAATTGACCTCCTTTGTTCATTAAATCAACCATATCCAACAATTCCTTCTAAATCCATGTTCATTTTTCAACTATTTATACAATGCAATAACATAGGTGAGTAAGTCAAACCAAATAATAATTTCTCAATTCAATACCATACACAAGTGGGTTGACAAAACACAATTATTCTAAACCAATTCCAATTTTAAAACATTAATTTGGGGGAATAACTTGACCTCCATTACAATTCCCATGCACCCCATTGGTTCAAAATGTTCAATTAAAACCATGAACAACTTATAAAAATCATGGGAAAGCAATTCAAAGATAAATCATTCTAAAACCCTCAACCACCGTCAAAACCCATATTTAAATCCATAAAACTAAACTATGTAAAACACATGATTTTTATAAAATCTTAATTAGGGAAGAGTAATATTCCTAAAATACAAAAATTTATGAAGAGAAATCAACCCTTGATCCTTTAGATAACCGACTTCTTAAAAACCCTAAGTATCTTGACCTTGGAAAGTTTAGAGAGAAGAGAGTATGTTCTGATTGTGTTATGAATGAGAAATAACCCACTTGAGTGCTTTGTGGATGTGTGGTCTAAGTAAGGGAAAAGGGGATTTGACTAGAATTCCCTTAATAAGAAGATTAAAAATTGAACGCCAAGTAACAGTGGGTGACCTTACATTTCATAGGGTCACCATACTACTCATAAGGTCTCACTTGTAGTCTGGACGGTGTCCATGAACACCAGTACTTACTTGACTACAAGTTGTACCATATGAATCATTCTTAGACTATGACTCACATGGTTCAGTCATTGTCAAAGAAGAAATAATTGGGCATCACACTAGTTAGGCTACGAAAGGTACCATATGACTCGTATTGAGTCTTTACAACTCATAGCTCCCTAGTCGTAGTCATAGTAAAAACTCAAGTTCAACCTACTGGGCTGGCTATGATTGGGTCCTTAAGACCCGTCAAGACTCCCTACGACTCATATGGAGACTCGTAGTTTGGGTAGTGGGGATAAAATCTCAAAAATCTTTTAGGGCCAAAATCTAGGGTGTTATAGCAGCGTGCCACATTGTTGTGTAAAAGTTGGGTAGTCCAAATTTTATTTTACTTAGGATGAGGGGATTTTAGGGTCTTTTAACCTATGTATGACCCTTAAACATAATGTAAGATTATTCCTTTCAATATTAAGAGATTAAAATATCTGATTTGACTCTCAAACTCAAAACCCGAAGAGAGCCTAAGGATTTCATAGTACATTCATCTTTTGGGTTATAAGTTTTTAATTACTTTCCAATTCTCGTGTGACTAAGGCATGTATCTCTTTCCATATACTTGTATTTTTCTTAATGTTGTGAAATTGGTTTATTATTCACATGGTTTTGATGTTCGGTTTGAACTATGGGTTGAGGGTTTTGGATATAAATTGTTTGAATGTTTTATCATGATTACTATTGAACTATCATGTACTGAATTATTAGTTTGTACAATCATTAGGGTGCATCAGAATAGTGGGTGGAATAGGGGTACAATATACTCCGTAAATTTATAAACTATGGCAATAAGGATACAATAAAATCCCCTTATAATTAGTTTTGGTATGTAAATTGATAATAACCTCAACCAACTTACATAATTGATTTTGGAATGTAAATTATCATTTGGTTTGTCTTATTCTCTTCAAACTAATTGATGATAGGCGAATTTACACGCCTATAGCACTAGATTTTGCTCATATTTTAGCCAAGTTTTGAGAACAAATTATATAATTCATGCACTTTTAGTCCTTTTTCCTGTAAGTGAGCTAACGAACATGATTAGCAAGTTTTCAGGTATAAATGATGCAGAATTCAGCATTTTATGGATAACTTGAAGCCAAAGAAAGCTTCACGAAAGGAGGAAAGCAAAGCTTGGACACCAAGGACCAAAAGTGGCGCATGGAAAATCTATCCCGGGCAAAAACAGCAATTCTGAAGACTTTGGGGACTAGCATAACTTATTAGGATTAGGATAATGATACATTAACCTAGTAGGATTGGGTTAAGTAACGCATTAGCTTAGTAGGAATAGGATATGGGTATTATAAATACCCTATCTTGCTAGAGATTTTGAGACATTCTTCTATTCTTCTATTATTCTATTACTCTACAACTCTTCTTCTAACTCTTCCATTAATTCTACTTTTAATTCTTCTTCTATTCATCTATTCAATTCTTAATTTCTACAACAAGAGAAACGTTACTTTGCAAAGAAGTCACGCCTAACGCCTACCACACTTTGCTACAAGAGATCTTTATTGTGGTATAATAACAATGTCAATTGTGATTTCCTTCGCACTCATGGGTAACTAAACTTCTCTGTTGGGGTTATGGAAGCCGTATGAGATACTATCTATTGCTATGAGTTTGTGAATTCGTGACATGTATGTTGCTTATATCATTATTCTCTTCATCTTAATGCAAATTCTTGTGGCTGCAGACGCATAGAATACGCCAGTATAGCATTAACTTGTTCGCAAGAAAAGTTATATGTCTGGAAAAGAGATAATGTCAAGGTAATAGGGTCCCATCTCCTATTAAAAAGTTAGTGCCGTAACTGGATTAACCTCTTGGAGAATTTGTACCGTTAGATACGCTTTAAGCTTGAAAGAGTTAAAGTGAAATAGTCCTTGTTTAGGTCAAAAGACGCTTGGATTTACCATCGAATACAATTCTCTACAAGCACATGCATGTCTGAATTCCGTACAACTCATAGCCAATAGAGACGTACAACTCAGAAGGTGGACATAACCCCAACTTCTCAATTCTCATTGATCTTACTAAACATTCTTTCTTTTTACTTTGCTATTTTCAGTTTTTACTCTATTATTTGGTTACACGTTACAATCCCCCCTTTTTTACGAGACTTCCACTAAAAGTCTAGTAATCTTTGCTTACTTGTTGACTAAGCTATTACCTGTGGGATCGATACCCAACCCAGTTGGGTTATATATTTAACAACGACCGCTTTACACTCCTACGAGAGCTGTAGATTGAGCGTTATCACTAATCCATAAAATAAATAGGTAACTGGATAATAATGATAATGATCTTGAAAACCTTTTGGGGTGTGAAGAAATTCCCCAAGTAATTGTTATAATGAATTTTACAGGGTACAAAGAAATCCCCAACGTGTTGGCTAATGACATTTCTTACAACCTATAGTCTGTATGAAGATACCACTTAACAAAGTCTTAATAATTGACTCTTATAATTTGTGGATAGGTTATGTATTGACTATTTTAATTAGGATTAATGGGAGTTGTGTTAGCTGGCCATAAAGGTATGAGTCCTGAAGGACTGCTACTGGAAACTCATATTTTCCAACGTGAGGGTTGGTCTTGATGACCATGTTCTTGTGGGATACAAAGAAATCCCCCAAGTATATATATAATTATATCATGGTTGACGAAGGGTACAACATAATATCTAGCCTACCATGATTTCTTAAGTTCATATGGATAACACATACTAGGGACCAGCCAGGGTGTTACAAATGGACCCATATAGCTCATGTGTGATTTTAGAATGATTAAGCAACACAACCTAAGATACAGTTTTAAAGTTTATGTTAAGCCCTGTTCCTTCCCCCATCATCTTATACATACACATATATATATATATACATATATGTATACACACTCACATGTGGATATGTATGGATGTGTACGTGTGAATTGGTTTGAATTGGTTTTGGATTGATGGAATTATTTTATCCTATATCCTTGAGTTACATACTAGCGTCCAACCGCTAACTGTCTTTGGATATTGTATCCCCATGCAATATAGGGATTGATAGTACTTCTACTCTTCCTTCATAGTGTCTTTGGTTTTCCTTATGTTTGGACTCTTTCTTTTGGATTTGTTTTTGGCTATGCTCGGGGGTATGTCCTGACCAGACTATCTTTAGTTTTGTTAGAGACTTTGATGTACATTATTGTGGACCTATGTATTGTGGTTAGTTATAGGTATTGGTTATTGTTTGGTGGTTTTTGGATATTGATATATCATAGATTTTTTGAGCTTTCCTACTTTATTCTATTATATGTTCGGTATTCATCCATTGTTAGGTATATTTGGTTCTATTGGATTAGGCTAAAATAGTTGTCTTTGGTCTACTGTGAACTTAAGATACCCATTAAGCCAGGCCCTGGTTCGGGTCATGATAAATTTTGTATCAGATCCTAGGATCATGGTCAATTGTGTGTCCACAAAGTTATGTCAACTGGAGTCTCTTTTATAGGTGTAAAGAACACCACACTTTTGAGGGAGAGGCTACAATGCAATAATGAATGTTTCCCTTCTTTGTTGTCTTATTTTTAGGCTATAGAGTCTAAGGTCCTTAATTCCACTAACTTTCATTAGTTTGCCTTTAAGATCATGGTTCTAGACGATCTGAAGCTTATGTAAACTCATTTCTCCTGCTTAAGGATAATATGGATGGATCTCATCCAACATATGGGGTACAGACCCGGTCAAGGGTCGCTGCTTCTGATTGCCCTCGTGGAGTTCCCCCTATCTCCACTAATCCTTCTCCAGTTAGTAATACTCATACCCAGTCACCTCGGGTAGATATTACTAATGTTTAATTTCATTAATCCATTCATCTATTAACCCAATTGCTGACATATTAGTCACGCCACTCTATTTTTGTTGGTATTGTTGTAAGTTCATATGGGCCCACTAGAGTTGGCTAGTTTATGAGGTTGATCAATCCAACTTTCACTGGTACTAAGTTTGAGCAGTATCCTCAAGGTTTAATATATAAGATGGAGAAAATCTTTTGGTTTATGCATGCTACAGATGTATAGGGTGTGGAGTTCATTGCTTATCAATTAAAGGATGTAGCACACCAATGGTATGAAGAGTCGGTGCGGCATAGATGTGATGATGCTGAGTTTGCTTTGCGGGATGACTTCTCTAGTGCTTTTATTGATTGCTTCTACCTTAGGAGTTGAGAGAGGTAAAAGCTGAGGAGTTTGTAAACTTAAAGAAAGTCAGGATGACGGTACAAGAATATTCCTTGAAGTTCCACTAGTTGTCGTGATATGCTCCTGAGCTAGTGTCTAGCATAAGGTCTAGAATGAGTAAATTCTCTTCCTATTTATCTCTTGATATGGTTTTGGAGAGCAAGGATTCCTTATTTAACAAGGATATGGATATCTCTTGACTTTTGGTGTATATGAAACAAGTTAAAAAGGAAAAAAAAAGCAAGCAGAGGTGGGGGAGAGGTAAAGAAAGAAGTTTTAGTATTCGAATCAGGGTGAAGTTTAGCAACAGAGTGGTAGAGATGGTGGGAAATGGTCTAAGAAAAGGTGGGAGAACTCTGGTTCCTATTCGACCGATAGTGCACCTTATCCAAAGCCATTTGAAAATTGTCAATTTCAGAGTAGTGATGGTTCTAGGGAACAGGGTGCCCAATCTCAGGCCAGTGGGGCCCAGTTAGTTCTATTGTATTTTTCTTGCAGATTTTACGACCAATTGCATCGTGGTTTCTATGATGAAGGAAGGAAATTTTGTTTCAATTATGGTCAGATAGGACATATACTGAGAAATTATCTCATGGGTAAGGTTGCTTAGGGGTCTAACAAAGTTCAAGTTTCCATGTCATTAGCTCCTGCACCAAAGGGTGTCACTTCTAATACTAGAACTAGCCGTAATTGCCAGCATGCTCTCACTACCTGTCAGGAGCCCGAGGCATGTCCTGATGTCATCACTAGTATGTTAAGACTCTTCCCTCATGATTGTTAGCCCCATATTCTCACAATATGTTTTAATAAGGACAAACTAATAAACAAATATCTTTCAGGATACACTGAAGATACACAGGATTAAAAAGATCCTTAAGGAATCAATCTAGAACATTCGAGAAAGTAAGTAATCATTCACTTATAAGAAAGATGACACCAAGATTGGAAGAGTATCAATAACAAAGATTATTGGCTTCCCAGATTTATGGAAAATAAATCAATCAATACAAGAGAAAAGAGAAAGACGACCACACCCTCTACATAGACATATCTGATATGGATATGTATAACTGTGAAGGCTCCACCACGTATGGACATACTTTATGGTTCCATCCCTCAATCAAGGAACCAATCCAAATCCTTGATTGAGAAGAAATATCTTGGGCTTCCATATGAAGAATAGAAGCCGAAGCAGTTGAAGAGTATAAAAGGAAGACTTAAGATGATTGCACTCATGCAACTTCAAGGAGAATCTTAGTGTATCTCAATCTTAGTGTCACAAAGCTTTGTACTTCTTAGTTGACAATAGTTACAAAATAATAAGATTGAGTCAACTTATTCATACCAATTTAAGTTGTACCACAAGATTTGGAAAACAAAATAAGTTTTCAAAACTTGTATACTATTATTGTACCCAGACTCTACTTTGAAAAGATCGAGGGAAACTTTGAAATCCAAGGGGACTAGAAGTAGGCACCACATTGGTATTCCAAACCAGGATAAATCTTTGTGCTCTTATCTTAAATTACTTATTTACTTAACTATTTGTGTAAATCTAATCCACTTTGTTAAGTATAGTGTTGTGCAGGTAAGCCGACTATGAAGGCTCAACAGCCGACTCAAGGAAAATTTTCATTTCACCGCTCCCCCCCTCTTGAAGTTCAATTCGTATTAGAGCAGGTCTAACAAACAAGTATTACTTAACCCACATGAGTAAAGATCAAATGGCGAACTATAAAATTTGAGGTGTTATCTTTTTAGATTGTCACTTGTAACGCATCGAATATGGTACTCAGAACACTTCACGGTGCTCATGACCCCAAAGGACCACAAGCTAACCCATGACTAATATTTGTACCTGAACACTACATAATATACATATATAAATGCAGAAACATAAGATGTAAGGCCATAAGGTTCAAATATGACACATAAAATCTAATAAAATAATATTTAAACAGGGTACAGAAATACCCAAAACTGAAATAAACTATCTAAATATTCTATAGTTTGAAAGCCTCTAAACTATCTGAATAAGGATTTGATGGGACATGTCCCCAACTAACTCCAACTACTGAAATGAACTAAGTACTGAAATGATAAAGTAATGATCAAGTCCTCGAAGGATAAGGACTTATTACTAACTCTAACTGCTTGATACTGGAATGCTACTGATGCTCTTGATCTCGTGCTTCTGAACCTATGATATAAAATACAACACCATATCACAAATGAGTCAGTACGATTGAATGTACTGGTATGCATGAACAATATAGAATGACTGTATAACATGAATGTGAGAATACATACATGAATAAGTAACTGTAACTGAGACTATACTTATATTGGGTACTGAGTATACTTATATTGGGTACTGAGTTCTGAGTACTGATTTACTAACATCTGGGTTTACTGATACTGATAACTGAGTCTACTGAATACTGGGGAACTGATGGTATATTACTAATAGAGGAATGATTGTCTCTAACAGTTCTGATTATTAAGAACTGGTCTGATTGACTATATCTGACAGTCCTGAAACTGATTACTGGTAACATGAGATACTGATAACTATCATAATTGATATAACTGATACTGAGCGACAGTTTCTGACACTCTATGTTCTGATGGAACTAGCTGAGTTACGTACTATTCTAAGCTGATTGTATCTGATAGACCATTATTCTGTAGAACTATCTAAGTTATATTACTGAGACTGAATAAATGTATTTGACAGTCCTAATTCTAGAACTGAAACTGTGGGAAGTATTTATCTAACTGATATACCGTAAATAATTGTAATATAGCTGAGTTGGGGTCCAATCTGTAACCCTAATTGAAAGGGTATCAATACCGTACCACTGGTTAGACAATATGTGAGAAACCCTCATATAACAGGTAACTCTAGTGTGAATAGTGGGAACCCTTATATAATAGGTTAAGCTACCTCATCTACCCTCATATAACAAGATATGATGTCACAACATATGCTGGCTACATAGTTCAGGAAAACAAGGATTACTTCTAAGAATCACACCCTCATATAACAGGTGAGTTCCCATCCTTGGTTTCGATCGGTGCTAATTCCTACTTCCATCTGAATAGACACTGAACATAATTAACTAAAATGGACTATACTAATTTCATGGAGTTCTCTTGACTGAAGGAATACTACAGAGATTTCTGAATTTACTAAGATTTCCTGAGTGGCATGACTGACTGAGTTCTATGGATCATGGATTGACTGAGGATATCGTGAAACATGACACTGGATCTAGGTAAACAACTATAATTTTTAGGTACAAGTACCCCCAGGACTTGATTGAAGGAAACTAACAAAGCATGACTTTCTTGAATACATGGCCAACATTAACAATTCATACTATAACAGTAGGGGATATTTCATGAAGCAAATGGTTATCATAATCTTGTATATAGATTAGAATGCATATGATCATTTATTAACTTCATTATTTTAATATCATAATTATATCATCATGCAATTGTATTACACAACAATCCTCATGGAAATTATTTTAAACATAGGGGAATACGTACATTTTATATCATCACGTAATTGGGCTTCATGGACGAAAAGAGTCCATGAATGAACATTATGAATACCTTATATATAAGATTCTTGATGAATCATGGAGAAATTTGCTTGAACTTGGATCCCTAATTGAAAACCCTAATGTGTTCTTGAGAGGATTTTGAGAGAAAAGGGTGTATTTTGGTGTAAATTAGGCCTAATCCCGTGTTTAAGCCTTATATAGGGTTGGGAAAATTACCCTTTTGCCCTTAGAAATGCAAACATTTAATGACTAAATAACTGGGGACCAAATCTATGAGTAACGCAGCGCGTCGAGGGCTGCGATGCTATACTCGATGCGATGTTCCATGAATGTGTCGAGCCTCAGTTATTTTGGATCTGGCAGTTTGCACAACTGGTGACCAACATGATGGGCGATGCGGCGCACCAAGATTGCATTGATCCACTATTTTGGACTTTCAATCTTGATCTAAACGAGTTTCCAAAAAATCTGAAACTTGTACGGGAACACCTATTAACCTTCCTGATAATGAATCAATAAAAATATAGACCATTAAAGGACATTAAGGTGGAAAAATGAATTTGCCAACTTTTGAAGGACAAAATTAATCTAAGTCTGGAATGTAGCTACACTTTTCTAAGTCTAGGACCCCCTTGACACGCTTAAAGGACTGTATTAAGCTTTAGAATTTCATAGGGTCTTACAATATATCCCCCTTGAGAATATTCACCCTCGAATAAGACTGACTAAGAGGGGAGAAATGATAGGATGAAACACATACTGGGTATGAATGACTGGAACATGATTTCTTGACTGACATGACTGATAACTAAATATATCATACTAAACATGCATATTCGATGCATGTGTAACTGATTCGTGAATATATGACTGAGTATTCTGATAAGCTGGTTTTTCTCATGATGAGAATGCATATCTGATGCATAAATACATAAATGACATGATGCATGACTGATTATGCAATGGTATTTAGTACAAAGTTTACAACAGAATTTTGAGCATGAAACTGAATACCAAGTTTGCAATAAAACTGAATATGTAAACTAGGTAAGCTTAAGGAAAGCTTTTATCTTGGATTGAGTCAGAATTAGCGGAGAGCAGGTAAGGATACTTGGTACGCATGTCTACTTTTGCTTCCCAAGTAGCTCTCTTAATGGATTGATTCCGCCAAAGAAGTTTGACTAGAGAGACTTCTTTATTCCTCAGTATGCGAATTTGGTAGTTCAGGATTTCGGCTATGATTTTTCTCATGAGAGAGACTATTCTGAACATCTACGCTATGAATAAGGACTACAACTACCGGTTTAACTATACACTTCTTGAGCAAAGATTGATAAACTAAGGATGGATCTGAAGGAAACTCAAGCTTATGAGCTATCTTGCTGTAACGACAGAATTTTTGAAGGAACCAATATATAGGGGACTGAGCTTTCCTTTTTTGTCAAACTGCTTCACTCCTTTCAGGGAAGAGATCTTGTGATACACATAGTCACCAATCTTGAACACCATAAATAAGAACATGAGAACATAGCTGAGTCTGTAACAGATGACATGAACTGAGTCTGTAACGTGATATATAAACTGAATACTATGAACTGAATATCGTAAACTGAATCAAGCCTCTAAATACATGGCTTATGGATGAGATTAAAACTTGAGGGTTAACTTATGAGTATCCCCTACTCCAAACTAGATTTATTACGTGAAGCGAGAATGGGATGCTCATGTTATGAAAGCTCGAGGGATTATAGTATATCTTCCTCTTGGGACACTATGTACCTCAAAGAATACTAACTTGGATAAGTTGCTGGAGAGGTTGAAGCGATGCATAAGGCACCTATGAACTAAGTCTTAACTGAATAAGTGGGATCTAAAACTGAAACATGACACATGAACTGAGCTGAGCTTGCTTCTATTTAGTTGGTTCACCTTAGAATGGTTATATCCATGAGACTTCAGATAGTACATCTAGATGTAAGGGATAGGAACCCAAACTATGCAAACTTGTTGTTCTGATTGCTAAACTGAATTACTATTTTTACAGACTAACTCATGCTGAAAGATTATAGTCGACTAGAGCCTTTTATCTAACACTCTTTCTATAGAGTTCTAATGGCTTTAGGGTGCAAGAAAATCTTTGCCTTGTCTAAATAAGACAGCTAAATAAGAAAATCATTACATGGCTAAATTTCGGTAAGATAAATTGGGGACTACGAACACTATTTAAAATGGAATAACTATGCCTCTTGCACTACAACTAAGATTACTAAAAAGATTCACATGGGTGCTAAACATGAGTACATAAATGCCCTACTCATCTGATTAATTGGATAGTGGATAGTTGAATACTGGGCGTGTAAGACTGAACTGGACTTGGTTTGAATAGCTGGACTGAGACTATAGAGTATTATACATACAAATTAATGATTGACTGGGTATCATGAGGTATCTTAGCATAAATTTTTTGAAAGTTGTATTAATGCAGATGGAAGATCGAGTGTATGACATGATTTGAAAACATTTCATAGACTGAGGTACTGAAATACTAATAACTGAGTATCTGACAACTGTACGCTATGGTCAAGCAAGCTTAGAACTTAACTGAGTTTCTGATCTGATTTCTAAACTGAAGTTGACACTATAACTAGGATTCATACTAGAACTAAATTTCAAGTTCTGATAACTGAACATTGATAACTATGGTTTAGACTGATACGGAAGTACTTAATTCTGAAAATGAGCACTTATTTCTGAGTACTGAATGCTAAAACTATAACTAAGATGGCAACTGAGTTTTTATAGTTATGCAATGAAGACTGACATAAGTCGAGGATCTGAAAGTATACTCTCACTCTGTACTTTCCCAACTTCTAATTACAACCTCTTGCTAGCCCTTTACGTGTACACTTAACATGAAATTCAAGCCTATCTTCATTACTACACCCTTGGGTAACATAAGCATTCAGCAATCTTCTCTTAACATAAAATATTTACTCTCTCCCTTCTAAGAAACTACTTATCACTACACTATTTTCACAAAAAGAGCTTACTAAAGGGTTAAATCAGGAGGAACTGAACCATGAATGGATTCTAACTGAACTTGACAAATACCTGAGGCCTGAGGAATATAATATCAATATCTTGGATTTACCCAAAAGGTCAAAACTGATGATATAGTGGATACATGACATGTCCTGGATTTAACTGATTAGTAGGAGCATATCATGAGATATGGAAGTTGAGTATACTGTAAAGCATGCATGTGTACATGATTCATGAGATATATGACCAAAGTTTGGAGTTTTCTGCATTCATGGGTCATTACTTGGATTGCTGAGGGGAGTAAAACTAAACTCCTTATGCTGGGAACTAGAATCATACATGATTCCATGGAAAACATGGGAATATAAGATGGGTTCATGGAATGGAGATGTAAAACATGCGAATGAATTATGCTGATTGAATTATGAAACTTTACAATGAGATAAGGATGGGTCGAGAATCGTCTTTTCCTTACTACTTTCCTATACATGTCGGCACTACTACTGGAATCTGAAGGCCTGACTCTTTCTAAGCTTTCCTAACCGAACAGTGCCTGTATATTTATTGGGCTATAATAGACTGACCCACTAGGGTAGATACTAAGAAAGGTTCTGTTAACACTTGGTCTGACCTCAACGTTGACTGACATGCCAAGAGTCACAAAAGAACAGAAGTTCATGGATCTGATGATATATAAAAATGTAAATGAAAGATCTATAACATACCAGTGACCGCATTAGAAGGACTTTCTTGATTCTGTCGGGGCTAAAGAGCATGGAATCTATTTAGGCATTGCCCACTGATGTAGCTGGAGTGGCACCCTACTAATTTGGGCGACCGAACTGAGTTGAAGAATTATTACACTGGCTTCAAGGACCGGGCCTAGGACAGTATCATACTTTGTGACTAACTCACTGCATTTGAAACAAACATCACTGTCGGCTCCGCATATGCCCTTATAATACTTACCACAAGTCTGATAAAAGGGATGGCTTCGTGCACTACTAACACTGCCCTGAGGTTTAAAACCTGGCATCCTATCTCTGAATTTAGGGAGTGGAGTATTGGACAAGGAAGGAACTTGAACTGAAAACTTTGGGTAAAACCAAAAGCGGTTACCTCCCTCTGACTTAGGCTGGTTGAAATTGAGGCTACCTGTTCTAGCTCTCTTATTTTCTCTCTTTCTTTATTTATTACTATATTTTTCCACCTCGATCTGCTGGGCACAAATCATATGCCTGGGTGGGAAAATGGCCTACTAATTTCTCTGAGCTACTACTGAATAGGATATAGTAAGAGAGTCAATTCTGAATTTGCCATGAAAGACATGCTCATCCAGGGAATCTGCTTAGACGGGTGGAAGCACCGACTGGTTCTCAGTCCCCCTTTCGTTAGTCCTTTTGGGAGACATGTTCTATAATAAAAGTATGGAGTAAATTGTACTGAGAGTTCAACTTGAGATAATTCTCACTCGCATGACATAAATACTGAAAGAAGGGAAACTTTCCTAAAACATCTCATATCCCCCTATACATAAGTATGGTAGATAACACACCCATGTACAAGACTCTACTAGATGCAACTTTTCAGACTTCCGAGGATGCTGTTGAACCTTAGACTCTGATACCAAGTTTGTAATGCCCCAAATCTGGTACCCAGAATGCTACACGATGATCATGACCATGAAGGACCATAGGCTAACCCATGACTGACATATGTACCTGAACACTACATATTATATGATATAAATGCAAAAACATAAGCAGTAAGGTCAAAAGATTCAAATTTGAAACATAAAATCTGATAAAACAATGTTTTAAGGGGGTATAGAAATACCCAAAACTAAAATAAACTGTCTGAATATACTATAGTCCAAAAGTCTCTAAATTGTCTGAATAAAGAGTTGATAGGACATGTCCCCAACTAACTCCAACTACTGAAATAAACTAAGTACTAAAATGATAAAGTAATGATCATGTCCCTGAACGATGAGGACTCACTGCTAATTCTGATGCTCTGGAGCTCGTGCTTCTGAACCTATGGCATAAAGTAAAACACCATAGCACAAATGCGTAAGTACGATTGAATGTACTGGTATGCATGTGAGGTAGGTTGAATGCAAGGCTTCATATGCATGAATAATAGTAAATGCCTATATAACATGAACGTGAGAATACATGCATGAACAAGTAACTATAACTAAGACCATACTGACACTGGGTACTAAGTTCTAAGTACTGATTTACTAATATCTGGGTTTACTGATACTGATAACTGAGTCTACTGAATACTATGGAACTGATAGTATATTACTGATAAAAGAATAATTGTTCTTATAGTTCTTATTATGAAGAACTGGTCTGATTGATTTTATCTGACAGTCCTAAAACTGATTACTGGTAACATAAGATACTGACAATTGATATAACTGATATAACTGTGATAACTGGTATAACTAATATAACTGATACTAAGGGACAGTATTTGATAGTCTATTTTCTGGTGGAACTAGCTGAGTTCTGTACTGTTCTGAGTTGACTGTATCTGACAGTCCTGAATTCAATAAAAATATCTAAGTTTTATTACTGAGACTGAATAATTGTATCTGATAGTCCTTATTCTGTAACTGAAACTATGGGAAGTAGTTATGTAACTTACATACCCCAAATAATCATAATATAGCTGAGTTGGGATCCAATCTGTAACCCCAATTGGAAGAGTTTCAATACCGTGCCACTAGTAAGGACAATATGTGAGTAACCCTCATATAACCGGTAACTCTGGTGAGAATAGCAGGAACCCTCATATAACAGGTTAATCCACCTCATATACCCTCATATAATAGGCTATGATGTCACAACCTATGCTGGCTACATAGTTCAGGAACACAAGGATTGCTTCTAAGAATCACACCCTCATATAACAAGTGAGTTCCCATCCTTGGGTTCGCTCAGTGTTAATTCCTACTCTCATCTGAATAGACATTGAACATAATTAACTAAACTGGACAAGACTGATTTCATTGAGTTTCGTTGACTGATGGAGTACTACTGAGATTTATAAACTTACTAAGATTGACTGAATCACATGACTGACTGAGTTCTATGGATCATGGCTTGACTGAGGATATTGTGAAACATGACACTGGCTCTAGGTACACAGCTATATATTTTGGGTACAAGTACCCCCAGGAATCGATAGAAGGAAACTTACAAAGCATGACTTTCTTGAATACATGGCCAACAACAACAATTCGTACTATGACATTAGCGGATATTTCATGAAGCATATGGTTACCATGATCTTGTATATAACTTAGAATGCACATGATCATGTATTAACTTCATCATTTTAATATCATAATTATATCATCATGCAATTGTATTACACAACAATCCTTATGAAAATTATTTTAAACATAGGGGAACATGTACATTCATAAATTGGGTCACAGTTTAACTATCAAGCATAATTTCTATTTTCCTAGGCATTTTATCAAACACTTAGATTGCATGATTTAAGGCTTAGGCATGAGCAGGAATTTAATACAACCTTACTTCGTAATTCCACCCAATTTCATGATTTCAGTCCACATATTTGCATAATTTCATAAAGACAGAATAAAGGTTCCATCTTGGAATTCATACAACACCAACACATGAACATAATTCAGTTCATAGAATGAATATCACAATTCATAATTTAAAACTTAATTCTTGGGCTTCATGGACGAAAGGAGTCCATCAATGAATACTATGCATACCTTAGATAGAAGATTCTTGATGATTCACAGAGAAATTTGCTTGAACTTGGATCCCCAATTGAAAATCCTATTGTGTTCTTGATATGATTTTGAGAGAAAAGGGTGTATTTTGGTGAAAATTAGGCTTAATCCAGTGTTTAAGCCTTATATAGGATTTGAAAAATTACCCCTTTGCCCTTTACAATACAGACATTTAATGACTAAATAACTGGGCACCGACACTATGAGTGATGCAGCACGTCGAAGGATGTGATGCTATACCCGATGCGGCGCTCCATGAATGTGTCGAGCCTCTGTTGTTTTGGCTCTGGCAGTCTGCACAACTGGTGGCCAACGCGATTGGCGATGCAGTGCGCCAAGATCATGTTGGTCCACTATTTTGGATTTCCAATCTTGATCTAAATGAGCTTCTGAAAAATCTAAAACTTGACCGAGAACACCTACTGATCATCCTGGTCATGAATCAATAAAAATATAGACCATTAATGGACATTAAGGTGGAAAAATAAATTTGCCAACTTTTGAATGACAAATTTAAGCTAAGTCTTGAATGTAGCTATAAATTTCTAAGTCTAGGACCCCCTTGACACGGTTAAAGGATTGTATTATGCTTTAGAATTTCATGGGGTCTTATATCACTCCTCCACAAGACCACCATAATTCAATGTACAACACTTCTCCAACAGGAAGAACCAATTCAGAATCTTTATCCAGTCTACTGTCTTCCAAGAATGGGTTGCCATTAAGAAGGGACCTAAGCCAATTCTAGGACTCAATGAAAAGAAGAAGGTCAAGGACAAGGATAAGAAATCTAGAAGTTGTGATGTAAAGGATCTAGAATAATATGACGTAACAAAAGAACAAAAAAAGGTAATTCAAACTAATGTATGAGCTATAAGTTTACTCCTCTATGAAGTAAGTGGAGAAGAATACGATAAGATATCAACCTGCGAAACTGCAAAGGAGATATGGGACAAATTGGAAGTAACATATGAAGGGACCACCAATGTCAAAAGGTCAAAAATCATCGCCCTGATCAATAAATATGAGCTGTTCAAAATAGAAAAAAATAAAAATGTGGAATCGATGTTTCCCAGATTCAGCAAGATTGTATGTAAGTTGAAATTATTAGGGATAATCTATCCACGTAGCCTGCAAGTCTAGAAGCTTATCAGAGGGCATCCAAAAGTATGGGAATTGAGTCCACCATCCTAGAAGGCAGAGACCTCCAAAACATGACATATGATGAACTACGAGGTAATCTTATTGCCTACGAATGAAATTATATCAACAGCTACAACAAACAGAAACAAAAGAAACCAATGGCCTTTAATGCTATATCAATTAAAGAGGAAGACTTATTAGAAGAATGCAACAGTGAAAGAATGGCTCTCATAAATTGTAAAGTAAGGCAGATCTTGAAACAGACACCCCAAGGAGTCAAAAATAATGAATTGACAAGCAATAATGACTATTGTTATCATTGTAGGAAGCCAGTTCATTTTAAACAAAATTGTCCAAAATTGAAAAGAATATCATCTAGAAGAAACAAAAGCTTTGGGACTTTGAGTGATGAAGATGACACAGAGGAAGAAACAGAAGTAGCCAACATGTGCTTCATAGAAAAAGGTGAATCAAGTGAGGTAAGACAACACAATTGTCATAACTGTGACATCCTTAAATCAAATATAGATATGATAAATGGTGAAGTTCAAAAGGTTGTTGATGAGTACAATAAACTTGCTTAAGAAATGAAAAATTGGATAGCTTGACTTAATCGAAACTTGAAGAGGAATGAAGGAACTGTCAAGTTGAAATTGGAGCATGTCAAATTGAAATTTATTTTCCTTAAGAAAAACTTAATGATGTAAACATACAATTAAATAGCATTAAAAATCACCAATTCAAAGTTTCGTTAGATCAAACTCTTTTAAAAAAACTCTAGTTCCTCAACAAGACCATTTAAATCAGCCAAAGCCTATTTATCCTTTCAAGGACCTGTCTGCTATACCTATGGATAGAAAGGGCACAAATCACACAGCAGTACGCAAAGGTCCAAAGATGTGTGTGTTTGGAGGTGTAAAGGAAGTATCTATAACCATCAAGGACCTAAGACTGCTTAGGTACCTAAATAAAATTAATTTCCTATTTTGCTGGAACACATCCGCGAAAGCTATAACAAGGAAATATGGGTCATCGATAGAGATTGTTCTAGACATATGACCATAAAGAAGGAAAATTTCTATTCTCAAAAGAAAATAGAAGTAGGATCAATCAAATTTGCTGATAATATGTAAGGCAATGTAATCAGAGTCAGCTCAGTAAAGCTCAACTCCTCATGAGAACATATTGAACTGTATCTCATAACAAACTCAAACATTACCTGCTCAGTATCTATCATTTGTGTGTTGCTGGATTTAGAGTCTTCTTAAAAGTTGAAAGTTTCTACATCAAACATGATAAAAGAGATATTTCTCTTATCGATGAACGTGTTGACCATATTTATGTTTTAAGTAGTCCTGGTATTGCCACCTTAACCTACCTCACTGTTCAAACCAATGAAACTTGTTTATGGTACAAAAATCTTAGACATTCTAGTATACATATCATTGAGAAACTCTCCAAACAAGAACTAGTGAAAGGTCTACCAAAACTCAAGTTAGAGAAGGATCATATCTGTGATGCCTTCCATTTGGGTAAATAGACTCGGACATCATTCAAATTCAAAGACATTTTCTATACTACTAAACCTCTTTAAACAATCCAAAAGGATTTATTTGGCCCCCACCAAGACCGCAAGTATTTGTAGAAAAAGATATGTTTTCATGATTGTTGATGATTATTCTCATTTTACCGGGAAATGTTTCTTTCTCATAAATATGAGGCTTTTACAAAATTTTAGATCTTTTGTAGAAAAGTGCAAAGCAAAGCAGGATACATCATCACCTAGGCTCACAGTGATCATGGAGGAGAATTTAGAAACAAAGATTTCAAGGAATATTGTACTTAGAATGGATACTCTCAAAACTTCTCATAACCTCTGTGTCCTAAAAATGTTGTGGTAGAGCAAAAAAATTGATCTCTTCAAGAAACCATAAGAACTATGCTACTAGAACAAAACCTTCTAGATCACTTTTAGGGCAGAAGTAGTGAGCACAACCTATCACATCATCAATAGATGCCTCATCAGACCAATTCTAAAGAGGACTTCTTATTAGCTATGGAGAGGGAAGAAGCCAAATATTAGTTACGTTTATCCTTTTGCATGCAAATGCTTTATCTACAACAATGGCAAGAGTAGAATAGAAAAATTCAATCTACCAAGTGACGAAGGTATTTTTCTTAAGTACTTTCCCACCAGTCGTGCCTACAGAGCTTATAATAAAAATACCTTATGTGTTGAAAAATGTATGTATATTGTATTTGATAAAATGAATTATCCTCTTATAAGTTTGATTATTAATGAAAAAGATGTAAATGATCTGCAATCTGGAGCCAATGCCAGCACTACTCCAGACCTTTCAAAAGATGAGTCAAGTAAAACCCTTTCAAAGTCAACTCCCATGACCGAAATAGCCAAAACAAGTGTTCCAAGAGAATGGAAACACAATGCCAGCTATCCAAATTATCTTATCATCAAAAATCTAAATAATAGGATGCAGATAAAAGCTTCATTAAGAAAACAAGTGCTTGTTGCCCTTGTGTCTCAATAAAACCCAAAAAGACTGATAAAACCCTTAAAGATGAATCTTGGGCCGAGACCATGAAGTAAGAATTGGATTAATTTGACGGAAATCAAGTATAGAGTTTAGTTGAGAGACCTAAGAACTGCTTAACGATTAGAACCAGATGGGTCTACAGGAACAAATTGAATGAAGAAGGTTAGCTTGTCAGAAATAAGGTCAGACTTGTAGTTCAAGATTACTCCCAATAAGAAGGTATTAATTATGACAAAACCTTTGCTTCTATAGCAAGGTTAGATTGAATTCACATTTTGTTAGCTTTTACTGCCTTTAAATGCTTAAGTTATATCAAATGAAAGTCAAAAGTTCTTTTTTAAATGGATTTATTCATGAATAAGTTTTCATAAAACAACCCTCCCCCTCCCCGGTTATGAAAATTCATCTTATCTAAACAATGTTTTTAAATTATCAAAAGCACTATACGATCTCAAACAAGCTCCAAATTCTTAGTATTAAAGGTTGAGAGCTTTCTTGTTAAATAATAATTTTCAAAGATTTAAAATTGATACAAATCTGTTCATCCAAAATCTTGACTCAAATTTACTCATTGTGCAAATTTATGTTGATATTATTTTTGGTAGTCCTATTAACTCTTTGTGTGAGAATTTTGCTAATCTGATAAGAGAAGAATTTAAAATAAGACTCATGGGAGAACTCTCATTTTTCTTGGGATTATAAATCAAGCAAACCCCTAAAGGTGATTTCATTAGTCAAGGAAAATATACGAAGGAACTTATCAAGAATTTTAGCATGGAAAAGTGAAAGGCCTATGGAATTCCAATGACTCCTTCTAGAATCTTGATTCAGACTCGTCTATTAAAGACGTTGTTGAAAAACATTTAGAGGAATGATTGGGTCACTCCTCTATTTAACCACCAATCGACCAGACATTATATTTAGTGTGTGCAAGTGTGCAAGGTTCCAGTTGGCTCCTAAAGAGTCCCATTTGATTTCCGTCAAAAGAATCATTTGGTATCTCATTTTAACATAATATATTGGACTATGGTACCCCCACTTCTCTCATCTTGACTTAATTGAATATCTAGATGCTGACTTTATAGGTGATAAGAATGATAGAAAAAGCACTAGTTGAACATGTCAAATTCTTGGTGATGACCTGATTTCAAGGCATAGCAAGAAGCAAACTTTAGTTGCTCTATCAACAACTAAAGTTGAATACATAGCCATTGGAAGTTGTGGCACTCAAGTTTTATGAATTATGCATCAAATATTTTATTTTAATGTCTTTTGAATCTGTGTCTATAATGTGTGATAACACCAGTGCTATTAGTTTGTCTAAGTATATTGTGCATCATTCTAGGGCTAAACACATTGATATTAAATATTATTTTATTTGATATTATGTAGAAAATGGTGACTTTTCTCTAATATTTGTTGATTTTAAAAATCAATTAGATGATATTTTTACCTGGCCTCTGTTAGAGGGAAGATTTTGTTTTGTTAGAAAAAGACTTGGTATTATCAGCATTAAAGGCTCATGAGTTTTATTTTCGGAAAAGTCATTTTTACTGCCTTATTATTTTTTTTTTTACTTTTTTAATTTAGGAAAACTTTTTGAGAAAATGGCATCATTACTTCTACCTTTTTTATGCCACCTTTGTCGTATCTTTACCCTCTTATCTTCCCAATACCTTCTTTCTGCCATCCTTTCACCTCAGCGGTCGCCTCATTCACTTTACCCCTTTTTATTTTTCCCTAGTTCACTCACCCCTTTTTATCTATCCATCTCTGTATCTTTCTCTTTGCCCTTTTAAAACCCTTGTTCCAACATTGCTCCAATGACTAAAACTTTCTCCATGGAAAATCTATCCAAATCCTTTCCATACTCTCTCTCTGATAACTATGTACTTATCATCAAATTTTCTAACAAATCTTTGTTCGACTCTCAACAGTTAACTATTACAAAAAAACATTCTACTCCCAATTCATCCTCTTTTGTCAAGAAGTCTCGTTCAACCCCTCTGAATTCTTTTTCTCTAGAGGGAAAGAATAAGTTTTAGATCTGTTCACAAAAAGTCAATACCAACCTCAAAATTTGTTCCAATGTACCTGGTCGTGTAGTAAATCTCTATTAATTAAAGGAAGCTCATTGCAATGTTAGTCACTTCATTAAATTTCAAGACCTATCTATGGTTTTTCATATATATGGACATGAAGTTTATGAGGATCCTGTTCAAACATTTTATGCCAATCTATGTATCTGACAGTAGCAAACTAGATACTCTTGTTCTTGGCACAAGGATCATGCCCAATGATTTTATATTTGAAAAGGTGTTTGATACAATGTTCTCTAGTGTAAATATCTTTATGAATGGCTCCTGTCTTGAAGATTTTGAAGTTATCTTTGAAGAGGTGAAAAAGACCTTGTCCGACCTGGACATAATATCTTCCAACATTAGTCCCCTTTATCTATACCTTAAATATTGCATCATGGCCCACGTCATCTCTACCATACTGATTCCAAGGAATGTCTCTCTTAGCAACATAACCTATCAAGATGTGTTTGTCTTATAACGCATGGTAAGAAAGCACAAGATAAATTGGGCTAATTTGTATCATGAATATATTCTTGAGAGTTATATAGATGCTCAAGCTCCGCCAGCCTACCTTATGGATTGCTAATTACTCGAATTCTAATATATTACTCTATTGACATCTTTGCATACACCATCCCACTCTCCCCAATGAAGGCCTCCACTACTTATTACTCTAAAGCTTTCACCAGCATAGGCTACATTTTGGTAGATAATAAATGGTTCAAAAAAGACTCTACTTGAGTAAAATCCAATCTCTCTAAGGTAAGCAAGTCTGTTTTTAACCCCATGCTTTCTATGTTGAAGAAATTGACGGATCTCAAGGTTTGCTTAAACACTATTGAGGAAGGAGTGATGCTACTTTAAAAGTCAACTTCTAAGCTGCTAGAGCTTGGGAACAACACAAGCACTGATATATGCAAGGTATGCCTGACCATTGATGGATTCAAGTAAGTAGGAATAAAGTTGTTCACCAGAGTGTTTACTCATTTGGGCTCCCTCTAATCTCAAGTTAACTTCTCAAATGATGACCTTGCAATATCCATCCAAGACTCCTACTCCTCCTTCTCTAAAAATATTGAAAAATCTTATGAATGATTCTGCCATAACATTCATAATAGCCTCGCATACTTTCTCATCAAGTGTTGAATAATGACTACTATTAAAAAGGGGATCATTTCCATTCTTTTTGGGTTGTCAAATGATTTTTACACACTATCTTCCATACTTTTTTATTTTGATTATTCCTTTGGTAATTTATCTCCTATATGTCTACTACTTATTTTTGCTTGTCTGTTATGATATTCTTTTTTATTATGTCAAAAGGGGGAGAAAATAGGTATATCAGAGGTGCTTGCTAGTTAGGGGGAGCAACTCCACTATCAAAGGATGAGAGTCAACTAGTGCTCAAAGAAAGGAGGAATATCAGAGATGCTTTCAAGTCAGGGGGGAGCATATTACCAAAAAAATAAAGAAGTCAAGTGATGTTTATTATTTGTCATTATTAAAAAGGGGGAGATTTTTAGCCCCATATTCTTACAATATGTGTTAATAAGGACAAACTAATAAACAAATATTTTGCAGGATACACTAAAGATATAGAAGATCAAAAAGATCCCTAAGGAATCAATCTATAATATTCAAGAAAGAAAGCAAGCATTTACTCATAAGAAAGTCGGCACAAAAAGATTGGAAGAGTATCAATCATGGAGATTATTAGCTTCCCAGATTTATGGAAAATGAATCGATCAAGATAAGAGGAAAAAAAAGAAGAACACACCCTCTACATGGACATATTTGATATCTGATATGGACATACTTTATGGTTCCATCCCTTAATTAAGGAATCAATTAAATTCCTTGATTGAGAAGAAATCTCTTAGGTTTTCTTACGAATAATAAAAGTCAAAGTAGCTGAAAAGTATAAAAGATAAGACTAAAGATTGAATCACTCACTCAACTTCAGGAAGAATCTTCATGTATCTCAATCTAATTCTCACTAAGCTTTATACTTCTTAGTTCACGATAGTTATAAAAGAATAAGGTTGAGTCAACTTTATCATACCAATTGAAGCTATGTCATAAGATCTGAAAAACAAAATAAGTTTTTAGAACTTGTTTATCATTATTGTACCTAGTCTCTACTTTGACAAGATCTAAGGAAACTTTAAAACCCAAAGGGACTGGAAGTAGGCACCACATTGGTGTTCCGAACCAGGATAAATATTCATGTTATTATCTTAAATTAGTTATTTATTTACCTATTTGTTTAAATCTAATCCTTTTTGTTATGTATAGTATTTTGAAGGTAAGTCGACTGTGAAGGATAAACAATCAACTTAAGAAAAATTTTTAATTCACCCCCCTCTTGAATTTTAGTGATGTGTACTATTTACTTCATACGAGGTATAGCCTTTCTTATATGACCCCATTTGTGGCTGTCTATTTTGGTTTCAATCCTAGGTGTATTTCAAATCCCTTTTCTATTTCTACCTCAATGGGTGACTCGATGATTGTTACAAGAGTCTATAGGGAATGTGTGGTATCTTTTGGAGGTAGGAAATCTTTGGTGGATTTGATTGAATTATACATGCTATATTTGATGTCATCTTGGGGATAGATTGGTTATATTCTTGCTATGCCTCTTTAGATTATTGGATCCGTAAGGTCATTTTCAAATTTCCTAATGATCCCGTTATCGAGTAGGAAGGGAGTTACCTTGTGCCTAAGGAAAGATTTGTCTCATATCTTAGAGCCCAAAAATTTATTTCCAAGAGGTGTCTTTGTCATTTGGTCTGGGTTAAAGATTCTAACTCAAAGGGTAAATCTTTATAATTTGTCCTGGAGGTTAAGGATTTTTTGAGAGTTTTCTTTAATGACCTTCCTTGTGTCCCTTCTAATAGGGAAATTGATTTTGGGATTGATCTTCTTTCAGAAACCCATCCTATCTCTATCCCTTCCTATAGAATGTCTCCAACTAAGTTGAAGGAACTTAAGAAGTACTTGATAGATCTTCTTAACAATGATTTTATCCATACTATTATGTCTCTATCAGGTATACCTATTTTGTTCGTGCATAAAAAGATAGTTCTATTTGGATGTGTATAGATTATCATCAGTTGAATAAGGTAATAGTGAAGAATAAGTACCCTCTTCCTAAGATTGTTAACCTATTTGACCAACTTTAAGGTGCTAAGTATTTCTCTAAGATTAATATTTGGTCGAGTTATCATCAGCTAAGGATTAGAGAGGCAGATATCTCTAACACTAATTACCATACCCGGTATAGACATTTTGAGTTCTTGGTCATGTCTTTTGGGTTGACAAATGCCTCGGTGGAATTTATGGACGTTGTGAATTAGGTGTTTTGTTAGTTTCTGTATTTGTTCATCATTGTATTTATAGATGATATTTTAGGGTACTCCAAGATTGAGGCGGATTCCATTGATCACCTTTGTTTAGTGTTGCAGACCCTAAGGATCAGTGATTGTATGCAAAGTTTTCTAAGTGTGAGTTTTGGTTGAATGCGGTAACTTTTTAGGCCTGTTTTTTCTAGTTAATGGATAATGGTGGATCCACAGAAGGTTGAGGCAGTGAAGAAGTGGTCTAGATCCACAATTCCAACCGATATTCAGAGCTTTTTAGGTTTGGTTAGGTATTATAAGAGGTTTATAGGGAGCTTCTCTTCAATTGCCGCTTCATTGATGAAGTTAACTTAGAAGAAGGTGAAACTTCTATGTTCGGACATTTGTGAGGGAATTTTTGAGAATTTGAAGGATAAGTTGACTTCTGCTCTAGTCTTAACCCTACCCGAGGGTATAGATGGCTTTATGGTTTATTGTATTGCATCATGTGTGGGACTTGGTTGTGTGCTAATACAACATGGTAAGGTGGTAGCATATGATTCTATGTAGTTGAAAGTTGATGAAAGGAATTATCTAGGACATGATTTGGAGTTATTGCCTGTGGTGTTTGCATTGAAGATTTGGCGACACTATCTATATGGGGTCTAGGTTTACATTTATTCTGATCATAAGAGCCTGCAATATGTATTCACCCAGAAGAAGTTGAATCTTAGGCAAAGAAGATGGATATAGTTACTCAAAGACTCCGACATGAGTTTCCACTATCACCCAGGTAAAGCTGACATGGTTATTGATGCTCTTAGCAGGTTATGTATGGGGATCTTATCTCATATGGATGAAGAGAAGTAGGATTTGATGAAGGATATTCACCGTTTGGCCAATCTTAGAGTTTCCCTCTTAGATTTAGATGATGTTGGCGTGTTTGTGCAAGAGGTCGTGAAGTCATATTTTGGTGTTGAGGTAAAAAATAAAAAAGTGCTGGATCCTACATGATGAAAATCAAGGATGATGTACGTAGAAGGTGATGGCTTTTGAGATTAGTGGTGATGGTATCTTGAGGTACCAAGGGAGGTTATGTGTTCCCAATGTGGATACCCTACGAAGAAGAATTTTGGCCGAAGACCATGAGTTGCGGTATATGGTTCATACTAGTTCAATAAAGACGTACCATGTCTTGAAAGAAAAGTATTGGTGGAATAAAATAAAATAGGATGTGGCCAATTTTATGGCTAAGTTCATGGTGTGTCAACAAGTGAAAGTGGAGAACTTGAGGCCTAGTAGGTTGTCCCAAGAGATTGAGTTGCCCATGGGGAAATGGGAAGTAATTAATATAGATTTTGTACTAGTCTTCCGCAGTCTTATAGTTAGTTTGATTCGATTTGGATCATTATGGATAGGATGACTAAGTCCACTCACTTCTTTCCTGTGATGACTAATTATTCGACTGATGATTATGCTAAGATTTTTATTCAAAATATCGTGAAGTTGTATGGTATTCCAGTTTTTGTCATTTCTGATCATGGTACTCAATTTTCATTGCACTTTCAGAGATCCTTGTAGCGAGGTTTGGGGACTAAGGTGAAACTTAGCACAGCTTTTCACCCTCAGACGGATGAACAAACTGAAAGGACTATTCAGACTTTGGAGGATTTGCTTAGGTCTTGCGTGATATACTTTGGTGGTAGTTGGGTTGGTAATTTTTCTCTCATAGAGTTTGCGTATAACAACAACTATCACTCTAGCATTGGTATGGCTCTATTTAAGGCATTGTATGGTAGGAGGTGTAGATCTCCTATTTAGTGGTTCAAAGTTTGTGAGACAAGGTTATCCGGTCCTGATTTAGTTCATCAAGATAGGGAAAAGGTAACAGTGATTCGAGATAGTTTTAAGACTGACAAAAGTTTCCAAGAGTCCTATGCAGATGTGAGGCGAAGGGAGTTGGAATTAAATGTGTATGATTGGGTGTTCTCAAAGGTGTCTCCCATAAAGGAAGTCATGCAATTTTGAAAGAAAAAAAAGCTCAGTCCTCGTTATATTGGCCCCTATTTGATTTTAAAGATGGTGGGGAGTGTTGCCTACGATCTAGAATTTCCTACAAGTTTGGCTTCCATTCACCCTATGTTTCATGTGTCTATGTTAAAGAAATACGTGGGTGTTCCTTCCTAGGTAGTGCCTACTAAGAGTGTTGGTATTTAGGGTTCCCTATCATACGAGGTGGTCCCAGTGGGGATCTTGGATAGAAAAGTTCGTAGATTGAGGACTAAAAATGTATCTTTTATAATTGTCCTTTGGAGAAACCAAAAGGTGAAAAAAGCCACTTGGGAAGTTAAAGAAGATATGAAGGCTAAGTACCCATTCTTATTCCTTGTGCCGGACAAAGGTGTATAAGGTATGAATTCTGTTTTACCCCTTTGCTACAATATGGGTTTATCATTTGATTCTTGTGTAATATTTCTATTCTCATGTGAATAGTGTCCTAACTCATTATTTGGAAACAAATGACCCTAAGAGAGGGATAATGCAACACCCTCAAAATTTCGAGCATTTTAGTTTTGGCACTCTTGTGTTTGAAATGTTGATTTTCAACTTAAATGGTGTTTATGCATATGAATGGGGTGCCTCAGGAGATTTTCATAATTTTCAAATGGGGTTCGGGGTAATTTCAAACCACGGAGGCAGTGAGCCTCCATGATATCTTTGTATCACGAAGGCTTCACTCCGTGACAGACAATATGTCATGGAGGCTGCACTATGTGATAGGTAACGTGTCATGGAATCTACTCTCCATGATAGGAGCATGGCACGGAGGTTAACCTCTACGATAGGTAGTATGGCATGGAAGTTAGCCTCTAATATAGGCAGCATGCCATGCTGTTTTGTAAAAGTTGTCCATTACTTATTTTATTTTACTTGAAATGAGGGAATTTTGGATCTTTTCACCTGTGTAATACCCTTAAACTTAATGTAGGGTTATTACTTACAGTTTTAAGATATTAAAATCCTCGATTCCACTCTCAAACTTAAAACTCTAAGAGAGCCTCAGGATTTCATCGTACATTCATCTTTTGGGTTTCAAGTTTTGAATTACTTTCCAGTTCTCGTGTATCTAAGGCCTTTATCTCTTTCTCTATACTTGTATTTTTCTTAATGGCATGAAAATGGTTTATTGTTCACATGGTTTTGATGTTGGGTTTGAACTATGGGTTTAGGGTTATTGAAATAAATTGTTTGAATATTTTCTCATGATTACTATTTAACTATTATACGTTGAATTGTTGGTTTGTACACTCATTAGGGTGCATGGGAATGGTGGACAGAATAGGGGTACGATGGACTACCCAAATTTCTAAACTATGGAAATAGGGGTACAATAGAATCCCTAAATAATTGGTTTTGGTATGGAAATCTATAATAACCTCAACCTACTTGCATAATTGATTTTGGAATGTAAATTATCATTTGGTTTGGATTATTCTGTTCAAAACTAATGCAAGGCGTAAATTGCTAGTTGGTTAATGATGATAATAATCTTGAAAACCATGTGGGGTGCAAAAGAATCCCCTAAGTGATTCTTATAATGGCATTTGTGGGGTACGAAGGAATCTCCAAAGTGTTGGCTAATGACATTACTTACAAGTTATAGTCGGTATGACGATACCAATTAACAATGACTCAATAATTGACCCTCAGAATCGATAGATAGGTTATGTGTTAAATGTTTCAATCGGGCTTAATAGGGGTTATGTTACCTGGTCGTGAAGGTGTGAGTCCCGAAGGACTGATACTGGAAACTCATATTTGCCGATGTGAGGGTTGGTCTTGATGACCATGTGCTTATGGGGTACATAGGAATCCCCTAAGTGTATATATAATTGTATCAGGGTTGATGAAGGGTACAAGGGAATCCCCGACCTCCCATGATTCCCCGATTTGTCCGGATAACACACACTAAGGAATAACCAGGGGGTTACAGCTGGACCCATATAGCTCGTGGGTGATTTAAGAACGGTCAAGATACAAACCTAGGTTAAATTTTTAAACATCATGCGAAGCCCTGTTCCCTCCCCAACATCTTATATATATATATATATATACACACACACACACACATGGATATACATGAACATATATATATATGTATGTATATACACACACACACATGGATATGCATGGATGTGTTCATGTGCATTGGTTTGACTTGATTTTGGATTAATGGCATTATTTCATCCTATATCCCTGAGTTATATGCTAGAATCCAACCACTATCTTTGGTTGTTGTATCCCCACGAAATACAGGGACTAGCCATACTTCTACTCCTCTTGAATAGTGACTAGGTGGTTGAAGGATAGCTCGTAAGTCAGACTAAAGTGGTAAGCTTTCATCCTTCGAAAGACCCCATTTCATGCTTTGGGTTTCCTTATGTTTTAACTCTTCCTTTTGGATTTTTTTTGGCTATGGTTGGAGGCATGTCTCAAACAGACTATATTTTGTTTTGTTATAGGCTTTGATAGACATTATTGTAGACATAGCTATTGTGGTTGGTTATCGATATTGGTTATTGGTTGGTCGTTGTAGGATATTGATCTATCATAGATTCTTTAAGCTTTCCTATCTTATTGTTTTATATATTCAGTATCTATCTACTTCTAGGTATATTTAGTTGTGTTGGAATAGGCTAAGGTGGTGGTCTCCGGTCCATGATAGACTTAAGATACCCATCACGGGTAGGCCCTGATTTAAGTCACGATAGGTACTATATTTACATAAATCAAATTAAGAGAAGAAATACCACACATTAGAGTTTTCTTGAGTCTTAATTTCATTTTTAAGCAACAAATATTAAAATTGTTGATGTGTGAGTAAATGCTAACACATTTGAGGCTTTTAACTAAGAATAATTGCAAAGTCTTAAGCAACTTTTTTCATTTTTGATTGTTTTATGTTTGATTTCGCAGTAGAAGCTGATATGGTAGAGAACCAACAATAATGGAAGCAAAAAGGCTGAAATCTGAACCAAGTAAAAGACAAGTGCATCTGACGACATTCATAATAGGTCGTCAGCCCAGTGATAGGCTATCAAGGCCATCGTCAGCCTTAAACAGAGAATGAGTTCCAGCTGGTAGAATCGATGACATTTTGTGGTAGGCCATCATAATGGTGATAAGTCATAAGGAATGCCGTCATACTTAGGCAGGACATGAGAATTGGAGCAAAGGTGTGATGAAATTTCTAATAAGTCATCACAGTCCTGATAAGTCGTCAGAAATTGCCATCAACCTAAGACAGCACTAGTGCAGATTTGAAGAAAACCTGACAAAATTCTTGATAAGTCGTCAGGATCCTGATAAGGCGTCATCAATAGTTGCCGTCTATTCCAAGAAAAAGTTGTAACCCTAATTTTATTTCCTTATTTAGGGTAAACTATTTAAAGCTTTGTTTTAGGGTTTTTTAGACATGATGATTATTATTATTATTATTCCGTACAAGGTCAACACCTTGAATTTTGGACAACATATTTTGATATTTTCTCTCTTTACTTCTTGACTTTAACAACACAACTATTTTTGTGAGATTATTATCAGTATTTTGGGATTTTTCCTTTGTGATCTAATCTCTGATTCACTAGTTATTATTCATCTCTGTAAGTATATCTTTCAAATCATGAATTCAATTATGTGTTTTGTTTGTTACATCATAAGCGTCTAAACTCCATTTACCTGAGTTATGGGACCTAGGGTTAGGTCTTGATGAGGTGCTAAGTATTCAAAATTCAAAAGGTGGTAGGATTTCTTGATAATTCTGAAGTTTTAATTAACGTCTGTTGGTTGCAAACAGTAGATACACCTGCTTGATTTGCTTGAGAAATAAATCAAATATATTAGGAAGGGAATTATTAATAGGGACTCAAAAATACTTCGTTTAATAATCAGCATTGTAACAAGGTTGGCTAACCTAAGCTAAAATCTGGGCAGTAAATAGAAATTTCCTAAGTCGTAGAGGATTAGGGAATTAAACGCTTATGCAGGTCAAGAGGAATTTAAGCATAATATTGATAAAGATAGTTTGTTATCCTACCCGCCGTGAGAATCTTGAACCACTTTTAGCA
The DNA here is from genome assembly GCA_030864225.1 of Capsicum baccatum var. pendulum. NCBI lineage: Eukaryota > Viridiplantae > Streptophyta > Magnoliopsida > Solanales > Solanaceae > Capsicum > Capsicum baccatum. The sequence goes on from CM061560.1 coordinate 194,941,670, forward strand.
TCTGTCATGTACCGGAAGCCCAAGTGAACATAATTTTGGTTATTTCATAAACTCTTGATATACAAACACCGAAAGTAAAGTGACAAGCAACAACTTGTTAAACCAAAACCCTACATTTCAGGAAACATTAAACTATCAGTAGATTAAGTCGCAAACAACTTGAGTTCACACCATATTCCCTGTAGGATTTGACCCCAACCTAGTTGGATTTTATATTGACAACAATCGTTTAAACCCCTTCAAGAGTGTAATTTGAGCGTTATTAAAACTGGCGCCGTTGCCGGGGATAAATTTGAAATATTGAGTTGGTTTGGAATTCTAGCCTACTTGCTTGAATTCAAACTTATAAATATTTGTTTTTAGTTTACTTTTATTTCTTGTGTTAGGTAGATTTTTATTTTAGTTTACTTACTACTATGGCATCATGGAATGAACATGATCTTGGTGGTTGGAAATCTTATCTTGATAATTCATATCCATATTGTAATGGACCTCACTTTTGGGAAGACTGTAGATATGCTCCCCGGAGAAAGATGTGTGCACCATCTCCATCCTATCGGGAGTATGGTTGTTTTGTATGAGGTGGTCAAGATGGATATTGGAGTGATTTCCTAAATGCCCCATCCACCCATTGTGCTAACCCAAATTCTAGTTCTTTTTATGATTTCGATAGGTCTTTTGGTCAGAAAAGGAAGAATGAAGCACCGAAAAGAGTGGCATTAAAGCTATGCTTCAACTAATGTTTGATCGTATGGACACAACGAATGATTTCATATGTGATATATATCAAGACATTAAAGCTTTTAACAAGGAAAGGGAAAGGATAAGGGAGATAGATATCGAGGTCAATTATCCAAAGCACTCTTCTACATTATGTTTAGATGATATCTTGTCTGTGGAATCATTTAGACTAATCGTAGAGTGTGAAAATGAGGAGAAAGAATCCTATATTGATGATGAGATTGATATTGATCAACCCTTGGATATTTCCCAACCAACCGAACCAAACATGAGGGATGATGCTAAGATTGGGGAAATAGTGCTAGAGGCAAAACAAGAAATCAAGTACAATCCTTGTGAAGACTCTAGTCCATTTCAGGGTAAAGATACTAATAGGGATGCTACTTTGAAAGTAAGAGTCCTCATTCGAACCACTTTTAAACATTACACATGGTGGATGTGATGAAAGTCGAATCACCCAAGCAAATGATGAATTTTGAAAATGAGGAGGAAAATTATTACATTTTGGAGTTTATCTTTCCAAAAGGGTATACCACAACCCCAGTCATAAAAGTCAAGAAGCCTAAAGATCGATGTTCATTTAGTGGATTTTTAAGATCCTTACTGCTTCCCAATGAGCCCACACGATGTAAAGTTAGGCAAGCGGTTCAAGTCTTTGAAGTGGCGTGATAGAACATTCCTTATCATGCCCTGACCTTTACCCAACGGACCTAAAAAAAAGTAAAGATTAAAATATGGGCCGATAATTCAAATCATATAAGTGGAGGGATAAAAGATAACTAAATGATGTTGTGCCACGACACTAAATTAGCTGATGCTTGGGAGGCGACCCAAGGTATTTTGTTGATTCTATTCATATTATGTGATTGACATTACATCTTCGCACCCATGGTGCTATAGGTATGTTTCTAACTCTCTTGTTTTTGTTTGACGCATTAGGGACCTTACATGATTTTAAGTTGAGGGTGGGGATACTTGTGGGTGTTGATTTCCTCTTGGAATTTTTGTTGACGTGCCACTTTTCCCCGGAGTCTTGTTCCTAGTAGAGACGGCATGTTTAGGCGTATTTTGATTTGTTGTAAAATGTTGTAGTTGACTAGGAGAAATACAAGTACCTTAGGCAGTTAACATGTTTTTATTGATTTTTGAGCACCTCTCTAATGGTCTAAAGGTTTAAATGTGTGATTTGCATCTAAGTGTTACCACTGTGCATCTTTGTATGGAATTAGTTCTAGTGACACAATAATCATTGTTAACTAGCTGCATGAACTGGATAAGTTGTAACTGGTGATATACTGGTTTGCCATGTGCGTGTGAGATTTTATTTAGTTCTCTCTGTATGTTGGATTCAGAGTTTACCCTGTTAGTCTTGCCTAGGTTGTAGGATAGGGGTTAGGAAAGGATCATAGGCCATTTTTTATTGTAACCCACTTTCTACCTAAATGACATTCCTAATATGAATAATATCCCTTGATCCCTGATTTGAGCCTATATGCTTGTTTCTTTCTGTGAAACCTCTCACCTTCCCATTTACCTCACAATGAACCTATTTTGGCCCTGGTCCTCCTTGGACACTGTGCACCTTGACTTAGACAAATAGCCTAAATAGGAGTGTGTGATGAAAAATGAGCATGATCAGAGGTAGATTAAGAGAAAAGAATAAAAAGTTGGGTGCGGTGAAAAAGGAATAAGAAAATAGAAATTTGTGTTAAAGATAATAAAAAGATAATATGATGATTGAAAAGACCACATCTATCTTGAGCATGTGTGATCAATAAAAGAAGAGGAAGAAAAGAAGGTTGAGAAGTTAAACCCTATGAGTTTAGTGTAGTGTCAAGGAGGCATAGTCACTCTAAAATATCCATGAATATCATACCATCCCCTAGCCTACATTACAAGCCAAAGAAAATCCCTAAAGTGATCCTAACTGACCTGCCTAAAGATTTGGGTATGGACTATAAGGGCAAGCCTATGGCATTTGACATGCAGTGTTTGGAACTTCATTCTGAGAATGAGACTTGTGATTATCCCTATGTTTATGTATGTGAATTCTAATATGAGTGAAAAAGGGATTTCTTTGTTTTGGGGGCACATTAGCTATGTTGCTAAGTCACTGACTTGCTCAGATAGTGTGATCTTGGTATGGCATGATTGTTATTGCTGAACTTTTGTTGTATCTTGATGCTTGTGAGTTGCATAGTTGTTCTTCAAAACATCAACAGTGAGTTTTAAATTGACTGACCTTGGAGATGGTGAAATTATTCTGAACTAATATGAGTAGTTAGCTGCCAAATTGTACTTTGTATACTTTTAGTTATGTTTTGGTTACATGATGACAAGTAATTGTTTTAAGTTGAGGGTGTTGATGTGTGAGCGAATTCTAACACATTTGAGGCTTTTAACTAAGAATAATTGCAAAGTCTTAAGCAACTTTTGTCATTTTTGATTGTTTTATATTTTATTTTGCAGTAGAAGCTGATATGGTAGAGAACCAACAACAATGGAAGCAAAAAGGCTAAAATCTGAACCAATTAAAAGACAAGTGCAGCTGACGACATTCATAATAGGTCGTCAGCCCAGTGATAGGCTATTAAGGCCATCGTCAGCCTTAAACAGGGAATGAGTTCCAGCTGGTAGAATCGATGACATTTTATGGTAGGCCTTCATAATGGTGATAAGTCGTAAGGAATGCCGTCAGACTTAGGCAGGACATGAGAATTGGAGCAAAGGTGTGATGACATTTCTAATAAGTCATCACAGTCCTGATAAGTCGTCAGAAATTGCCGTCAACCTAAGACCGGACTAGTGCAGATTTGAAGAAAGACCTGACGATATTCTTGATAAGTTGTCAGGATCCTGATAAGCCTTCACCAATAATCGTCCTCTAGTCCGAGAAAAAGCTGTAACCTTGATTTTGTTTCCTTATTTAGGGTAAACTATTTAAAGCTTTGTTTTAGGGTTTTCTAGACATTATTATTATTATTATTATTATTATTCCGCACAAGGTCAACACCTTGAGTTTTGGACAACATATTTTGATATTTTCTCTCTTTACTTCTTGACTTTAACAACACAACTATTTTTGAGAGATTATTATCAGTATTTTGGGATTTTTCCTTTGTGATCTAATCTGCGATTCACTAGTTATTATTCATCTCTGTAAGTTTATGTTTCAAATCATATATTCAATTATGTGTTTCGTTCGTTACATCATGAGTAGCTAAACTCCATTAACCTGAGTTATGGGACCTAGGGTTAGGTCTTGATGAGGTGCTAAGTATTCAAGATTCAAAAGGTGGTAGGATTTTTTGATAATTCTGAAGTTTTAATTAACGTTTATTGGTTGCAAACAGTAGATACACCTGCTTTGATTTGCTTGAGAAAGAAATCAAATATAGTAGGAAGTTAATTATCAACAGGGACTCAAAAATACTTCATTTAATAATCAGCGCTGTAACCACGTTAGTTAACCTGAGGTAAAATCTGGGTAGTAAATAGAAATTCCCTAAGTCCGTGAGGATTAGGGAATTGAACGCTTAAGTAGGTCGAGAGACATTTAAGCATAACATCAATAAAGATAGCTTTTTATCCTACCCACTGTGAAAATCTTAAACTACTTTTAGCATCTGTCATGTACCGGAATCCCTAGTGAACATAATTCTGGTTATTTCATAAACTCTTGATTTACAAACATCGAAAGTAAAGTGACAAGCAACAACTTGTTAAACCTAAACCCCCCATTTCAGGAAACATTAAACTACCAGTGGATTAAATCGCAAACAACTTGAGTTCATACCATGTTCCCTGTGGGATTCAACCCCAACCTAGTTGGATTTTATATTGACAACGATCTCTTACACCCATTCAAGAGTGTAATTTGAGCGTTATCAATTGTTAACCCATACTAGAAGAGAAGTTAACTCAATTTTATTTTTTTCTTTATAAGTAAAATGCCCGAATCTTTTACCAGTGAAAGATAACAATAAACGATGTTGAACTCGACGTTGTTGTTGCCGAAAGTCGCCAGAGATTGATGTTGTCATGTTGATTGACGGTTGAAATTTTAAAAGAACTCAAAACTATTGTCGCGAGAGGTTGAAAATCACTGGAGATTGAAGGTCGTTGATCTATTGACTTTCGATTTACAGAAATATTGGGAGAAGTTTGAGAGAGAAAAAGTCGGAGACATTGAGAGAGAGGGGTAAGAGGGGAGTTTTTATTGTGGGTTGATTTGCATTTTTAAAAAAATTAAAAAGTTTTAAAAATATTAATTGATTCTCCAATTAACTTAATCAACTTCTAATTTAATGCTTGACCCTCCCCTTTGGTCAAAGTCACCAATACTGAATTCAAAACTTAAAAGACATTTTTTCTTCAATTTTCTCTACTTTGTGTTTTAGTAATCCAAAAAGTTTGAAAATATGAAAACGTTAAGTTTTATTTTAAAGTAAAAGTGTTGAGAAAACAAATGAAAAATCAAAAAAAAAAACGATCTATAGACTTTATACATTTGTGGCTATTTTTGAGCCAAATTTTTGTGGCCATTTAACAACTCTCATTTTTAACTAAAAAAATACAAGTAACAAACTTAAGTCCATAATTAAGCTAAATAACAATGCTTTAAATAAATTATGTGGGACAACAACAATAGCAATATTTTAGTGGCTTTTCATCCTTCCTCGTGTTTCTCTCTTTCTCTCTGTTATATCTCTAGCCTTTTTTTTCTCTTTTTAATTTTTTTTTATCTTTTTATAATCATTTTATTTATTTTTTTCACTTTTTTCCCTCTCTTCTATTTCTCTTCTTTTTGTTCCTTTTTGTTTTTTTTGCTTTTATTGATTTTTAATTTTTTCTTTCTCATATTTTTATTTTTCTTTTTTTTTTTTAATTCTATCTTTCCGCTTTTATTTTTACTCTCCTATTTCTAGCTTCTATTTCTCTTTATTTTTCCCCCTTTTTCACTTCTTTTTTACTTTGGGGTTTTTTATTTTTCATTTTTTTTCTATTTTCATTTTTTTTGTTGTTTTATTCTCTATGTCTAGCTTCTATTTTTTTGTATTTTTTCTTTCTCATTTTCTTTTCGATTCCATTTTATATTTTCTTTGCACTTTTGAAAAATATGGCTACATCAACACAAGTCATGGATGATAATGAAAATACCATAATATTTATTGTATTTTTCTTCACACCATTATTTATATTTGATATTTGTTGATACATTTGTATTCGTATTTTTATAGTTCACATTTGTTTTTGTATGTATTTTATAGTTTGCAATTGTATTTATATTTTATAGTTTGCATTTGTAGTTGTATTTGAATTTGTAGTTTGCACTTGTAGTTGTATTTTATAGTTCACACTATTATTTATATATTATATAATTCGCACTTGTATTTTAGGAAATTATTTTGTATTTTTATTTTATTGTTAACTACATATTGTATTTTTTATCTTGTGATTTTATTTTTTTGTATTTTTTCTAATTTTCATCGCTACACTTGCATTTTTAAGAAAACTATTTTGCATTTGTATTTTTAAGTTGACCATATATTTATTTTTATATATAATTTCATTTATTCATTTTTGAATTTGTATTTGATTGCATCATTTGTATGTTTAAACAAGTGAAAAAGAATTGTTATTTTTCTTTCTATTAACACTTGTGTATATATTAATTGGTATGGATTGTATTTTATTGATACAAATTGAACAATACAAATGATAAATTATACAAATACAAATATTACATTTGTATCAAATGATACATATTTATACAACTTGAACCATACATATACAAATGATACATGTTTATGTATATACAAATGCTAAATTTGACATAAAAATACCAACGCTGCATTTGTATTAAATGGTACATTTCATATATGCATATTTTAGACTCAAGAAAATAAAATTAACACATATAATTTTTTGTACCCAAATAGAAATGATAATTGTGCATATTCACATGTAAACAATTCAAATACAAATAATAAATTTGTTTAAAATATATTGTTTGATACAAGTAAATATAAATATAAAATACAAATATATATATATATATATATAATAAAAATGGAAAAAAAAAGAAAAAAATTGAAACAATAAAGAAAACAAAGAAAGTGCAAAGAAAAAAAGCAAATGTAACAAAAAAGGAGAAAACTAACAAAGTGAAAAAACAAAAAAATAATTGCAAAGAGTAAAAGAAACAGTCAAAAAAATTAAAAATTGAAGGAAAAACAGAAAAGAAGAAAAACACGAGAGATAAAAGTAGAAAATATTTTTTTTAATCATTCAAACCTAGTTTGAGTGTCGAAACTCATTAAGAAAGACTTCCTATTTTTATAAATACAATCTTCAATTACTCTTTAATTAATTGGGTAAACATGATTTAAGGTAGCGAAATTCTTTTGTCTTTTTAAACTCATATTGTTACCTAAAAATAAGGTAATTAACTGTATTAGTATATGTATTTAATGTTGTCTTGCGCATCAAATAGATATACAAGTTGCTATTTCGGATAATTATGAAATTATTGCTATAAAATGCCTAATTATGTGCTTAAATTCGCTACTTGTGTTTTTTTCCCCTTTTAAATCGTGAATAATATAGCCCAAAGGACCAAAATGTTTCATTTGTCTGCAACTTGGTGAATTCTACAATTTTTTATGTCACAATCATTTAATGGGTACATATATATATATATATATAGTTGGAGCTCAATTTTAAAGTCTGATTTGAAATAATTGTTTATTTATGACATTTGAATAGAACTTCAATTTTATTTTGAAAGATTTATTTCAAATCCTAAATCCTACTAAAAGATAGGATTTCAATTTAAAATTGGGATAATACCCATGAAAATACCTGAATTTTGACCGAATTTTCAGTTGAGCATACTGAACTTTGCAGTGGTCCTATTAACCCCCCAGATTTTTTAAAAATGAATTACTACCCCCCACCCCCCCAAAAAAAACGCTATATCGAGTTTTAGAGTAGAAAGTGTAATATACGCGTCAATCTGATATTGACACGTGTATTTTCATTTAAAATTAATTTTTATTTAATTTGTTCTCCATTTTTATTCCTTGCATCAATTTTCTTCATTTTCACCATTTTTTCACCAAAATCTTGATTTCTAATTCTTCAAATTTGGCTTTTATTTTCTTGAAACAACCATAGCAGATCAAAACTAGACCACTGAAGTTTCTTTGTATCAGTTTCCACAAACATACAAGCTCTATAATGAATATCAACTGGAAAAGATTTTCACAGAACAAACACTCCAAACTCAAGGGAATAAAACTGTGGATAATATCAACTGGAAAATATTTGAGTCTCATTTGAGTTTGTAACAATTCACCAAATCGGCGATTTCATTGCTTTAGGCCAAAATCATATTTTTCTTTTTAGTAGAATGGCAAGTGTAACCATTTAAGGTATTCCGTATTTTCCTTTGGTGAATGGAGCTAAAGCTTCATTCCCAAACAAGGTTTTTTTTTTAATCAAAATCTTGCTTCCTAATTCTTGAAAGTTGATTGGTGGTGACAACCTTTTTTCATCAAAATCTTGATTCCTAATTCTTGAAAGATTGTTGGTGATGACAATGGTGTGTTAATTTTGCTGTTTTCATGGAATTGAAGGATGACCCATTTGGTGTATGTGTGTGTGTGTTTTGAAATTGGTTCAAATTGATGTAATTGAATTGAGTGTGTTGAAGATGACCCAATACCAATTCAACAATGGAGCACTAATAGACCATCATTGAAGAGAAGAAAGAAAGAAAGAAAGAAAGATAGAAAGAAGACAGAAGAGGAAGGAGCACCATTAAAGATAAGAGAAGAAAGAAAGAAAGAAAGAAAGAAAGAAGAGAGAAGAGGAAGAAGATATAAATGAATAATAAATAAAAAACATAAAAATTATTGTTTATTAAAAAATTGAGGGGATTTCTGACCAAAAATAAGGTTTTATAACGATTTTTATCACTATCACGCGGCCAATGCACGTTAATTGCATGCATACGTAAGATATATGCCATTAAAATACAAAAAACCAAGAAATCTAGGGGGGTAATAGGACCCCCGCAAAGTTCAGTATGCTCAACTGAAAATTCAGTCAAAATTCAGGTATTTTCGTGTGTATTATCCCTTTAAAATTTGTGATTTCTAGTTTTTAAAAATTTATAACCAAATTCAAAAATTTATATTTTGAAAAGTAACAAAAAAAAAACTCATGATTTCATATTTTGCAAAAAGAAAAAAAATCATGCTCGGTATGTGTTACAATACTATCGCTACGAAATTGATACCACCATCGACATTCATCTAATAGCTTGTTTGGCCAAACTTCTAAAGTGTCTGTTTGAGATTGTCTCTTTTTTTAAAAAATACTTTTTTTAAAAGATTGGTATTTGGAAAACTTGTAAAAGTGTTTTTAAATATAAATAAAAGCAGAAATCGTTTTTCTATTGTTGGGATGAAGCAGAATTGTTTTGTCTTTTTTAAAAAACAGAAGCAGAAAAATACTTTTTTCCATGAAAAAAATATCCCTAGTACACACACACACATATTATTAATTAATTAGCATATCTTATAAGTTTGATTTTGAAATTCTATACTTCATATCTACATCATAATTCTTTATTTTATTTTAGAGAAAATTGTCTATTACCCTCCCAACCTTTAGTCGAAATCCCAACTACACACTCAACCTTTAAAGGTGACCTATTAACCCCCCCCCCCCCCCAAACTTATTTTTATTGAATTTATTATCCCCCAGTTGCTGACGTGTCAACGGACGTGACTACACCGCCCATGAGTGCGTCAGTTGAGTCTATTCGACTTAAAATTCTTTATTTTTTGATTGCCACATCATTATTTTTAATAATATAATAAATATTTTAATTATTACTTTCTCTTAATGAATTTTAATTGCCACATCATGTCTTCTTCTTCTCTTTTTCAAAACAAAAATTCAAGAACTCATTAATGGAGTTCTTCATCTTTATTATCTCCAAGTTCTCATGAATGGTCTTTTTTTGATAATTTGAAAAATGTTATTACCGAAACCAAGAAACACTAGAACTAAGGAAATAATAAGATTTCTCTGATTAATGAATTCTTGAATGAGGAATATGAGGAACTCCGATTCAAAGAGCTTGAAAAAATTCAAGAACTTCGATTTCCTCTCTTTTTGTTCAAGATCGCCATTAATGGCGAGTTCAAAGTTTTGAATTTCCACAATTCCATATATAATTTTCAACATAACCCACGCATAATTTTCAGTCCATTTCTTCAATTTCACTATTTTTGCTCAAGATCCGCCATTAATGGCGAGCTCAAAACTATGAATTTCCACAATGGGGAAGAATTCGACATTAATGGCGATCTTGGGTAAAAAGAGATGAAATTGGGTTGAAGAAATTCATTAATCCGCCATTCAAGAACTTCATTAATCCGCTATTCAAGAACTTCATTAATCCGCCATTTCTTTCCCCAAGAATTCTTTTTTTGACCCAAGAAGATGAAATTGAGTTGAAGAAGATTATGGGGCAAAATGGAAAAAGGGAAGGAAAAAAGAAATAATAACAGCACGTGCATCACACCACATGTCAAAATAACTGGTTGTCTGTTTTCGAGGGGGTTATGATTCTACTTTAAAATAGTTCAGGGGGGTAATAATTCCACTTTAAAATAGTTCAGGGGGTTCATAGGACCTCAGCAAAATATAATTGTGTAGTTAGAATTTGGGGTAATGGTTGGAGGGGCTTTAGACCATTTTTTCTTTTCTTTTATCATTTGTATATTATTATTTATTTTTCACTCATTTTCTTTAAATAAAATAAAAAATATCATTGATGCTGATGAAATTATTTATTTTTCACTCATTTTCTTTAAATAAAATAAAAAATATCATTGATGATGATGATCGGAGAATATATAACTCATTATTTTTTCTTATTAGTGACAATAAATGACAGACGAATCACGTTGTAAAATTAAATGATATTTTGACAACACTTGTAAATACTTCCTCCGTCCTATTTTATGTGTCGCCATTTGACCGGGCACGGATTTTAAGAAATAAGTAAAGACTTGATGTTTTTTATCAAATTTTCCTTCTTTAAAACAATGTACTATTATTATTTTTAATTAAGTGGATCCTTATAAGTAGAACCAATAAGGATAAAAGTGTAATTGTGTTTTTAAATAGTTATCAAATAAGAAAAGGTGACATTGGACGGACAAAAAAAAATGATGACACATAAAATGGGATGGAGGGAGTAATTTTCTTGAGTATTTAATCTTTTGAATAAATAATTCATGAGAAGCGACATATTTGTTACCATGAGTAGAGTACATATATGAATATAGTGGTTTCTTATTTTCAGTAAATTTTGACATTCTAGTAAAATTATAAAGGTAACAAATAACATATAGAATCTCATTTTAAATATTTTTTTAGATCTTCTCTTCAAGTATTTTTCAGTATTTGTACATGTTCTTTTTCGTCATTTGTCTCTCAAAAGCACTTCTTGAAAAAGATTAGTCAAATACAATCTATTTGTAAAAAGTACTTTTCAAATAAATTTGCCAAATACAAATTCATTTTTCAAAAGCACTCTTTTGAAAGAAAAAAATTCATCACGCCACAACTTAACTTACCATAACTATTTAAAGTCTCAACAATTTTAAATAATATATAAATCCATGATTTTACTTAAAAGTTCGGATACATCACAGAATAATGTAATGTATTCGTATAAAATTAAAGGACACATTCACATAAATTTAAGTGATGTATCCGAAAGAATGTGATGTATCCGTGTAGATTAAATCGAGGAATTTTAGTAATTTTACAAAAAAAAATGAGATAAGGAGTAATTAGCTCCAAAAGGGTTGGGATTTATGTAACTTTTATTTTCTAAAAAACTATTTTATAAAAGTGTTTAACAAATAAACAGTTTTCTAACAACAATTTCAAACAGACTCATAATCAGAGTCTTTAGAAAAGTTTTTTTTAGAAGTTCCAAAAAAGCACTTTTGGTGAGCAAAAGTTTGTGCTTTGCCAATAAATTTTTAAAAAATACGTTTGACTGGCCATTAATGTTTGGCAAACTCTTTAAAAGTACTTTTATGTGTATTTATCTCAAAAGTATTTTTAAGGAAAAGCTATTTTTTTTATCTTATAAAAAATTGTTTTTTCTACTCTTCATAAGCATTTATTTTCTTTAAAAGTTTCATTAAACATCTCTTCTTTTTTTTTTTAAGAAAAAAAGATATTTTGAGGAAAAATAAGCACTTTTGAGGAATAATAAGTTTGGCCAAAAAATCTATAAGACGATGTTTGGATGAATTTTTCTTAACTGACTTAAAAACTAAAAGCCAAAAGCCAAAAGTAGGTATCAACCTACTTTTTGGGTTGGCTTTTTTTTTTTTGTAATTTTTAAACCTAAAATAAAGTGCTTATGTTATGATCCAAAAATGGGTCATGATGACACTCATCGCGGCTCAGCTTTGATAAGTAAGTCAATCACTCAAACAGATAAAGGAAAAGAAAAAATATACAATAATGTACAAGGTGAGATTTCTAGAACAAAATTAGACCTTAAAAACATAAGTAAAAGCAAAAACTCAAGAAAAATCTCATAAATTTTCAAAATCTGATGTCATAGTGTAAGAACATATAAATTATAATGACCCTCACGGTAATTTTCTCATTTTTATATATTTTCTATATCTAGAGTATTCTATCGCTGTCCCAAGTTAATTATGACTTGTTGCGAGTGACAGTTCAATTTTTGAATAGTTCGTTTGAGAATTTTAGTGATACCAAATATATTATAGAATATTTCATCTAAATTAACATTTGGTAAAAATATAATATATATCCTTCTAAAATGTTTTTGATATGTATGAAATTCCTTAGTTATGATTATCTATTACTTTATAAATAGTTTTATAACTTATTAATATTTTAAACAGGAATAATGAATCTAGATAAGTTAAAATATTATTATTATACAATAAAGATTTTATTAGAAATATTTTTTTTATTAGTTATGCTATATTCAAAATATCATATTTATTTACTACAAACCTACGCAATACCCAAACATATAAATAATAAAATAAATTAAATTCACTATAGATGGACAACAAGTTTTATTTTTATATTTAAAATATTGACACTTGGCTTTTAGATATTTAAAATGTTGCCACTTAACCACTAATTGACCTAGCATATATATATATATATATATATATATATATATATATCAAAGTAATATACTCTTTTACTTTGATTTATATATATATATATATATCTTTAGCTACATAAGTTATTCTATCTTGCAGTTCCATTCACCTGTTTTAAAGTGCGTTTTTGATATTTGACTTGAATCCCAAAAGATAAACAATTATACATATCAAATTATTTAGGCTTATTGTCACGATCCGAACCAGGATCTAACCGTGACGGGTATCCCAAGTCCACCGAGGACCGGAGACCACCTCCTTTGCCTAGCCAAAACAGAACATAATACCTAGCAGTGACTGAATTTCAAATATATAACAAGATAGGAAAGTAAAAAATACAAAGACATCTAAGAATGACAACATAAATGCCCAATCTACAGTAATATCCACAAAGCCTCTACTAATCCAAAAATAACCAATGTCAGGACATGCCCTCAAATCTGACAATGACAATAATAGTGTTAATTTGAAGTCTTCAATTCTAATTTATGAAAGAAAACCGATGAAATAATCAAGTCTTTCATAGAATGGATACTCACTACCTTATCGCAAACGACTGACTAACCGAGCCAATCCACCTAACACTATGCAGGAAAAGTAGAATTGCCTTCGGACCCTACATTGAGTGGGGATACATCATCCAAAGATGATTAGTAGGTTGAGCACTAGCATGTAACTCAGGGATAGAGGACAATATAATCCCATAATCCACATTTCAAAATCATTCAAAGCCAATTCACATAATCATATATGTATATGTAACATATCATGCCAGGATAGGGAACAAGGTTTAGCATGAAATAAAAATTTATCCTGGACTATGTATCTTAACTGTCATAAAAGACACCCACAGGCTATATGGGTTCAGCGCCCTGCTAAAAAGACCCTAGTGTGTGTTAGCCGCACGAATCAGAGAAAAATCGAGGGAAAGCTAAATCCATAAAGGCAACTAGTCATCCCAAAATATATATCGTGTAACACATGCACGCGGTCATCAAGATCAAACCTCACATCGACAGCTATGAGTTTCCAATATAAGTTATCCGAGGCCCACACCTTCATGATTTTTCTACAAAAACCCATTAAGCCTAATTTCGACCAAGTTTTACATAACCCATTTATTAACCAAAGAATCAACCATTAAGGCACACCATGGGTATCGCCATGCCCTTACACTTGTAATTTATCTCTATGCTATAACAATCACATTAACTTAGGGGAATGCCCCCAATCCCCTTTGTTCATTAAATGTAAACATAGACAACAAGGCCTTCAAAATTCATATTCATTGTTTAACCATTTATGCAATGCAATAATATCGATGAGTGAGTCAAATCAAGAAATAATTACATAATTCAAAGCCATTTACCTAAGTGGGTAGAGGTAACACAATTATTCAAAAAATAATTCCAAGATTAAAGCATCAATTTTGGGGAATACCTTGACCCTGGTTCCAAATCCCACACCTATGTACCCCATTAGATTAAAACATCAATTTCAAACCATAAATCATCAAAAACATAGGAAAACTATTCAAGGATTAAACATTCCAAATCCCTCAAACACATCAAAATCTATATTTAAATCCATGAAATTAAACTATTTAAAGCATATGCTTTTCAAAAAAATAATATTTAGGGAAGAGTAACATGCTTGGAATACAACGATTCATGGAGAGAAATCAACCTTTGAGCCCTTAGATGACCAACTTATTGGAAATCCTAAGTATCTTGACCTTGGAGAATTTAGAGAAATTGAGAGAGTGCTTGGAGTGCTAAAGTGTTGAAAGTAATGTCCCAAGGGTGTTTAATGGTCGTGGGTAGAAAGTGATGGAAGAGGAAAATATCCGAAATGCCCTCAACTTTAAAGCTAAAAAATTGTCAATGGTGACTACGGGTTGCTATACGACTCATAAGTACTTACTATGGATCATCACCGCGAGTCATAGTCAAGACAGTAGCTGAAGGACCCTTCTCTAGTGACCTTATGATTTATACCATATGACTCGTAAAGTGACCCTACGACTCGTTGGGTCCAGTTCGTAATAAGGACAGAATACTTTGAGTATCACACTGGTTTGATTATGGATGGGACTATATGACTTGTTTATGTCATTATGAGTCGTAACCCCTAGTCGTAGTCATAGTAAAGACTCTATGCCAACATATTGTCTAGACTATGATTGGGACCCTAATATTCGTAATGACACGTTACGACTTGTTAGGAAAGTCATAGTAAAGGATGTAAGTCTAGAAACTCAGGAACTTTTCAAGGACCAAAATCCGGGGTGTTTCATTCTCTCTCTTAGGATTATTTATCCCCGAATATTGGGACACGACATTTGTTAGGCCGATTTTAAATGGAAAACATCCACACTTACCTTTAACAAAGGCAAAAAACAAAGATATCAAGGAAATCACAATTTTCTTTAACAAAGTCAAAAAACAAAGATGTCAAGGAATACACATAACTCAAGTACGATTATCCAAAGCGAGAAACAAGAATGGATATCTAGACTTCATGTCCTCTTTGGATCCCCAAGTATCTTCTTCACACATTTGGTTCCTCCATAGAACCTTCATCGAAGTCACACCTTTAGTTCTCAAAAAATGGATCCCCTATATAAAATCTCAATCAGAACTTTCTCATATGATAAAGAATTTGAGACACCAACATTCTCCAAAAGAATGATTAAAGATGGATCACCCACACACTTCTTCAACATCGACATATGAAAGAACGGATGGATAAAACCCAGAATTGAAGGAAATTCCAACTCATAGGCCATATTTCCCACTTTCTTTAATATACGATATGGACTAACATAACGACGTCTGAGCTTTTCTTTTTTTCGAAACCGCATCACTTTCTTCATGGGAGACACCTTCAAAGAACACTAAATCATCCATGTCAAACTCCAAGTACCTTTACTTTACATCTGAATAGGACTTTTGGTGACTTTGGTCTACGTTAAACCTATCTCTAATCACCATCACCTTTTCCATAGTTTCGTGAACCAAGTCAGGACCATAAAACCTATTCTGACCAACCTTAAACCACCCAATGGGAGACCTAAAACTCCTACTATACATAGCGTTAAAAGATTCCATCTAGATGGTAGAATGATAACTATTATTATACGCAAACTCTATCAGAGATAAATGATCAACCCAACTACCACCAAAATCGATCACATAAAACCTTAGCATTTCCTCTAAAGATTATATTATCCTCTTCGCTTGTCTATATATCTGAGAGTGGAAAGCGGTGCTAAGGTTCACCTTCGTTCACAAACCTCTCTGAAAGGAATATCAAACGTGAGATGAGAACTGAGTACCACGATCAGATATAATGGAAACAAGAGCACCATGCAACTTCATGATCTTTTGAATGAAGATATTAGAATAATCCTTTGCCAAAAAAATTGTCTTCACCAGTAGAAAATGAGCGGACTTGGTCATCCTATCTATAGTGACCCAAATCAAATCAAACTGATGGCAGGACCGCAGAAGACCAGTGACAAAATCCATATTGATAACTTCCCATTTCTATACGGGCAACTTAATCTTTTGAAACAAACCACAAGGCCTCAAGTGCTCAACCTTCACTTGTTGACACACCATGCACTTAAACATAAAATTGGCCACATCCCTGTTTATGTTATTCCACCAGTAGATCTCCTTCAATTCGTGGTACATTTTGGTTGAACCAGGATAAACAATGTACCTCGAGTTATGCTCTTTAACTAAGATCCTTACTCACAGCCCTTTGATGACGTCCAACTAACACCTCTTTTTAGATGATGGTACAGTCGTTGTCAAGATATAGTAACCTAACAAAGGTTGGGGTCGAATCCCAAGAGAACACATGACTTCACAGATCTTAGTAGTTGTAGTCTATGGGTAAAATAGGAAAAGTAAATGGTAGGATTTGCTTGTAGTAGTCTCAAGCAAAGAACAATATTAATCTTGGTTGAAAATTAGTCGTAGGTGAACACTAGGATTGTGTTCCCCCTGGAATCTCAAATCCATAGGCTTATCGTGCGTTGTTTAACCAAACCAATACTTTGAATGCAGAATATATAAGTTATGTACCTCCTATAGTCTTTTAGATAAGTAGGAGGATTTAAGATTTTACCTTTTGAGTATAAGGGTGTCGCGCTACTAACCCTTATATTTATACTAGTTAACTTTTACCTTTTTAGTCTCAAGTTATTAGATGAAAACTAATGGTCATTCACTATATATCATTGTGCGCAATGGATCAACAATTAACTCCCAAATTACTGTTGTCTTTATCTTTTCCTAGTCACTACTCCTCTTTTAGAGTAAGTAGCAATATCTAGGCGGGATCCTAATGTATGCACCCATTACAAAATCAATCATGATGGAGATAAAGCAATGGATGTCATGAGCATTGGTTCAGATCAAAAATCACACTTCCCCTAGTTTGTTAATTTTCAAGGGTTTCCACAACCTTAGCTATGGGTTTTAACCGCTCATGATTTTTAAGAAATCAATAACATTCGTATCGAAAAGAAAAGATGAAATAATAATGATAAGAGGAATGAAAACCCACAACCATAAATTAAATAATCATTCAAAGTCAATACACGGGAATCCGAAGATCAAAGATGGATCTTGAAATCAAAATATGTTTCTAAATGTTAAAAGTGCATAAATCCTACTAAAAAGTACATAAGGGATATTTATGGTACAAGCGAAAGCCCTAAAAACAAAGACCAAACGAAATAGGATACACCAGGGTCGGTGGCCACATGCTCTATGTACCTGCGATCTGTCATAGTGCGCACGTTCAGACCGCAGGTTGTGGATGGATCACTTTCTATGAGTCAGCTCTTGGGATTTTGACTTTCTGGTACCCGCTTTGTGTACCTTCTTTCCGTACGTCCACATATAGTTCGTAGGTTTGCTTAGTAGGTGTTAGGAGTCATTTTTTCAGCTCTTTAACTCTCGAACATGAATTGTTCGCTATAAAGAAGAAAAATATCCCAAACATCCATAATCTCTCAAAAAGTGGACAAAAACACCTTCTTAACAAACTTATCATCCAAAACATAGTTTCGTATAAAACATACCTAAAATAGATCATGCCTAATAAAAAGGCCTCAGAAACTTGCATATTTTCCATGTTTAAATCATCAAAATCGCTATATTTTTATAGCATATCAACACCGTCAACTTAGAATGTTTGCATGTCCTCAGGCTACAAAAACACAACAAAACAAAAATGACTCTTAACTAGGAGAATCTACGCTATTTAAGGCAGTCAGTCATCATATTAAGTTTAAATCACAACATCCCCTCCTATATATCTTTTCAAAACCAACTGTGTGTGAACATGAAGTACAATAATGTTACACAAAGGGATTAAGGTATGGCAATTACATTAGCAACAGACAACCACTTGTATATATATAAATTACACTACACGAACAAGCAAGTAGCTAGCAACATGACTCAAGTTCTCTCAAAACAAAGATGTCCGACTTACTCATATGAAAATATGCGCGTCAATGCAGGGACGGTAAAGAGATACTCATGCTCAACAAAGAAGTTCCAGTCAATGCATGTCAAATACCATAGGCTTACCCTTATTTTCTTTATCTTAGCATTCAGATAGTCAAGTTAGGATCACTATAGGACTTTTCTCGGCTTATACTGTAGGCTTGACGGTTGGTATGATATATATAGACATGTGAAGTGACTAAGCCTCCTTAGGACTACACTAACCTTGGGGTCTCACTTACTAGCCAATTTCCTCTTTTATTCCACCCTTATTTCTCCCTTGTTATTCTTTTATGCACATTCAGGTTGGGTGTGGTCTTTTATTCTTTTTTTTTTCTTTTTCATCATATTTTTATTTTTCTTTTTTTTCTACCACACCTATCCCTACTTTTTTCCTCCTATTTTACCCTTCTTCATACCTATTTTACACTATGCACCCCTATGATAGCCACCCTTAACTTAGGCATTTTACCAGTGTTAAGGTGCATAATGTCCAAGGAGAACCTGGGCCAAAATAGGTAAATTATAATAAAAATAGAAAGGTGAATGGTGACAACGAAAAAAATAGACTTACAAGGCTCAAAGCAGGATCGAGGGATATACTACACACATGGATGGTCATTTAGGCTAATTTAGACTAAAATCTAAAATGGTCTATCATGCTTTACTAACCGTATATCCTTCAACCTAGACAAGACTAACCAGGAAAGTTTTGAATTTGACATACAAAGGGAACTAGGTAGTATCTCACACTCACATAGCATAGAGTTTATATTAGCACTACTACCTATCCAGTTCATGCAATTGTCAGCAAATAGTTATCATGTGCCTAGTCCTAATGCCATAACAAGATCCACAAAGTTCACACATATATACATCAACATAGTTCTAAAATATAAATTTTTAGAGGGGAATAAAAAATCAGTAAAAATATGACTACTGCCCTAAATACTTAAAGATCTCTTAATTACAGAAAAACAACATAACACAAAGAAAAGAAATACAATACAACACATAATTATCCTAGATATGCCAATTCTACAATCATACTACAGCCAACATAAAATGAAGCATGACAACAAAAACCCATGATGTTATGGTATGCTCACCCCCAACTAAAAACTGTGCACTGTCCTCAATGTGCTAAAACAAAAAAAAATATAGGTAAGTGAGAACATACCTGGGATGCATTAAGTGCCAGAATCAGGAGCATCCCCAGATGGGGGCATATAAGCTGGCGCAGGCGGTGGTGGCAGAGGTGCACTATTGGATGATGCAACCACTGCTATAGTATCATACATCTGCCTATTGATGAATGCAGTCTCTAAACAATCATGTCTAAACTTTTTAAGGGCCTTCTCTTCTGTCATAATAGTATCCCACAAATCATGTACGTGACCTCTCTTGGTCCCAACTATTGGGTCCTCCTCATCATTCTCTGCAAAAAAGTCAAACTTCCTCAGCTCAGATAGAGGTGATATCTGTACTATAGGGTGTATCATTAAAGGAGTAGCTGCTACACAATTCTCTATAACAGAGCATACCTCTGCTCCTAGGATATCAAAATCCTTCCTCTTCTAAACCAGATTTGGCATACCTATCTCGGTATATCAGGATGTAACCTACCTCTCTAATTCATTAATTTTTGTCAAAAAATCAATACGTAGCTCTAACAGTATGTCCTTCTAACTAACCTCTCATCTAGCCTTGGCCTACTCAAATTTAGTCCTAACCCCTAATCTCATCTGCCAAAACACCATGTAGTCATCTCGATCTCGACAACCTTCAACTAAGTGGTTGTGGCCCTTTGGCCATCCACTAGGCTCTGCAAAACTCACTAGATGCAGTAATCATACCTATCATAGGAGATAAAGTGGATGGTCGATCAGGCTCTATAGATGCGCCAACCAGCTTGGAGGTTGAAGTCAGGGATGAAGAAAAGGTAGCTTGTGTCCCCTCTCCCTATGTACTTAAATCCATATTATCTCGCTGCTTCCCTATCTCCATGTCTATACCAATACCTGTATTACCTATATATGCATCATTAACCTCTACAAATAGTGTCGGGCTCTCAAACTATATATGTGGTACTACTGCTTGTTGTCTAGATCTCCTAGATGTGCCTTGACGTGCCATACCCTTCATAGTCCTCGTCTTTATAGTCGCAGCTGTAGTTACCCTCTCATTAATACCTGGTAACTCAGGAACACCTGCCTCACTGTATAGTCTCAAGATAATATAAGAAAATTACATGTTAATTAGCTCACCAAAGGTTCGATCATGTAACTCATACCTGAGAATTGAATAAAAATCAATATCATAACCAGCCATCAAGCAGACAACTAGTGCAGCTCCCTTCCATGTCAATGTGTTATCTAAAGCAGTGGGTAGTAGGCGGTATCTAATCAGCAACCAACAAAATTTGGCCTCTACTGTTAACAGGACCTTCTTGATCACAACTTTCCCCTCAATTCATAGGGTCTCATAACCTAGTGGTGAAATGTAATTGGCTATCTACCTAGTTATCTTAACCCTCTCAGCTCTACGCTTAGCATCCTGTATAATGTGAAGATCATGTGAAATCCTCAATCTTCGATTGAACACAACTGTAGATTTAGGAGTAATATAATATAGGCTAAATATGACTCTACGAATAGGCTTTTCTCTGATATCAACTCTGACTCCTCTGACTAGTGTGTGATCAAGATGTAGCTACCGTAAAAATCTGATAAAGCCTAAATGATGGCACATAGGAAGGACTATGGTGTCTCTATAAGATTAATAAAACTCCCACACCTTAGCCGAGCTATAAGAATTGAGGACCTAGTCATCCCCCCTAGTAGATATCTGTCAAATACTGCCCGTAGCTGTGGCAATAGCTCTAGCTCTAATAAGTCAATCCAATTCTTATCATAAATACATTATGTAGGCTTGTGTATCTTCTATATGTGGCTATAAATATCATATTTATTTCACATCCCTTCTATACACCACCTCAGATGTCCCTCCTCGGGAGGTACATCGGGGGCTTGTGCGGGTATGGGTGTCTACTAATAACGCTCAATCTACAGCTCTCGTAGGAGTGTAAAGCGGTCGTTTGTCAAATATATAACCCAACTGGGTTGGGTATCGATCCCACAGGGAATAGTCGGTCAATAAGTAAGCGAAGATTATTAGAGTTTTGGTGCAAGTCTCGTAAAAAGAGGGGGGATTGTAACATGCAAATAATGTAAGAAAGATTAACAAAGTAAAAACAGAAAATAGAAGAGTAAAAACGGTTTGCTTGGTTGGTTTTTGATCAATGAGAATTGAGAGTTGGGGTTATGTCCACCTTCTGAGTTATACGTCTCTATTGGCTATGAGTTATGCGGAATTCAGACATGCATGTGCTTATAGAGAATTGTATTCTACAGTAAATCCAGGCGTCTTTTGACCTAAGAAGGACTATTTCACTTTAACTCTTTCGAGCTTAAAGAGTATCTAACGGTACAAATTCTCTAAGAGGTTAATCCAGTTACGACACTAACTTTTTAATAGGGGTTGGTGCCCTATTACCTTGACATTCTCTCTTTTCCAGACATATAACTTTTCTTTTGAACAAGTTAATGCTATACTGGCGTATTCTATGCGTTTGCAACCACAAAGAATTTAGATTAAGATGAAGAGAATAATGATATAAGCAGCATACGTGTCACGAACTCACAAACTCATAGCAATAGATAGTATCTCATACGGCCTCCATAACCCCAACAGAGAAGTTTAGTTACCCATGAGTGCGAAGGAAATCACAATCAACATTGTTATTATACCACAATAAAGATCTCGTGTAGCAAAGTATGGTAGGCGTTAGGCGTGACTTCTTTGCAAAGTAACGTTTCTCTTGTTGCGGAAATTAAGTATTGAATAGATGAATGGAAGAAGAATAAAAATAGAATTAATGGAAGAATTAGAATCCGAATTGTAGACTAGAAATATTATGAGAGTTAATGAGGAATGGTAAAAATCTCTATCAAGATAGGGTATTTATAATACCCATATCCTATTCCTACTAAGCTAATGCATTACTTAACCCAATCCTACTAGGTTAATGTATCATTATCCTAATCCTAATAAGTTACTGCTACTCCCCAAAGTCTTCTGAATTGTTGTTTTTGCCCGGGATAGATTTTCCATGCGCCACTTTTGGTCCTTGGCGTCCAAGCTTTGCTCTCCTCCTTTCGTGAAGCTTTCTTTGGCATCAAGTTATCCATAAAATGCTGAATTCTGCATCATTTATACCTGAAAACTTGCTAATCATGTTCGTTAGCTCACTTACAGGAAAAAGGACTAAAAGTGCATGAATTATATAATTTGTTCTCAAAACTTGGCTAAAATATGGGCAAAATCTAGTGCTATAGGCGTGTAAATTCGTCTATCATCAACACCCCACACTTAAAGCTTTGTTCGTCCTCGAACAAAATATCATGTCCATCTAAACATCAACTTAGGGTTTCACAGCAACAACATAAAATATTCATCAAGACAAGCATTACAATTATTAACAAAGAGTAGTTTTCTGATCATTAGTAGAAACAATTCAACCTCCAACATAGACTCGTGATGGTGGTCAACTCATATTCAAAAGTTAAGTCACAAAGAATCATACACAACTACCCAAAACTCATCAACCATGTGTGTCTCACAATATATTACCCATAGTCACTCACAAGTATAGAATATTTTTCAAACATGGGTATAAAAGTATCCTTGCTCTCGCTCTCACAAAGAATTCATATGCTGCAACTGATGTCCATAGGCTTGCCCTTAGTGTAATGCTCCACTAAATGTCAAAATGCTAAGCTTAGGATCAAATAGGTCTTTTGATGGTTGTAATGTAGGCTAAGGGACGGGTAGGACTATTTTGGCCAGAAATAGTGACTATGTTCCTAAGCGCTTTAATACATCACATTATGTCATTAACACTTTTCTTTCAAACAACCTTTCTACTATCTTTTATTCTACCACCCTTTTTCTCCTCTTTTGTTTTTTAATTTTAAGCATAACTAACTTTTCAGTTTTATTTTTTTCTTTCCTTTTTCTTTTCATAACATACCTCTTATGATAGCACTTCTTTTTCATAACAAATTCAAGCACCAATACGTTCTAAAGTATCATACTCACCCAATTTCCTCTTATTTTGTCAATACGTTCTAAAGTATCATACTCACCCACACAATATCCCAAAAACTAGTTGATACGGGGACATGCCAATTGGTGTTTTGAATGCAGTCCTATAGGCCCATAGTGCATCGTCCAGCTTTCGAGACCAATCTTTCCTATTAGCATTTACAATTTTAGCAAGGATTTGCTTGATCTCTCGGTTGGAAACCTCTACCTGTCCACTAGTTTGTGGGTGATAAGGCGTGGCTACCTTATGTTGCTTGACACCATATTTTGCCAACACGGATTTGAATAGCTTGTTGCAAAAGTGAGATCCTCCATCGCTTATGATAGTACGTGGTAATCCAAAGCAAGAGAACATATTCCTCTTCAAGAATGCTACAACACGCTTTCCTTCATTGTCGGCCAACGCTACTGCTTCAACCCATTTCGAGATATAATCTACAACAACTAGGATGTACTTCATTCCAAATGAATTTACGAATGGACCTATGAAATCAATACCCCATACATCAAAGTGATCTACTTTAAGAATTTTCGACATGGGCATCTCATGGTGTTTGGAAATAGCGCCTTGTATCTGGCATTGGTCGCATCTTCTAACAAAGTCGTAGGCATCTCTAAATATCTAAGGCCAATAATATCCACTTTGCAATACCTTTCTTGTTGTCCAATTACCTGCGTGATGTCCCCCAACTTGGGAAGTGTGGCATGCTTCTAATATAGTAGGCACCTCTACATGGGATATACATCGTCGGATAACACCATCCGCGCATCGTCGAAACAAATATGGCTGATCCCAAAAGTAGTGTTTTACATCATGCATAAACTTCCTCTTTTGATGGTAAGATAAGTTTGCAGGTATCACATTACTCACCACAAAATTCGCAAAGTCGGCATACCATGGTAACTCTTCCATTATCGTGGCTAAGATCTCCTCGTTAGGGAATGTATCATCGATCTCAAGATCAGCCTACGCTATATGATCGTTTTAGAGTCTAGATAAGTGATCAGCCACTTGGTTCTCGCAACCACTTCTATCTTTAACCTCAAAATCAAATTCTTGCAGCAGCAAGACCCATCGAATTAGTCTTGATTTTGCATCCTTCTTTGTCATTAGATATCTTAGAGCTGCATGGTCTGTATGAACGATTACTTTGGTACCCAATAAATAAGCTCGGAACTTCTCAAATGCATACACAACCGCTAGGAGCTCTTGTTCTGTGACAGTGTAGTTCTTTTGGGCTTCGTTCAAGACCTTGCTCGCATAGTAGGTAGGATGGAATAATTTCTCCTTCCTCTAGACAAGTACAGCGCCAACGGCTACCCCACTAGCATCACAGATGACTTCGAACGGTAGAGATCAATATGGTGCTACCATGATAGGAGCTTCAATGAGTTTTCCTTGGAGGCATGCGAATGCCTTCAAACGATCTTCATTGAAGTCAAACTTTGAATCTTTCTCCAAGAGTTTGCACAATGGACTAGCAATTTTAGAGAAGTCTTTGATAAACCGCCGATAGAAACCTGCATGACCGAGGAAACTACGAACTCCCTTTACGGAAATTGGGGGTAGTAGCTTCTCAATAACTTCAATTTTTGCTCAATCAACTTCAATTCCTCTTTCGGAGATTTTATGCCCAAGAACAATACCTTCTTTTACCATGAAGTGGCACTTTTCCCAATTCAGCACTAGGTTGAATTCTACACATCTTTGCAATGCCATACTTAGGTTTGCCAAGAACGCTTCAAAAGACTCACCAACAACTGAAAAATCATCCATGAATACCTCTAAAGTGTCTTCAACCATGTCAGAATAAATGGACATCATACAACGCTGAAAGGTGGCTGGTACGTTACATAGCCCGAATGGCATACGTTTGAAGGCAAACGTGCCATATGGACATATGAACATTGTCTTCTCTTGGTCTTCGGGGGCAATACAAATCAGATTATAGCCTGAATAACTATCTAAGAAACAAAACCATCCTTTCCCCGCTAATCGATCTAGCATTTGGTCCATAAATGGCATTGGAAAGTGATCTTTGAGCGTCCAAGAATTCAGCTTTCGGTAGTCCATGCATACTCTCCATCCGGTGATGGGTCTGAGTGGAATAAGCTCATTCTTCTCATTCGCGACCACCGTCATGCCTCCTTTCTTAGGAACACATTCTACCGAGCTTACCCATGTACTGTCAGAGATTGGATACACAACCCCCGCGTCTAACCACTTGATAATTTCTTTCTTCACCATTTCTTGCATAGGTGGATTGAGACGCCTTTGATGCTCAATGGTGGGTGTGCAATTTACTTCAAGCTGAATCTTGTGTGTACAAATCCCAGGTGGAATACCAATAATATCTGCGATGGTCCAACCAATGGCTCTTATATACTTTCGTAGAATAGCAATGAGAGCTGCAACTTGTTGCTCACCCAAATCTGCTGCAACAATGACTAGAAGTGTGTTTCCGCTTCCTAATAATGCATACTTTAAATGACTAGGCAGCTCCTTCAATTCTAACGTGGGTGGCTCTTTAATATATGGCTTTGCTGGTGGTGTGGGTCGATTTTTGAGATCAAGGTCCAAATTCTTGGGAGCATGGTGATATGTCCCTAATCCTTATAGAGCACCAATAGTTTCTTCACAATTTTCAGCATCCTTACTCTCTCCATTCATGAGCACAACTGCCAATGGGTCATCAATAATTTGCTCTTCTTCAAGTAATTCTTTCTCATCATCAAAGTAAACATCAGCCACCGAAAATACATTCAGATCTTTGGGTTGCTTCATTGATTTGCACACATCAAAGCGAACTACTTCGTCATTTATTCGGAATGAAAGCTCATTAGCTCTCAAATCAATAAGCATACTTCCCGTAGCAAGGAAAGGGCGTCCCAAGATTATGGGAACTTCTGAGTCTGCCTTACAATCTAAAATAACAAAGTTTGCTGGAAAGATGAATGAAGAAACCTTTACCAATACATCACATAGAATACCAACAGGTCATTTTACCGACCTATCCGCCATTACGAGCCTCATATTGGTTGGAGTAGGATCACGCAACCCCAACTTTTTATAGATAGATAATGGCATCAAATTGATGTTGGCTCCTAAATCACATAATGCCTTGGGAAAATTCAAGGATCCAACGGTGCAAGGAATAGTGAAAGCACCGGGGTCAACCTTCTTCTGAACTAGTGATCGGGTAGCAATTGTGCTGCAGTGATGAACATTATATTTCAACTCATAGCTTGCTGCCCACTTCTTTGTGAAAAGATCCTTCATAAATTTCGCATACCCAGACATTTTTTCAAGTGCCTCCACCAATGGAACATTAATGGTCAGCTGCTTTAACATAGTCATGAATTTGCTGAACTTCGTATCATCCGCCACCTTCTTCAATCTTTGAGGAAAAGGTGGTGGTGGGTATGGAATTGTTCTCTCCACGACTTTCTTCTCCTCTTGATTCCATTTTTCAACCTTTTCAGGCTGCAATATACTCGGTGTGACATCATGGACGTTGTGGGTAGTTTCTGCGGATTTTTCTCCTTTTGCGTTATCATCAATGTCCGCTACTTTGTCAACCACTTTCTTGCCTTTTGATGAATTTTACAGCACTTTACCACTTCGGGTAGTAATGGCCATGCATGACCCATCATTCCTTGGGTTTTGCACAGTGTCGCTAGGTAAAGTGCCAGCCTTTCTTTGGTTGAGTGCTACTGAAAGTTGGCTCAATTGCTGCTCTATTCGCTTGATTGAAGTGGAATGAGAATCAACTAATTGCTTCATAGAGGAAAAATCATTTATTACCTCCATTACTCCCGCGCTAGTTGCTTCCACTCCTTTTAATAGTTTAGCCATCATGTCTTCCATACTTCCAGAACTAGATGTGGTGGTGTCGCGTCTTCCAGGGGGAATGTATAAACCACTCTTTTCATTCTTATTCTTCCAACTACCTTGGTCCTTGTTTCCAGATTTGTCATAATAGTTTCGACCTTGGTTTCCTTGGGTATTCCCTCGGAAACCCCCTGATTGTTTAAGTAGTTGGCCTCTTCTTCCGAATCAGATTCGTCTCTTCCTTTCGACGCAATAGCTTTGACTTTTTCGGTCTTCCCTGATAATAAATGCTTTGTAAGAAGATCCACTTGTGTTTTCATGTGCGCCATATCTTGATCACGTTCTTCTTCTCTTCTTCTTTGGTCTGCAGTCATGCCAATAGATAAAGTGGGGCTTGCTACCTCAGAATCCCTAGTATGCCAAGCTCTACTTTGCTTCGTCATATAATCTAGCATATTGCTTGCTTGACCAAAGGTGAGGTCCATAAAAGATCCTCCAGCCGCATTATCCACCACTGGTTTAGTTATTGAATTCAAGGCTCTGTATAGTATCGCCATTAGGTAAACATTAGTCATGTGATGGTTTGGGCACCTTATTAGCTTCGTCTTGAACCTTTCCCATGTTTCATGAAGGGCATCAGTTGGTAGCTAACAAAAGTTGCTGATTTCATCTCTCAATTGTGCTCTTTTGGATGGCGGAAAGAATCTTTCTAGGAAAGCGTCTCTCAATTGCCTCCAATTTGTAATAGAATCAGGAGTCAGCCCATTCAACCATAGCGTTGCCTCCCCAGATAGAGACAATGGGAATAAGCGTAATCGAATTGCATTCTGACCAACACCAGGATTGTCAAACGACTTGCATGTAGAAATAAAGTTGATGAGATGCATATTCAGATCATCGCCTGCTAGTCCAACAAATAATCCCTTGAGTTGCAATAACTGAATCATGGTGCTTGTGATGTTGAACTTGGCTCCGGGTGCCAATGGTGGAGGAATAATGGCTCCTGTGGCTCCGACTTCATCAAGATCATCATCATCATTGTCGAAAGCTGGTTGCATAGCTCGGCGTTCAGGCCTAAACCTAGCTTGACGATCTCTTCTGTTGGCAGGTGTTGCGATTTCAGTAGCATGCTTAGGGTTTATTAACTCGTCATCACCTAGGTCCTCGTTGTCAGGATTTACTGCTCGCCCAGGGTTATCAATATTTTGTAGATGCACTTGAGCGGCGGCAAGAGCAGCTAGTCTCGCCTGTTCATGTTGAGCAACAATTCTTTCGATTTCATGTTGTGCCTCCATTCTGCCAATACGTTGTGGTTCAGGATTGATAGGTAATAACGGTTGACCAGAACTTCTAGTATGGGGCATGCACTGAACGAAAACCTACAGAAAACAAAAACAAAAACTAAAAGTAAAAGTACTAGAATCTTTGACCAAAGGGTCTAGTAATTATCACGAACTTAATTGACACTTGTATTCCCCGGCAACGGCGCCAATTTTTGATAACGCTCAATCTACAGCTCTTGTAGGAGTGTAAAGTGGTCATTTGTCAAATATATAACCCAACTGGGTTGGGTATTGATCCCACAGGGATTAGCCGGTCAATAAGTAAGTGAAGATTATTAGACTTTTGGTGCAAGTCTCGTAAAAAGAGGGGGGATTGTAACTTGCAAATAATGTAAGCAAGATTAACAAAGTAAAAACAGAAAATAGAAGAGTAAAAACGGTTTGCTTTGTTGGTTTTTGATCAATGAGAATTGAGAGTTGGGGTGATGTCCACCTTCTGAGTTATACGTCTCTATTGGCTATGAGTTATGCGGAATTCAGACATGCATGTGCTTATAGGGAATTGTATTCTACGGTAAATCCAGGCGTCTTTCGACCTAACAAGGACTATTTCACTTTAACTCTTTCGAGCTTAAAGCGTATCTAATGGTACAAATTCTCCAAGAGGTTAATCCAGTTATAGCACTAACTTTTTAATAGGGGTTGGTGCCCTATTACCTTGACATTATCTCTTTTCCAGACATATAACTTTTCTTTCGAACAAGTTAATGCTATACTGGCGTATTCTATGCATTTGCAACCACAAAGAATTTAGATTAAGATGAAGAGAATAATGATATAAGCAGCATACGTGTCACAAACTCACAAACTCATAGCAATAGATATATCTCATACGGATTCCATAAACCCAATAGAGAAGTTTAGTTACCCATGAGTGCGAAGGAAATCACAATCAACATTGTTATTATACCACAATAAAGATCTCGTGTAGCAAAGTGTGGTAGGCGTTAGGCGTGACCTCTTTGCAAAGTAACGTTTCTCTTGTTGCGGAAATTAAGTATTGAATAGATGAATGGAAGAAGAATAAAAATAGAATTAATGGAAGAATTAGAATCCGAATTGTAGACTAGAAATATTATGAGAGTTAATGAGGAATGGTAAAAATCTCTAGCAAGATAGGGTATTTATAATACCCATATCCTATTCCTACTAAGCTAATGCATTACTTAACCCAATCCTACTAGGTTAATGTATCATTATCCTAATCCTAATAAGTTACTGCTAGTCCCCAAAGTCTTCTGAATTGTTGTTTTTGCCCGGGACAGATTTTCCATGCGCCACTTTTGGTCCTTGGCGTCCAAGCTTTGCTCTCCTCCTTTCGTGAAGCTTTCTTTGGCGTCAAGTTATCCATAAAGTGCTGAATTCTGCATCATTTATACCTGAAAACTTGCTAATCATGTTCGTTAGCTCACTTACAGGAAAAAGGACTAAAAGTGCATGAATTATATAATTTGTTCTCAAAACTTGGCTAAAATATGGGCAAAATCTAGTGCTATAGGAGTGTAAATTCGCCTATCATCATCTACTTCTCGTGTGTATCATGGGAATCCTATGTTGTACCCTCCTCAGACTAGAGTACCTCTGTCTTCAATGTATGAGTAGAGGTACCCCTCTCAGATTGGGGCACCAATGATGACTACTCTTATTTAACCACCTTAGAAGAATCTGGGACCCATCCTTAGACTGAGGGTCTTGGCAACCTATGGTGTAGCCTAAAACTCTATCTTCTCATCATCATCATCATCAGGTGGAGGAGTATGTGGTGGTTATATCCTGGATGACTTCATCCTTGATCAGGCTATAATTGATTGAGCAGCCTGGCTCGGCTGTCCTCTCATGACTCTGCGTGTCACAGCAACTATAACATTCATATGATGCTACCTTGGATACTCCTCCACGAAACCGCTAACATCGGGTGACTCTTCTCGTCTACTTAAAGTATTATACTTCTTCACTTTAGGTTACATATAAACCTAAAAAACTAGTTGTCAGTTTCCAACAAAATGAGGGATAGCAAAAGTTGAGGAAAAACCTAAAATTCACAAAGTTTGAATTTTTCCTCAATTTTTACACCCCTATAACCTATTTGAAACCCCACTAAGTCCAATGTACACACACTAATAAAGAATCATAAATTTCAAAGAAAATAAACATTCTCAACCCATGGTATTACTTTCTTTCATTCAAGATCAACTTTCGATGAGGACCTAAACTTAGAATTTTAGCTCAAAACAAGACCATACATTATGATTTTAGGCTACTTCAACACTCCCTCATACAAGCATGATAGTTTCTACATATTTTACAATGAAATACACATATCAATATGTTTTAACAGTAGATAAACCAATATATAACCATTAAGAGCCAAGAAAGGTACCTTTTATATGAAAATCTGGAAGAGAATAATGAACTCAAGAAAAAACAAGGTTGAAACTTATTTTTAGCTTGTTGGGACAAGTTTCTATCTCAAACAAGTGTCAAATTAGTCTTTTCTTAAGTGTCGGTTTGGTTTATATTTTAAGTGGGAAGTTTGAACTTAAAGATAAAAAGTGAAGTTTTGAGGATTAGAATGAGTTAGAATGAGGGTAAGAATGTTTTTATATAGGTAGGGGCTGCTTTAGGTCATATTTAGATGTTAGTGGGCATAAAATTTTAATTAAATTTGATTCAACATTGTGGAACGATGTGGCTATGTTGGCTATTCATACTTCACCAACAAGCCCATGGGTTGCCTCCCATGAAGTTCTTGATTTAATGTAACAAAATGATGCGAGTATCTTGAAAACTTAGAATTCATCAAGATACCCATAGGAATACCCTCCAGGATCATCAATACAATCGATCACTGACACTATCCTTATGTTGGTTGGTTGCTTCATCGACTTTCGAATGTTGAATATTGCCTCCTCACCATAGACTCTGAATTTCAGCTTACTCTTTTTCATGTCAACAATAGCTCTGCCTGTGTCCATGAATGGTCTTCCCAAAATAATGGGTATCTTAGTGTCAACTTCATAGTCCAAGATGATAAGTTAACTGGAAAGATAAAGTTATCCACCCTCAAGATCACATCAAAAGAGATTACTATTGGTTTCTTCACTGTGCAATCAACCATCAATAGTCATATATAATTCGGTTCTGGAGGGTTTAATCCAAGTTGCTTAAATATGGCCAGCGACATCAAATTAATGCTTCCCCTTAAATCATATAAGGCTCGGTAAAATCTGGATGACCCAATAGTGTATGGTATAGTGAACACTCTGGGATCACCCTTTTTCTGCAGCAAGGACCGAGTTATGACTGTACTGCAGTGGCGCACACCATCAACATCCTCAAAAGTCGCTCCTTTATTTATTTTGACCAACTGTTTCATGAACCTGGCATATCCAAGCATCTTCACTAATGCCTTAAGAAGAGGTATGGTCAAGCTCAGTTCTCTCAGGATCTTAATAAACTGCTTAAACTTACCTTCCTCTTTCTTTTTCCTTAGTTGCTGAGGAAAAGGTAGGGGTGGTCTTGGAATCTGTCTACCTTCTGGATCAATGACTGGGCCCTTACCTTTTTTATTTAGCAACTATAACTTTATCTTTGTTACCTTCTCAAACTCAGCTCAAGTGTTTCATCATCAACAACTTCAGCGGTAGTTAATGGGGGGATTCATAGTAGTGACATAACTCCTTGTGGTAATAGCAAGTATGTGACCATCATTTCTCATATTTTTCAATATGTTGCTCAAAAGTGTACTTAGATGCCTTTGGTTTACAGTTTCTAACCTCTTCCCAAATTGGTTCTCCAACTGCTTGATAGCAGTGGTATGTGACTCGAACTTATCGATAAACCCAAAAATATCAACTTTAGTATCCTTAAGGCTGGTCTCCTGACTTTCTTCACCCTTCACCAGTTTAGCCAGCATCTCTTCCATTCTGGATTCTATATCGGGTTTGCCAAGTGGAATATACCTGTCTCCCTTATCTTTGTAGACATCCTTCTTCCTCCAGTCACCATCTCACTCTCTGCTACGATTATGTATCTATTATAAAAGTTTTGACCATGGTTCCCTTCCTTTTGGGCTCAAAAACCTGCTATCTGACGATCCAGATAATTAACTTCTTCTTTTAATTCTAACTAGTACACTTTGGAAGTTGACCCTTGTATTGCTTCTACATATACTTTATCAGATTTAGCCATCGAAAACAATTTTTCTAGCACCCCTAAATCAGTCCTTAGTAATACAATTTCTTGCACTACTATACCATAAGCTATTCACTAGTCGCAGGAAGCGCCAATAGTATAAGTACTAGGTCCCCTCTCAGCTTCTCGAGTTTTCCACCGTCGATTAGTGAGTGAGATCTGATCTAACATGTCCAACGCTGCCTCCCATGATGGAAGTAAAAATCTATTTAAGAATTACCTGCGCAACTTGTTTCAAGTCGTGATAAAACCTTTTGGAAATTCCCCTAACCAAAATGATACTTCTCTTGTAAATGAGAAGGGAAAAAACTCAATGTAAGTGGGTTTGTATTTACCACTGGATTGGTATACAAGGCATATATACCAAGGAAATTTTTAAGGTGCAACTTTGCATCATTGGTGGGTAGACCTGAAAACACACCCTTCAAATTTAGAAGTTGGATCATGGCACTCGTAATGACAAATTTTATGCCTGGGGTAAAAACAGGAGGTACTATGGCTCCAGCCTCGGTCGGCTCAAAATATCCTAGATCTTATTCATCATCTATGTATGGTTGCATGTACTGATATGTGGGGATTACTAGGACAAAAACACCTTTATCTCTCTTCTAGCTTCCACCGAGTGCTGCTCGATGGTCTGCTGCTTCGCTCCACTTAGCTAGCTCTGTCTCTATATCTACTCTCTAAGCTTCTTCCATTGCCCTTTTCTATACTTCAGATTGAGCTAAAAGCTCACTAGTCTAACAATCAACAATATCGTGTACTCCATTGGCAGGAGGTACAATATCACAAACCTTTTCAGGATTTTCAACTCTTTTTGGATCAGACATCCTACTAGGTGTTTGTAGTATTCTCTCTAGATTTACATTGATAGGGAGTAAGGGATTGCCTCTACTTCATGTGCTAGGAATACACCAACATATTACCAACTAAGAACAAAATGAAGAACTAAAAACCTAAAAACTGCAACGACTTCAATCCACATATCAACACCGTGCTCCCCGACAACGATGCTAATTTATTGATGACGCCCAAGCAATACATCCTTTTAGATAATTGTAGAGTTGCAGTTAAGATATAGTAACCAAACTAAGGTTGGGGTAGAATCCCAAGGTAACACGTGGCTTTGTAGATCTTAGTAGTTGAAGTCTATGGTCAAAACAAGAAAAGTAAATGGGGGGATTTGTTTGTAGTCATCTCGAGCAAAGAATAGTATTAATCTTGGTTGAAAATCAGTCGTACATAAATACTAGGATTGTGTTCCCCTGGCATCTCAACTCGGTAGGATTATCATGCGTTGTTGAACTAACCTCAATACCTTGCATGGAGAAATGATAAGTTATGTAACTCCTACAGTCTCTTGGATGAGTAAGAGTATTTCACTCTTTACCTTTTGAGTATCAGAGTGTCGCGTTACTAAACCTTATATTTATCCTAGTTAACTATTACCTTTTGAGTCTCACGTCATAAGATGAAAGATAATAGTCATACACTATATTAAGTTGTGTCCAACGAATTGATAATTAACTCCCAAATTAGTATTGTATTTATCTTTTCCTGGTCACTAGTCCTCTTTTTTAAAGTAAGTATCAATATCTTGGCGGGATCCTAATGTGTGCACCAATTAGGAAATCAATCATGAAGAAGATAAATCAATACATGCCATGGGTATTGGTTCAGATCAACAATCGCGCTTCCCCTACTTTGTCAATTTGCTAGGGTTTCCACAACCCTAGCTATGGGTTTTAGCCGGTCATGATTGTGAAGAAATCAATAACATTCATATCAGAAAGCAAATACGAAATCACAATGATAAGATGAATGAATACTCACAACCATAAACTAAATAATCAATCAAAGTCAATACATGGGAATCCCAAGATCAAAGATGGATCTTGAAATCAAAAATATATTTCTAAGTGTTAAAAGTGCATAGTTCCTACTAAAAAGTACATAAGTATTTATAGTACAAGAGAAAACTCTAAAAACAAAGATCGAACAAAATAGGATAGAATAGGGTTGGTGGCCACCTGCTCTCTGTACCTGTAGTCTGGCAAGGAGCATGTGGCGCTATGGTCTAGCATAGGGCACAGGTGCAGACCGCAGGTTGCGGATGGATCACTTCCTGTAAGTCAAATCTTGAGATTTTGACTTCCAGGTACCTGTTTTATGTACTTGCGGTCCATAGGTCCACATGTGGTCCGTAGGTTGACTTAGTAAGTGCCGGGAGTCAGTTTTTGAGATCTTGTTTGACTCTTGAACATCCATTGATCACAATCAAGCCAAAAATATCCCAAACATCCATAATCGCTCCAAAACTGGCCAAAAAAATACCTTTTTTCAACTTTTTCATAAACTTATCATCCAAAACATGGTTTCCTATAAAACATACCCTAAAGAGATCATATCTAACAAAAAGGACTTAGAAACTTGTATATTTTCCACGATTTAAGCATCAGAAGTTCTATATTTCTATAGCACGTCACCCATGAACATTGGGAACACATAGTCTACCATAGTACCTTAACATACCATTACCAGCAATCTTAAAAACCATCAACCTCTAGTGAACCACATCGCCCTTGATCTGTATAAAGATAGGATTCAATACATGCTTCTCCTTCATACAACACCCAGAGATGACTTCACCACCTCTTTCACAATCACACCACCATCCTCAGAGTCCAAGAGATGAACTCTAAGATTAGCCAACCGGTAAACATTTTTCACCAAATCTCATTTTTTCTTATCAACATGAAATAAGCTTGCTATGGACAACCTATTAAGATCATCAACAACTACGTTAGCTTTACCTGGATGATAATAAAGACTCATACATGGACCTGGAGAACCTCAAGCCATCTCATTTACCTGAGATTCAACTCTTTCTATGTGAACACATACTGTAAGATCTTGTGGTCTGATAAGATGTCAGCATGAACCCTATACAAATAGTGTTCCCAAATGTTTAAAGAAAAGACAACAACCAACTATTCCAAGTCGTGCATCGGGTAATTCTTCTCACGCACCTTCAACTTCCTAGAAGCATATGCAACTGCATTGCCAAGCTATATCAAAACACAACCTAATTCCATACGGGACACATCATATGACACAACTTAAAATTGAGCCTTGTCGTATAGGCATCTCAAGACCAACAAGGACAATAGATCGCCCCGTTAATCTAACCTAACCATCACATCAATCCATAAGTGTCAGATGAACTCTAACTATATAATCAAGATAGGGAAAAGAAAACTAGGAAACATAACTTGAGAATGTCTAATTATTCCATTAATTCCAACATATCTAAGTCCACATTCTTCCACAAATTCTCTACAAATATGGCGTCTAAATATAACGGGACATGCCCTCAATAATAGCCAAAAACCATGTCTAATACAATTCTATGACATAAGATAGAAAGACTATGAACTGTATGCTTTCCAAAGTATGGAAGCTCACCACATCAAAGACAACACATGATCTGCTCCAACACCTGGTCACCGCATAGGAAGAGAAGAAGAAGCTCTGACCTCTATGTCACGTAGGCATGCAGAATCCGATGATGGTTAGCAGCTGGAGCGCTAGCTTGTAACTTAAGGGTAAAGATAAAATAACGCCATTATTTAACTCAAAGTCAAACCGTCATAAGAAACCATATTTATATACATAGGCATATATATAGATATTAATATACATCAAGTATCGGGAAATGGAACAAGGCCTTAGTATGCATATCAAGACATCCAATTACAAATATGAAGTGGAGGACTCTAACCTTCCATTTGCGTAACTTAGTAAGTTTGAACTTCCCGATTATATTAAGCAAGAGAACTCTAACCTCAAGTCATATTATGAATCAAGTGAAGTCTAACCACAAGACATTTTATTAGGCAAGGGACTCTTAACTCAAGACGTTTCATTAGGAAAGGGACTCTAACCTCAAGCCGTTTCATTAGGTTAAGGGACTCTAACCTTAAGCCATTTCATTGGGCAAGGGACTCTAACCTTGAGCCGTGGTGACCATTATTAGTCGACATTGGGACTTTAACCCTTTGTCCATGTGTTAACATCCATTCAATTCAACATCCGAGAACTCCAATCGACTTAGCCAATTCAAGCCATCAGGGCTACAATTCAATAGCACACATGACCACAAGTTCTATATAAACTATTTACCCATAAATCACTTTAGTAGGATGATGCCTCAGTTTCAACTACCATTTAAGTTAAATTATGGTCATCAAGAACTTTATCAGACCATTCATTCTTCATTAGCATTCTTACACCAAGTTTTCATTCGAGACATAATTCAATTTCATGTTAGGGACTCTAACCCCCGCATTAACCAATCAATCCACCCAAGTCACCAACTAAATCATTACATGGATAACAAGGTATATACAAGTCACTTACCAACATTCTTACTCATTAATTCGTTAGTTATTTCTCTTAGACATTTTTACAAATACCTTAAGGTCATACTTTTACCATGGAATAACCTAAGTAAAAATCATCAAAATTAGGCGTACTTATGACCCATTTGGTAAACAACAATCAACATGAACCCACATGAGAAATCATCACAAAAAACATGTACAAACACAAGGTATAGCAAGAGTAACCAATACTCATCACTATGCATCAAAACC
Organism: Capsicum baccatum var. pendulum; assembly: GCA_030864225.1. NCBI lineage: Eukaryota > Viridiplantae > Streptophyta > Magnoliopsida > Solanales > Solanaceae > Capsicum > Capsicum baccatum. The sequence goes on from CM061560.1 coordinate 194,979,383, forward strand.
CTCAACATTTTGGTTTTAAAACCACCATTTACAAATCATAATCAAGGTCCAAAACACACGATATATGAGAAATAACAATAAGAGAAGAGTAACATGCCTTATACCCCAAGATTCATTGAGAGATTCTTGGTCTTTAAGCCCCTAAATAGCCTTCTTAAAGAACCCTAGCCCCAATCTTGTGAGAGAAGTTTTGGAGAGTGTTTTGGAATGTTTTGATCTTATTTTAGTAAAGAATAAAATTCCTAACAATGTTATAAGTCATGGGCCATAAGGGTAAGAAATCTCTAAAATATCCTTAGCTTAAAAACATAAAATTGCATCCAGGAGTGTATGACTCACCCCTTGATCCATACCCTAGGGTATGAGTGGTACCCTAACTCATACCCTAGATCTCTCCTTGAACCCCATACTGATCAACATACGACCTCTCAAGTCTAAGTTGTATCCTAAGGTACGATTAGTACCCTCTAATCCATACCCTAGGAAAAACACTTTGGACAAGACTCAAAACATCATATGACTTGGCATCTTACTACTAGTACCCTATCATACGACTTAGGAGAGGCCAAACCGTACCTTGGATAGAATGCTATCAACCTAAATTGATAATCATATAAGTGGATGGGTACTAATTATAACCTAGCATATGAGTGGTATGCCTAAACCGTACCCTATCCAGAAACTCAATCTTAGGGAATTTTTCTAAGGGTTCAAAGCTAAGGTGTTTCAATTCTCCCTCACTTGGATCATTCATCCTCAAATGATGGGTAAGGCAAGAACAAGCACAATTCAACATATCATAGAACATCAAGCTAACCTTAAACCAAGTTAGAAAACTAAGAAACACAATAAGGATAAGACACATTCTATGATCATCATCAATTCACCATTCATTCAATTGACTTTGGGGCTTGAACCCATTGTCTATCAAAAACTTGCTCAATTCAAAGTTTAGGCACTTGAAATCTTTGCCTATCAATGACATAAATCAAATTAAGAAGATTAACATATACCTCAGCATGAGTTTCCAGAACGGAAAACAAATTCGAATACTTGGATGTCACATCCTCTTCCGCCTCCCAAGTAGCTTTTCTAGACTTTTGGTTCCTCCATAGAACCTTCACCAAAGCCACCTCTTTCTTTCATAACTGGCGAACTTGACAATCTGAGATCCTCAACCGGACCTTCTCATAGGACAAAGAGCCTGAAATACCAACATCCTACAAAGGAACAACCAATAAAGTATCACCCATACATTTCCAAAACATGGACACATGGAATACTAGATGAATGGAGCTCAAACTAGAAGGAAACTCCAATTCTAGGCAACAATATCAACCCTCTTAAAAATCAACTATGGACCAATATACCAGGGACTAAGCCTCCCTTTCTTACCAAAAAATATCACTTCTTTCATGGGAGATATCTTCAAGAATACCTAATTGCCAACATTAAACACCAAATCCCTATGCCTTACATCTACATAGGACTTTTGACAACTTTGATCGGTTTTTAACCTATTACAAATTATCTTCACCTTATCCACGGCTTAGTGAACCAAATTAGGGCCAAGAAACTTACCTTCACTAACTTCATACGACTCAATAGGAGAATGATATCTCCTACCATATGACGCCTCAAAAGGAGCCATCCCAATTCTAGAATGATAGTTATTATTATAGGCAAATTCAATCAAAGGAAAATGGTCGTACCAACTACCACCATAATCAATCACACAATCACAGAGCATATTTTCCAATGTTTGGATAGTCCTCTCCGCTTGTCCATCCATCTGCGAGTGAAAAGTAATACTAAGACACACCTTAGTTCCCAAACCTTTCTGAACTGACTTTCAAAAATAAGATGAGAACAGAGTACCATGATTTAAAATGGTAGAAACCCGAGCACCATGCAATTTCACAATCTTTAAAAGATACAACTTAGCATAATCCTTCATCGAATAAATAAGTCCTCACGGGCAAAAGATGAGCGGACTTTATCATTCTATCCATAATGACAAAAATAGAATCAGATTGATTCTGAGACCAAGGAAGGCCGATAACGAAATCCATATTAATAACCTCCTACTTCTATTCGGGCAACTCAATCTCATGGTACAAGCCACCGGGTCTTAAGTGCTCAACTTTCACTTATTGACACACCATAAACTTAGACATATGTCTAGCTACATCATGTTTCATATTATTCCACCAATAAAACTCCCTAAGATAGTGATACAAATTCATAGAACCAGGATAAATAGCATAACGAGATCCATGAGCCTCAACTATGATCCTTTCCCTTAGTCCATCAACATCGAGAACACATAACCTACCTTGGTAACTCAAGATACCATCGCCACCAATCATAAAATCGACAGCCTTTTGTTGACCCATAATACTCTTTATTTTAATCAAATTGGGATCTACAATTTGCTTTTCCTTTATCTCAACCGCAAGAGACATTGCAATACTAGATGCACGAACACACCACCATTCTCAGAGTCTACGAGACAAACTCCAAGATTAGCTAGATGAAAAATTTACTTCACTAAATCTTGCTTATCCGCATCTACATGAGCTAAAATCCCATGGATAATCTCCTAAGAGCATCAGCAACTATGTTAGCCTTACCTTGATGGTAATTGAGACACATATCATAGTCCTTTAGCAACTTAAGCCATCTCCTATGCCTGATATTCAACTCTATTTAAGTAAACACATACTGTAGGCTCTTATGATCAAAAAATATGTCAACATGAACCCCATACAAATAATGATGCCAAATATTCAATACAAATACCACGGCCAATAACTCCAAACCATAAGTAAGGTAGTTCTTTTCATTAATTTTTAATTTACTAAAAGCATAGGCCACCACCCTAACATGTTGTATCAATACACAACCAAGCCCCATATGAGAAGCATCACAATACAAAACAAAACCATCATTACCATTAGGAAAGGTCAAAACTAGAGCCAATGTCAATTTATCCTTCAACTTCTCAAAACTACCCTTATACACATCCGACCATAAGAACTTGACTTTATATAGGTCAACTTAGTCAATAAAGTAGCTATCATTGAAAAACTTTCCATAAATCTCTTATAGTAACTGGCTAGACCCAAGAATCTTCTAATAATGGTTGGATTCGCAAGTCTAGGACACTTCTTAACTGCCTCAATTTTTGTGGATCCACCATGATCCCTTCACTAGAGATAAAATGACCAAGAAAAGTCATAACCTTCAATCAAAACTCACAATTAGAGAACTTGGCATGAAAATAATGATCCTTCAAGGTTTACAACCCCACATGAAGGTGATCAAAATTATCTGTCTCACTCATAGAATAGACCAAGATGTCATCAATGAAGACAATGATAAACAAATTTAAAAATGGATGAAAGACCTTATTCATCAAGTCCATGAATGCCGTCAGGGAATTGGTCAACCAAAAAAGGTATAACTAGGAATTCATAGTGACCCATATTGGGTCCTGAAGAAAGTCTTAGGGATATCCGCTTCCCTAATCTTAAGCTGATGATAACCCAACCTAAGATTAATCTTAGAGAAATACTTCACACCCTAAAGCTGATCAAACAAGTCATCGATCCTAGGTAGAGGATAATTATTATTTATGGTCACCTTATTCAACTGATGATAATAAATGTACATTTGAAGGAAACCATCCTTATTAGCCACAAACAACACCGGAGCACCCCAAGGAGACACAATAGGATGGATACAACCTTTATATAAGATATGCTTCAATTGCTCCTTAAGCTTTTATAATATCGTCGGAGCCATTCTATAAGGAGGGACAGAAATTGAACGAATGTCCAGAACAAGATCAATCCCAAAATCAATTTCCCTAGCAGGAGAAATACCAGGAAGTTCATCAAGAAATACCTCGAGAAACTCATTAACCATAGGAATAGATTCTAGAGAAGGACCCTCTGAGTTTGAATCTTTAACTAGGACCAAATAATATAAACACCCTTTCGAAATCAACTTTTGGGCTCTATGATATGAGGTGAACATCCCCTGAGGCATAAAAGAACTCTCTTCCTATACAATGATAGGCTCATTAGGGAATTTAAACATGACCATATCCGTTTGACAATCTATGGAATCATAGCGCGAATGCGACCAATCCATTCCCAAAATAACATCAAAATCAACCATGTCCAACTCAATCAAGTCTACAAGAGTTTCTTTACTACCAATAGCTGCCACACCCCCTATAGACTCTTTTAACAACCATAGAGTGCCACGAGCCAATTGGGGGCCTTATTGTAATATAAATCCCAAGTCTAACTAGGATCTAGGACCACCCACTACTATCAAACCTAACCACCATTAGCATACCTTGAGTCAGCTGAGTACCAAATAAATAAAAAAAGTAGCATAACTGGATAAGAACAGAATTTGGGATGGGTCTATTCCTAGACCAACCCTACCAAGTCATCCCGTCACGACAAACTATACTTACCAAACCACCAAGCAAAACCAATATCAAAATAAAGGCGATAAACCAGGCCAAAACCAAATGAGATCCAAAACATAATATTATTAATCCTAATATAAAATATGATGGAATAGTGAGAAATTATGTCCAATGATGTCATCCCTAATTCCAATGAAAATATTAAGGCCAACAACAATACTGTTCTTGCCCATTCCAACCCATAGAAATACCAAAAAACCTCTAACCAAAAGAGTAAGAAAATCTGGTTGGGACATGCCTTTAAATATAGCCAAAAACAATATCCAAAAATAAATTAAAATGTATAAGAATATCCATAACATGAAATGGAGCCTTTCAAAAGGATGAAAGCTTACCACTTCAATCCAACAAAGAGTAGAATGGTTGGTTCTTTCATAGCGTGGGTATACAATTTCCTGAAGATGGGTCAGCGAGTGATCACTAGCACAAACTTAGGATAAGGATAAAATAATATCATTTATAAAACCAAGTAAAACCATCTATATCCATAAAACCATACATATATATATAACCATGCTAGGAAAGGGGACCGAATTTAGCATGCCATTAAAACCTTTACCTTGGTTGTGTAGCTTTCTCGTCCTAAACTATCCACAGGCTATTTGGGTTTAGCTTCCCTTGCTGAAGGGCCTTAGAGCATGAAACCACATGACTAGGGAGTAAAAACCTAAGATAACTAGTACATCCCCCAAATATAAAGTATGACATCATGCACTTGGTCACCAAGACCAAACCTCAAATCGACAACTATGAGTTTCCAATTTTGGTCCCCTTGGGACCTTCACCTTCCATGGCTTTGCTACACACCCTACCATTATTTCCCAATAAAACCATTACCAAGCAACCAACCAATCCATTAACCATTTATTAACCAAAGCTATTAGTAGTGGTATTTTCATACCAACTATACTTGCAAGTTTTGTCCATAGACCACCATATATAGGTTTAAGGGATTCCATGTACCCTTCATGATTTCCAATTAACCAAAACTATCACCACCAAGGACTTTCTATTCCATTTAAAACTATTTGAACTATTCATACCATTTAGGGTTCCATTACCAAGTTTAAACTATGCATAAGTCCCATTGAAAAACCAATATTATAATGAAAACATTGTTAAAGGCATTGCATAAATATGTACAATCTAGAAAACCCTGGTTTCAAAGGCAGTAAATTTACATGGTGGAATAGGAGAAAGATGAGTATTGAATATTTAAGGGATTAGATAGAATCATGTGTAATGATAGAACAAATGATATATTCCTAATAATTGAAGTTGAGAATTTTTTGAGAAGTTGTTCTGACCACAGACCTTTGTAGATTAACTTTAATACTGTTAATGAGCAGATCACTAAATCTTTCAGATTTCTCAACCTTTGGTTGAAAGTGGTGTCTTGCTTTGAGGTTATAAGGCTGAACTGGAAAACAGAAGTACAAGAAAGTCCTTTTATCATATTTCATCATAAGTTGAAGAAAGTTAAATCTTCTTTAACTAAATTGACTAAAGAAAGCTTTGGTAACATTTTTCAAGAAATTGCTATCTAGGAGGAGGTTATTAAGTTTAGGGTGAAGAAGTTTAAAGATCGACCATCAGGTACAAATAGAGAATTATTGTTTAAAGCACAAGTAAATTTGAATGTCTAGCTCAGGAGAGAAGAAGAATTTTGGAAGCAGAAAGCAGGTTTAGAATAATTCAAAGATGGTGAAATAAATAACAAATTTTTTCATACAGTTGCCAAAGGAAGAATGAGTAGACTGAAGGTGAAAAATCCAAAATGAAGAAGGTGTATGGTTAGATGATCAAAATGAGATTGCTGAAGTTGTAGTAAAGTTCTTTCAGAAGCAATTCTCAAAAGAAAAGGAAAATGAAGTTTTTTCAATGTTGGAAGAATTAAAAACAATAGTGAATGCAGAGCAAAATGTGTAGCTGAATAAAATTCATGAAATCTAGAAGGTTAAGAAAGTAGTGATGGATTTGAATAAACATACTATTGGAGGCCTAGATGGAATGATAAGAGCATTTTTCCAGGAAGCTTGAGATATTATTAGAGTAGATATACATCAAATAGTGGTATCTTTCTTTTGTGGTTATGAATTACCAAGATTTGTTACACATACAAACTTAGTTCTTCTATAAAAAAGGTTAGTGGTGAATACTTTTTTAGATATAAGGCCAGTCTCTCTAAGTAATTTGGTAAATAAGATTTTTCTATAATTATTCATGAGAGAATCAAGAAGTTGTTACCTGAAATCATATCAGAAGAATAGACTGGTTTTGTCCAAGGGAGTAGCATTGCAGAAAATATTTTAGTGGTGAAAGAAATCATTTTAGAAATAAGAAATAGAGCTAAACCCCCTAATATGGTTATCAAATTGGATATGACGAAGGCTTATGACAAGGTGGATTGGTTGTATCTCACTAAAGTATTCAGAAAAATGGGTTTTAATAAAACAATTATAGATATGGTGTACAAGTTAGTAGGAAACAACTGGTACTCAATATTAAATGGACAAACCAAAAGGATTTTTTAGATCCTATAGGGGTTTGAAATAAGGAGGTCCTTTATCTCCTACTCTCTTTATTCTGGATATAGAACAAATGTCTAGAGCCTTAAAATTTTTGGCTCTTATAAAAGAATTTAAGATGTTTGGCATGCTAAGAGGAAGTCCAAAGATAAACCACCTCGCATTTTCAGATGATATGATCATATTACGCAAAGAAGATTTGGTTACTTTACATCGGGTTACATCTACACTAGAGAGGTATGAAAATGTTTCTAGGCAGATGATAAATAAGTTGAAAAGTTCAATCTACCTACATAAGGGAGTGTTCTAAGGAGTCGTTGTGATGGTAAAAGTAGCTATAGGGATCCTAATGAAAGAATTTTCGTTTAATTACCTTGGATGCCCTATTTTCCACATGAGAAAGAAAAAGGATTTCTATTAGCCTATCATGAACAAGATTAGTAGTAAGCTGCAATGATGGAAAGGTAAAATGTTATCATATTGATGAAGCATTATTATTATCAAGCATGTGTTACAAAGTATTCCCATCCATTGCCTACCAGTTAGGCATCCTCCATGAAATATAATGAAAATAATTAAGAAAATGTTTGCTGGGTTCTTATAGAGTAGTCATATAGTAAGAAGAAGTAGGCATTGGGTAAAATAGAAGTTTTTATGTTTACCAAAAAAAGAAAGAGGGCTTGGTTTCAGACTGTTGCAAGATATGGCTATGACTCTTTTAAAAATTGTGGTAGAATTTTAGAACTAAAGAATCTATTTGGAGTACTTATATATATAATAAGTATGGTAAAAGAGAGCATCCTAACATGGTAATGTGAAAGACAGGGGCAAGGTCTCAGGCTTTGAAGAAGATGTTGTAGTCTAGAGACTTAATTAAACACCAGATCTTGTGGAAAACAAGGAGTGAAAATTTTAGTAGATGGGTTAAAATTGGACAGCTACAGGAGACTTATACACTATTATTTAGAGTAGTAGGGAGTGGGATAATAGGTATCAGAAGGCAACATATTTAATCCAAGGTGGAACATGGAATTCATAACTGATCACTCAGTTATTTCCTCAGGAGATTGTTAATCATATTATGGACAAAAAATATGTTCCCCAGTCAGTACAAGAGGAGAGGAGAGACCTATATGGATGCTTAAAGCTAAAGAAAACTTTATAGTGACATCAGCGTGGAAATATATTAGACAAAAGAAGCAAAAAAGCAAGACTTTCAGAGAGATATGGATAAAAGGACTTCCATTCAAATGGCCTTCCTTGTGTGGAGAATATGGAAAGGAAAGGTTCCAGTTGATGAGAATATAAAAGGATGGGGGAATAAAAGGTCCTTCTAGATATTGTTTTTGTATAAATCGAGATAAAAAGACCATATATCATGTGTTTATAAGATCACACATTACTAATAGGACATGGTCCTACATTTTTTCTTTTGCAAGTATTAACATACTTGGTCTAAGCTTTAGGGAAACTATAATGGCATAGTGGAATGTTGAAGTAAGGAGCAGAGAAAGAGCCTATTATCAAGATATACCTAGTATGATCATTTGGGAACAATAGAAAAGAAGGAACAGTATAAAACATGATGGAAAAAGTATATAAGGACAAGGAGAAATATTCAATATCACCAGGAATACTGGAATGTTACTCAAGGTCAGGAAACCAACTCAGGAGTATCCTTATTCATGGCCAAATATTCTAAATAAATTTCAACATCGCAGATCAAAGGTAAAGATTACCAAAGTTCACTGGAAGTTTCCTTAGGAAGGATGCATTAAATATAATACTGATGGAGTATCTACAGGGAATCCTAGTATTAGCTCCTATGAATTTGCTTAAGAAATGAACAGGAAAATTAGATTTATGCACAAGGGGCTACCATAGATGACACTTCCAATGTGGAAGTAGAGGCAAGTGTTATTCTACAAGCAACAAAACATTTTTTTCACGCATAGTAAAACAAGATAATGTTTCATACATATTTTCTTCTTATTCAGAAAATATTAATTAGAGAATAGAGCTATCCATGGAGCATAAGAGAGTTCACCGAGCAAATTTTGTCATTGTTAGAGCATAAGCAAGTTTAGTTTCAACATATTATGAAGAAAGGTAATCAATTAGCTGATCATTTAGATAATGTATCCATTGATATAGGGGATTTCATAATCACAATTTTCCAGCAGTTAGAATTATAGGCATGAAGATAGTTAACAGTGACAGATTACAATGTCCTTACTGAATATAGTAACCAATAAACTGAAGGGGTCGGGAAGGATATAACTTAGTTTTTTCACATGCAAATATTTACAAGCCAATTAGGCATCAAAAATAGTGAGAAAGCTATCTAGACTACACTATAATAACTAACTAAAAGGACTCGTAGCAAAAGAGGAGGGTTACTTGGATCGTTTGCAATTCGTACACCTAAAAAGTTCATTACTATCTTAAATACTTGTGGTTTCAAGCATCCCATTATCTCCATACCAGTCATATCTATAATAAGAAAGGATAAAAAAATTTAATTTATGAATGGAAAAGAGACAGAGGCTAGGTATTGATCTTAATCATAGAAGTAATAATCTTCAGGGGCTTAGAACCTTCAGCAGAGCACAAAAATAAGATGTAATTCCCATCCACTGGAGGAAACATATAGGGCAACAAAACAAAGGTAAATAAATTTAAAATGAAAGAGCTGTTATACAAGGTAATAATCGACACTTCTATAAGACGAAATAAGAAAGAACAATAATAATCCATGGAACGGAGTTGATCACTCAAAGCTAGTACAAGAGAAAGCTATGATTCAACAAAGAAAGAGGCAACATTTCTTAGGTGTCTTATGGTTATTGTGGCAGACGAAAGAAGAGAATGGTTTTGGAAACCCTAAGGATTTAAATATATGTGATAAAGTAGTTGGGTTTGGGTTGGGTCAATAGGTATCAGATAAGAGTAGGGCCTTTTATTTTTGTATCAGATAAGAGTCCCTCGAATTGGTGCAAAAACGTTTATATCCTATCTTTGGGAGGCTACAAAGCATTTTAGGGAAAAATCTTATTTTCTTTATCAATTTTGTGCATTTGGTCTAAGACATTTTTTAATATTTATTGGTTCATTCTTTACGCAAATGGTGAGGATGCGAGGTGCATGAGCTAGGGATCATGACCTAGAGCCTGCTGCTAAAGTTACAGTTAAGATTCAAGATCGACATAGAGGTTAGGGATAGGATAAGTAGCAGTCACTGATTTAGATTAGGATAGGGATCCTATCCCAATCCTGTCATAACTCATAAGACAGAGAGAACTCCAGGTATTCTACCACCACAGCAGCAGGTGGGTCAAGGAGGTAGCCCAGAATCCACCCATTTTATATTTCCTCTTTGGTCCTTCAGGATAATTGGTATAGTTATTGGGATTATCTGGGGGTCCAACTGCTGAGAGATAGTAGCTATCAATATAGGGTGGTATTAATTTAGGGGCACAACCTATGACAATGATGCCTAGGGTAGAGGTTCCACTAGCAATAGTAGTCCCACAACTGATAGTAGCCCAACCAGTTATGTCTTCATAGGATCAAAAGATGCTGGGCTAATTTTTGAGATTAACTCCACCCAAATTTGCTAGGACCCTAGGAGAGGATGCTTATGAGTTTATATCCAGATACGAGTAGAGGTTAGAAAATTTAGGGTTTGTCGAATTGTATGGAGAGGACTTTGTTTCTTATCAGATAGACACGACAACGAGGAGGTGGTGGAGAGGTTATCTTGATTCCATACCAACTAGATACCCTTTAGTGACTTGGACTCAGTTCTTCGAGGCTTTCTTGGGGAAGTATATACCTCAAAGTATGTACGGTTATCTTCGATAAAAGTTTTCTACTTTGAGAAAGGGTTCTATGTATGTGACTGTGTATGAGGCAAGATTTCATGAGTTAGCCAGGCACACGACTATAATTTTTTCTATGGAGTATGAATATACTTGATGCTTTCTTAGGGGATTGAGATTACCTCTTCGTAGGGATACACAACATTTGGTGACTTTAGGAGAGTCTCTTTTAGAGATTCCTGAGTATGTTTACTCCATAGAGGATATGGATGATGAGGACCAAAGGGGTAACGATAAGAGAATTTGTTACCAAGGTAGTTATTGTGGGAGCCATAGTACTTCATAGTTTACTAGTTGAGGGTTTCACGGTAGGTACTCTCAGTAGTAGCCTTATAACATTAGGGTCGCACTAGTCAGCCAATTTAGGCATCACTTTAGATATTATATAGGGATCAACCTAATTTTAGTAATTCTAGTGGCCAGAGAAGTATTCAACCACAGAGGTGTGTTCAGTTAGGATTATCGAGTTGGGATAGTTGTTTTAGATCAGTCGTACCTTTTAGCTAGAGTAGGGTGATTGGGGCATGTTATGACTAGAGGTTATTGGTCACTTCACCTATGAGTGTCCCTACCGTAGGATGATTAAGCCTTTATTTTAGACTGTATAGCCACTTAGATCAATGCTGACTCCAGTCAGGGGTGGTGCATAGGTTCATGGAGGTAGTCCCTAGGGTTCTAGAGGTGGTCTGCAGGGAGATAGGATAGGTGGTCGAACAGGAACCCAGTCTAGTCATGGACATTGTCATTTGTATACTATACCAAATAGACCATAGGTTGCGGCTTCGTATGCTTTGATCGTTGGAACAATTTTTGTATGCCATCAGCCAGCATCTACTTTGTTTTATCTCGGTTATACATTTTTATATGTTTCTGCTTATTTTGCATCATGGCTAGGTTTATGTTTGGATTCCTTATCTACTCCATTGTGTTTAGCTACCTATCATGATGGCTCCTACTAAATCCTGCAAGTAGGTAAGACAAACCATAACCTGGAGATAATACAATGGGTTAATTAAGTAGGAATTTCCCAACATGGGCAAAATTTCAAGAACACCATTTATAAATAGCAAGAGTTCTAGATAGAATAAATAGTAAATACAAGATACCAATCCCACAACCTAGTAGAGTTATTAAAAGAGCATCTTATAGTATCTATACAACTCAAAATTCTAGAATAGTCAATACATCTATTTCGAAACAAAAGACTGAAATAAAGATAGATGGAAATAGGTGACTCAAACTCCAAGAGCTCACCCTATCTCTAAAAATCAATCACCACACGAACAACAATCAATGAAAATAGCTAGTACTTAAATTTTCACTAAAAATGTATAGAAGTGTAGTATGAGTACCAAAATAATGGGTCAGTGGGCATTATTCATCGACTGAGCTAAATCATTATATAAGTATGATAAAATCCAAAATAATCATAGACTAAGTCAAAGTACAAAAATGAAGTAGAATCATCCCCAATACCATTGTACATAATAAGTAATTAAAATTAAATAATAGTATAACATAAGGCATCAACACATGCCAATATTACCATGAAAACATAGTTAAGCAATTTGGAATAATAACGTATTAATAAGCATCATCACAAGCAAACATAATTACAAAATTGGCTCCCATACGCCAATTGGTGCAAAAGGTAAAGAACTCATCACAGCCTCCCATACAACCAGTTAGTACACTTAAGATGAGAATAAATCAATCAACCAACATTATAAATAACCTTCATCATCACTTAGCCATCGTTTCACAATTTACAAACATTTGGCAAAGTACCCACATTTCATAATACTACCATTATTAACAACTTTATCACGGCTACCCATTAGCTACTATTTATTGTATAACCACTTCTTATTAACTAATTCATTAAGTTAATAGTCATTATATGACCTCTAGTCAATAATTTAGCAACTATTCACAACATATTCCCAATTTACCATTTATTAGATAACCAACCTTAATGAATTAGCATCTTTATTACTAATCATTATTTACCAACTAATCCTAATTTATCAACTATTCATTACTTAAATAATATCCACCACTAATCATTAACTATACCACTTTATAGTTATTTATCACTTCCCGGCTACAACCGGCATCCTAATAACAAGATCACCCAAATTACCCATAAGTGTATATAAGCATATAGTTGCCATACATAGGGCTAGCCAAACTTAAAACGTTAGATGTACACATAGAAACATCAATATAATTACCCTCTAGAATTGTCAGGTATCAATGCATCAAAATAATTATCCTCCGGCCTTATCTGGTATCAATATATCATCACAATGTCTTTTAGCCTTGCCTAGTATCAATATATCATAAAATTCTCTGACTTTGCTGGGCATTAATATCATCATAGTATCCTCTGACCTTGTCGGGTATCAATATCATCATAGTATCCTCTGACCTTATCGAGTATCAATATCAATATACTGTCCTCCAGCCTTTTGGGCATTAATATCATCATAGTATCCACTAGCCTTGTCGGGCATCAATATCATCATAGTATCCTCTAACCTTATCTGGTATCATATCATCATAGTCAATGGAAAAATTAATAGTATGAGTATCCATATAATCAAACATCATGATTTATAGTATAATTTCTAAGTATGATCATAATCATAAGAAATATCATGAACAATGACTCATTAATAGCCTATTCAATGGCCTATTATTAGCATAAAAGATAGTTTATCAATAGCTTGAGCAATAGATAACCCATGGCATAATCTATCGCATAGCATAGTCCATAACATAATTAATGTCTTCAACAATATCATAGTCAAGGGCTCATTAATAGTATATTCCATAGCCAAATCAATAGCCATAATAATAGCATAATCAATGGACCATTATATGCCTAACCAATATATCATATATATGGCATAATCATTTATGTATTACTTCTAACATCATTCATCATGACCAACAAGTACCAAGGTTCCTCAATATTTCCTAAAAAGGCATTCTCTAGGCATTTAATAAGCGTACAAAGGGTTTCAAGAGAACTATCATTAATCTTGACTTAAGGTGGGTCAAAGAGCCCACTTCTAAATCCTCAAAATACATTCTAAGTCAATTTCTATATGGTACTAGTCTAAGATATCTAAATCAATTCTTTAGATGTATAGCATGCCACAATTAGCCCTGGGGTAGAATTCTACGCAAGTACTTTAACTAAGTCCAAAGAAAACTAAGGCAACCTTCATTAGTAATAGAAATCAAGGACAAACTTACCCTAAGAATGAGTAACTGGGGAATTTTACTCAATTTATAGAAAACTAAGGTATTCTCGTGCTAACCATGAGTAATGAAGTCTAATCCACTAAGGTTAAAGGCAACAAGCTAAGTATTTTAACTCTATAGTTTCAAATTAGCCTAAAAGTCCAACTAACCCCAACTCTTGCCTTTCATAAACCCAACACCTAAAATCTATCCATAATCCAACAAGATATCATAATAATACTATGACATAGCTCAATCTAACAAGGGATAAACGTATCCTACCTTAAAACTAAATAAAGCTCAACGAATTGCTAAACCTTTGCTTTTTCCTTCCATGAAGCCTCCTCAAGATTTCAATATATTAAAAACACATTATACACATCAATTCAATAATATCAATATCCATATCATGCCATTGTGCTTTGGGTTTAAAAATTACCTCAAAACCTCACATTTGGGTCCTACTTGCAGAAATCACATTTTTGAGACCTATCTAGCATTCATACAAGCGTAATGAATCATTACCCTCATATTTGGATGAAAAATAAGCTAATTTAGGAAAAAATCAATCCCTAAATATTTTTAGGTTTTGAGAACTAAATCAAGAAATTTCACCTAAAAAAGGGTTAATTCTTATCTTAAATTAGATGATAATCACAAAAATAGATGTTAATCTAGCTTCTCAAGCTCCCACAAGATCTAATTTTAAAATAACACACTATTCTAGGGGTTTTTGATCTCAAGAAATAAGTGAAAATAGGCAAAATTACAGACTAAGGAATCCTTTTATACCCAGTCTAGGCCCTCAAAAGTCGCTATCATGACTTGTAGGTATGTGATCATAACATCTTATAGTCTGAAAAACTTATTGCAATTGTGATGCCTATGTGTTATATCACCACCACGATCACGGCCCAAATATGGTGATTGTGGCTGCATTAGTTGACAGCTAAAAACATGGAAATCTTCCAAGTCTACTCGAAAGCCTCATGATTTATCAAAAATGTTGTATACGTAAATCAACTATGTAATCACACCATATTTAATGTTTTGAGCATGATGGAGAACTTAAAATTTCCATCCAAGGTCATTTCAACCAAATATTGGTCCCATACCTATATTTTATTTCCTTAACTTGTCAACCAATAGGTTGAAATGAGATCAGGTGCCTCGAGAACAAAAAACAAAGGTCTACCTAAACTAGAATTGATATTCCAGAGCTACAGGCACAGTCTAAATTTACATTCAAGGTTTTTAACTAAAGTTTTTTCCTAGTGGACATTTAGAACTAACAAAGACTTCTAAATAGGGAAATGGCTCTAAACCCCAAATAAACTACCCAGTAACTAAATTGTTAGCTCCAATGAGTCATAAATGACTTGGGGCAGTTATAGAAAAGCTCTAAAATGAAAATAAGCAAAAATATGGTAGATTTTAATACTCAAATTGATCTCATTATCCTAGATATGGTAGATTTTGATGTGATTCTGGCATAGATTGGTTATCTTCTAACCCTGCGGTCTTGGATTATTTTTTAAGATTGTTACCTTATCTTGCCTGTGTACCCTTAATTGTGTGGAAGGGTCTATTAGTCGCGCACCAATGGGGATTATTACTTGAATTAAGCTAGGAGACTAATATCGAGGGGTTTTGAGACATTTTTTGATTATGTTTGGGATGTCAGTGATAAGAGTCCATCATTTGATACTATACTAGTTGTTTGTCAGTTTTGTGATGTATTTTTGATCAACCTACCTGGGTTTCCTCCTAAGGATAATATAGAGTTTATCATATGACTCCTGCTGAGCTGAATAAGATAAATAGTTAGCTTTAAGATCTTCCGGGTAAGGTTTTTATCAGACCAAGTGTATCGCCTTGATGTGTTTCAATTCTATTTATGAAGAAGAAATATGGATCTATGTATATGTATATCGACTACAGGTAGTTGAATAAGGTAACTATGAAGAATAAGTATCTTATTAATTGTATCGATGATATATTTTACTAGATTCTGGGTGTAGTAGTGAATTCCAAGATGGATTTGAGGTCTTGTTACCATTAGTTAAGAGTTAGGGTTGTAGACCTCCCTAAGATAACCTTCAGGACTCATTATGGTCATTATGAGTTCCTAGTGACTTTTTTGGGTTGACCAATGCCCCAACAATGTTTATGGATCTGGTGAACCATGTGTTCAAGCCGTATTTGGAGTCCTGCTGATAGTATTTATTGATAACATTTTGTTATATTCAAAGAGTAAGGATGAGCAGTCATTTTCCACTTCAACCTCACATAGCTGATTCCTAAATATCTAATCTTATAGATCAAACTATTTGGTCAAACCTACAAAACTTAGAAACTATTAAAAAGCTTTAAACCATAACCCTTATCCTTGTACTTTGAACAGGTTTTCATTATAAGAATGGATTGAGTATATTGACAATGTTGAACTATCAGTCACAACTTTGTTTGATCTCCTTGAATCTAGCTCCTCCAATATTTAAGGATTATGCCCCACACTTATAGAAATCATCAACTTTATGCCAAGTTCTCAAAGTATGAGTTCTGGGTTGAGTCTATAGATTTTCGTGGGCACGTAGTATCCAAGGACAATATTATGGTAGACCTAACAAAGATTGAGGCTATTCATTGTTTGGCTAATCCTACGTTACCTACTGAGGTTTATAATTTTGTTGGGTTGGAAGGATATGCGAATAATTAAGGGTTTTTCTTCCATTTCTATGCCTATGACTAGATTGAGCATGAAAGAGGTTTCATTTCAGTGGTCTGTGAGTTTTGAGGCAAGATTTTAAAGCTCAAGGAATTGCTTCCATAAGCTACTATTTTGACTCTTCCAATTGGGGGTGAGGGTTTTACTGGTTGGTGTTGGTTTAGGGTGCGTTCTGATTCAGTGAGGTTGTGTTATTACATTTTCATTGAGTCAGATGAAGGTGCATGAGCGCAACTACCCTACCAATGACTTAGAGTTTGGAACAGTAGTATTTGTACTTAATATTTGCAGACATTATTTATATAGGGTTTGCTATGAGATGTTTACTATTCACTATAGTCTTTAGTATATTATGACCCAAAAGGAGCTTAATTTAAGCAATATAGATAGATTGAGTTGTTGAAGGACTATGATATCTCTAATTTCTAATACTTGGGTAAAGCATATATGGTAGCAGATAGGTAGAGCCAAAAGTTAGTGAGTATGGGTAGCATAGCCTATATTTAAATTTTTCAATAGCTATTGACTTTAGAGTTCTAATCCTGAGATAACTTAATGGTCGTCTAGATATTTTTGATCCTTGGAGGATCACTGCTAGTGTTGAGGCCAGATCTACCTTGTTAGGGTAGATTTAGAGTCGTTAGTTTGAGGATAGCATGCTTCATAGAATTTGAGGGCAGGTATTGAGAGGCGACTCTAGCAGGGCTACCTTAGTGTAAGACCCCGTAAAATCCTAATCTTAACTCAGTCCCTTAGATCTTGATAAGGGGTCCTAGACTTAGAAATTTTTAGCTAAGTATTCTTACTTAGTGTTATTTTTGCCTTCGAAAGTTAGCGACTCTTTTTCACGGCCCTTATAACCTTAAAATATCGATCTTTAGGTTGATTCATGATTAAGAATGTCATTAGGTGTTCTTGAACAAGTTTAGGAATTTTTGAACATCATTTGTGGAATGTTTGGAAGTCTAAACCAGGGGATCAACAGATCTCGACATGCCATATCACCTATTGAGTTGATGAATATTTTCCCCAGCTCCCAGTGCAAATTCCAGTGAATCAACGTGGAGTTGATGCGGTACGACAACCATCACATCAACCCCAATGATGGGGCGCATCGATTTGCACGTCGCTAGACCATTTTTAGTCATTAAAAGGCAGCATCCACAGGGGTATTTGGGTTTTTTTTTCCATATCTATCAGCCCTCAAAACACGAAATTAAACCTTTCTAAGAGCAAAATTCATTCATTCTTCATAATTTTCTCTCAAGAAAAAACCCTAGGAGATTTAAATTCAAATTCAAGACTCAAGAACTTACCATTAATCTTTTCAGAATTCAATCATTAAGGTATGTTAAGTGTTCATCCAAGGGTTCCTTCCACCTTTGGAGTTCAAGAAACCTTTTTAAACTACAAGTAAATGGATATGATGAATTTCATTATTAAATTTGATTGTGTTCATGACTATCATGTTAATGGGGTTTCTAGTTGATGATTTATTTGCAAGATTCAGGTGAAATTATTTATCATGTGTGTTGTATCATGTGGATTCTTGCTAAAATCCTAAGTGAAAAAATGAACCTGTCTACTCTATCTTAGGTCAAAAACAAGTATCCACTTCCCAAAATCGATGATTTATTTGACCAACTTTAGCGTGCCAGTTACTTCTCTAAGATAGACCTCAGATTAGTCTACTATCAGCTTAGAGTCAGAGAATGTGACATTCTAAAGATAGCTTTTAGAGCTCGGTATGATCACTTAGAATTATTAGCCATGTAATTGGTCTTATCAATGCCCTAGCAGCTTTCATGGACTGAATGAACCGTGTGTTCAAGCAGTACTTGGTCATGTTCATCATAATATTTATATGACATTCTTGTCTACTCCTGCAGTGAACATAATCATGTAGATCATCTCAGAATAGTCTTGTAGACTCTCAAAAACCATTAGTTGTTTGCCAAATTCAGCAAGTGCAAATTTTGGCTAAGATCAGTAGCTTTTCTCGACCATGTCATTTTAGGTGATGGAATTAGAGTTGATCCCTAAAAGACATAAGCTATGAGAAACTAGGCCAGACCTAAATCTCCATAAGATATTAGGAGTTTCTTGGGTTTGGTTGGGATTATGAATAGTTTGTTGAGGAATTTTATCTATTGCATCCCCTATGTCTAGATTGACTCAGAAAAAAGTCAAATTTTAGTGGTCAGACTCTTGTGAGAAGAGTTTTTAAGAGTTGAAGACTCAACTCATGAGAGCTCCGATCTTAACTCTACCAGATGGTTTAAACGAGTTTGTGGTATATTGTGATGCTTTCAGAGTTGGTTTGGGGTATGTTTTGATGTAGAGAAGTAAGGTCATAGACTATGCCTCTATACAGGTCAAGCCCCATGAAAATAACTATCCAACTCATGATCTTGTGTTATCAACTGTCATATTTGCCTTAAAGATTTGGAGGCATTACTTGTATGGGGTGCACATTGATGTGTTCATAGACCAGAAGAGCCTTCAGTATGTGTTCTCTCAGAAAGACCTAAATCTCCATCAGAAAAGGTGGTTGGAGTGCTGAAAGACTATGATATGAGTGTTCTGTATCATCCGGGCAAGGCTAATATAGCGGCTAATGCTCTCAGTAGGATGTCTATGGGTAGTGTTTCTCACATAGAAGATAATAAGAAAAAGTTAGCTCAGGAGTTTCATCAAGTTGCTCGACTAGGTATCCACTTAGTCGATTCAGCAGAAGGTAGTTTATGGGTCTGAGGTGAAGGAAAAGTAGGATAGGGATCACAACCTAGTTAAGTTGAAAAAATTAGTCAGAGATCAGAAGATAGAGGTTTTCTCCCAAAGCGGAGATGGTGTTTTGTGTTGTCAGGGTTGGCTATATGTGCCAGATGTAGATGACCTGAGGCAGTGGATTTTTATAGAAGCGCATGGTGCACGTTACTTTATTCATCCTAGGGCCACTAAGATATACCACATTTTATGGGAGATCTATTGGTGGAGTGGGATGAAGAAATATATTACAGAGTTTGTAGATAAGTGCTTAATATGTCAGCAGGTTAAGATTGAATACCAGAAGCCTAGTAAGTTCATACAGGAGTTTAGTATTCCCACTTGGAAGTGGGAAGAAGTGAATATGGATTTTGTGATGGGTTTGCCTCGTACTCGTCATCAGCACAATTCAGTTTGGGTCACTGTAGACAAGATGACCAAATCAGCTCATTTCCTACCAGTCCATACCTCCTATTAAGCCGAGGAGTATGCTAAGCTCTATATTAGGTTGTTGGTCAGATTTCATGGAGTTCCATTATCAATTATTTCAGATAGAGGTACCCAATTTACCTCTTATTTCTAGAAAACATTTCAGAAGGGTCTTGGTACCCAAGTCTACCTTGGTATAGCCTTTCACCCTCAGACATATGGTCAAGCAGAAAAACCACTTAGACTTTAGAGGATATGCTGCAAGCATGTGCGATTGACTTTAGGGGTAGTTGGGATGACCGTTTATCACTAATTGAGTTTGCATATAATAACAGTTACCATTTCACCATTCAGATGGATCCGTTTGAGGCTCTCTATGAGATGGGATATATATCTCCCATTGGTTGGTTTGAAGTGGGTGAGGCTACAGTGGTAGGTCCTGACTTTGTATTTGATAAATTGGAACAGTTTAATTTATCAGAGAAAGGCATAAGATAGCTCAACTGACAGAAATCGTATGTTGATATACGCAGAAAGGATCTCGAGTTTGAGGTTGGTGACTATGTGTACTTGAAAGGAGTGAAGAGGTTTGGCAAGAAGGGAAAACTCAGTCCCTGATATGTCGGTCCTTACAAAATTATCAGTCATTTTGGAAAGGTAGCTTATGAGCTCGAGTTAGTTTCAGACTTAGTTTCAGTGCATCCAGTGTTCCATATCTCCTTATTAAAGAAATTCATAGGTGGCCTAGTAGTCGTGGTCCCCATAGAGGGCATAGATATTCAGAATAGGCTCTATTAAAGAAAGAGGTTCCAGTCAAAATCCTTGAATATCAGATTCACAGACTGAGGAACAAAGAAGTCCCTTTAGTCAAAGTTCTTTGGCGGACCTAGTCCGTTAAGGGAGGTACTTGGGAAGAAGAAGTAGATATGCAGAGCAAGTATTCTCACCTTTTCTTTGTAAACTTAGACTCATCCCTAGGTAAAAGTTTTTCCTTGAACTACTCAGCTCCATTCTCAGATTTCCCTTTCTAGACTTGGTATCAGTTTCTATTGCATATTCAGTTGTGTATTCATTCATCAGATATGCGTTTTCAGCATGAGAAACTCAGGTTATCAGCAACCCCGATCATGTATTCAAAAATCATGTTCAGTTACATACTCCTGCATCAGATATGCATGTTCAGTATGAAATTTCAACATATCAGTAGTGTTAGTTATGAAATTATGTTATAGTTATGCATGCCCAGTAAGTAAGTTCAGTCTGTTAGTATTCCCAGCTTTTTCAATCTCATTCGAGTACGAATGTCACCAAGGGGGATATATTATAAGACCCCGCAAAATCCTAAGCTTAACTCAGTCTCTTAGGGCTTGATAAGGGGTCCCAGACATAGAAAATTTTTGCTAAGTATTCATACTTAGTGTTATTTTAGCCTTTGGAAGTTAGTGACTTTATTTCACAGCCCTTATGATCTTAATGTATCGATATCTAAGTTGATTCATTATTAGGAATGTCATTAGGTGTTCTCAAACAAGTTTCAAAATTTTTGAACATCGTTTAAGGCACATTTGGAAATCCAAAGCTACAGATCAGTGCGATCTCGACGCGCCACATCGCCTATTATGTTGATTAATATTTTCCCCCATATCCCAGTGTAAATTCCACTGAACCGATGTAGAGTCGATGCGGTGCATTAGCTATCGCGTCGACCCTATCGACGCAGTGCGCCAATCTGCACATCGCTAGACTAATTTTCAGTCATTAAAAAGTTGTGTCCATAGGGGTATTGAGGTCTTTTTCCCATATTTATGGGCCCCCAAAATACAAAATTAAACCCTTCTAAGAGAAAAATTCATTCATTCTTCACAGGTTGCTCTCAAGAACAAACCCTAGGAGATTTAAATTCAAATTCAAGACTCAAGAACTTTCCATCAATCTTTTCATAATTCAACCATTAAGGTATGTTAAGTGTTCATCTAGGGGTTCTTTCCACCTTTGGAGGTCAAGAAACCTTTTTAAACTACAAGTAAATGGATATGATGAATTTTATATTTAAATTTTATTGTGTTCATGACTATCTTGTTAATGAGGTTTCTAGTTAATGATTTATTTGCAAGATTCAGGTGATATTATTTATCATGTGTGTTGTATCATGTGGATTCTTGCTAAAATCCTTAAAAATTGTGAAATTGGTATTTAAAATTATGATGGTCACCTATTATCTAGTATTATGTGCATATGATTGGCCCTTCAAGTGCTTGATGAATTGTTCATGTGAGTTGAATAGTGAAATCATATCATGTTAGCATGTATACAAGTTAATGTCATGCAAGTGTTTGTCAAAATGCCCCAATGAATGAATGGTGACCAAGTAATTAGTTATCATGTTTTAAGATGGTGATATGTCTTATAATTTATGCTATCGAGTCCTGGGGGTATCTAATACCGAAAAATATAGTTGTTACCTAGAGCTATAGTAGTTACGGAATAGACTCCGTAGTATCATGATCAGTAATACAATAATAAGCTCTAGTCTCAGTCAGTAATCAGTTCAAAATTCAGTCAGTAATCAGTTGAGAACCCAGTGAAATAAATTTAGTTCAGTTTAGTTAAACAGTATGATCCATAACAGTTTAGTCTAGCATAGAACAATTTAGAAATTAGTCCAGTGTCTATTCAGTTGGGAGTAGGATTCAGCACCAAGTGAACCCAAGGATATGGACTCACCTGCCAGTAGAGTGTGTTATCCTTAGAAGCAGTCCTTGTGTTTCAAAACTATGTAGATAGCGTAGGTTGAGACATCAATCTTCCAGTTGAGGTTACCACCATTCTCATTCAGAGCACCTGCCAGATGAGGGTGACTTAGCATTTGTCTTTACCTATGGCTCGGTACTGACACCCTTCCAACTGGGATTACAGGTTGGACCCCAAATTAGTTGAGAGAAGAGGTATGTCGATTAGATGATTACCTACCGCTCACTCAATTTCAATTCCAGTCTCAGTATAGAATACAGTTCAGTTCTATAGAAAATCGGGACTATCAGACACAATCACTCAGCTCAATATGGAACTCTCCATAGTTCCATAGAATTTAGACTATCAGAAAGAGTCACTTAGCTAATTGTATTTCAGTTATCAGTACATAAAACTCAGTATTCAGTGTTATCATGATCTCTGTTATAGTTTATGTATTCATACATGTACTCTCATTTAGTCAGTTATTGTTCATGGATATGAACCCATGCATATCAGCCTACCTCATTTAGCATACCAATATATTTAAAGTACTAATGCATACCCTTCTTTTGTGCTATGATGTCCTATATCATAGGTTTAGACGTACGGGCTCCTGACCACTCTTAGCAGCCCAGATTATTAACAACAGGTTTAGTGGTGATTCCTCATAATTCAAGGACAAAGTTATCATTTTAGTTGCCAGTATTCAGTCTTTTTTAGTAGTCGGAGTTAGTTGGGGACTTGTCCCATCAACTCCATGTTGGGGACTGCGTAGCTTCTGGGGTATAGCCTCCACACCTTACAAACTTGGTATCAGATCCTAAGGTTCAATAGAGTCCTAGAAAGTCTGAAAGCCAAATCAAGTAGAGTCTTGAGAATGGGTGTGTAGGGCATAACACTTATTAACAAAAGGCTATGAGATGTTGTAATAAAAGTTTCCGTTCTTTCAGTATTCATTTTGTGCCAGTGATCATAATCTCAAGTTGAAATCTCAATCTAATCCTTTCTCCCTTTTATTTATAGAACATGCCTACCAAGAAGAATGGAAGAAGGATAGAAAATCAGCCAGCCCATCAGCCCGCCCAGGCAGATCCTCTGGACGAGCACGCCTTCTATGTAAAATTTTGGGCTGCATTTACTACTATGGCTAATTCAGTAGCAGCTCAGAGTGAACGTCCAGCTACTGTATCAGCCAATCCAATGTCCAACACTGCTACATCCAGGACTCGAGACTTTACCCGAATAAACCCTCCATCATTTACCTGGTCTAAGTTAGATGAGGACTTACAGGAATTCCTTGATCAGGTGCAGAAAATCACAGATATTATGGGGGTGATTGCTAGTAAGAGTGCTGAGTTGGTTGTATATCAGTTTTTAGATGTATCTTACTCATGTTTCATGCAGTGGAAGGGAGAGAGGGTTGTAGATGTAGGGCCTATGGAATAGGAGAAATTTGCCATTGCTTTCCTTGATAGGTTCTTCCCACTATAGTTAAGAGAAGCTAAGGTTCTGGAGTTCATTAATCTGAAGTAGGGAAACATGACAGTGAAAGAGTATTCTCTTAAATTTACTCAGTTAGCCAGATATTCCACTCATGTGGTAGCAGACGACAGATAAAAAATGAGTAAGTTTGTGTCAGGTGTGTCTAACAGTGTGGTAAAGGAGTACAGGATTGGGATGTTGATTAAGGAGATAGACATATCCAAGATCAAGGTCCATGCTTAAAAAATAGAGTAATCTAAGAATAGAGAGAAGGAGAGAGAGAATAAGAGAGCTAAAACAAGTAGCTTTAACTTCGCCCAACCTAAGTCTGAGGGTGGGAATAATTCATTGTTCTGCCTGAAATCTTTAGTTCCAACTCCATCCTCAGCTAGTGCTCTAGTACTAAAATTTAGAGGTGGCCCAAGGGATAGGGCTTCAGGTTTTAAACCTCAGGGTAGTGTCAACAGCGCTCGAACCAACCCTTTTTGCTAAAAGTATGGCAGAAACCACCAAGGTATCTGATAAGCTAGTAGCGATGTGTGTTTCAGGTGTGGCAAGCCAGGTCATAGAGTCAAATATTTTCCTCTGTCAGGTTCCCAAGGTCAGTATAACCATCCCCCAGCAATGTCTTGTCTCTCGAATCAGCATGAAGTCACTTCCAGTGCCACCAGTAGGCAACGTCTAAACAGACTCTATGCACTTCAGTCTTGATAGGATCAGGAAAGTTCTCTTGATATGGTCACTGGTACGTTACATGTTTTCCATTTACATATTTAGGCTTTGCTTGATCTAGGAGATTTCTTGTCTTTTGTAACTCCATATTTAGCTATTGACTTCGGAGTGTCCCAAAATCCTAGCAGAGCCTTTCTCAGTCTCTACCTTAGTGGGTAAATGTAATACCCTGTACTTCCCTAGCCTAGATTAATCCTCACCTGGCACACATAGCCAACCCTGACAACGCAAAACACTATATCCTAGATAGATTCTTTCGCTTAGAGATGAGAGAAGCCAAAGTGTTAGATTTCATCAATATCAGATAAGGTAGTATGAGTGTATGACAGTATTTCGTCAATTTTACTCAGTTAGCCAGGTATGCTCCCTATGTAGTAGCAGACAATAGGTCCAGAATAAGCAAGTTCATATCTGGGGTGTCAGATAGAATGGTTAAGGAGTGCAGGACAACAATGTTGATTAAAGAGATGGACATATCTAGGCTTAAGGTCTATGCTCAAAAAATTGAGGAGAAGAAGCTTAAGGAGAAGGAGATGAAAAACAAGAGGGAGAGAATACATAGCTTTAATTTTAGTAAGCCTAAGTCAGATAGGGGTAACCATTCCCAGTTCTTTTCAATGTCTTCAATTCCAGGTCCATCCTTAGTCGGTGTACTGATGACCCATGATAGCGTAAGTAATGGTCGTACTAATCCATTTTTTAGAAAGTGTGGTAAGAATTATAAAGGTATGTGCAGTGATGGTAGTGATGTTTGTTTTGGGCGTGGTAAGCCAGGCTATAGAGTCAGAGATTGTCCTCAGTCAGGTTCTCAGGGTTAGTATAGTCGTCCTTCATCTCAATAAGGCTGCCCGAATTAATAAGGTGCCACTTCTAGTGCCACCAGTGGGCAACGCCTAAATAGCTTTTATGCACTTTAGTCCAGAAAAGATCAGGAAATTTATCCTGATGTGGTCACTGTTATGTTACAGATCTCTCATTTACATATTTATGCCTTAGTTTTAGATCCCAGATATTTAGTCACGATTTATTTCATAGGTGCCCCGTGCATCGTCTTTTGCTTTTCCTTAGTATCTCAGTCAAGTCAGTATTCTCGAGGGATATAGTGCCCCAAGGGGGAGATAAACTATAATCCCTAGGATATCACGAGTTAAACCTTCTATTTTCTCTTCATGTAGAAAATCTAGTGGAAGTAATGGGTCCTCATAGTTGACCCTCAAGTCCCAATCTCAGTCGTATGACCATTCCCCTATCATGAAACGTATCCAAGGAATCAGTTCAGTTCATGTATCATGAGTCAGAATCGCTCATGTCCTTATGTTCCCATTCATGCATATTTAGTCACATATTCATTAATCCGATCAGACATGTACTCATGCATCAGACATGCATGTTCAATATATAAACTCAGGTTATCAGTATTTTCAGTCATGTATCCCATACATCAGATATACATGGTTTGGATGTAAGTTCAGTCTATCGTACTAATCACATAATCATGCTACAGTTGTACATGTCTAGTTCAGCACATAAACTCAGTCTGTCCGTACTCTCTTAGATTAACTAGCCACATTCGAGAACGAATGTTCCCAAGGGGGAGATATTGTAATAGCTCGTACTTTCCTAGCCTAGATTAACCCTTAGTACTTGAGCTATCGTAAATAAAATTTTTGGAATACTCAGTAATTTTAAAATTTGAGCCTTTCATTGTGCAGCAAATTCAATTAGCTTTCCAACGATATAAATTTTGCCTAAATTCAACAACCGAGTAAGAAGTTATGGCGATTTTAAGTTTCAACCGTTAAACATCATCATTTAGGCTAGTAGCGCATCAAAGAGTCTGTTAGAATAAAAATTGTCAATTTCCAGTGTTTCTCCACAATATTGGAGCATCGCGCCATAGACCCAGTTCACAATTGACAATTTCCAGTGTACCAACGTGATTTCACCACATCACGGTGCATTTCCATTTCACAAACAAAGTGGCAACGCGATACCACCATGTTGCACCACTGTATAATTTCCCAGTGGCCTGGTGTGATAGTGGCGCATCGCACCAGGGGTCCAGATCGGGAAAATTTCATGAAAAATTAAAGTTGCGCCCAGGGTTAAAATAGTCTTTTCCCATGATTTTATTTCACCCAGATGTGGGATTTAAGCCCTAAAAATGTATAAAAGCCTTTATTATTAACTTTTCCCCACAATCAAAAGGTAGTTCTCTCTCAAGAAAACAAAACCTAGTTCTCGAGAATCAAGGTCAATCCCAAGAATCTCTTAAAAAACTCCAAGAATCTCACAAATTAAGGTATGCTAGATGTTCATCTATGAGTCCCTTCAACCCATGGAGTCAAAGAATCCATTTTTAAAGCTTCAAGAATTATTATTCACGATTTACATGTATAAAATTGGATTTTGTTCATGTTTTGACATTTATTGAGTTTCAATCCATGGTTAATGGAAGATTCCATAAAGTGGTATAGCATGTATGTTGAATAGAGTAATCCCCATGTTATAATCTATGAATTTGCAATTGATTATTGTATCTATGTTAACCCTGAGTGTTTATGACTCAATGAACTAAGTATGCTTCCCATGTGTTTGTTAAATTGTCTATGAGAATAAAATAATGCCATTATAGCATTCTAACCTGATTCCCCATTCATGTATAAGTTAATGCATTACAAGTGTTTGATGAAATGTCTCTATGAATGAATTGTGACCAAGTGAACATTGTTATGTTATTCAAAATTATGCTTTTCTTTACTTTTAATGCTATCGAGTCCTGGGGGTAATTAATACCCGAAAATTTAGTTGTTACTTAGTGCCCGTGTTAGTTACAAAATAGTATCAGTCATGTCACGATCAGTAGTACTCTCAGTACCTTACAAAATTTAGTAAAATTTAGTCAGTTATAGAACTTAGAAAAACTCAGTAATCTCAGTATCAGTCCAGTCCAATTTAGTATACTCAGTTTAGTGTCTTTCAGTTGGGAGTAGGATTAGCACTTAGTGAGCTCAACGGTGAGGTATCACCTGCCAGCAGAAGGTGTGATCCTTAGAAGCAATCCTTGTATTCCAGAACTACGTATCCAGCGTATGTTGAGACATCAAACCTACCAGTTAAGTGTTGATGAGGTGCTATACCTACTAGTAGAGGTACCACCATTCTAAATTTAGGGAACCTGTCGTAAAGGGTTATTCTTCATCTTGTCTTTAACGATGGAACAGTACTGACACCCTTCTAATTGGGTTTATATATTGGAACCCTATTAGTTCAGATTGGGGCATGTCAGTTAGATTATTACCTCTAACAGTTTTATTTCAGTCTTAGTCTTCAGAATAGAACTTAGATTAGTTCTACAGAAACACGACTATCAGATACAGTCAATTAGTTATTAGTATTTCAAATTATCAATGATCTTAGAATTTTAGTATATTTAGTTATCAGTTATCAGATTTAGTTTTAGTATACTCAGTTACAGTATGCACAGTATATTTAGTAGTTACAGATCCTCTATGTATGCTAATCTAGCTCTTGCATATCATTCAGTCAGTTATTGTTCATGCATATGAACCCTTGCATTCAACCTTACCTCATCTATCATACCATTGCATTCCCACGTACTAACACATACTTTCCTATGCTATGATGCTTTACATCAAAGGTTCAAATGCTTAGGTTCCTGACCGTGCTTAGCCAGATTCAGCCAGTAGGAGTAGATTTAGCAGTGAGTCCTCATTTATTAAGTATATACTTTCTTTTCAGTACTTCAGCTTAGCAATAGTTTAATAGATGGAGTTAGTTGGGGGATTGTCCCATTAACTCTACTTTTAGACCATTTCAGTTAGAGGCTTTCAGACTAGATTCAGATAGTATTTCAGAATCAGATGTTATTATTCATTATCAGTATTTTAGATGTTTGAACCTTATGGTATTTCATCCTATTATTCCATAATTATTTCAGTATTATTGTTCAGTGCTCACAACAGATATAAGTCATGGGTTAGCTTGTGGTACTTTGGGATTGTAAGCACCGTGTGACAACTAGGAGGTAGTTCGGGGTCGTTATAGTAAATCCATCATAGCCCGACACAAATATAGAAACTGTCCGATTTTGGTATCCTAGAAAGTTACTTCAACAAACTTATTAGAATTAGAGATGACCGATTTTGATGTCATTCTCTACATGGATTGGCTTTATTCATGCTATGCCTCAGTTGAATGCAGAAAAAGAATTGTCCATTTTCAGTTTCTGAATAAACCTGTCGTAGAGTGGGGAGGTAGTACTTCAGCACTTAGGGGTCAACTTGTTTCCTACCTAAGAGTAAGAAAAATAATATCTAAGGGATGTGTCTACCATCTCATTCAAGTCTAAGACTATAGTTCAGAAACCCCTAATCTTAAATCAGTGTCAGTAGAATGTGAATTTCCAGATGTATTTCCCAAAAATCTTCCTAGTGTTTCTCTCGAGAGGGAAATTGACTTTGGAATAGACCTTCTCCTAGATACTCAGCCCATCTCTATTGAACCATACAGAATGGCTCCAGCAGAACTCAAAGAATTAAAAAAGCTATTAAAGGTCTCCTAAATAAAGGATTTATCAGAACCAGTGTATCCCCATGGGGTACACCAGTTCTATTTGTACGTAAGAAAGATGATTCTTTTAGAATGTCTATAGACTACTGTCAGCTACATAAAGTCACTATAAAAAACAAGAATCCACTTCCCAAAATTGATTACTTGTTTGACTAACTTTAGGGTTCCAGTTACTTCTCTAACATAGACCTCAGATTAGGCTATCATCAGCTCATAGTCAGTGAATGTGACATTCCAAAGACAGCTTTTAGAACTCGATATGGTCACTTCAAATTATTAGTCATGTCATTTTGTCTTACCAATTCCCCAGCAACTTTCATGGACTTGATGAACCATGTGTCTATGTTAGGTGACAATCTTCATCATAGTATTCAGAGGTGACAATCTTGTCTACTTCCATAGTGAACATGATCATGCAGATTATCTTAGCATAGTATTTCAAATCTCATAAACCATCAGCTATTCGCCAAATTCAGTAAGTGCAAATTTTAGCTAAGATCAGTAGCTTTCCTCGGCCATATTATTTCTGGTGATGGCATTAGAGTTGATACCTAAAAGACCAAAGTAGTGAGAAACTTGCCCAAACTCATCTCTATATCAAATATTAGGAGTTTCTTAGTTTTGGATGGGATTACCAATAATTTGTTGAGGGATTATCTTCTATTGAACCCCTATGTGCAGAATGACTTAGAAGAGAGTCAAATTCCAGTGGTCAAATTCTTATCAGAAGAGTTTTCAGGAGTTGAAGACTCGACTCACTATAGCTCCAGTCTTGACTCTACTAGATAGTTTAGATGGGTTTGTGGTATATTGCGATGCTTATAGAGTTAGTTTAGGGTGTGTTTTGATGCAGAGAAGTAAGGACATAGTCTATACCTCTAGATAGCTCAAGCCCCATGAAAAAAACTGTTCAAATCATTATTTTGAGTTAACAGCTGTGGTATTTTTCTTAAATATTTGGACGCATTACTTATATGGGATGCACATTGATGTGT
The DNA here is from genome assembly GCA_030864225.1 of Capsicum baccatum var. pendulum. Classification (NCBI taxonomy): domain Eukaryota; kingdom Viridiplantae; phylum Streptophyta; class Magnoliopsida; order Solanales; family Solanaceae; genus Capsicum; species Capsicum baccatum. Next base: position 195,010,009 of record CM061560.1, read on the forward strand.
TCACAAACCATAAGAACCTGTAGTATGTATTCTTTTAGAAAGACCTAAATCTCTATCAGAGAAGGTGGTTGGAGTTGCTGAAAAACTATAATATAAGTGTTCTGTATCATCTGGGTAAGGCCAATGTAGTGGCTAATGCTCTCAGTACGATATCTATAGGAAGTTTTGCTCACGTGGAAGATAATAAGAAGAAGTTAGCTTAAGAGGTTCATTAGCTTTCCCGACTAGGTATTCCCTTAGTCGATTCAGCAAAAGGTAGTTTATGGGTGTAGAGTGTCTCAAAATCATCTCTGGTGTCTGAGGTAAAGGAAAAAAAGGATAGTGATCCTAGCCTAGTTAAGTTGAAAGAATCAGTAAGAGATTAGAAGATAGAGATTTTCTCCCAAGGAGGATATGGTGTTTTGCGTTGTCAGGGTTAGCTATGTGTGCCAGGTGTAGATAAACTGAGGCAACGGATTTTTGTAGAAGCACATGGTGTGTTAATATATTCATCTTAGGGCCACTAAAATGTACCACAATTTGTGAGAGATCTATTGGTGGAGTTGGATAAAGAAAGACATTGCAGAGTTTGTAGCAAAGTGTTCAACATGTCAGTAGGTTAAGATTGAGAACTAGAAGCCTAGTGGGTCCATACACGAGTTTAGTATTCCTACTTGGAAGAGGGAAGAAGTGTATGGGTTTTTTGATGGGTTTGCCTCGTACTCATCATCATCACAATTCAGTTTAGGTCATTGCAGATAGCATGACAAAATCAAATTATTTCCTACCAGTCCATACCTTTTATTTAGTTGAGGACTACAATAAGCTTTATATTAGGAAGTTGGTTAGATTGCATGGAGTTTCATTACCCATCATTTTAGATAGAGGTACGTAGTTTACCTCTTATCTTGCAAAAGCATTTTAGAAGGGTCTTGGTACCCAAGTCCCCCTTAATACAACCTTTCACCCTTAGACAGATGGTCAAGCAGAAAGAATTATTCAGACTTTAGATAATATGCTGCGAGCGTGTGCGATTGACATTAGGGGTAGTTGGGATGACCATTTTTCACGAATTGAGTTTCATAAAATAAAAATTACCATTCCAGCATTCAGATGGCTTCGTTTGAGGTTCTCTATAGGACAAGATATAGATCTCTCATTGGTTGGTTTGAAGTGGGTGAGGCCACAGTGGTAGGGCCTAACTTGGTATTTGATAGCTTAGAAAAATTTCAGTTGATTAGGGAAAGACTTAAGACATGTCAGCCGATAAAAATTGTATACAGATGTGCGCAGAAAGGATCTCGATTTTTAGGTTTGTGAATTTGTGTACTTGAAAATCTCTCCTATGAAAGGAGTGAAGAGGTTTGGAAAGAAAGGGAAACTCAGTTCTCGATATATCATTCCTTACAAATTTGTAACCATTTCAAAGAGGTAGCGTACAAGCTCGATTTACCTTCAAACTTAGTTTCAGTGTATCCAGTATTGCATGTCTCCTTGATAAATAACTTCATCGGTGACCCAGAAGTCGTGGTCCCTATAGAGAGCATAGATATTTAGAATAATCTCTCTAATGAAGAGTTTCAAGTCGAAATCCTTGATTGTCAGATTTACAGACTGAGGAACAAAGAAGTCCCTCTAGTCAAAGTTCTTTGGTGGAGCCAGTCCGTTGAGGGAGATACTTGGGAAGTATAAGTAGATATGAGGACCAAGTATCCTTACCTTTTCTCCACAAACTTAGACTCAGCCCAAGGTAACAGTTTTTCCTTGAACTACTTAGTTCCATGCTCAAATTTCCCTTTCTAGACTTTGTATCAGTTGCTATTGCAAATTCAGTTGTTTATTCATGCATCAGATATGTGTGTTATACATAAGAAACTTATCTTATCAGCAACCCCAGTCATGCATTCATGAATCATGTTCAGCTACATACTCATGCATTAGATATGCATGTTCAGTATGAAATTTCAGCATATAAGTAGTGTCAGTCATGAAATCATGTTACAGTTTTGCATGTCCAGTAAGAAAGTTTAGTCTGTTAGTATTCTCAGCCTCGTTAGTCTAATTCAAGGATGAATTTCCCCAAGAGGGAGATATTGTACGACCCCGCAAAATACTAAGCTTAACTCAGTCCCTTAGAGCTTGATAAGGGGTCCCAGACTTCAAAAATTTTAGCTAAGTATTCATACATAGTATTATTTTAGACTCCAGAAGCTAGCCACTCTATTTCATGGCCCTTATGACCTTAATGTATCGATCTTTAGATTGATTCATGATCAAGAATGTCATTAGGTGTTCTTGGACAAGTTTCGAATTTTTTGAACATCGTATGAGGCACGTTTGGAAGTCCAAACCAGTGGATCAATGAAATCTCCATGCGCCACATCGCCTATTGTGTTGATGAATATTTTTCCCCAGCTCTCAGTTCAAATTCTAGTGAACCGATGCGGATGTGATGCGGTGCATCAGCCATTATGTTAACCCCATCGATGTGGCCCATCGATCTGCGGATCACTAGACTAGTTTTCAATCCTTAGAAGGCTGCATCCACAGGAGTATTTGGGTCTTTTCCCCACATTATCAGCCCACAAAATACAAAATTAAACTCTTCTAAGGGCAAAAATCATCTATTATTCACAATTTCTCTCAATAAAAAGCCCTAGGAGATTTAAATTCAAATTCAAGACTCAACAACTTACCATCAATCTTTTCAGAATTCAATCATTAAGGTATGTTAAGTGTTCATCCAAGGGTACCTTCAACACTTGGAGTTCAAGAAACCTTTTTAAACTACAAGTAAATGGATATTATTAATTTCATGATTAAACTTGATAGTTTTAATGACTATTATGTTAATGGGGTTTGTAGTTCATGATTTATTTGCAAGATTCAAGTGAAATTATTTATCATGTCTGTTGTATCATGTGAATTCTTGCTAAGATTCTTAAAATTGTGAAATTGGTATTTAAATTATTATGCTCACCTATTATCTAGTATTTTGTACATATGCTAGGCCCTCCAAGTGTTTGATGGATTGTTTATGTGAATTGAATAGTAAAATCATATCATGTTAGCATGCATACAAGTTAATGTCATGCAAGTGTTTGTCAAAATGCCCCAATGAATGAATGGTTACTAAGTAATTAGTTAGCATGGTTCAAGATGGTGCTATGTCTTATAATTTATGCTATCAAGAACTGGGGGTATCTAATACCCAAAAATCTAGTTGTTACCTAGAGCTATAGTAGTTATGGAATAGAATCGGTAATATCAAGATCAGTAGTACAGTAATTAGCTCCAGTCTCAGTCAGTAATTAGTTCAGTTTAGTTAAATAATATGATCTGTAACAGTTTAGTACATCTTAGAACAGTTTAAAAATAAGTCCAGTAACTATTCAGTTTAGAGTAAGATTCAGCACCTAGTGAACCTAGGGATGGGGACTCACCTTCCAATAGAGGGTGTGATCCTTAGAAATAGTCCTTATATTCTAGAACTATGTAGCCAGCATAGGTTGAGACATAAACCTGCCAGTCGAGGATTGATGAGGTATTTTAACCTACCAGTTGCGGGTACCACCATTCTCATTTAGAGGACCTGCAAGATTATGGTGACTCAACACTTGTCTTTACCCATAGTACAGTACTAACACCCTTATAACTGGGGTTATAGGTTAGACCCCAAATCAGTTCAGAGAAAGGGCAATTCGATTAGATGATTACCTCTCATAGTCTCAGTTTGATTTTTGGTCTCAGTATAGTACTTAGTATAGTTCTATAGAAATCAGGACTATCAGACACAGTTGTTCAACTCAGTATGGAACTTAGCGCAGTTCTACAGAATCAGTACTATCAGAAATAGTCACTTAGCTAACAGTATTTCAGTTATCAGTAATCTCAGATATTAGTTAATCAGTACTCAAAACTCAGTATTCAGTGTTATCATGATCTCAGTTATAGTTTATGTATTCATGCATGCACTCTTATTCAGTTATCTTCATGTTATTCAATCGGTTATTGTTCATGCATATGAACCCAAACATATCAGCTTACCTCATTTAGCATACCTGTACATTCAAAGTACAGATGCACACCCTTCTTTGTGCTATGATGTCATATATCATAGGTTCAAACGCACAAGCTCCTAACCACTCTTAGCAGCCCAAATTATCAACAACAGGTTTAGTGGTGAGTCCTCATAGTTTGAGGACAAAGTTATCATTTCAGTTGTCAGTATTTACTTTGTTTCAGTAGTCGGAGTTAATTAGGGACTTGTCCTATAAAATCTATGTTCAAACAATAGAAGCTTTTCAGACTAGAGTATTTTTAGAAAGATGTTCAGTTTCAGTATGGATATTCAGTATTTATTTATAGTAATGAACCTTATGGCAATTTGAGCCTACTTTTCGTATTTATTTTAGATATATTGTTATCACAGTGTGAATATTACACATTGCTCATAGAAGGTACCCATCATGGGTTAACTGGTGTTCCTTTGGGATCTTTAGCACCATGTAGCATTTAAGGTACAGACTCGAGATGTTACACTTAGATTTTGAGGATGTCCTAAGGTTTGATGGTCGTATTTTTTTCCACGAGTTGGGATTTGATCAAATTCATTCTTCGTGAGGTGTCATAGCTTCAGATACTCTAGTCACCCTAGGAAAAGTAATATATATAAGGATTTGAGAGAGTATTACTGGTAGAGTGGTATACGGAGATATATAGCAGGGTTTGTGGCTCGATGCAGATCACCAAAGGACTGGTAAATATCTTCAGAAGCTACCTATTCCCGAGCAAAAATGGGAGCGATTTACTAAGGATTTCATAGGTGGATTGCCTTTCACTTTCTGTGGTTTTGATAATATTTGGGTCATTATGGATTAATTGACCAAGTCTGCATATTTTATTCTTGTTCAAGTTTTCTACAGTACCAAGAGGTTAGGTCGTGTTTATTTTTAGGAGGTGGTTTGCATACATGGGGTACCTGTGTCCATTATTTCAGACCAAGGCTCTCAGTTCACTTCTATCTTTTAGTGGACATTTCAGGAGGAGTTGGGCACACAGGTTGACCTAAGAACAATATTTCATCCGAGACTGATGGGTAAACGGAGTAGACTATCCAGGTCTTGGAGGACATGCTCCGTACTTTTGTGTTGGATTTTGGGGTTCTATGGGACCAGTTTCTACATTTGGCAGAGTTTTCATATAATAAAAACTTTCATGTAAGTGTTCAGATGGCACAATTTGAGGCATTATATTGTAGATAATATCAGCCTCTTGCTGGTTGGTTTGAGACATTAAAGTCTAGGCCTTGTGGCACAGATTTACTTTGCAAGTCATTAGACAAAGTTTGGGTGATTCAACACAGGTTATGAGCAACTTAGAGTATACAGATAAGTTATGCTGATGACGGATGTCATCCATTAAGGTTCAAAGTTAGTGATAGGGTCTTTCTACGAGTATCTCCCATAAAAGGCGTGATGAGGGTTGGGAAGAGGGGAAAGCTTAGCCCTAGATATATTGGACCCTTTGGAATTCTACAGATAGTTAGGGAGGTAGCATATGTGTTGGCATTACCTCCTACCTTTTCATCCATCCATCAAATATTTCATGTATCTATGTACAACAGTACATTCTAAATGAGTCGCACGTGCTTTGGTGGGACTCGGTTCAGTTGGATGAGAGGTTGGCTTTTGTAGAGGATCCAGTGTCCATTTTTTCCAGAGATGTCAGACGGTTGGGTTCCTAGGATATTCTAGTAGTAAAGGTTTAATAGAATCACCGTCTAGTAGAGGAGGCTACTTGGGAGATCGAGCGTGATATGGAAGCGTAATATCCCTACCTGTTTGACCCTTAAGGTACTTCCTTAACCTTTATTTTGTGGAAGAAACTGCATTTATTAGTGGATGTTATAATTATCCTCATGGCGATTTTCATTGATTTCATACATTTTTGGTATCTAGACTTTTCTATAACTGGCCCAACTTATTTATGACTTGTTGCGACTGACAGTTCAATTTTCAGGTTGTTCCTTTGAGAACTTTAGTGATACCGGATATATTTTAGAATATTTCATCTAAATTAGCACTTGGTAGAAATATAATTTATTACCCTTTTAAAATATTTTTGATATGTATAAAAAAATTTAGTTATAATATATCTATATTACTTTATAAATAGTTTTATAACTTATTAATATTTTAAGCAGGGATAGTGAATCTAGATAAGTTAAAATATCTTTATTATATAATAGAGGTTTTATTAGAAATATTTTTTTATTAATTATGGTATATTCAAAATATTATATTTATTTTATCAAAAACCTACACAATACCCGAATACATACATAATAGAATAAATTAAATTCACTATGGGTGGACAACATGTTTTCTTTTTATTTTAAAATATTGACACTTGTTTAGTAGATGTTTAAAATGTTTCCACTTAACCACTAATTGGACTACCATATAATTAGCAGTATATATATATATATATATATATATAGTAGGCATAATATACTATTTTAATTTGAGATGTATATCTTCAGATACATAAGCTACTTCCATGTTGCAGTTCCATTTACCCATTTTAGAGTGTGTTTTAGATATTTGACTTGAATTACAAAAGATAAAAAAAATTAGCTGCATCAAATTATTCAAGCTCAGGTTATAGTGGGCATTATACGGAGGATTCTCGAAGAGGTTTTTAACTTTGGAGTCCAGCTAGGCTAACCCTATATTTAGATTGATCCTTTTTTGGTAGTTGTGTGCTATTATGCTAGTTTTGGATAGGTAGTTGTAGTTTGCATATTATTTGATATAGATATAATGCCTCATTTATCCGGTTAGGACCTTGTTCTAATAAATTTTGGATTCATTATCTTTTAATATAATGTAGTATTTATGAGCTTAGGATATGATATTTATTTTGCTAAACCTTTGATTTCTATTTTATAATTAAGTTACATGAATGGTCATTTAAATGTATTTTAACTATAATTTAGAGTCAGTATATACTTTACTCCTATCATTTATTGTGAAATTTGTCACACTATGGCATCAGTTATGATATGGTTTGAGTTTAATTTTATAGTTGGTTATGATTACTATAAGTTTTGGTTCGAGTCTGACATCTAGTTATGATGAGTTGGGAGTTTTGAGACTGATTATTGTTGTTTTGTGAGTTTTAGTTTTTGTGTCTTTCGGTTTGAGTCCAATATCTGATTATGCATTCTATTTTATATCATATGTGTGGCCTCTCGTTATTACCCATTATTTCTAGTTTAAATCCGTCATATGGACTCTCATTATTATCCATCATTACCGGTTCGAGCCGAGTGTCTGGCATCTCGTTACTACCCATTGGTGCTGGTTCAAGCCTCGTGCACATGTGGATGACTACAATGATTTTCTAGGGATTGATTCAGTTATGGATTATTTACATTTATATTCTTTAATTACTTCTTGTATGTCCTACCTGCTTATGGGGGTACATTTGGATTAATTGTCTTCTTTAGTATGCCTGGTGAGCTTATGGGGGGCCAGTTAGGTTATGTTTGGCTTGCCTTTTATTGCTACATTATTTATCTTTCTATTTCACATTTACTTATTCCTTTATCGCATTTACATATCTAGATATATTTTTCCTTTTCTATCCCTATTTACTGCTGACTTAGACTACACCCTTGAATTTTTGTTATACTTTTTCTGTATTGAGCTCAGTCAGTCGATGATGCCTACTGAGTGACCATTTCTTTGATACTCATACTACACTTCTACATTTTCCCCTAATGCAGATCTAATTACTAGCAACTGGTGTTGACATGATTTCTATTTTCCAATATTGATTTGGAGTAGGGTAAGCTTGTTTTTGTCCAAGGCTGATCCTCTATCTATTCCAGTTTAGTCTTTTGTACTAGAGTCTGCTTGTATATATTGTGTACATTTTAGATTCTATATAGTATTTTGGGTATCTTTTTGTAATGTCTCTAGTACCGACCGTACCAGGTCTTGGAGGGAATTTGTTTGTATAATTGGTCCATTTTCTTCTCTTGTTTTAATAACTTTATATAATTCCTTTCTATTTTTCACTTGTTATTACTACTGTTATCATTATATGTGACCTTTTCTGGTTTCTTCCCGTTAGCACGTTACTAATCTTTCTAAGATATGGCTTGGCTTGCCTACTAATAGGACAAGGTAGGCACCCCATGACTTGAGAAATCGGGTCGTGAAATAAATACAATATTTAGAAAATGAAAGAACACGTGTTTGTCTGTACTAATAAAATTAAAGATAAATACTATAGATGAGGTCTAATTCATCCCCTAACACTACGGTGGATTAGTACCGCAAACTCTGAAAGTCTCTACACGAACTTAGCCGCCATGATAAGTTCTCTTACTAGGATCTGCATCGAAAGGGCACAGTTGGGATGCGTATGGTCCACTTATATTCAGAAGGTGTCATAGGTCGATTGAGAAAATCAAAAAATAAGATAAGTAAAAATATATTATAAGCACTTCAGTTGCAAGCAGAAAAGTCCCAAATTGTAGCTCACACTGTCTCCACTAACATTTCTAGTATATATATATACATACATATACATACATAACAGACACATAAACATACACACAAAAAAGAAATAGACCAAAATATATATATATATATATATATATATGTAAAATACATAAAAACTAAACACACGTCTAGGAAAACTAAGGAAAACAATCAAAATGCATATGCGAATGCAATGTAATAAGGATAGAATGGATAATGAAATCCATTGTGTTACGTTCAGTATACACTCATCGAGCTCGCAGCTACTATGTAAGACCCATGGGGGGTTTGCAATCCTTATACTATAACTTATATCTTATGCCAACCTTGGGCAAGAGTTTTTCTAAACAACTTTGCTGATAAATGACCTCAGCCAAGAATTTTATAAAAGTGAGTCATTTTCTTTTAATCCGGTGTTAATCAATGGTCTCAATATCTCATGAATGTATATGTATGGAATGAGGATGCAATGCTCATAATCAACTTGATATGATGATATCCAATCCATATATATATATGTGTGTGTGTGTGTGCGTGTGTGTGTTCATATTCATGATTATCAACTCTAATTAGGCACCATTAGAATAAATATGCATGCAAGAAATCATTATTATAATATCAACCCCTAACTCAACTATTTTTATCATCATAAAATGTAACGCCCCGAAAGTACACCTTGGATGCCACACAATGCTTACAGCCCCAAAGGACCACAAGTTAACCCATGAGCAGGTACCTGCTGTGAGTACTGAATAAAATAATGAAGACATCTAAAAATGCCATAAGATTTAAACAGAAAAAGAATCAATATTGAATCATAGTTTTAAAAAGTCTAAAACATACCATCAATACTGATAAAATAGTTGATAATAACAACTGAAAACTATCTGTTTGTACTAGTATGAAAGCCTCTAAATTAACTAACTATGGAATTGATGGGACAAGTACCCAACTAACTTTGACTGACCACTTAATTGAACTGAAATACAAACCGATGGTACTCGAAATATAAGGACTTACCACTGCTGCTGGTGGTGTACTGGGATATCTAGGTGTGGTCGGGAACCTAAGCCTCTGAACCTATAATATGAGACATCATAGCGCAAGAAATGAGTATGTCTTCAGTACTTTGAATTTACTGATATGCTAAATGAGTTAAGGTTGATATGCATGGCTCATAAGCATAAATAATAACTAACTGAATAAAAAGAATGATATAATTGATGTATAGTATGCGAAGAAGTTGTAAAATCTGAGAATGCATGACCAAACATTTGACATGATACTGAGGTAGTCTGTAAACTGAAATACTGAACAACTAATAACTATATGCCATGGAAGCCTGAAAACTGAACTCTGAACTGAATACTGGACTTAGACTGTAGGAGCTATCATCAAACCGACATGCCCCAATATGAGATAATTGGGGTCTAACCTATGACCCCAGTTTGAAAGGTTTCAACACTATGCCATAGGTACTAACACTGGCTGCGTGGATCTACTAAAATGAAGCCCAGAAGGAATAAAGAGTCATCCTCTACTGGTAGGTGCTCTAGTGAGATATATGTCAACCTTCAACTAGCAGGTTAATATCTCTAACATATATTTGCTATATAGTTCAGGAACGTAGGGACTGCTACTAAAGGTCACACCCTCAACTAGCAGGTGAGCCTCCATCCTGGGTTCACTCAGTGCTAAATGCTACTCCTAACTAAAAAACACTAGATACTAGACTAAACTATACTTTAATGATTAGGGTAACTGACTAAACTGATAATGCTCATAACTATTCTGAAACTATATTATAGACACTGAAAACTAGGTAAGCAGTTAAATTTTGGGTATTCAAACCCCCAGGACTCTATAGCAATAATAGCGAGAACATACTAAAACTATAAGGACATGACATGTAGTCAATATTCAAAACTCATTATTTGAGGCATTTCATCTAACACTTGCAATGCATGGCTTAAGCATGGGAATAGTTTTAAACATGTAGTAGTAGCATGATTTTGATACTAAATCACCAATTAAGGATTAAATCAGTGAACAACACCATTTAAACGTGTAAGGTTTAATAACAACAAAAATTTTGTGTAAACATGATACAAATTCAAAATTCATGAAAGTTCATAGACATAATTCATAAAAATATGTAAAGATCATACTTTTAAACTTGAAATTGGGTTCTTGGACTCGATGGGTGAAAAGGGCCTAAGTATGAACATCTAACATACCTTAATGCCTTGGTCTTGAAAAAGAATTGACTTTTTTCTTGAACGTTCTTGGATTGAGAACCTTAAATTCTTGATTATCTTGAAGATAGTGTAATAGAGTCTTGAAGTTCTTGGGAAATGATCTTAAGAAGAAACCCTAATCTTTTTTTTTTGGAATAAAGAGGGTTAAGGACATTTAAAACAGATTGATAATGGCTAAATATGTGTATAGGGTGATTTATGTCATGTAGGGCAAAGGGTTAAGGTGAGGAAAAGACCAAAATAACCCTCCGATGCAGAATAAGAGTTTCTGAAATTTTTATTTAATGACTTGAGTTGATAACTTATTAACTAGTTGATGGCGTGTCAACTCAAGTCGTCACTTTTGTAGTTGAGGTGGTTATAGGTGATGACTTGGTTGATAAGTTGTCACTCAGTTGATGACTTATCACCTCAAGTCGTCCCTTTGAAGCTGAAGTTGATGACTTTCTGGTTTGGGCTGACAACTTGGCTGATAAGTGGTCACTTGGTTGATGGCATATCACTTCAGGTCGTCACTTTGTTGATAGACAAACATGCTGAGGTAAAATGGGTATAACTTTCTACTTCGATATCAGATTAAGGTGAAACTAAATGCATTGGAAAAAAGACTCAAAGACATTTCATTTGATATAAAGTAGGACACTTGAATTGATATATATATTGGGAGATACACTCATTTAAAGTTGTCCCTAGCTGGAGCATTTTTTTCAAAACTCTATCGATAGAAAAGTCCTCAACTCGTCTTTGAGTTAGGAGGGTGTTATGACCTCGATCAATATACAAATATATTCCCACATCATATATTTGATAATCACACATGGATATATATAGAATAATTCGGTTCAAGTCTGTACACATAGGAAAAACGATTTAAATTATAGCCCGAATATGTTGGGTGTTACATAAAAGTAACCAATGCTCAAATAAGGTCTACATTAGAAAAATAAGGCTCGCGGAGCATCATATCTTGAATAAAGGCATTTCAATGCACAGATATGGCCAATGATGTCAAATAAATCCCCCACATGAAAAACACACAACATCAGATATCATAAATTAACTACAACAGTATATAAGCCCCCACACGGACACACAACAATAAAAATAATCTAAAAATATAAACCCCATAGTTATTTTTCCCAACCCATAGCATGCTTTACTTATTCATGAGCTACCCAGCTCAATTTGAAAGAATTTAAGCCATAACCTTCCTTGGAATGATAAAATTTTGATCTAAAGTGATTCAAAATGGATCGTTCCCCTTGCGAACGACCATAGAATCAAATGATACTCAACATTGAAGCCATAAAATATTGCCTCTCCTGAAGCTTGGTGGTACAAAAATGGAGTAAAATCACAAAAATATAGTATTTATACTATTTAATGAATAGTACCTCATCGTCGTAGACCTTACCTCGCAATTTTAAGGGTCAAAGTTTGACCAACCATGAAATTTACCTTTGCATTTTTAAAGGCCAATGAATCAAGCCTTCGAGATCGCGACAAACTCATCATATTTGCAAAGAAAACTACATTGCCCTTTATGATTGTGGCCACCTCTTCGTAATCCCGATGAAGGTTGATTTGCTTCTCCGAGTACATAGCCAAGGGCCTGTATTTATGAAGAAGGATCCATGCACCAGATATTAGTTGTGCACCTACTGATTTTTTATGGTTTTTGAAATCTCTGAATGGACCCTCGAGATTTATTCGGAACTTGACGGATGTAAACTATGTATGCTACTAGAATTTTTAACATTACAAACTCAATAGCAATGTTGGATTTTTGAAAAATATTTTGTTTTCATAAAATTAACTCCCGAGACTCGCTTTTTTACTATTTTAATATACATGGTCAAAATAAGATTGAAAGATCCCAAAGCTGAACCAACCTCGCTACTAACCTAAATTTGACATTCTAGATCTTTTGGCATAGTCCATGTAGCCATCCAACACTCAGAACAATAAATGTTGAACAAAATTAACTATATAGCATCTCAAGCCTCTAAAAATCATAAACTCGCAAAAATCATTGTTAATCGCATTACGAACCATGACAACTATCCTCGAACCTTCAAAATCAACATGTATCAACTATGGTGAAGGGAAAAATTAAAAAGATCTAAAAATTCAGGTCATTACAACATCCCCATCTAAAACTCTAGTTAATCCTCAAACTAAAAGGCAAGAAAAAGCCTGAAATGGTAAAAGGCTAAGGGTAACTACTAAGCATGCTAGACTCAACCTCTGAATAGGATGGTGTCTCTATTGAACTTTAACCACAGGAATATCTCTAGAGTGCAACCATCTCACATCATTGGTTAAAATGGACACTAGCTCTTCAACAAAGATCAACCTCTTATCTAACCAAACCAAATCCCAATGAAGCACATTCGAATAATCCATAATATAGTGTCGAAACATAGATACATGAAAATCTTGATGAACAGGTGAAAAGTATAGAGGTAAGGCCAACACATAAGTAACCTCTACAACTTTCTAAAGAATCTCAAAAGGTGTAATATACTCGGGGCTATGCTTTCCCATCATTCCAAACTAGATCACACCCTTCATAGGTGACACATGAAAAGAAACTCGATCACAAATACCAAACTTCAAGGAATAAAACTACGATCCATAAAACTATTTTGCCTACTCTAACCTACCTAAAGGTTTTTCAAAAGCATCCAAACTCTGCATAAAGAATCGTGAAGCAAGTCATTACCACGGGGTCTAACTTTTGAAGTCTCAAACTAACCAATAGGAGATTGACAATACCTGCCATACAGCCTCTCATAAGGGGTCATTTTAATACTCGAATGGTAGCTATTATTATAAGCAAACTCTATTCAATCCAAATAATGCTCTCATTGACCTCTTAAGTCCATAACATATGCATAGAGAATATCCTCCAAAACCTGAATAGTCCACTCCGATGACCATTAGTCTAGGGGTGGAAAGCTATTCTACGGTCAACCTGAGTACCCAACTCCTTCTGAAAGGTATGCCAAAAGGTAGAACTAAACATTAAACCTCAGTAAAAAATAATTAACATGGGTACTCTATGAAGACAAACTATCTCATAGACATTGATACGGACTAACTCCTTAGCATTGGATGAGATCTGATTAGGGATAACATGGGGTGATCTAGTCAAATAGCTCATAATAACCCAAATGCTATTAAAACCACGAGAAGTATGAGGTAACCTAGTTACGATGTCCATATTGATCTTCCCCCACTTTCACTCAAGAATAGGTTATCTCCAAAGTAAACCACCTAATCTCTGATACTTGGCCTTCACTTGCTGATAATACAAGCATTGAACTACTAAATCCACCATATCCTTCTTCATACCACCCCACCAGTAAAGTTTATTTAAATTGTGATACATCTTGGTCACACTTGGATGGATAGAATATCCAGAATAGTGGGCCTCCTCTAAAATTAATCTCACCCAATGTAAGAATCTTGATATACAAACTCAAAAAGCAATCCTCAACACACCATTGGAATCAAGATAGGATTTTTTTAGCCTCGACTCTCAATACTTTTTCCCAAATCACCCCTAATCTATCATCACCAAACAAATGAGCTCGAATATGATCCATCACAAAAGATCCATCATCAAAAAAGGCTAAAACATGACCATGTGTTGATATATCAAGCCTAACATGTAGATATCTAAGGACTAAACCTCCAAGGCTAAAGGCTACTCCTAGGTTAAGAGAAGAGCCCAACTTCCCATACTAGCCATATTTAGACTCAAGTCATCCACAACCACATTAGCCTTGCTCGAATGATCCAAAATAGTAATGGCATAATCCTTAAGCAACTCAAACCAACACCACTGCCTCATTTAAGATCTCATTGTTTGAAGAAGTACTGAAGACTATGATGGTCCAAGAAAACCTCACAAGAAACTTTATAAAAGTAATGATGCCATAACTTTCGTAAAAATACTATGCCCACCAATTGTAAATCATGGGTAGGGTAATTCCTCTAATAAGGCTTCAACTGATGTTAGGTATAAGATATCACCTTTCCCAACACTGCATCCAAACCAACACTTGAAGCATTACAAAATCGGGTAAAACCCAAAACCTCCTTGGGCAAATCCAAGATAGGAACCAAAGTCTACAACTCTTTTATCCTTTAGAAACTTTTTACACATGCATCCGACCGCTAATAGACCATATATTTTGAGCTAAATTGGTCAAAGAAGTCGTAATAAATGAGAAAACCTCTATAAAACATCGATAATAATCTTACAGACCAACAAAACTCTAAATCTTAGTAGGAGAAGTAGTTTTATCCCAGTCATATATCACCACTATCTTGGCTAAATCAACCACAGTATTATCATTAGTCACCATGATGCAAGAAAGAGATATAATCTAACCAAAACTCACACTTAGAAAACTTAGCATACAACTTCTCATAGCATAACCAATGGAGTACAATCCTCAAATACTTCATATGGTTGACCTAACTCTTGGAATAGACCAAGATGTCATCTATAAATACAGTCACAAAAGAGTTGAGATACGGTCAAATAGTCTATTTATCAACTCTATCAATGTTGTAGGGGCATTGGACAACCCAAATAATATGTCCAAGAACTCATAACAATTCTATCGGTTCCAAAAAGTCATCTTCAAAACATCCGAAGATCTAATCTTCAACAAATGGTAACTGGATCTTAAATTAATCTTGGAAAACATCCAAGCACCTTGAATCTAGTCAAACAGATCATTAATTTAAAGAAGAGGATACTTTCTCTTAACCATCACCTTATTCAACTATCTGTAATTAATAGACATATGCATGGAATATCCATCTTCTTCAAAAATAGGGCAGGTGTACCCTAAGGAGATATACTAGTTTCAATAAACACCTTACTCAGAAAATCTTAAAACTTCTCCTTCAACACAGTCAAGGACATCCTATAGGATGGAATAGATATGGGTTTGGTGCCCGACTCCATATAGAAACATTAATATCACTTTTTGAATGCATATTAGTCAAATCGATAAGAAACACATCCATAAACTCATAAACACTCAAATAGAATCCATAGAAGGCGATGACGCAATGCTAGTATCATGGATATGAGCTAAATAAGACAAACACCCTCTGTATCTATCATGCAGTGAGCATGCAGAAACATATAACACCCTTCAGACCTGAATTAAGGATACCTTTCAAAGATAACCTTGGAATACGTAGCACAACTAAGGTTACAGTCTTAGCATAATAGTTCAAAATAGCATGATAAGGAGCTAACTAATCTATACCAAAGATAATGTTAAAATCAACTATATCTAAGACATTAATAACTATGCGGTCTTACGACCTGCAAAGGTAACCATATAAGAACGGTACACCTAATCCACCACTAAAGAATCTCTTATGGGGCTATAAAGATAAAAAGGCTCACACGCAACATAAAAGCCAGAAGAAAATAAGCAAATTGGAGAAAGTGGACCCTAGGTCAAATAATACTGAAGTAGATCTATAGAAAACTGGGATGACACCTGTAATAATAATATCAGAGATCTATATCTCGAGTCTAGCAAGTATAGCATAACACTGACCACATCTACTTTCAAATTGAGTAACCGCCTTACACCTTCCATAAGCACCATACCTATATCTTAAACTTTTCCAGCACTACTCAAACCACTCTATGAACTTCCTTTGACTACTGATATAACAGTAGGGAAAATGTAAGGCTAAGAATAGTTTTTGGCAGGACCCAATGCATGTCGAGGAAAATCCCTTGTGTAATGAACAATCTCATGACATACAAAACACCATCGGCAACTAGCATCACACTTAAAGGACTCATAGTAACTAGAAAGATCACACTAGCTAGATGTTTGACTACCTAAAGTCATGAGCCTGAAGGTTTACCACCTGATCCTTTCAAAGAAACCTAAACCAACCTACTATGATATCACAAGAACCTCCACTAGAGAAATTCATACCCTAGGAGGCATATCTACAAAACTCACCATAGGACACACCTTTTTGGTAACTTCTTTAGTAGACTAGATAATAGATACAGTCATCATGGCATGCTCATAAATACTTTGGAAAAAATCCCCTGAAACTACCATATGAGTTATAGCCAACTTATAAGTACCATATAACCCCTTCATAAACTTCTAAATTCACTCAAACTCAGTGGAGATACTAGCCTTATACTCATCAAAAGTCATGGAATCCTACTCCAAATGATCAAATGTGTCACGTTTCTGATCTCTTAAATTATATGGCACAAACCTATCCAAGAAAGTCTCAAAAAATAAATTCCAAGTCATAGCAGGCAAACGAAAAGATCAACAATGTGAAAACAACCTTCGCCAATCCCTAACTATTTTTATCAACTGATAGGTAGTCTAAGAAACTCCATGAGACTTAAGGTATTCTAGGTTATGTAACTTTTCCTGAAAATCGACGAAAAAATCATAGGCATCCTCCAATAGAACCACTAAACTTGGGTGGACCCAAGTGAATAAACCTTTCAAACCACTTCTAATCATCAGAAGACATAATTGTACTAAAGCAACTAGAGAAATAGTAAGTTTGGTAGGCTGAGAATCTATACATAAGAGTACCATAAATAAAGGTTATATCCTTGAACTAGGAATACTATAATTAGATACTAACATAGAAGATAGAACACCACTCAAAGTCTATGGAATATCATAAGTAGATATTATCATAATTAGATACTAGCATAGAAGGTGGAACACCACTCGAAGTTGGAGAAATATCATAAGTAGATGTTATCACAGACAGTGACACCACACTCTGGGTTGGAGAATACTATTAGCAGATACCGATATTGATAATGGTACAATACTCAAAATCAAAGAAACACTGCATGCACTTAATAGAACACCATCTAAAAGACTCAATCACCAAATCAACGAACCCTCTAGAACTGGGGCAGCAACTAAACTCTATGGGACTTAAGCTAGCCCTAAATTTTTTGCATTATCAACCTCAAGCTCAAGAGAGGTCCTTATAGAGCTACCTCTGATAGGGGCAGGTCTTCATGCTCAACCTTTACCTCTGGGCCATCTGCGACCCCTGATCTTCTCTCTAGTTTGGGCTCCATCCTCGAGTGCTAGTTCAATATCCCTAGCCTCAAGATATCTTATCCTCACAATCTATTTATAAAAGAGTGGAACATACCTTAGAAAATTGGTTAAAAATAACCCAAACAACTAGGAATCAAAATATAGAAGTTTTTCCTTAAGACAACTTATAGTATCACGAAGATAGATATGGACGTCTACATACCAATCCGTGAGACTCACTAGACATCTTGATCTTACACTTATGAGACTAGTGAACCTAACTACTCTGATACCAATTTGCCATAACCCAAAAATGGGTCATGATAGAACTTATTACGGCCCAACATTGATAACTAAGCCAATCAATCAAACAAATAAAGAAAAAGCAAAAAATTTATAATAGCATACACCAAGGTGAGACTTAATGAATGAAGTCACACCCTAAAAACATAAGTAAAAGTGGAAACTCAAAAGAAATCTCATAAATCCCTATAATCTAGTGTCATATTGTATGAACATCTATATATAATGTCCAAAAATTGAAAGAACATGTGTTTATCTATGATACTCAAAATAATGAGAAATAAGATAAATGAGGTGTCAGTATCCCAAACAATATAGGGGATTAGTACCTTAACTCTAGAAGTCTCCACACGAACTCAGCTGCCATGGGAATTTCTCTAATTAGGATCTGTACTAAAAGATAATAGTAAGGGTGAGTATAGTCCACTTTTATTCAGTAGGTATCATAGACTGACTAAGAAAATCAAGAAATAAGATAAGTATTAACATACTATAAGTACGTCACCTGCAAGCATAAAAGTCTCAAATAGTAGCTCACATTATCTACACTAATAGTTTATATATATACATTCAAAGTAAACATAACAACATAGATATAAATGGAAATACTCTAAAACTAAACACGCGTCCAGGAAAACTAAGGGAAACAATTAAAATACATATGCATATGCAATCTAAGTTGGATAGGATGAATGGTGAAAGACAATGCGTGACTTTTTTTTATACACCCAACGAGCTCGCGGTTACCAGGTACAACCCATGTGGTTCAAAACATATATACTGTAACTTAAATCTCAATCAAAACTGGCCATCAAATAACCTCGACCAATGGTTTCTCAAAATATCATAACCAACTTTGTCGACAAATGACCTTAGCCTAGGGTCATTTTCTTTTGAAATAGTATTTCTTAATGGTACTAGTATCACATGCATGTATATGTATAGAAAGAGGATGCAATGCTCAAAATCTACTCAATATGATGGTACATACTCCATCCAACATATTTATATATAAGTATGCCCAGAAATCAACTCAATATGTCCATAATTCATGATTATCAACTCCAATTAGGAACCTGTAGAATAAATATGCATACAAGAGATCATTAATAACTTATAAACCCTAAATTAAGTATTTTTATTATGATAAAAGTAACCAATGCTCAAATAAGGTCTATATTAGCTAAATAAGCCTCCACCGACTATCATATCTAGTATAATGGCATTCTAATGCTTATATAAGGCCAATGATGTCAAATAAAACCCTCACATAGACAACACACAATATCAGATATCACAAATAAACTGTAACAAAATATAAGCCTCCACACGGGCATACAACGATAAAAATAATTTCAAAATGTAAACCTTATAGTTATTTTTCCAACCTATAGCATGATTTACTTATCCGTTAACTACCCATATCTATTTGAAAAAATTTAAGCCATAACCTACCTAAAAATTATGAAATCTCAATCTAAAGTGCTTCAAAATAGAGTTTTCCCCTTGAGAATAACCTTAGAATCAAACAAAATTTAATGTTAAATCCTGTAAAATTTACCTTTCCCAAAGCTTTGAGGTCTTAAAATATAGTAAAGGTACAAAATAGAGTATTTAGACTATTCAGTGAAAAGTACCTCATGATCATGGACAAACCTCATGATCGTGGGGGTCAAAGTTTAAATTGCTATAAAATTATCCTTCGTGTTTGTGACTAAGGATTTACATTCATGAAGGTCAATGAATCAAGACTTCACATTCATGACAGCCTCGTTGCGATCGTGAAGGACTCCATCACCCTTTACGATCATGATAAAGTATGACTTCTATCTTGATGTTCGTAACCAGGGGCTCACGTTTACAAAGAAGTATCCATGTACCAAATATCAGTTGTGCACCAGCTAATTTGGCATGGTTTTTCAAGTTTTGAACAAACCATTGAGATTCGTACAGGACCTAAAAAATGTAAACCATATATGCTACTAGGCTAATTTCAACATTCCAAACTCAATGATGATGTTGAATTTTTTAAAAAAAGATTCGTTTCTTAAAATTAACCCCCAATACCTCTTTTTCACTATTTTTGAATCAAGGATTGAAATGAGATTAAAAGTTTCCAAAATTAAACCAACCATTTTACGAAGCCAAATTTGATATATCAAATCTGCTATCATAGTCCATTTTTTCATTCTACACTCAGAATAATAAATGTTGACTAAAGTCTACTATATGTCTTCTTAAACCTCATCAAACAACAAACTCAGAGAAATCATTTTTAATTGCATCGAGAACTATTCCAACTATCTCTAAATATTAAAATCAACATGTATCAACTAAGAGGATGGGAAATGGTTAAAATACATTGAAATATAAAAATCCAAAAATTCAGGTCATTATAACTTAAAAGTGTTTTTGACTTTGCCAAGCACCTTCAAAATGAAAAAGTGCTTAAAAACCAAAAAAAACCTAAATAAGTCAATCCAAACACTCTCTAAGTTGTTGATGATAAATGATATTTAGGCCAGTTCTATTTATTTCCTAGATAATACACTCTTGGGTACATTCCATAGGTCAAGCCTATATGAATTCTGCTAAACAATATTTTTCTATTATACTTTAGATAAATCATTAGTACATATCCTAAATATATTTTATTCAATATTTTAAGATTGTAGGGTATTTTTTAAGATCTTGCACCTAGTTTAGAATGTCTAGGACACTAGATTAGTTCTAGAAGTATACTAGGGATAGTCATCCTTTAGCTTGTATAAATAGGTAACATTGTACAAAACACTTTTTAGACAAGATAATGAGAAAAAAAATTCCTCAAAGTATTTTATATTTCTACATGGTATTAAAGCAAGTTTGATTTCAGTCATATTGTGTCAGTTTTTCTTGTTTCTTCAGTATTTCAAATACTTATAAACTTTATGATGTTTCAACTGAGACCGTAGTGTTTGATTATATTGTTTCAACTTTGGGAACCTTTACAACTAATGTAGTTGGTTAAAGTCACCCTTATTATCTTTAATCATGGATGAATTTTGTTTCCTCTATGTTCGATGGAAACGATATTAAGGTTGGAGAAAAACAATAATTATAATTCTTTTAGCCAAAAATAAATTAGGAGTAGATGTCGGATCTTTGGCTATCTCTCCTCTAATTCAGGAATCCAAGGACAAGTTATATAACAATATGCTTTATTGTTATTAAAAGACACCTTGTAATAGGTATGAGTTATAGGAATTTTTGAAATTATGGTCTCAAATTAGTATGGGATGATGCAGAAATAAAATTTTAAATTTTGGATCAGAATAACATTATATCGCTATACTGAAAATGTTTCTGCTATAGTGGCATCAATATAGCAGTTGGTAGGCCGCTATAGCCAGACGATGGGACCAAAAACTTTGGTGAATTTTAAATATTTATCTTTTCTCCTCTTTAGTTGTAAAAAGGATGAGGTTTGCTGTAAAAACCCTCCTAAGGTTACCTTAAGGTCGTGGAGCAATGATGAGGAGGGATTTTTATTGAATAGGGTTAAAACCCATGCTTTTCTCACTAAATTCACTTAGAATTCACTTTTACGAAGAAAAAAAATCTCATATTAATGCATTTGTAGCAGCTTCTTGGCATCTAGTAGGCTAGGTTTAACTGAATAGTTTAGACCTTGGTTAGAAATCATAATCATGGCATAGACTGATAGGAGATTTCATCTTAGGCCTTCAGATATGCTGTTTGGATGGATAAAATAAGGAAAAATCTAATTATTATGTGGAAAACTAATGTTATTTCTAATATTGAGATTGCTTATTAATTAATGTCTTTACCTTGTTGTTCATTCATGCGTGATTAAGATTGGTGTTATACCCAAAAATTAGCTTAAGCTTGATAAATGCATAAATTAGAGGTGGTTAATGTTGGTGGATTTTAAAGAATCTATGATTGTAACCAGAGGAATGAAAAATTAGTAAGGTAAATAGTTGGCACGAGTCATAAATGCAAACTGGAGATTATGGTTTAATGTAGTTAAATCCAAATTTTTTATGTGTGAATGAGAATTGTTTCATATTATTCGTTACAATGAATCTTGTCATGACTTGAGGCTACCCCCTAGTTGAGACAACGGTGCTTACGACCATAAGTGACCACAAGCTAACCCATGAACTGGTACCTGCTGGGAGCTTTGAGAAAAAGAGTAATACAACACATGTGTGGAAGATAAGCTATTAAAATACTATAAATTTGAACACTGAAATACGTAGAAATGTCTGAAATATCTAATAAAAATATGGGAACTAAACTGTCTATTTAAAACTACCAATAAAAATTAAAAGAACTGACTGATTGCCTAACTGATTATCTAAAAGCCTCTAAACTTCATGAGGAGTTGATGGGACAAAAACCAAATAATTCAGACTAAACGAACATAAGAAAATACTGAAAAATTGAGAAAACATATCATGTCCTCGATGGATGAACTCACCACTACTGTTGCTAGGTAACGTTGAGCTGTCTAAGAATGGTTGGGAGATTAAGCATCTTAACCTATGTTATAAGACAACATAGAGCAAAGAAAAGTATGTGATCAATACTTTGAATGTACTAGTATGTAAGATAAGGATTGACTGAAATGCATGAGATAACTGAGAATGAATGCATGAAGATGTAATATCTGAGAAGCATAAACATGTTTCTAAGATAATCTACAATCTCAAAGATTGAATTTTGTATAACTAAATAATCTCAAACTTGATTTGAGATATACTGGATACTGACTGAGACTATGGGAGGTATCATGCAATGTACATGCCCTAATCTGAGCTAATCGGGATCTAACATGTAACCCCAGTTGAAAGGGCGTTAGTACTGTACCATGAGTACTAACACTGGCTGTGTGGATCCACTAAACTTGTGTCCCAATGGACTAGGTAGTGACCCTCTACTGGCAGGTGCTTTTATGAGATAGGCATCAACCCTCAATCGAAAGGAAGTCATCTCAAATCTACATTGGCTACGTAGTTCTAGAACTTAGGTACTGCGACTAAAGGTAATACCTACAACTGGCAGGTAAGCCCTCATCCCTAGGTTCTCTCGGTGCTATATTCTACTCCCAACTGAACTGACATTGGTACTGAACTAAACAAAGTTTAATGGACATTATTTTTTATAGTGCTCATCAGGATCATAAATATATGAGTATAATGATAAGATTCATGATTTAACAGAATTATTACTTGAAAATCTGAAATCATGCAAAACACATAGGTATTAGGTGTTCATAACCCTCCAGCACTGAATGATCATAAAATATAATATCAAAGCTTAAAACAGTAGTATGGAATCATGGTTTAAAGGCCAAAACATAAACTTTTCCCCAAATAAGTGAGAATCATGAACCTGAACATCGAAATGTGTTAAACATGAGGAAACAACATAATTACATGGCTAAATTCATAATTTCATATTGTAATATGAAATTCACTTGAACCTGACATGGGAAATTGTAGTTTAAAAAATTAATTTAACCTTTAATGGGATCATTCGTGGACATGAAATTGTGTTTAATTACTAAGGAAAAACATGAATTTAACCCATCTTGAACATATAAAACTCCATAATAGAGCAAGAACTCATATTTAAATCAAAGAGCAGGTTTTTGGGCTCAATGGGTGAAAGGGACCAATTGATGAATACCCCATATACCTCAATTATTAGGTTCTTGAAGATTTCTTGGACTCCAGAGCTTGAATTCTTGGATTCTTCAAGAAAGAGCTTGGGTTTTCTTCTTAGGAAGGAGGAAGGTTTTTCTTGAGAGTAATTTTGAGAGGAAGGGGCAAATAATACCCCTATGGATGCCTCAAATTGTGTTACGGACGAATTGGGTTGAGGGTAAAATATTTACATTCCCCTTGTTTTAATTAATCAAAGAGCTGGATGGGAGAGAGCAATACGTTGTGTCCCTCTCTCTGGGGGAGAAAGAAACATGTCGTGTCTCGTACTCTAAGGGAGAAAGCAATGTGCCATGGCCCCTATCCCCATGGGAGATACGAATGCGTCATGAGCTAATTGCGTTGGCTCATTATTTTAGCTATCCAAACACGTCCCAAACCTCATCCAAAAATCCCAAAATTCTCCCGAGATATACTATTAACCTCCATAAACATGAATCAACTCAAAACCCAATGTCTCAAGGTTGGGAAGACCAAAATAAAAAATTGTAAAGTTTAGGGGTCTTTAAAATGACGAAGTCTTTAGAACTTAGTGAAAATTTCAAGCTTTGGACCCCTTAAGCATGTAACTACAGCTAAACCGAGCTTAGGATCTTATGGGGTATTACAATATCTCCCCCTTGGGAGCATTCACCCTCGAATGAGATAAGTTAGAATGAGAATACCAAGGCAACTGAGACCATAACTGAACATTCATGACTTGGAACATGATTATATAACTGAGTCTGAAGCATGATACATAAACTAGACTGATTTCATGGATGCATGCAATGACATGAGATTGGTTACATAGCTGAAATAGAGAACAAAAAAGAGTCAATCTAAGGAAAATTGTTGCCTCAAGCTGAATCTGAGTTTGCTGAGAAAAGATGAGGGTACTTAGCTCACATATATACTTTTTCTTCCCAAGTAGCTCCCTCAACAGACGGATTCGCCAAAGAACTTTAACCAAGGGAACTTCTTCATTCCTTAGCCTATGAATCTAATGATCAAGGATCTTAATTGGGACTTCTTCGTAGGAAAGACTATCCTTAACATCCATGTTTTCTAAATGAAGAACATAAACTGAATCACCAATGTATTTCTTTAACAAGGAAACACGAAACAGTGGATGCACTGATGCAAAATCTATATGAAAGTCAAGCTCATAAGCTACCTTCCAAAAATAGTTCAAGATTCTATATGGTCAAATATAGCAGGGACTGAGTTTTCCCTTCTTTCCAAATGTTTTTACTCCTTCTATAGGAAAAATCTTCAAATAGACAAAATCACCAACCTCAAACTTAAGATCCCTTATCCTCACATCATTATCAGATTTCTTACGTCTTTGAGCTATCTTCAGCCTTTCCCAAATAAATTGAACTTTCTTTATTTCCTCAAACACTGAATCTGGCCCTATCAAAGTAGCCTCACCTACCTTAAACTAACAAATATGAGATATACATCTTCTTTTATAGAGAGCCTTAAACGGAGCCATCTAAATAATAGAGTTATATCTATTGTTGTAAGCAAATTCAATTAAAGGTAAGTCGTCATCCCAACTACCTTTAAATTCAATAACACAGGCCCTCAATATGTTCTTTAAAGTATAAATGGTCTGCTCTGTATGACCATCTATTTAAGGATGAAAAGCTATAATAAGATGAGCTTGGGTACCCAGACCTTTCTGAAAAGCCTTCTAAAACTAATAGGTGAACTGAGTACCTCTATCTAAAATGATAGACAAGGAATCCGTGCAACTTAACCAATTCTTTGAGATAGAGTCTAGCATAATCCTTGACTGAATACGATGTTTGAATGAGCAAGAAATAAATTGATTTGTTCATTCTATCTATAATGACCCAAATCGAATCATGATGACGATGCATATGAGGCAACCCTATCACAAAATCCATACTCACCGCTTCCTACATCCAAGTAGGGATGCTAAACTCCTGCAATGTACCACTAGGCCTTTGGTGCTCAACTTTAGCCTATTGATAACTTGAAAACTTATCCATAAACTCTACAATATCCTTTTTCGTAAAATTCCACCAATAGATTTCCTGCAAATCATAGTACATCTTAGTGGTTCCTGGATAAATAGAGTACTGCACACCATGCGCTTCTGCTAAAATTTGTTGTCTCAAACCATCAACACATGGAACATATACCCTACCTTGACAACAAAGCACACCATCTCCACCATAGGAGAAAACCTCTATATTTTGGTCTCTAACTGTCTCTTTCAAATTAACCAAACAGGATCCTTATCTTGCTTTTCTTTAGCTTTGGCACCAATGAAGATTCTGAACTATTCTGAACCCACATAGTACCTTCAACTGAATCAACCAACAGAATATCAAATCTATCAAGCTGATGAACCTCATGGACTAACTTCTTTGTATCTCCCTCAACATGAGCAACACTACCCATAGAAAATCTACTAAGGGCACCTACCACTACATTGGCCATACTCAGATGATACAACACACTCATATCATAATATTTTAACAACTCAAGCCACCTCTTTGATAAAGATTTAGATCTTTCTACTTAAACACATTATTTTAACTCTTATGACCTATAAACACATCAACATGAACCCCATCAATATAATGCCTCCAAAATTTCAAGGCAAAAACAACAATTGTCAACTCAAGATCATGGGTAGGATAACTCTTTTCATGGGGTTTAAGTTGTCTAGAGGCATCATCTATGACCTTGCCTCTCTGAATCAAAACACAATAATGACCAACTCTGGAAGCATCAAAATAAACTACAAATCCATCTTGAACTATCTGGTAAAGTCAAGACTGGCCGAAAGTGAGTCGAGTCTTTAACTCTTGAAAACTATTCTCGCAGGAATATAACCACTGAAATTTAATTTTCTTTTGAGTTAATCAAGATATGAGGGAAGAAATAAAAGTAAACCTTCAACAAACTATTTATAATAGCTAGCCAAACCCAAAAAACTCCTAATGTCTGATGGAGAGATGGGTCTAGGCTAGTTTGTCACTACTTTGTTCTTTTGAGGGTCAACTCGAATGCCATTATCAGAAACTATATGGTCACGGAAAACAACAGATCTTAGCCAAAATTTGCACTTACTTAACTTAGTGAATAACTAATGATCTCTAAGGGTCTATAACACAACCCTCAGATGATTTGCATGATCATTCTCATTACGGGAATAAACAAGGATATCATCAATAAAGACTATGACGAACATGTACAAGTACTGCTTGAACACTCTATTCATCAAGTTCATGAAAGTTGTAGGGTTATTTGTTACGAAGAACATAACTAGGAATTCAAAGTGACCATACCATGTTCTGAAACCTATCTTCAAAATGTCACATTCTCAAACTTTAAGATAATGACAGCTGGATCAGAGGTCTATCTTAGAGAAATAACTGGCACCCTAAAGTTGGTCAAACAAGTCATCAATTCTAGGGAGTGGATACTTATTCTTAATTATGACTTTATTCAACTGATGGTAGTCAATGCACATTCTGAGAGAACTATCCTTCTTATGCATGAACAGGACTGGAGCACCCTATGAAGAAATACTAGGTTTGATAAAACCCTTATCTAAGAGATCTTTTAACTGTTTCTTCAATTCCTTAAGCTCAGTCGGAGACATTCTATAGGGTGAAATAGAGATAGGTTGGGTGTCTAGAAGGAGATCTATTCTGAAGTTGATTTCCCCTCTCAGAAAAACTTTGAGAAGATCTTCAAGGAATATATTTGGAAATTCACTTACTACTAGAACTGACTCAAGACTTGGAGCCTCTGAATTTTAGCCTTTGACTAAAATAAGATGGTAAATACACCTCTTGGATAGTATCTTTCTTTCTCTAAGATAGGAAATAAACTGACATTTAGGTACTAAAGTACTACCCATCCATTCAATAACTAGTTCATTAGGAAACTGAAACTTAACGACTCTATTTCTACAGTCAACTGAGGCATAGCATGAGGGGAGCCAATCTATACCAAGAATGACATTAAAATCAGTTATCTCTATACTCCATAAGATCAACTGAAGTGATTTTTTGAGATATGGTAACTGGAAAATTTCTGTATACCCGTCTGGCTATAATAGATTTACCCACCGGGGTAGATACTGAGAAAGGTTCTACTAATGTTTTGAGATTGGCACCTAAGTTGATGGCTATATAAGGATTCATAAAAGAAAGTGAAGCTCCGGGGTTTAATAAAACCTAAACATAAAGATTAAAGACCTGTAATGCACTCGTATCCACATCAGGAGAACTCTCCTGATCATGTCGAGTTTGGAGAACATACAATCTATTTTGGCGCTACCCACTGGTTGCACTAGAAGTGGAATCCACTGATTCGGGCGATCAGCTGGAGATAAAGAACGAATAGACTGACCCTGCAGACCAGATACCTGACCATATGGCCTGACTTTCCATATCAAAAGAACACATCACTACCAACCTTACACTCATCCGAATAATTCCTACCATATTTTTGACAAAGCAAATTAGTACAACCACGGTTCACACTACCCTAGCACTTAGATACTGGTTCCCTATCCTAACTATCTTGCCTAAACTTAAGCACTAGCATACTAGCTAAAGATGGAGATTAGTCTGAAAATTTCTGATGAAACTTAGAACGATTAATGCTTTCTAACCTTGGCTCAGAAAAATTAAAACTACCTATTCTGGACCTCTTATTCTATCTCTTCTTATCCTTCTCAATCTTCTAAGCATGAACCATAAGTCTAGATAGGTCTATCTCCTTAATAAACATAGTGGCCCTACACTTCTTATCCATACTATCAGCTACACCAGATACAAACTTACTCATTCTAGACCTATTATCCACCACCATAGTAAGAGCATACCTCGCCAACTAAGTAAACTTAAGCGAGTACTCCTCCAATCTCATATTACCCTACTTCAAATTAATGAACCCCTGAACCTTAGCTTTCCTCAACTCTAGGATAAAGAACCTATCTAAGAAAGTTATGCCAAACTCTTCCCACTCTACAGGCCTTACATCAATGCCTTGGTCCTTCTTCCACTACTTAACCAGGTGTGAGATACACCCTACAACTGATATATAACCAACTCTATACTCTCAATTGAAGTGATGCCCATGATATTTGTCATTTTATGCACCATGTCAAGAAACTCTTATGGATCATCCTTAGACTTGGATCTAGAAAATATATGGGGATTCATCCGAGTAAAATCCCAAATACTAACTGCAATTGTATTTACCAATAGATTAGATAGGGTAACAGCCTATTTTTGTTTTGAGTAGCTACAAAATAGGCTAGGGTAGTGAAAGTGGCCCTGAATTTAGCATGAGAGACATGCTTAATCAGGGGATCTTCCTTAATAGGTGGTGGTGTAGGCTGATCAATATTCCTTTTACCATTGTTTCTTTAGGAAGGAATTATCTATAAACGAAATGAAGGATAATTTAGAAAGAGGAATCAAATTGAGCTCATTCTCTTTTGCATGACATGAACACTAAAAGAAGGGAAACTTTCCTAAATTATCTCATATTTTCTTGCCCATAAGTGTGGCACACTTCTCACCCATGAACAAAACTTTACTTAATGCAGCTTTCAGACACCCTAAGACCCTTTAAAACCGTAGGCTCTGATACCAAGTATTGTCATAACTCAAGGCTAACCCCTTAGTCGAGACAATGGTGCTTACAGCCACAAGTAACCATAAGCTAACCCATAAACCGATACCTACTATGAGCACTAAGTAAAAGTAATACAACATATGTTTGGAAGATAAGTTGATAAGATACTATAAATCTGAATACTAAAATACATAGTAAGGACATTTTTGAAATATTTGATAAAAATACTAGAAACTAAACTATCTATCTGAAAGAACTAATAAAAATTGAAAAAACTGACTGACAGTCTAACTAATTGTCTAAAATTCTCTAAGCATCATGAGGAGTTGATGGAACAAACTACCAACTAACTTTAATTAACTAAACAAAAGGAAATACTGAAATAACTGAGAAAACATATCATGTCCTCGATGGATGAGGACTTACCACTACTGCTGCTGGGTAACATTGAGCTGTCTAAGAATGGTCAGCAGACTGAGCGTCCAAATCTATGTTATAAAATGACATAGTGCAAAGTAAAGTATGTGGTCAATACATTAAATGCACTGGTATATGAGATAAGGAGTGACTAAAATACATAAGATAACTAAGAATAAATGCATGAACATATAATATATGAAAATGCAAGACCAAGCATAAACATGTTTATGAGATAATCTGTAAATTGAAAGACTGAATTTTGTATAACTGAATAATTGAAAAATTGTATGCTTTGGTCAAGCAAACCTAAGTTAAGACATATTGAATACTGACTTAGACAGTGGAAGGTATCATGTAACCGACATACCCCAATTTGAGATAATCGGGGTCTAACTTATAACTCCTATTAGAATGGCGCTAGTACCATGCCATGAGTACTAACACTTTTTGTGTGGATCAACTAAATTAGTGTTCCAAAGGACTAGGGAGACCTCCTTTACTGGTAGGTGCTCTCATGAGATATGCATCAACCCTCAACTAGTAGGAAGACATCTCAAACCTATGTTGGCTATGTATATCTGGAACTCAGAGACTGTTACTAAATATTACACCCTCCATTGGAAGGTGACCCCCTATTCCAGGGTTCACTCGGTGCAAAATCCTACTCCAAACTGAACTGACACTGGTACTGAACTAAACTAAGTTTAACTAAACATTATTCCTGATAGCGCTCATTATGATCATAAATATCTGAGTATATTGATAAGATTCATGGATTAATAGACTTATTAGTTGAAAATTTTAAATCATGTAAAATAATAGGTATCGAGTGTTCGTAACCCTCCAGCACCAAATGAGCATAAAATATAATATCAAAGATTAAAACTATAGTATGGAATCATAGTTCAAAGACCCAAAATATAAAATTTTCCCCAAATAAGTGAGAATCATGAACTTGACAATAGGAATGTGTTAAACATGTGGAAACAACATGATTACATAGCTAAATTTATAATTTGATATTGTAACAAGCAATTCACTTGAATATGGCATGGGGAATTATAGTTTAAAATATTAACTAACCTAACCTTTCATGGGATCATTCATGGACATGAAATTAAGTTTAATTACTAATTTAATACATGAGTTTAACCCATATTAATCATATAAAACTTCATAGAAAATCAATAGCCTATATTTTAATCAAAGAGAAGGTTTTTGGGCTCAATGGGTGAAAGGGACCTATTAATGAATACCCCACACACATCAATTTTTGGGTTCTTGAAGATTTCTTGGACTTGGGAGCTTGAGTTCTTGGATTCTTGAAGAAATATCTTGCGTTTTGTTCTTGGGAAAGAGGAGGGTTTTTATTGAGAGTAATTTTAGAGAAAGGGGCAAATAATGCCCCTATGGATGCCGTAAATCTTGTTATAGATGAATTGGGTTGAGGGTAAAAGACTTAATTGCCTCTTGATTTCATTAATCAATGAGTTTTAAGGGAGAGAGCAGCATACCATATCCCCCTCTCCAGGGGAGAAAGCAATGCGCAGCGTCACTCACTCTAGGGGAGAAAGCAATGTACCCTGGACCCCATCTTTATGGGAGAGACCAATGTGCCGTGGGATTAATGCGTTGGATCACTATTTTAGCTATCGAAACACATTACAAACCTCATCCAAAAATTCTAAAACACTCTCAAGACATATTAATAACCTTCCTTAATATTAATCAACTTAGAAACCAATGTTTCGAGGTTAGGAAAATTAAAATAAAAATCTGTGAAATTTAGGGGTCTTGAAAATGACCAAGTCCTTAACACTTAGTGAAACTTTCAAGCCTTGTACCTCTTAAGTATGTAAATACAACTGAACCGATCTTAGGAACTTACCGGGTATTACATATGTCTGAGAAAAGTAAATGATAGTTTGATATCATATGTGTTAATCGCATGTAATGAACATATCTGAATAAATTATTGGTGTTTAGAAGTATTTTTTCTATTACCATTATAGATGTGATTGTTATGATATCTACCATTATTAAGGTATGCATCAGTATTTGAACATCTTTATAAGATTTATACTCCCTACATCCCATTTTATGTGTCGTCATTTCCTTTTTGGTCCGTCCCAAAAAGAATATCACCTTTCCTTATTTTGTAAATAGTCAATGGATTCATTCCCATTTTATCCTCAGTGGGTCCCACTTATTATGAAAAGTTAACAAAAAAGTAAGAATTAAAATATCTTTAAAAGGGGCAATTTTGTAAACTTTACAAAGTCATCACTTATTTCTTAAACTCCGTGCCCGGTCAAATAGAAATACATAAAATGGGATGGAGGTAGTATTTATTATTATGGAATGTATTGGTATTTTTACATCTTCATAAGATTGTTGTGTATAAGGTTGGTAGACACTTGATGTTTGGGATTTTGATACATGGATAAGATCTTGTCCCCTATCGATTATAGCTAGTGGGCGACTATAAGACCCTTAGCATATATGTACAGTTATTGGTGAGTGTGACAATTCTTTGAGTGAACTAGTTATTTGATTAATTGGCATATATTGCGCTATATTGGTTCCTTAAGTTAACCAAGAAGTTATGTGCTACTTGTCATCTTGGTTCCTTAAGTTGACCGGTGTTATATGTTCCTTGTTATATTGGTTCATTGAGTGGACAGGGGATTATATGTTACTTTTTTTATTGGTTAATTGGGTGGACCGAGAATTATAATTTGACCCATTATATTGATTCCTTAAGTGAATTAGGCCTACGTGTTGAGCTATTGTATTTGGTTTCTTGATATAAATTGGAATTCATGACTATTATCACTATTGTTGTTGGGTGGATCCATGAAATATTCGGGCTTAATTGGATGTTTTGGTGAAATTATATTTTGTCTGCATACTTGTGTAATAGTGACATGGTTGATATATTTGATCAGGTCAAGGGTTGTTGTCTTGAAGTGTTGGTATGCCTTGTTATCCCTGTTAACTTATATTAACTGAATCCCTTGGTATTGACAAATAAGTTTAAGTTTCATGAACTTGATGAAAGGATAATTGGTAGGTGTTCATGTTTGTAAATATGGTATGCATATGGTTGGTGTTCTGTTAGTTATTGCCATTGAGATCAAAAAGGCAGGTTGTTACTATCTTGCTATTTAGTTTGTATAGCCTTAAATAAACCTAAAGATGATAGGGTGTTAATGCATAACTAGATTAGTGGAACAAAGTTACGTATTAAGTAAGTGTCTTAAACATTGAATTGTTAAAGGTAAGAAACTTTGGGGTTTGAGTATTCTAAAACTCACAAGAAATTAGAAAATAAGGTATGACTCAACGATGTAGTGGATAAATGCTGATTAAGGCTGAATGTGATAAGGGAAAGTTCTTTGACTAATAACTCTCAATCTTCATGTTTTTTGGTTATGCATCAAAAGGAAGCCAACGACACCTATATTGCCTAGTTTCAAATTGGGGTCAAAACAGACCCCTAAATTGAGTTTTCCAAAAAAAGGGAACAATTATAACTTTGTTGCAAAAACATGTTTCCCATATTTTTAAAAGACTACAATTGATAACCCAAGTGAAAACGAGTTTAAAATGAGGTTCAAATAAAAAAAAACTATTTTAAAACTATACCGGGTAAAATCTTCAAAATTCATTTTAAAATTAAGAATCGAAGTTGTTTTTCAGATAAAATTGAGGAAAAATAGATAATTATAGGATCAGAAACTCATTCAATTAAAAAAGAGCAAATTTGGGGTTTAAATTAGTGAAATACACTTTTAGGCCTCATAGGATAAAATCCCCAAATTTCATACTTAATCCAAGGTTAAAACAAGAATTTAAGGTTAAAGGTAGAAGAAATTAATTGAAACGAGTGTAATCGAGCTTACTCAAGCATAAAAATGGAGAAAGTTTCTCAAAACCATGAAACGCTAAGCTCCATATCTAAAAAATGGTGAAAATCGGGTATTTATACTTGACATTTGTGATCGCTGAACTTGGGTCGCGATTGTAGGATCTGACCTAGAAGAGGTACCATGATAGCATAAGGGATGTCACAATAGTGATATCTCCTCTGCCTGCCCAATCGCGATCGTGGCATCTAGGCCACAAAGTAGGTGCACTAGAAAAGGGGTGCACCAGCTAGGGATTTAGTTCAATCCAAGTCCCCGCAGGCCCCTCGAGAGACATTCGAAATCCCGTGAATGCAAACAAACTATGCTACCCTATCAAATTCGATGCTCCGGACTCAATGGAGATATCAGATTTTCAAAAAGATGTCATGTTTATTAATTTGACCCTGGAAATCCAAAATTAAAACTTTCAAACCAAGGGTCGAAATGAGATTTAAAAGCCATGAAACCATACCAATCATGTTACCACCCTAAAATCGATGTTTTGAATCTGTTGGCATAGTTGTTTTGCCATCCGTCGCACGGATCAAAAGAGATCACCTGAAATAAGTTATAAGGATCTCAAAGCTGCCAAAACCACAAAATCTCATAATGGCACAAAAATGCATTGTGAACTGTGCCAATCACCCCCATATCCCAGAAATATCATAATGCAACTATGGGGAGGGGTAACATATTCAAATCACACAAAACCACAATTTTCACATAATTCATCAAAAATTCAAGTCATTACACCATCCACCATAAAAAATATAGTTCATCCTTAAACTAAAGTAAAGAGAAATACCTGAATTAACAAAGAGCGATAAGAATTATGCATACCAGACTAGACCTCCCAAGTAGCCTAATATACATGTCAATATCTCCACTGAAACTTAACCACTGGGATAACTCTAGAATTCAACCGTCTGACATCCCCAGCCAAAATAGAGAGTGGTTCTTCAACAAAGGACAACCGCTCATCTAGCTGAACCAAGTCCCAATGAATGACATAAGACTTATTAGGAATGTAATTACGAAGCAAAGTAACATGAACTAGATAAAAAATTGATAAATTTGAGGGAAAAGCTAACTCATAAGCCACATCACACACAACATGGGGTATAGCTTAACCCACCTCTGAAACCTTATCACACCTTCATGGGTGAAACTAGAAGGAAAACACGATCACCCAAACCAAATCTCAAGGCATAAATTCTTTGATCCGCATAGAACTTCTGTGTACTCTGGGTTGCATAAAGCCTATCCTGAATGATCCAAATTCTATCCAAAGACTCACAAAGCAAGTCCTACCTCGAGTTCTAATCTCAGAAAAATCAAACCAACCAACTGGAGAGACAAAATTCCCACCATACAAACCCTCAAATGGAGCCATACCGATACCGAAATGGTAGCTATTATTATAAGCAAACTCCACTAAAACAAAATACTACTCCCACTATCCATCAAAATCCATCACATAAGCATGGATCATATCCTCTAAGACCTGAATAGTCCGATCTAACTGAGCGTCATTCTGGGGTGAAATATCGTGCTAAGGTCAAATCGTGTATCCAACTCATCCTAAAAAATCTTTCAAAAGTGAGAAGTGAACACAGAACCTCAATCTAAAATAATAGACACTGATACACCATGTAGTTACACAATCTCACAAATATAGGTACGGGCTAGCCTCTCAGCACTGAAAGAGGCCTGTACAGGAATGAAATGTGCATACTTGGTGAATCGATCCTTAATTACCCAAACACTATCAGATCCATGGGAAGTGCAAGGCAACCCGATCACGCAGTTCTTAGTGATGTGTTCTCACTTTCACTTGGGAATGGGTAATATCAAAAGTAATCCATTAGTCTCAAATGATCGGCCTTCACCTGCTGACAACAAAGACAACGGGCTACAAAGTCTTCTACATCCATCCTCATACAACCCCACTAGTAATGCTGCCTCAAATCATGATTTATTTGAGTCACTCCCAAATTAATGAAATACTTGGAATAATGGACATCCTCCAAAATCAATCTAATCCCATCACCCACTCTCGGTACACAAACTCGACCCCTAATCCTTAAAATAGTATCAGAATTAAGTAACGCTTTCTTAGACTCACTACTTAACATCTTAGCCCAAATCGCCTCCAATCCAACATCATTAAATTGATGAGCTGGAATCTGCTCCATCAAAGAAGATGTAGCCTCCACAAATGCCAAGAAAATATCAACCCTAACCATCTAGTTGGCTAAAGACTAAACGTCTAAGGCCAAAGGCCTCTCCTGGGACAAAAGATGCACCAAGCTACCTGTGCTAGTCAACTTCTATCTCAAGGCATCTACAAACACATTATCCTTCCCTAAGTGATAAAGAATAGTCAAGTCATAATTCTTACGAAACTCAACCTAATGATGCTTCCTCATATTAAGTTCTCGCTGGGTGAAGAAGTACTAAAAGCTGTGATTATTTGAGAAAATCTCACAACGGACTCCATACAAGTAGTGCATCCATAACTTCAAAGCAAAAATACTCGAGCACAACTCCAAGTCATAGGTAGAATAATTCCTCTCATAGGGATTTAACTAAAAAGAAGTATACACAATCACCTTACCATCCTACATCAGCACAGCACCCAACCTAACACTGAAAGCATCATAAAAGATGGTGAAACCTACTACCTTTTTATGCAACATCAAGATAGGAGCTGAAGTCAAAAAATCCTTGAGCTTTTGAAATCTCTCCTCATAAGCATCGACCACTATAAAGAAATCTTCTTCTGAGTCAACTTGGTCAATAGAGCTGCAATGAATGAGAAACCCTCAACAAAATACCTATAATAACCTGCCAAGCCGACAAAACCCCAAACCTCGATTGGCAAAGTAGGCCTATCCCAACCACAAACCACTTCAATCTTGCCTAGATCAACCATAATATCCTCCTTAGTCACCACGTGACCCAAGAAAGAAATAGAACGAGACCCAAGAAAGAAACAGACTCCAACAAAACTCACACTTGGAGAACTTGGCATACAACTTCTCATCCCTCAAACTTTGAAGCACAATCCGCAGATGATCCTCATGCATAGCCTTACTTTTGGAATAAACCAAGATATCATCTATAAATACAATAACAAAGAATTCGAGATACAGTCAGAACACCTAGTTCATCAACTCTATGAACGTAGCAGGGGCATTGGTCAACCTAAAAGACATGACCAGGAACTCATAATGATCATATCGAGTCCAAAAAGTTGTCTTCAAAATATCAAAATCTCTAATACTCAACTGGCCGGTGGTACTAGGATCTCAAATAAATTTCCAAAAACACCATAACACCCTAAAGCTAATCAAATAAATCACCAATACGAGTAAGAGGTTACTTATTCTTAAATGTCACCTTGTTTAATAGTTGATAATCAATACACATATGCATAGACCCATCCTTCTTCTTCACAAACAAGATAGGCACACCCCAAGGTGATACACTAGGTCAAATAAATCCCTTATTCAACAACTCCTTCAATTGATCCATTAATTCCTCTAACGCAGTTCGGTCCATCCTATAAGAAGGAATAGAAATGGGCTTGGTGCCCGACTCAATATCAATGACAAAATCGATATCACAATCAGGAGACATACCAGGCAAATCCATAGAGAACACATCTATAAACTCACGGACAACATGAAAAAATTTTGAAGATTGAGGCAAAATAACACTAGTATCACAAATATGAGCCAAATAAGATAAACATCCCCTCTCAACTAATATATAAGCCTAAACTTAAGATATAATCCTCTTAACACCTAAATGAAGCACTCCTTCTAAGCTATATTCAATACACCCAACAAAGCTAAAGTCACGGTCTTAGCAAATAAATATAGGATAGCATGATAAAGAGTTAACTAAATCCATACCCAAAATAAATTCAAAATCCACTATATCTAACACAAGCAAATTTACCCAAGTCTCACACCTTGAGAAAGTTATAACACAAGATTGTACACCTGATTCACCAATAAAAAATCTCCTATAGGGATAGATACACGAATAGGTGTGGCAAAAGGGTCACAAACAAAATAAAAACCCAAAGCAAAATATACAGACACATCGGAGAAAGTCAATCGAGGATCAAATAACACAGATGCATATCTGAAACAAATTAGGATGATATCTGTGATCACAATATTAGAAATCTCTACCAATATCCTATTGTGTATAGCATAACACTGACCACGATCTCCACCTGTTTGAGTAGCCCTACGACGACCACCATGGGCTTTACTACCTCTGCCACCTAACCTCTCATATCTGAAATAAGAGTAGTTCTAATTACACGGAGGGGATAATCCTTGGCCAAATGGCTAATCTCATCACACTAAAAGCAACTTCTACTACCCAACTTAATAAAAGAAGGTACCACTAGGCTTGGACGACAACCCTAAAATGTTAGGCCAGAAGACCACTACTAAAACTCTGCAAGGCTACCTACATCAATCTACCATGATACCCATGAGAACCTTTGAAATCTCTACCTCTAGAAGCCTGACCTCTAAACTCACCAAAATGGCATATTTTCTTAGCATCTTCCTGAGATGCTCGTAGAATACACTCAGTCATCTTAGCATGTTATAATATGCTCTAAAAGGACACTTAAAATACAACCATCTAAGATGTAGCCAACTAAAAAGAGACATCAAAACCCTTCATAAACTTTAAAATCTTCTCAGACTCGGTAGAAATCATGGCATAAGAATATTTAGACAAGGCATGGAAGTGTGCCTCATACTCTCCAACTATTATGAAGCCTTGATCAAGGCAATCAAACTCATATCTCATCCAATCCCTCAAACTGTAAGGCACTAACCTCTCCAAAAAGATATCAGCATATTAATCCCAAGTCATCTTGGGGGAATGAATAGGTCTACAACCAGCAAGAAACATCCATAAATCTCTAGCTGTATCTCTCAAATGATATGTAGTATAAGATACCCCACGTGACTCAACCAAACCCAAATTATGAAACTTCTCTCGATAATCAATTAGGAACTCAGAAGAATCTACATTCATAACACCACTAAATCTAGAAGGGCCCAAATGAGTCAATCTCTTAAACCTCTGCTACACCATAGAAGATATAATTATACATGCAGTAAGAGGAGGCATATTGAATTTGGCAGGCTGTGATCCCATCTAAAGAGGTAACAGAGATAAAGGGAAAACTTTTGATCTCAGAGCAATATGCTTATATGTAGACGCTGATGGAGGAATAGTACTCAGGGTCTAAGGAGTACCCAAAATAAAAGTAGGTGTCATAGGAGGATCCACACAAGTGGCTGGAAAAACACCTGGTATAACCAAAAGAGAACCATCTAAGTGTGATAACAAATGCACCAACAACCTCTCCAAAACTAGGACAAGCAAACTCTATGGAACTGGAGTAGAACCCACACCTCCAACCTACTCAACATGAGAATCAGGGGATAGTTCCCTAGAACTCCTTCTAGACGGAGCTAATCTATGGGCTTATCCACTCTTCCAAGCCCGTCTACGACTTGAGGCCCGCCCTCTGGGTGATAGCTTTGCATCTCTACTCTTCCGGGACCTAGTTAACACCATTTACACAGAATAATTAAAACATAACTAAGATCACATGGTATAAAATAAATTTTCACAATAAAGGATAAAATGAGATAAGTTTTCCTAAAGACATCTTACAGCCTCTTGAAGATAGATATAGATGTCTATGTACCAATTTATGAGACTATATTAGATATATCATTATTACATTAAGACCAATGAACCTAGGTACTCTGATACCAATTTATCACGACCCCAAAACAAGGTTCATGATGGAACTCATCATGGAAAACCTAGATAAGTAAGCCTATTACCTGAACTTATACATAAGAGGGAAAAGATAGAAACAACCCCAGGGCGAGGCTTTTAGAACAAAATTAAAACATAAAAATATAATAAATGTTGAAAGAAGTATAACCAATAACAATCCATGAATCCCAAAACTTGATATCAGAAGTGTATAAACATATCTAGTACAACTCAAATCCAAAATAAAATACATAAGATGAACATAATGAATAAACCTTGTCTCTAAAATACAAGTAAAAATATATTATGGTAAATAAAAGGTACTAGAAGATATCTAAACACCTGAATTCAAACAATACCTTGAGATTTCAAAATATCGCCTGAATTAAACAACGTGGGAACACCCGAACTTGAATATACAACAAAAGGGTACAGTAGGAGTGAGTATGATCCACTTGTACTCAGTAGGTCTTACAGGCCAATCAAGCAAAGTAGAAAATAAAGCATACAAAAACACACTAAGAGAACATCACCTACAACC
Organism: Capsicum baccatum var. pendulum; assembly: GCA_030864225.1. NCBI lineage: Eukaryota > Viridiplantae > Streptophyta > Magnoliopsida > Solanales > Solanaceae > Capsicum > Capsicum baccatum. The sequence goes on from CM061560.1 coordinate 195,050,247, forward strand.
AAAAAATATCTCATAATGGTATCCCATGCTAATTGCGCTAGTAGTTCTAATATATCACATATACCGCAACAACACTAAAAAAGCATCATAAAAATATTGTAAATCACAGACAAGTAGAACAATAAAGGGAAACATATACAAGATTATCTAGTATGAGTAAAGAAAGATATAACAATTATGAACGTCATAATCTAAGATAGAAATACAGACATATCACAAGAATAATGAAGTAAATAAAATGATAATAATGATAATAATGATGATGCATGAGGTTGTTGCACAACCTTTGAGATCATCGTACAGCCTTCGTATACACCTACGGAGAGAAAAATTCTTGACGTAGGACCCATGAGGGGTTCATTAACTCGTATACAATCCATATATCTATATCTCTTACCCGGCACAACCCTCAAGGAGGTTTTTATAAGATGTCACATTATCTATCATAAAAAGGTGCTGCCAATGTTTCTCAGTATCTCCACGATGGTACCATTTATGAATGAATAAGAGGATGCAATGCTTACAACCAACCATAAAGAATATTTCCACAACCAACCATAATGAGAATTTTCATAACCAACCAATATACCTTCGCGTGAGCCAAAAATCCACACATTATTTCCAACCATTCATGAAATCCAACATGATTCATATACTAATAGAGTATGGATACATCACAACACACACAATTGGCACCACGACACACCGTTTCCTAAAACAAGGTACAATTACATCAAGTATACAAGGCTACCAACATCACAGAAGACCCTATAGGGTCACACATAACACATAAAGTTCCAAAATCACCACATAATATCACACATAGGCCTCCAGACGAACACAACATAGTAAGATAAACATTTTTCATAATTATTTCCTAAACCCTTAACATGCTTTTGTATACAAATTAACTATCCAGATCAGTTTGAAAGAGTTAAAACATAACCTACCTCGATGTCTGAAAACACAATAAAAGCCTTCAATCCATATTCCTACTCATCATAAAAAGATCCAAAATCAACTCAAACAACAAAATATAAAAGATACACATCAAAAGAAAGCCAATGACACCCATATAGCCTAGTTCAAATCGAGGTCAAAATGAACACCCAAAATAGGTTTTCTAAAAAAAGGAAAAAGTCATAACTTTGTTTCAAAAACATGTTATCTATATTTCTAGGAGTCTACAGCTGCAAACTCAAGCAAAAATGAGTTCCAAATCAAAAAAAAAACTATTTTTAAACTTTACCGGGTAAAATCTTTGAAATCCATTTAAAAATCCAGAATCAAAGTCGTTTTGAAGATGAAATTAAGGTAAAATGGACAATTAAAGGATTAGAAACTTATTCATGTGAAAAGGAGTAAATTTGGGGTTTAAATTGGTGAAATACAATTTTTAGGCCTTACGGGCCAAAATCCCCAAATTTCATACTAAATTCATGGTTAAAACAAGAATTTATGGTTAAAGATAGAAGAAATTAGTTGAAATAAGTGTAATGGATCTTACCCAAGATTGGAAATAGAGAAAATTGCTCTAAACTATGAAACCCTAAGCTCCAAATCTCAAAAATGGTGAAAAATGACAAAAAATAAGTATTTATACTTGGCATTAGCGATCGAAAACCTTAGGTCATGGTCACTGGACCTGACATGGCAGAGGTACTACAATCACAAAAGGGGTATCATGATCATGAAATCTATTTTGCCTTCCCAATTGCGATCGCAGCATCCAGCTCCTGATCACAAGTGCACCAGAAAAGGGTGCACCGACTGGGATTTAGTTCAATCAAAGTCCCCGCGAGCCCCTTGGGATTTATCCAGAATCCCATGAATGAAAACAAACTATGCTAAGCTATCAAATTCGATGCACCAAACTCAATAGTGATATCAGATTTTTTAAAAGACATCATTTTCATAAAGTTGACCATAAAAATCCAAAATTACAACTTTTGAAATTGAGGGCAAAAATGAGATTTAAAAGCCATGAAACCACACCAACTATGTTACCAACCAAAAATAAATTTTACAGATCTGTTGGCGCAGTTCGTTCTACCATTCATTAGTTGAATCAAAATATATCAACAGAAATCAATTATAAGGCTTTCAAAGCTGCCAGAAACCACAAAATTACATAAATGGCAACAAAAGAAATTGAGAACTATGCCAATCACCCCTTACACCCAAGAAATACCCCAATGCAACTATGGGGAAGGTAAAATAGTCTAATAATAAAAAAAAACATTTTTTACATAATTCAACATAAGTTTAGATTATTATAACTATATAATCCTGGAAAATTAGAAGTTGGGATGTAAATATGGAAAGAAATGTTCCATGTATACCCTAAATAAAATCAAGTTTACCTCTAGACAGTCTTCAGAAATTGGGGGCTAGGGTTGAGGTTGGGAGGAGGGGGCACCATCATCCTATATTGTGGTCTAGCTGCTCTCGAGCTCACCCATATTTCTCTTATTCTTCTCTTTTTACATAACCACCTTCACCTTGAGAATATAATAAGGTATTTTTATCTCCAACTCAATGTCAGTATCCTTATCGATCACCCCCAATGTACCTACACAGTGCATGGATTAGACAAGCAAGATAGGGGCCTTTTTTGCTACTTTGGTAGAAGTCCTTCCACTCCATAACTATCGAAGACCCCATATCACCATTATTCCCCATATAACACAGGACACTACCATATCTCAAGGATAGGTCACATCAAAGTGTTGGCCCTTGAATGAATCCTCCAAGAAACCAGATTCAACAACCTCCTAGCATGCTGAAATACCCTGGGCTTTGATCCTTGGAAATTTCCTGAGTATTAAACTCACTAGACATCATATGACTAAGGGGTACTTTTCATATGTTATGATACAATTTAGGAGGTTCTTAGTTGTATCTTAAATAGTATGATGGGGATAGATTTCTACCTAAGGTATGAGTGGACAACATACAAGTTTTGTATGTTAGGGTATAGGTCGTATAAAGCTAACACATATGTTAATCAGTGTATCCTTGATCACATTCTATCTAGGGTACTGGTTGTAGGGAAATTCTCATACATTAGAGTATGATTTGGTATTGCATGGTCATATGTGGACGAGTGTGGGGGTCTAAGGTTAGGCCTCGAGTATGAGTAAGGGTACCACTTATACCCTAGGGGATAAATAGAGGGGTGGTCGTACCCTCCTTCAAGCATTTAATACAGTTTATGTAGGGGTAATATGGATATTTCCCCTTATAAATCCTTGGGCCCCAAGACCTAAAACACCTTTTGGGGATTTATTTAACCTATTTGTTATCACTTAAACACTTAGAAACTCTCTCAAAATTCTCTCAAAGGCTGTTGGGCCAAGAAAGGCTAGGGTTTCATCAATCGGATAAATTTAAGACTAGCAAGGGTGGTTTCTCTTTATCTTCTTCTTAATCTAAGGCAAGATACTTCTCACTTATTGTTATTTCCAACTAAAGGCATGTTTTATGAATTGTTTTCATGGCATAATTGTGTTATAGTTTTGGGTTTTGAAATATATATTAAGGTTTTGGTTATAAGTATCTGGTTATGGTTTTCCCATTTTTTAATTATGGATTTACATGATTTAAGGGTAGTTTGGACATTTGGTTGCATAGAATGGTTAATTAGTACTTGGTTTTGGTTTAGGAAAACTATGCCCCCAATTGGTTTGATAAAATACCTATGAGAATGTTTTAACTATATTGTTGGACTTTAAATGGAACTATTGCATGGTATAACTTGGTAATGGAACCCGAAATGGTAAAAATAGTTTAAATGGTTTAAAATATTTAAATGGTAAGGTCTTGGTAGTTATGTGATAACGCTCAACTTACACTTCAATGTAGTGCAAGGTGGTCATCGTTAATATATTTACCCAACTTTGGAGTCGAGGTCGAATCCATAGGGAACAATGTGAGTGGCGATTAAACTAGTTTGAAACTAAAGCTACAAGTTAAATTCAAACAAATGATACAAAAAGATAAAATAAGGGTTTAGGTTTAACAAGTTGTTGTTTGTCACTTTCATTTCAATGTTTGTAACCAAGATTTTATGAAATAACAAGAATTATGTTCACTAGGGCTTACAGTACATGACAAATGCTAAAGGTGACTCAAGATTCTCACGGTGGTTAGGATAACAAGCTATTTTTATTGATGATATGCTCAAATGTCTCTCGACCTATTTAAGCGTCTAATTTCCTAATCCTCTCGGACTTAGGAAATTTTTGTTCACTGTCTAGATTTTACCTCAAGTTAACCAACTTATTACAACGTTGGTTATCAAACGAAGTATTTCTGAGTCCCTATCGATAATTCACTTCCTACTATATTTGATTTCTTTCGTCAGAAAATCAAATCTGGTGTATCAACTATTTGCAACCAACAGACATTAATTAAAACTTCAGAATTATCAAGAAATCTTAACACCTATTGAATATTGAGTATTTAGCACCTCATCACGACCTAACCCTATATCCCATAATTTAGGTTATTTTATAAAATATTGGTTACAAACATTGAAATTAAAGTGACAAACAACAAATTGTTAAACCTAAACCCCCATTTTATCTTTTCATATCATTTGTTTGAATTTAACTTGTAGCTTTAGTTTCAAACTAGTTTAATCGCCACTCACATTATTCCCTGTGGATTCGACCTGGACTCCAAAGTTGGTAAATATATTGGCGATGACCACCCTGCACTAAATCGAAGTGTAAAGTTGAGTGTTATCAAAAATGGCGCCGTTGCTGGGGATCGAACTCGGGTCACCCGCGTGATGGCGGGAATACTTACCACTATACTACAACGGTGCCATTTTTTGATAACGCTCCAATTACACATCAATTTAGTGCAAGGCGGTTGTCGTCAATATATTTACCCAACTTTTAGAGTTGGGGTCGAATCCACCGGGAACAATGTCAGTGCCGATTAAACTAATTTGAAACTAAAACTACAAGTTAAATTCAAACAAATGATACGAAAAGATAAAATGGGGGTTTAGGTTTAACAAGTTGTTTGTCACTTTAATTTCGATGTTTGTAACCAAGATTTTTTGACACAACCAGAATTATGTTCACTAAGGCTTACGGTACATGACAGATGCTAAATTTAACTCAAGATTCTAACGGTGGTTAGGATAACAAGCTATCTTTATTGATGAAATGTTCAAATATCTCTCGACCTATTTAAGCGTCTAATTTCCTAATCCTCTCAAACTTAGGGAATTTCTATTCACTATCCAGATTTTACCTCAAGTTAACCAACCTTGTTACAGCGCTGATTATTAAACAGAGTATTTCCGAGTCCCTGTTGATAATTCACTTCCTACTATATTTGATTTCTTTCTCAAAGAAATCAAAGCAGGTGTGTCTACTGTTTACAACCAACAGACGTTAATTAAAACTTTAGATTTATCAAGAAATCCTAACACCTATTAAATTTTGAGTATTTAGCACCTCATCACGACCTAACCCTAGATCCCATAATTCAGGTTAAGGGAGTTTAGCCACTCATGATGCAAAGAACAAAACACATAATTGAATTCATAATTGAGAAGATTAACTTACAGAGATGAATAATAATTAGTGAATCTAAGATTAGATCACAAAGGAAAATCCCCAAAATAGTTGTATTGTTTGAATACAAAAAGATAGAGAAAGAAATATTGGAAAATATTCTCCAAGACTCAAAGTATCGAACTCTCTTTAGAATAATGATGATGATGAATAATCCCCCTAGAAAACTCTAATACAAAGCTTTAAATATTTTACCCTAAATAATGAAAAAAAAATAAAAGTTTTAGCTTTTCCTCGGAATAGACGACGACATCCGTGACAGCTTGTCAAGAGTCTGACGACTTATCACTGATGTCATCAGCTCCTCTGCAATTTTGGCTCTTGCTGCCTAAGGTTGAAGATGATGATGACGATGTATCAACAGTTTGATGGCTTGTCACCAATTTCTTCAAAACTATATCTCAACTTTCAAGTACTGCCTAAGTCTGACAGTGCTCCTGACGCCTTATCACCAGGCTGACGACTTATCATGAATGTCGTCAACCACACTTTGTTATTTATTTGCTTCAGATTTCTAGATTTTTTTTGCTTCCCTTATTATTGGTTCCCCTTCATCTCTACATTTAATGCAAAATCAAAGTAAACTAATCAATAAAAACTAAAGTTTCTCAAGACATTGCAAATATTTAGAGTTAAAAGTTTCAAATTTGTTACTATACTCTTACATGTCAACACCCTCAACTTAAACAATTTCTTGTCCTCAACCAACCATAACATAACTAATAGAATACAATGTACAATTTTACAGCTAACTAGTCATATCAGTTCACAATATGTTTACCATCTCCAAGGTTAATCAATTTTAAAGCTCACTGTCAATGTTTTGAAGAACAACCATGTAACTCACAAGAATCAAGATACGGCAAAATTCATCAATAAAAAACAAGATTATACCCAAATCATACTATCCTTACAAGTCAGTGATTAGCAACATACCTAGTGTGCCCTCACAACAAAGTACTCCCTTTTTCACTCATATCAGAATTCAAATACATAAACAAAGGGATAAAACAAGACTCACTCTCAGAATGAAGTTCCAAACACTGCATGTCAAATGCCATAGGCTTTCCCTTATTTTCATTACTAAGACTTTCAGACAGGTCAGCTAGGATCACTATAGGTCTTCTCTTATGTTTGTAATGTAGGCTAGGGGCTGGTATGATACTCGATGATATTTAAAGTGACTAATCCTCCTTGATACTACACTAGATTTTTGGGGTTTCACTATTAGACTTTTTCTATTCTTCTCTTTTCTTGATCACACTTATTCAGGATGAGTGCGGTTCTTTTCTACAATCACTTCTTTTTTTTCACAAATTTTTCTTTCCTTGCTCTTTTCCACCGCACCCAGCTTTTTATTCTTATCTTCTACTCTACCTTTCTTCATACTTATTTTACATCACGCATCCCTATGATAGCCACCCTCAACTTAGGCCATTTTCCTAAGTCAAGGTGCATAGTATCCAAGAAGGACCAGGGCCAAAACAGGTTCATTATGATATAAACTGGAAAAGTGATAGGTGTCATAAAAGGAAATAGGCTAAGAAGGCTCAAAGAAGGGATCAAGGGAAATTCTACATATAGGGAAGGTTATTTAGGGTAAAAGTGAGCTAATATCAAAACGGCCTATGATCCTTTCCTAACCCCTATCCTTCAACCAAGGTAAGACTAACCAGGCAAGTTCTGGATTTCAGCATACAACGGGAACTAGGTAGTATCTCACACACACATGGCACAAATGTACATCACAAGCTACTACCCATTTGGTTCATGTAATTATTTAGCAATGGTTATCATGTTACTAGAACTAATGCCATAACAAGATGCATAGTGGTCACACATAAATGCATATCACATAGTTATAAAACAGACCTTTGGAGAGGTATTCAAAAATCAACAAAAATATATCAACTGCCTTAGATACTTATTTTTCTCCTAGTTAACCACAACACATCACAAAATAAAATAAAATATGCCTAAACATGCCGGCTCTACTAAGAACAAGTCTCTGGGGAAAAAAAAGCACGACAACAAAACCCCCAAGAGGACATCAACACCTACAAGTAGCTCCACCCTTAACTTAAAATCATGCAATGTCCCTAATGCGTTAAACCAAAACAAGAGAGTAAGAGACATACTTGTGGCACCATGGGTTCAAAGATCTGATGTCAATCACATAATACGAATACAAATAACAAAATTCCTGGGTTGCCTCCTAACCAGCGCCTGATTTAATATCGCGGCATGACTCAGTTATCTTGACTACTCAAACTTCATCAAGATACCTTATTGATAATTATTTATGTCTTCACTTGGAGGATTTAAAACGTCGACCCAACTTTTGATCAATACATCTTTGAGATGCATTGGGCAAATATACGGGTACAATGACACTTCCTTTATCTCACCACTTTGATGACTTGAATCTCTTACCCAACTTTATATCAAATTTTTGAATAGGCTCATTGGGTATTGATGACATTATCAATAATCCACTTGATACACATTAAATTTTGCCTTTACTGACCTTCAAGTGGGGGTTTTATTTTGCTCCTTCTGAATACCAAACTCCAAAATATAAGGATTATGTTCCTCATCCTCAAAACACCTCAGTTGCTTGGGTAGGTAGACTTACATCTCATACACCAAGCACAATGTTGAAAAATGGTTCGAATGAGGTTTTCTCCTTAATTTTGGAGTTGCATCCTTCTGGGCATCCTCACTCCGAATTGGGCTAGAGTCTTTAGAAGAGATTTGCTTGGTTTCTTTTTTTGCCTCTAGTACCATTTCCTCAATTTTGTCATCATTCCTCATGGTTGTTTTGGTTGGTCGGAAAATCATCGAGGGTTGCTCAACATCAAGCACAACATAGATATAGAATTCTTGTTCCTCATCTTCACACTTGTCCATTATGTCAAATGATTCCACAGATAAGATATCATCTAAACATAATGTGGAAAAGTTCTTTGAATGCTTGACCTCTATATCCATATCCTCAATCATTTTTCTTTCCTTATTATTTTCCCTTATGTCTTGATGTATATCACATATGATATCATTTGTTGTGTTGGCACAACCCAACACTAGTTGAAGCATAGCTTCAATGCCATTCTTTCTGGTGCTTCATTCTTTCTGTTCTTGACCATAAGACCTATCAAAATCATAAGAAGAACTAGAATTTGGGTTAGCATACCGTGTGGAAAAGGCATATGGGCAATCACTCCAATGTCCATCTTGACCACCACATAACGAACAACCATACTCCCGGTAGGATGGAGATAGTGCACACATCTCTCTCTGGGGAGCATATCTATAATCTTGTAAAAAATGAGATCCATCACAATATGGACATGGATCATCAAGATAAGATTTCCAACCACCAAGATCATATTCATTCAACGATGCCATAGTAATAAGTAAACTAAAATAAAAATCTACTTAACATAAGAAATAAAAGAAAATTAAAAACAAATATTTACAATTTTGAATTCAAGCAAGTAGGCTAAAATTCTAAACCAACTTAATACACAAAATTGTTCCCCGGCAACGGCGCCATTTTTGATAACGCTCAACTTACACTTCAATTTAGTGCAAGGCAGTAATCGTCAATAAATTTACCCAACTTTGGAATCGAGATCGAATCCACAGGGAACAATGTAAGTGGCGATTAAACTAGTTTGAAACTAAAGCTACAAGTTAAATTAAAATAAATGATACAAAAAGATAAAATGGGGGTATAGGTTTAACAAGTTGTGTTTATCTCTTTAATTTCAATGTTTGTAACAAAGATTTTATGAAATAACAAGAATTATGTTCACTAGGGCTTACGGTACATGACAGATGCTAAAGGTGACTCAAGATTCTCACGGTGGTTAGAATAACAAGATATCTTTATCGATGATATGCTCAAATATGTCTCGACCTATTTAAGCATCTAATTTCCTAATCCTCTCGAACTTAGGGAATTTCAATTCACTATCTAGATTTTACCTCAGGTTAACCAACCTTATTACAACGCTGATTATTAAACAAAGTATTTTCGAGTACCTATTGATAATTCACTTCCTACTAGATTTGATTTCTTTATCAAGAAAATCAAAGTAGGTATGTCTACTGTTTGCAACTAACAGATATTAATTAAAACTTTTGAATTATCAAGAAATCCTAACACCTATTGAATTTTGAGTATTTAGCACCTCATCAAGACCTAACCCTAGATCCCATAATTTAAGTTAACGGAGTTTAGCCACTCATAATGGAAATAACAAAACATATAATTGAATTCACAATTGAGAATATTAACTTACAAAGATGAATAATAATTAGTGAATCCTAGATTAGACCACAAAAGAAAATCCCCAAAATAGTTGTATTGTTTGAATCCCAAAAGATAGAGAAAGAAATATTAGAAAATATTCTCCAAGACTCAAATTATGGAACTCTTTTCAGAATAATTATGATGATGAATAATCCCCCCTAGAAAACCCTAAGAAAAATCTTTAAATAGTTTACCCTAAATAAGGAAACAAAATAAAAGTTTTAGCTTTTTCTCATAATAGACGACGACATCCATGATAGCTTGTTAGGAGTCTGATGACTTATCACTGATGTCGTCAGCTCCGTTGCAATTTTGGCTCCTGCTGTCTAAGGCTGACGATGATGATGATGACGTATCAAGAATCTGACGGCTTGTCACCAATGTCATTAAAACATCATCTTAGCTTCTAAGTTTTGCCTAAGTCTTACGGTGCTCCTGATGCCTTATCATCGGGCTGATGACTTATCATGAATGTCGTCAGCCACACTTTGTACTTTATTTGCTTCAGATTTCAGGCTTTTTTTTTGTTCCCTTATTGTTGGTTCCCCTTCATCTCTCTATTTACTGTAAAATCAAAGTAAACTAATCAAAAACAACTAAAGTTGCTCAAGACCTTGCAATTATTTAAAGTTAAAAGTTTCAAATGTGTTAGCATAGGCGCACACATCATTATGGTAGATCTAATTGAAATCTTAATGGGGTACAAGGGAATCCTCCAAGCTAACAAAGTAATGAATATACTTACGGGATACATGGGAATCCCCCAAGATAACTTAATAATATAATCTATGGGTACATGGGAATCGCTTCTTCTCTAAAACGTTTGCTAAAGGACATTGTTTGCAATCTATAGTCACTATGATGATACCACTAGTTAGATTCTTGGTTAATAATAAATAGAATAGTATTCTTGGTTATGCAGTAATTGTTTCAATTGCGTAATAATTGAGGGGTTTAATAGATTACCGTGAAGGTGTGAGTCCAATGGACAGATAATGGAAACTCATGTTTACCAACCTGAGGATTTGGTCATGATGACCATATAGGGTACATGAGAATCCCCTAAGTTAGAATTATATGTATGTATCATGGAGAGTGAAAGTTACTTGGGTATCCCTTACTCTAATGGTATCTTTGGTCCATGCAGCTACACGCATCAGGGCCCATTCAGGGGTTAAACTGGACCCATATAACACGTGGTTAAGCTACACATACCTAGGTAAATGTTTTTAAATGCATGCTAAACCTGGTTTCATTTCCTAGCATGGTTATATAGATGTATGTATGGTTGTGAATGTATATGGTTAGTTTACTTGGTTATAAAAGTTTGGCATTATTTTATCCTTATCCTGAGTACTTGCTAGAGTTCACCCACTAATAACACATCTTCGAGTGGTTGTATCACCACGTAATGTAAAAACCGACCATTCTACTCCTCTTACTTAGTGCTTTAATTTATTATCAACTCGGTTGGATTGAGGTGGTAAATGGTCATACATTAGATGGCTCTACTTCATATCATGGACGTCTTTTCATACTTTGGTTATTTCATGGATATTGGTTTTGGCTATGGTTGGGGCATATCCCAATTGAATATTGTTTTTCTTTTGGTTAAAGGCTTCGTAGAACTACTATGGATATGAATGGGCAGTGTCGATAGTGGTCTCAGCCTTAGTATTGGCATTGGCATTTTGTCTAATACTATTTTATTGAATTTATGATTGTTCCATCCTATTCTGTTATGTTATGGACATACTCTTAGTTAGTATTTTGGTTTTGGTATGATTATTGCTTGGGTACTGGATGGGTGGACTTTCATGGGTTGGTCATGGTTATGGACCTATCCCAGAGTCTATATTGGTACATTTATGTTATCTTGTTATATGTTCAAAAATCCTCCAACTCAAGGTATGCGTTTGGTTGGTTGGGTTGGGTAACAAGGGTGGTCCTCTATCCTAGTTAGAAATGGGATGCCCATTGCGACAAGGCCCTGGTTTGGGTCATGTCAAGTTGGTATCAGAGCTTTAGGTTCATAGTCAAATTGGGTGCCCACAAAGTTGTGTAGAGTAGAGTCTCTTTTAAGGGTGTGTAATGTGCCATACTTGTAAGGGATAGGTTACAAGGCATCTAGGAATATTTATCTTTCTTGTGTTCTATTTCAAGTTGTAGGGTCTAAAGTCCTAAAATGCTTTCTAATCCTTATTTTTTCATTTCAAAATCATGCCTTGATGATCTGAAGCTCAGAAAAATTCCTCTATCCCAATAGAGGGAAGATGCTGATGTGGCACTATCTACTCAGGGGATTCTTACTCAGTCTAGGGGTCCAGTCCTTGATATTTTAGGAAATCCAATGGTTCTTTCTAGTCCTCCTCAGGCTAATGTGATGAATGTTGAGTTGTATCTGTCGATTCATATGATTTCTCATTTTATAGATTCTCATGCTGAGCGTGGTGCATTTGGTATTGCATCTTCTATGTCCACAAAGGTTGGCTAGTTTATGAAGTTGAATCCTCTAACTTTTACTGGTGTTAAGGTGGAGGAGGATCCTCAGGGTTTTTTGGATGAGATGGAAAAGATTTTTAGGATTGTTCATGCCAAAATATGGAAGGGTGGAGTTTGTAGCTTATTAGCTCAAACATGTGGTGTACCAATGGTATGAGGAGTAGGATAGGTGTAAGATCCCATAAATCCTAGTCATTTCGGTCCTTTATAGCATGCCAAAAGGGGTCCCAGACTTTGAATAAAATTCAGCTTAGTGTTATGACTTTGAATCATTTTAACCTTCGTAATAGGATGATCTTATTTTTTATCCTTACGACCTTAAAATGTTAATTTTTAAGTCAATTCAAGATCAGGGATGTCAATAGGTCACCTCAGGTGAGTTTTGGATTTTTTAGATATCGTTAGAATCTTAATTAGATGTCCAAAATAGTGAGTCAACTCTATCTCGGTGCGACGTATTGGACATCACGTCGATGGGATCGATGCGGTGCATTGGGTATCTATCATTGGGAAATTTTTGCTCATTAAAAATCCAACATGCCAAGGGAAAATAGGTCCTTTTTCCCTTACCTTATTCAGCTAAAACATGAGATTAAGCCCCAAAAAGGAAAAAATTCATTCTTTATTCTCAAAATACTCTCTAGGAAAAATCCTAGTTCATCAAGCTCAAGATTCAAGTCCCAAGAATTCATCATAATTCTATAGAAATCAACAATTAAGGTATGTTAGGTGTTAATCCTTGGGTTTCCTTCCATCCTTGGAGTTCAAGAATCCTTTTAAAACTACAAATTTATTGATTTCATGATTTACATGTTTGAATTGGATTATGTTTATGTATGTATTGTTGTATGGTTTTCAAATCAAGATTCATACAAGTTTCGAGTGAATTAATTAGCAAGTATGTAGAATCACGTGACCCTCATGTTAAACCCTTTAATTTGCAAGTTGAATATTGTAGCCATGATGTTTATATCTTTATGATTTCTATGTGCATTAATTATGCTCCCCAAGTGTATGATAGAATGCCTATGTAAATTGAGTAGTGAATTCATGACATGCTGGCATGTGGTCCCATTCATGCACAAGTTCATGCCTCTCAAATGTTTGACAAAATGTCTAATGGAATGCATAGTGTACAAGTAACTATTGTAATGCCTTCAAGATTTTGCCATGTTTTACTATTGATACTATCGAGTCCTGGAGGTATTCAATACCTAATAATCTAGTTGTTTACCTAGAATTATAGTAGCTACAGGATAGTCATATTAAAGTCATGAATAGTAGTACTCAGTCAGTTACAGAATTCAGTGAACTCAGTCTAGTTCAGTTAGTCAATATGGTCAGTAACAATTATGTCAATCCTAATACAGTCTAGTGATCAGCTCAATGTCTATTCAGTTAGGAGTATGATTCAGCAACAAGTGAACCCCGGGATGGAGTATTTCTATCAGTAGAGGATTTGACCATTAGTAGCAGTCCCTGCATTACAAAACTATATAGCTAGCGTAGGGTAAGTCTTTTTCCTGCTAGATTAGGGTTGACACAACCATATATACAATTCATGAGTCTTCCTGCCAAATTAGGGTGACACAACATTATTAGTATCCCTTGGCAAGGTGCTAACACCCTTTGAACTAGGGTCATAGGTTGGACCCCAAGTCAGTTTATAATCGGGCTATGTCAGTTAGATAAATTCTCCCACAATTACAATTTTAGTATTCAGTACTCAGTAATTAATATTTAGTCTCAAAATTCAGTAAAGAACTAAGATAGTTCTATAGATTCATAGCTATCAGTTATCAGTTACTTAGCCACTAGAATTCAGTACTTCAGTATCAGTCTAAACTATAGTTATTAGTATTCAGTTATCAAAACTCAGTACTTTAATTTCAGTCTAATTCATAGAGGTTATATGCACAGTATTGCATAGTCAGCATGATCAGTGGTTACAGTTTTGCATGCACTCTTATTCAGTTATTTAATGATGTTCATTCATTTAGTTATTATCTCATGCATATGAACCCATGTATATCAGTCTGTGTTACTTAGCATACCAGTACATTCAAAGTACTGACACATACTCTTTCTTTTGTGTTATGATGACTCATATCATAGGTTCAGACGTATGGGCTCCTAGCCACACTTAGCATCTTGGGTTATCAGTAGCAGTTATAGTGGTGAGTCCTCATATTTCAAGGATAGAGTTATTTATTTTAGCATTCCAGTAGTTTAGTATGTTTAGCAGTCAGAGTTAGTTCGGGACTTATCCATCAACTCTATATTCAGACAGTTAGAGGCTTTCAGACTAGACTATTTTATTCAGTTGTTCAATTTTTTAGTATTATTATCAATATTCAGTATTTGTTTTCAGTTTATAAACCTTTGGAAATTTCATCCTAACTTCCACATATATTTTCAGTAATATTATTATTATTGAGTGCTCACAGTAGGTACCAGTCATGGGTTATCTTGTGGACCTTAGGGATTATAAGCACCATGTGATGCAAAGGGTGCAGTCTTGGGGCATTACAATAAGTCAAGAGGTGATGTTGAGGAATCATCCTTGTGGAAGACTTTCTCCAATACATTTCTTGATCATTTCTTTCCTCAAGAATTGAAGGAAGAAAAAGTGGAGGAGTTTGATAATCTGAAATAGGGGAAGATATTAGCCAAGGAGTATGCCTTAAAATTTTACAAGTTTTCTAGGTATTCTCCAGAATTGGTGTCTGATATAAGGGTCAGGATGAGAAAGTTTACTTTAGGACTGTCTTTGGATTTGATCATTAAAAGCAAGATTGTATGCTGATCAACGACATGTATATTTCTAGGTTGGTTATTCATATGCAATAGGTGGAAGAGGATAACAAGAAGCAGGCTAAGATACGTGAAATATAGGGTAAGAGGTTTAGGTTCTCACCAAGGTGGTGGTCGGAATGATGGTAAGTGTCCATAAAAGAAGTGGATGAGGTTTGGTTTTTTTCCATAGTTAATGTTCCTTACTTGAAGCAGTTGGGTGATAGGCGTCAGCAGGGTGGCAAAAACTTTAGGGCACAGGGTGCCCAATCTCAGAAAAATAGAGCACAGTCAACTTCTTCATGTCATCCTTTTAGGTTCTCTGGTTGGTTACATCGGGATTTCTGTGATTAGGGAAGGGACAGGTACTTCAAATGTGGTTATCCAGGCCATATACTTAGAAATTATCTAGTTAGTAAGGTTGCATCCGAAGTGAATAAGGTTCCATTTACCTCTTTATCATCTCCTACACCAAAGGGTGCTAATTCTACCTCTGTTTTTACTTCTGGCACAGGCACGGGCCAAATCAATTATATGCTCTTGCCACCCAACAGGAGTCTGAGGCATCGCTTTATGTCATGACTGGTATGATACAACTCTTTTCTCAATATGTATAATATTTACTTGATATATGGTCCACTCTCATTTATGTGACCCCATTTATGGTTGTATATTTTGGTTTTGATCCTGAGATTATTTCAAATTATTTTTCCATTTCTACCTTAGTAGGTGACTCTATGGTTGCTAAAAAGGTCTATAGGGGGTCTGTGGTATCTGTTAGTAGTAAGAAGACTTTGGTGGATTTGTATGAATTAGATATGGTGGATTTTAATGTTATTTTGGGTATGGATTAGTTACATTCATGCTACGTGTCCTTAGATTTTTAGACAAGTAAGGTCTTTTAATTCCCTAGCCAATCGGTTATTGAATGGAAGGGTGGGTCCTTAGCTCCCATGGGGAAGTTTATATCATATCTTGGGGATTGGAGGTTAATCTCTTAAGGATGTCTCTATCATTTGGTCCAGGTTAAAGATTTAACTCAAAAGGTCCTTCTTTATATTTGACTTTTATGGAGAATGAGTTTCCTGAGGACTTTCTAGATGATCTTCATGGTGTTCCTTTGGATAGGGAGATTGACTTTAGGATTGATTTGGTTCTTTAAACTCATCCAATATATATTCCTCCTTATATAATGGCTTTGGATGAGTTAAGGGAACTCGAGTAGCAACTTAAGGAACTTTTGGACAATGGTTTCATCCATCTTAGTGTAACCTTGAGGAGTGCACTGGTGTTATTTTTGCATAAGAAGGATGGTTCCCTTATGATATGTATAGACTATCGACAGTTGAATAAGGTGACAGTTAATAACAAGTATCCTTTCTAAGGATAAATAGCTTGTTTGATCAGTTGCAAGGAGCCAAAGTCTTTTCTAAGATAGATCTTTGGTCTGGGTATCATCAACTTAAGATTAGGGAGATGGATAACCCTAAGATAGCTTTTCATACTCGTTATGGGTACTTTGAGTTCTTGGTTATGTCATTTGGTTTGACCAATGCTCCAACGGTATTCATGGATTTAATAAACAGGGTATTCCATCAGTTTCTAGATCTTTTGGACATTTTATTCTTTGATGACATCTTGGTACATTTTAAGAGTGATATGTATCCTGCCAATCACCTTCGTGTGATGTTGTAAACCTTAAAAGAGCAGCAGTTGTATGCCAAATTCTCTAAATGTGAATTCTAGTTGAACAGTTTTACTTTTCTAGGTCATATTATTTCTAGTAAGGGGATTATGGTGGATCTACAAAAGGTTGCGGTGGTTAAGAAGTGGCCTATACTTAGGACTCCAACTGATATTTGGAGCATCTTAGTGTTTGTTAGGTATTATAGGAGGTTTGTAAAGAGAGTCTTTCAATGATAGTTTCCCCAGTGACTATGTTTACTCAGAAGAATGTAAAGTTCTCTTGGTCGGATGCTTGTGAGGGTAGTTTCAAGAAGCTGAAGGATAAGTTAACTTCAGCTTCGGTTTTGACCTTTTCCTAAAGGAAATGAGGGGCTTATGGTTTATTATAATGCGTATTGGGTGGGACCTGGTTGTATTCCGATGCAGTATGGTAAAGTGATAGCCTATGCTTCTAGGCAGTTGAAAATGAATAAGAGGAATTATCCAACTAATGATTTGGAATTGTTAGTTGTGGTGTTTGCATTGAAAATCTGGTGGCACTATTTATATGGAGTGCACATGGACATCTTTTTTTATCATAAGTGTCTACAGTATGCATTCACACAAAAGGATGTTAACCTCAAATAGAGGATATGGCTTGAGCTTCTCATGGACTATAACATAAGTCTTCACTGTCATCCAAGTAAGGCTAATGTTATTGTTGATGCTCTTAGCATGTTATCCATGGGGATTTTAGCTTATGTGGATAAAGAAAGATGGGATTGGTGAAGGATAATTACCACTTGGCTAATCTTAGAGTTGACCTTTTGGACTCTGAAAATGGTGGTGTGTTAGTACAGGAAGCAGTTCAGTCATCTCTTGGTATAGAGATCAAGGGGAAAATAATGCTAAATCCTGCCTTGATGAAAATCAATGGTGACATAGGTGGGCAAAAGGTAATGGTATTTGAGATCAGTGGTGATGGTACCAAGAGAGGTTATGTGCTTCGGATGTTGATGGGTTGCAAGAAAGGGTATTGGCTAAGACATATGAATTATGCTACATTGTTTATCCCGGTTCAATAAAAATGTATCATGATCTTAAGGAGATATATTGTTGGAATGGTATGAAGAAGGATGTGGCTAATTTTGTGGCCAAGGGTTTAGTGTTTCAACAAGTGAAATTTGAGCACATGAGGCCTGGAAGCTTGTATCAGGGATTTAATTGCCAGAAGAAATAGAAGGTGATCAACATTGATTTCTTTACCATTCTTCCTCGATCTTGAAACCAATTTGATTCGGTATGGGTCATTGTGGATAGGATAATAAATTCATCTCACTTCTTACCAGTGAGGACTAACTTTTTGGCTGAGGATTATGCGAGGTTGTATCTTTATGAGATTGTGAAGTTGTATGGGGTACCTATTTTGATTATCTCTAATCTTGGTATGCACTTTTCATCACTTTTGATAGTCGTTTCAAAAGGGGTTGGGTACCAAGGTTAGTCTGAGTACTGCACCCACATATGGATGGATAAGCAGAAAGAACTATTCAGACCTTAAAGTATATGCTTCGTGTCTGTGTGATTGATTATGGTGGTAATTGGGTTGAGCATCTACCTCCTATTCAGTTTTTTAACAACAATATTTATCATTCTAGCATTGGGATGGCCCCTTTTAAGGCATTGTATGGTAGGAGATATAGATCTCCTATTGGATGGTTAGAGCTTAGTGAGGCAGATATGTTTGGCCCGAATTTAGTTTATCAGGCAATGGAGAAGGTATAGGTGATTTGAGATAGGCTTAAGGCTCCTAAAGTCACCAAAATTCTTATGCAGATGTAATACATAGGGACTTAGAGTATGAGGTTGGGGATAGGGTGTTCCTAAGGTGTCTCCCATGAAGGGATTAATGTTATTTGGGAAAAAAACAAAGCTCAGTCCCCAGTATGTTGGTCTTTATGTGGTTTTGCAGAGGGTTGGCAATGTTGCATATGAATTGGAGTTGCCTTCTAGTTTGAGCTCTACTCATTCAATTTTCCATGTCTTCATGTTGAGAAAGTGTATAGGTGATCCTTCATTGATTGTTACTTTGGAAGGTTTGGGTATCTTGAATTCTCTGTCTTATGAAGAGATCCCAATGGATATTTTGGATCATCAGTTTCGTCGATTGCAGACCAAGGATGTAGCTTCAAATAAATAAATATGGTAAGACCACAAGGTGGAAGAAGCTACTTGGGAAGCGAAAGAGGACATGAATTCCAAGTATCCGCATTTTTTTTGGCTCTAGATATTTATGCGGAGGGTATGTGTTCTTGATAACATGTTTTCTAACTTAGTTAAAGTAAGGCTAATTTCCTTGCATCTTTATTTTCTAACATAGTTAAAGGTTAAAATAATGGTGTTGGGGTGTAACTCGTGCTTGTACTAGCTTATCCATCATTCAGGGAAGATTGATCCTAGTGGGGGAGACTGAAACACCCTGGGTTTTTATCTTCAGAAATTTCCTAAGTTTTGAACTCATTGTACATCATAAGAATAGGGGTACTAGTCATATGATATGATACGGTTTAGGAGGGTCTTAGTAGTACCTTGAACAATGTGGTGGGGATAGGTTTCTGTCCAAGTTATGAGTGGACAATATACAGGTCATTTGTTAGGGTACAGGTTGTATGGAGCAAACTCGTATGTAAATTAGTATGTCCTTGATCATATTCTATCTAGGGTATGGGTTGTTGGGTACTTCTCGTACCTTAGGGTACAATTTGGTATTGCATGGTCATATATGGACTAGTGTGGGCGTCTAAGGTGAGGCCTAGGGTACGAGTAAGGGTACCACTCATACCTTAAGGTATGGATGGAGGGGGTGGTCATACCCTCTTGTGGGCATTTAATACAGTTTAAGTTGGGGGTAATCTAGACATTTCCCCTTATAACTTCTTGGGACCCCACAACCTGAAATACTTTTGGGGCTTCATTTAACCTATTTGTAATCACTTAAACACTTATAAACTCTCTCAAAATTCTCTCAAAGGTTCTTGGTTCAAAGAAGGCTAGATTTCATCAATAGGATCCATTTAGGACTTTCAAGGGTGGTTTCTCTTCATCTTATTCTTTATCTAAGTTAAGATACTTCTCCCTCATTGTTAGTTCCAACTAAAGTCATGTTTGATGAATATTTTTCATGGCATAATTGTGTTATGGTTTTGGGTTTCAAAATATACATTGGGGGTTTTGGTTATAAATGCTTGGTTATGGTTTTCCTATGTTTTAATTATGGATTTACATGCTTTAATGGTGTTTTGGACATTTGGTACATGGGAATGGTTAATTAGTTCTTGGTTTTAGTTTTGGAAACACTATACCCCCAATATATTTGATAAAATGCCTATGAAAATGTTTTTACTATATTGTTAGACTTCTAATGAAACTATTGCATGGTATAACTTGGTAATGGAACCCTAAATGGTTTAAATGGTTTAAAATGATTAAATGGTAAGGTCTTGGTGGTTATGATTGGTCTAATTGAAAGCCTTGTGAGGTACAAGGGAATCCCCCAAGAAAACATACTTAAGAACATGTTTGCGGGGTGCATGGGAATCCCCTAAGCTATGATAATAATGTAATTTATGGGTACATTGGGATCACATCTTCTCTTAAAGTTTGGCTAAGGACATTTCTTTCAAGCTATAGAAAGTATGACGATACCACTACTTAGAGCCTTGGTTAATAGTAAATAGAGTAGTGGACTTGGTTATGTGGTAATGGTTTTAATTGCACAATAATTAAGGGATTTAATAAATAACTATGAAGGTGTTAGTCCGATTGATGAATACTGGAAACTTATGTTTGCCAACATGAGGATTTGGTTATGTTTACTATATAGGGTACATAGGAATCCCCTAAGTTACAATTGTATGTATGTATCACGGAGAGTGCAGGGTACTTGGGTATCCCCTACTCCGATGGTATCTTCGGTCCATGCGGCTACACGCACTGGGCTCATTCAAAGGGTTACACTGGACCTACATAGCCCGTGGATGGTTCTAGGATGGTTAAGCTACATATACCCGGGTTAATGGTTTTAAATGTACGCTAAACCTGGTTCCATTTCCCAGCATGGTTATATATATTTATGTCTTGTTGTGAATGTATATGGTTTTTTTACTTGGTTATAAAAGTTTGGCATTATTTTATCCTTATGGTGAGTGCATGCTAGAGTTCACCCGCTAACCCATCTTTGAGTGATAGTATCCATATGTCATGCAAGAACCGGCCATTCTACTCCTCCTGCTTAGTGCTCAGATTTGGTATCAACTCGGTTGGATTGAGGTGGTGAGCTATCATACATTAGATGGCTCTATTTTATATCATGTATGTCTTTTCATATTTTAGTTATTTCATGGATATTGGTTTTGACTATGGTTGGGGGCATGTCCCAACCGAATGTTATTTTTCTTTTGGTTAGAAGCTTTGTTGAACTTCTTTGGGTTGGAATGGGCGGTGTCAGTAGTTGTGTCAGCCTTAATATTGACATTGGTATTGGGGCTGATATTATTTGACTGAATTTATGACTGCTCCATCCTATTATGTTATGTTATGGACATACTGTAATAACCCAAGAATCCAAACCAATATTAGAAACATGTTTCAAGCTCATGAGGATTAAATGATAGTGCTTTGGTAGTTTTATGAGCAAGTTAGATGTATATTAAGGCCTCAAATAACTCCTAGCTATTAGACAAATCAAAATATCACTTACCGATTGAGTTCTTGAGAAGGATATTGTTATGGTTAACTTTAATCGAGCATATATTTCATTTTATTGAGAATGTTTGAGTTCATGACCCGCCAATAGTTAGATAATTGAATTAGCTTTCCAATGATACAAATTTTACCTTAATCCGATAGTGGGGTAAAAAGTTATGCTCATTTTACCATAGAGTAGTTCGACTGTCGAGGTGCGACGGCCACGTTGATGGACCCTCAAGCCAAGCTGTCAACCTCAAATAGTGAGCTCATTTTCTGACCATAAACTGACAATTTGAATGATGTTCAGTCACCAAAGTGATGGTCTGTCACCCAAACCATCAATCGGACCTGTTCAACTACGTAATGACGATTTTAATGAGATTTTTAGGCCTTTTCCCACCCTTTTAAACCCCTAATTCCATCAACTTAAACAACATAACTCCTCATTCATCCTAAACATCAAAATTAGAGTTTCTATCAACATCATTCCCCAAGAATAAGATTCAAGCCCTTTCTTCAAAAAAACTTAAGAATCTAAGCATCACTATTCAAGAACCTTCAAGAAAAATTATTCTCATTCAAGATTTAAGATTTTAAGGTATGTTAGATGCTCATCCATGCAACCTTTTCACCCATGGAGTCCAAGAACCCAATTTCAAGTTTAAAAGTATGATATTTACATATTTTTATGAATTATATCCATGAACTTTCATGAGTTTTGAATTTTATATCATGTTTACACGAAATTGTTGTTGTTATTAAACCTGTTTACACGAAATTGTTGTTGTTATTAAACCCAACACATTTGAATGGTATTGTTCACTAATTTATTCCTTAATTGGTTATTTAGTATCAAAATCATGTTACTACAACATGTTTAAAACTATTCCCATGCTTAAGCAATGCATTACAAGTGTTTGATGAAATGCCTCAAAGAATGAATTTTGACTATTAACTACATGTCATGTTCTCAAAGTCTTAGTTTGATGTTCTTGTTATTCATATTGAGTCCTGGGGGTTTGAATACCCAAAATTTAGTTGTTTACATACTTTCAATATCCTTAGAATAATTTTAGTTAAACCATGAGCACAGTTGATTTCTCAGTCATTGGTATCATAATGAGCACTATCAGAACTTATAATCAGTTTAACTTAGATCAGTTCAGTATGCCGAGTCAGTTGAGTAGGGAGTAGGATTTAGCACCGAGCGAATTCAAGAATGATGTCTTCCCTATCAGTCAGGCAGAGTTGCTAGTAGCAGTTCCTGTATTCCAGAACTACGTTGCCAGCGTAGGATATGAGAAGTTACCCATCAATTTAGGCTTGACTTCTTCTCAGGGGTCACTCGTCAGTTTAGGCTTGAAACCCTGGTCCTTCGGGACATCAGTTTAGTGGATGCACACAGCCATTATTAGTAACCATGACACAGTACTGACACCCTTCCAACTAGGGTCATAGGTTGGATCCCAATTAGCTAATATTGGGGAATGTCAGTTAGATGATAGCTCTCACAGTTTCATACTAGTATTCAGTACAGATTTCAGTTTTAGGTTTTTTTTTTTTACCATAGTATACAATTACCAGTTATTCAGTTATCAGTATGTCCATATTTTAGTTTACAGACTATTTCATTATCAAATTATATTCTTGTTCATGCATTCTCAGATTTCACAGTTTTCATGCATTTATACTTAGTTACCTCATGTTATTTATTGAGTCGATTATTATTCATACACGTGAACACCTGCATATTAGCCTAACCTCATATAGCATACAAGTACATTTAAATTATTCATCACATACTCATTTATTGTGATATGATGTTTAATATTATAGGTTTGGATGCTCAGGTTCTCGATCGTACTTACATATTCAAGCGTATCAGCAACACAACAGTGGTGAGTCCTCATCTATCGAGGATATAGTTGTTATTTTAGTTCATCTCAGTATTTTATTTCATTTTGATAATTGGAGTTAGTTGGGGACTGTCCTATCAAATCCCTTTCAAATAGTTTTAGAGGATTTCAAACATTTTAGATAGTCAGTCAGTTGTTGGTCTTTTCAGCTATATTTTTAATAATTTCGCATATGTTTCAAACTTTTGGGTTTTCAGTTTTATTACTTTTAGATTTAAAACCTTAAGTTGTATTCATTTATTCCACACATATATATTTTGCTATTATTATTCAATGCTCGCAGTAGGTACCATTTCATGGGTTAGCTTGTGGTCTTTCGAGATCGTAAGCACCGTGTGGTGTCCAGGGTGTATTTCCGAGGCATTACACATACTTTTTGTTATTTCTTTGGTTTTGGTATGGTTTTTGGTTGGGTACTGTATGGGTGGACTTGCATGGGTTGGTCATGGTTATGGACCTATCCCAGAGTCTAGATTGGTACATTTACACTATCTTAGTATATGTTCGGAATTTCTCTGACTCAAGTCATGTGTTTGGTTGGTCGGGTTGGGTAACGGTGGTGATCCTCGGTCCTGGTTAGACTTGGGATGCCAATTATGACTAGGACCTAATTCATGTCATGTCACATGCGCTGCGGAGTATGTATGTTCTCTTGATCCTCTCAGTAGCGAGCAAGCAGATCTAGTCCTTCTCTTTGTACATAATTAAAGTATCATGCAGCCAATTAATATCTATCTTCCAGGCCTTATATATGTACCCAGCATTGGAGATATATGGTACCCCAAGTACTTCATTAATAGTACTAGTTTCCACGGGGATATCCACACCCCTAATACGGATGGTGGATTTGGAGTCAATCCAAAGAACGACAGGGAATACGGCAAAGAATTCCCTAACCCGAGCCAAGACCCCAAATGGAGGAGCCTCTACCAGTAGCATCTAGCCAAATTCCTGGAGCCGATTTTAGAATTTGGCATCCTTAGTTGCAACCCCCTTCATCACGAAAAATCACTCATAGAAGAATACTTTACTCTGACACTCGATAAATCTCTCTTGATAGTTTTAATCGAGAAATCTCTTGAAGTTGGGTGAATCCTCTTGGTTTTTGGCCACTGGGGTGTTAAATCTACAAAATCTTGGAAAAAATACAAGTTAGAGCTCATAGAAGTGTCAAGGAAATTGAATTTTAGAAAAAGGCCCAGCCTGGGCCTAACTGGGAGGCTATTACTTTTAGTCTCCCGCTATAGCGAGTTGTACCCTACTATGGCCATGCTGCTATAGTGGGAATTTTTATTCTATAGCAAGGTCTTCATAGTGGTACAAGGTTTCTATAACGGCCTTCATCGTCCCAAGAATTCAAGTGGTGTAATAATGACGCCTCTTGGTGAAAAGTTCAAATTTTGGCAGTCCAGCCCTATATCAATGTTCGTAAAGCACCCTAACACTAGTTTACGCAAAAATTTGGGCATGGTGACCCCTAAAATATGCACAAATTATCAATACCAAACCAAGGGCAATCCTTTATATTTCCTGATATTTCAAGCCCATTTTGTCCAAGAACTTCGTAATTCTTATGCCCAAAAATCTATAGAAGTGTTGTAAATGTAAAGGAAGCATCCATGCTTTACAAATTTAATCAAATCAATACCAATTTATAATATATAAAATAATTCCAAAAATTATTCTATTTCTACGAATTCAAGCATAAAACATGTGGAAATACGAGTAATAAAGTAAAGGTAAAGTACATCGATTATTACCATGACAAAGCAAAGTGATTGGGGAAAAAGGGGAAATTTATTGAGTGAAAGTAGGAGAAATCCGAGGGAAACCCTTTTCTTACCCCTTAAAACAGTTGGTCCCTATTATAGCAGCCCTCTTCCACTATAGTGATGTTGCTATAGTAGGAATATTCCCGTTATAGTGCAAAAAAATTTTCATTCACTATGCTTTTGAACTCTTTTTCTTCCTATATATTAATGAGGCCCCAGTTACCTTGGACGCTCAAAAAATAGTTTTCTCCAATTAGTCTCGTGTGAATCATAAGTAGGGAAGATTCTTTGATGGAGTGGGATGGTAATAAGTATGATTTGAAAAATTTTGTACCCTATGGGAAACCAGAAATTTAGTGTTCCACTAATATTTGTAAATGTGTGAAAGTGGTGAGGGAATTATGGTTCAATTTTGACTCATATCTGTCATGGCCATATTTACGAATCGTGATGGCACCTACTCTATCCCGCCACTAGGTAAGACAAACCATAACCTTGAGCTAAATGCAATGGGTTAACATGGTGGAAAATGGCCAATTTAGGCCAAAATCTGCTACACAACTTAAAAATAAGCATAGTATTTTAAATAGACAAAGATAGTCAACATAGATATCATCCCACAACCTGGTAGAGCCAGTACAATAGAACCTAGTAATAATAATACACACCAAGTATCTAGAATAGTCAAAAACATCTGTCTCAAAACAAAATGTAAAACATAGAAAGATAGAAGGAAATAGGTGACTCTGACTCCAAGAGCTCACCCTATCTCCGGATATCAACACAGCACAAACATTGAGAAATAGTGGCAACTAGTACTCAGAGCTGCACCATAAAGGTACAAAAGTATAGTATGAGTACCAAAACAACAGGTACTCGGTAGGTATCATTGACCGACTAAGCTAAATCATGATAAAGTATTATAAAATACAAGATAACTTAACTAAGTCAAGGTAAAGACAAACCTGAATCAATTCCAACATCATGGTGCATAGATAAGTAAATAAATCATAATAACAGTGTAACATGACATAAAGTATCAAAAACGTGCATTCATAACTATAAAATTGGCTCCCATACACCCATTATTGCAGAAAGGAAATAACCCATCGCAAGCCCCCATTTTCTTGGAAGGCACAAACAAGATAAAATAACCTAACACCGTTATTTATTAACTCTCATAATACAATTGAAATCCATTCAATTCATACCACACTATAGCCACTGCTTGCCCATATTCAGCATTTGTCAATTATTCAACACCTATCATCTAATCATTCTTTCACTAGAATCCATGTATATCATACCACGTTATAGCCATTTCCTCATTTTTGACTTAGCTAGATTATCAATCCCACACTCTAATGTCATCATATAATAAAGAGTATATCATCATAGCATAACATGCATAACCAAACTTGAATCGATAAATATATAATCAATAGCCAAACTTGAACTGATAAATATAATCAATAGTTAGACTTGAACCGATAAATATAATCAATAGCCAGAATTGAATCGGTAAATATAATCAATAGTCAGACTTGAACTAGCAAGTAAATCATCAAAGTCATATTCATCCTCCAGACTTGAACCGGGTATATGTATAATCAATATCATATGCATCTTCCAGACTCGAACAGGTAACTATAAATATATCAACATAATCAATAGTATCATCAATAACATAAGTAAAAACATAATCAATAGACATCAAACCTCGAATCAACCAACATATCCATCAAGTGTCAAGGTTTCTCAATATTACCTTGATAAGCATTTCTAAGAGTCTAACAAGTGTATAAAGGTCTACACAAGCTAACATGTGTCTTAGACTAAGGTGGGTCAAGGGCCCACTTCTAATCCCGAAGTTATATTTTAGATAAATTCTACTCGAACTAGGTTTAAGGTATCTAAATCTAATTTTAGATATCAAACAAGCCTCAATTATCCCTAACATAGGAAATTCACCTAAAATATAAGCAACTAGGTCTATCATGCCTAAATTATAGATTTTAAATAGCCTAAATAGTCCAACTAACCCAAGCATCTTAATTCATCATACAACACCTAAAACCTATCCCAAATCTAACAGAATACCTAAACATACTATAAATTATCTCAATCTAAAAAGGGGTAAAACCTAGCCTACCTCGACATCGAAGAAAGCTCAAAGATTCACTAAATCACTGCTTTTTTCCTTCCGAGAAGCTTCCACAAGACGTCAAGCTATAAAATTCACATTCTACACATTAACTAAGAATAATGATACCTATATTAGACAATTGTACTTTGGGTCCAAAAATTACCTAAAATCTTATGTGGGTCCTATTTACGAAAAATTATGTTTCGAAGCCAACCAAATGTTTCCATATGTTCAAGGAGTCATTACCTTCTAAAATGGGTGTAATCCAAGTTAATTTGGGTCTAAAATCAAGCCCCTAAGCTTTTGAGATTTTTGAACAAGAAATGGTAATTTCTATCAAGAAAAGGGTGAAAGTTTACCTCAAATTGGTAGATAATTGCATAAATAAGTGTTAGACAAACTTCCAATTCACCCACAAACACCAATTTTAACATATCTCCCATTTTGGGTTTTAGTCTCAAGAGAATGGGTGAAGAATGAGCAACATCGGGCTAAAATGGGGTATTTATACCCTTACCAGGTACTCGGGTATCGCAATCGCACTCGATATTCGTAATTGTCGTACATAGTGACTGGTTCATAAGTCGCTATCGCGACATCCCCTTATTGCAATCGTGGTTTGGTGTGTTATTATGTGAGTTGTAATCATGACATAATCATCACAATTGCGACTTCCTAGTAACTGCTAAGGGTATAGGAATTGCGACCCTTGGCACCAGATACAGCTAATACAGCTAAGACTTGGGAAATTTTCTAGGTCTCCGCCAAGCCCTCGGTATTCATCCAAAATTTTTTATACGCAAACAAACTATATAACCATACCAAATTTGATGTCATGGACTCAATGGCGTAGTCAAAATTTTCATCTAAGGTCGTTCTGGCAAAATATGGGTCCCACACCTAATTTACATTTTTTAAACTTTCTGACCAATAGGTCAAAATAAGCTTGGGTCCCTTGGGAACTGAAACAAAAGTCCATCCTGTTCTAAAATTGATATTCTGGAGCTGTTGGAACAGTCAGAATTTACACTTGAGATCGTTTGACTGAAGTTTTTTTTGGTGGCCATTTGGATCCAACAAAGACTTCAAAATAGGGAATTGGCCCTAAAAAATAAATAAACTGCCCAGTAACCAAACTATCAGTTCTAAAAAGTCATAAAGGACTTAGGGCAACTATAGACAATCTCTAATAGTTAAAATAAGTGGAAATATGGAAAATGACCTGAAGGGTCATTACAATATCCACTACTAAAGGAACTTTCATCCACAAAAGTTAAGAATTAGAATATACTTGAAGTCTCAAACATGTAAGGATATTGGGTTAGCATCTCTCTCTCGATCTCCCAAGTGGCCTTCTTCATTGGGCAGTGCCTCCATTGAACTTTTACTACAAAAATCTCCCTAGTATGCATCCGCCTAACATCACTTGCCAAAATAAACACTGGCTTCTCTACAAAGGTTTAACGCTCATCTAACTAGACTGAATCCCATATAAGCATATGAGATAGATCAGGAATATATCACCATAATATAGAAACATGGAAAACTTGATAGACAACAACAAAATCTGGAGGTAACTCTAACCCATAAGCTACCTCACCAACCATGCGAAGAATCTCGAGAGGTCAAATGTACCTAAGGATGAGCTTGACCTTCCTCCTGAACCTCATCACACCCTTCATAGGTGTTACACACAGTATTACTCGATATCCAACTCCAAACCTCAAGGCACGAAGCCTATGGTCTACACAAGCCTCCTACCTACTCCAACTAACTCTCAACCTGTTTGAATCACCCTGACTATATCCAATGGCTCCTAAAGAAAATCAATACCTTAGGGTCGAATCTCGAAAAAATCAAACCACCTAATCAGAGAATGATATCTCTTCTAATACAAACCTCGAATGGGACCATTTTAGTACTCAGATAATAGTTTTTGTTTTAAGAAAACATTGGCAAGGCTAGGTGATCCTCCCATTAGCCTTCAAAATCTATAACACAGGCTTAAAGCATATCCTCAAGCACCTGATAGTCTACTTGGACTGGGTACCGGTCTGCAGAGTAAAGGCTATACTAAGATCCACCTAAGTACCCAACTTCTCCTGAAAATCTCTCCAAAAGCTAAAAGTGAACACAGAACCCTGGTCTAAAATAATAGATATGAGCATCCCATGCAAATGGACTATCTTACACACATAGATGCGAGCTAACCTCTCAGTACTAAAAGACATCTTAATAGGAATGAAATGCACTAACTTGGTCAACTGATCCATGATGACCCAAATACCATCTAAACTATGAGAAGTATGGGGTAAGCCACTAACAGAGTCCATGGTAATCATCTTTCACTTCCACTCAAGAATGAGCAAACTCTAAATCAAACCACCTAGACACTGATTCTTGGCATTTACCTACTGACAACAAAAGCAATGAGAAATAAAGTTTGCCACATCTGTCTTCATGCCACTGCACCAATAATGTTGTCTCAAATCTCTATACAACTTAGTTGTACCTGGATCAAAAGAATATCTAGAGCTATGAGCCTCATGCAAAATCAACTGAATCAAGTCATCAATCATCGAAACATAAATGTGGCCATCAAACAGCAAAACACCTCGATAGATATGGTGTTCCTCTCAGAATCACCACTTAACACTTGATCATGAAGGAAATGAAACTTACTATCATCAAACTAACAATCCCAAATATGCTCAAACAACACATACCCTACCTCAACAATAGAAAGAATCTTCTTAGGGTTTGAAATATCAAGACAAACCATCATGTTTTTTAGGGATTAAATGTCCCATGCCAATGGCCTCTGAGAAACTGAAATATAAGTCAAGTTATCCATACTCTTTTTCTTCCAACTTAGGCATCTATTGCTATATTAGCCTTTCCCAGATAATACAAGATAGAAAAATGATAATCCTTAAGCAACTCCAGCCATATATTTTGCTTAGCATTAAGCTCTCTCTAAGTCATAAGATGTTGAAGACTAAGATGATTCGTGAAAATCTCATAATGTACACAATAAAAATAATGCCTCTAAATCTTAAGCATGGAAACTACCACCACCAACTCCAAATCATGAATTGTGTAGTTGCACTCGTGTACCTTAAGCTGTCTCAAAGCATAAGCAATAACACAAGCCTACTGCATTAATATACAACCTATACCAGCAATAAAAGCACCACAAAACACGTTGAATCCCTCACCCTTAACAGAAAGAGCTAAAATAGGAGCTGAAGTAAGAAAATCCTTGAGCTTTCCAAAGCTCTACTCACACTCCTCGAACCATCGAAGAGGAACTTTCTTCTGAGTCAATTTGATCATATGCACTGAAATAGTAGCCAAAACCCTCGACAAATCATCTATAATAACCGGCCAACCTAATAAAGCTATGAACCTTAATTGGAGATGTATGTTTAGCCTAATCACAAATTACCTTGAACTTAGCTGGGTCAACCGTAATACTATCCTTTGACACCACATGCCTAAGGAATCTCACTAACTCAAGCCAAAATTTACACATGAAAATGTTAGTGAAAAGCATATATTCTCTCAAGGTTTGGAGCACGATCCTTAAATATTGTGCGTGTTCCCCTCTACTCCTCCAATGCACAGGGATATCATTAATGAACACAATCACAAAGGAAAAAAATTAAGGCATAAGAACTTAATTCATCAAATCCATAAATGCGACTAGGGCACTTATCAACCCAAACGACATCATCAAGAACTCATAATGACCATAACTGATCCTAAAGGCTATCTTTGGAATATCCTCAACCCGAATCCTCAACTGATGGTAACTAGATCTCAAATCAATCTTAGAAAATACCACTACACCCTGAAGTTGGACAAATAAATTATAAATGCGAGACATAGGATAATGGTTCTTCACCGTCACCTTATTAAGCTGCCTATAATTGATACACAAATGCATGGAGCCATTTTTATTTTTCAAAAACAACATAAGATCTCCTAAGGTGACACACTCAGTCTAATAAAACCTTTACTAAGAAGATCCTAAAGTTGAGAATTCATTTCCTTAAGCTCGATAGGATTCATACAGGAAGGTTCTATAGAAATAGGTCGAGTGTTAGGCTCAAGATCAATGGAAAATTGAATCTCATGAATAGAGGGAAAACCAGGTAGATCGATAGGGAACATATCAGGAAACTCAAAAACTATAGGAATAGAGTCAAATGACGAACTCTCCACACTAGTATTAAAAATATAAGAGAGATAAGACTCACAACCCCTCAAAACAAGCCTCTTAGCATAAACATAAGAAATAATCCCCATTGGTGCACGGCTTACCACTCCAGCCACACGACTAAGGGTATACTAAGCATGGCTAAGGTCACGGTCTTAGCAAAACAACCATGACCGCATGATAGTGGGATAACTAGTCTATGTCTAGAATCACATCAAAATCCATCATATCCAAAACAATAGATCAGCATAAGTATCAACATCTTTAATAGCCACAACACAGGATCTAAACACCCGATCTACAACTAAAGAATCACTAACGATATTAGATACACGTGATGGCATAGATAATATATCCCAAGACAACTTTAACTATAGAGCATAATAACCAAATATATAAAAATAAATGGATCCTGGATCAAATAAAGTAAGGGCTGATTAGAGGCATACCAAAATCATACCTGTAATAATAGAATTTGAAGACTCAGCCTTGGGTCTAGCAGGTATTGCATATAACTGACCACGCTCGCTACCTGGATGGGATCCTGACCGACCTCCTATCTTGACTGCCTGAGAACCTCCTTGAGTACCTTAGAAAATACCTCTATGACGCTAAGAACTATCTCTAATTGAAGGATAAACTACTCTAATAGGAGGAATAATCTAAGCTGAAGCAAAAGTTGCCCTACTACTAGGGCACTCATGAGAAAAATGACCAAAAGATCTAAAATGATAACATTCTCCTTGAGATAAACCTGAACCAATGGATTTGATTGACCTAAAGTAACCACTATAACTAGAATAACCAGAAGATGGACCCCTCAAATACTAACCATCATCCCTACCAAAGAGATCACTAGCACTAGACTGAACTCCATCAGTAATCTAAAGATCTATCTGAATTGATTGATTAGGCTGACATTGAGTTTGATAAGATAGACGCAGAGAATACCCACCATGAAAACTACTACCTCTAAAGTGGGAACTACTATAGCTCCCACTAAAACTATCTTGATATTAAGGCCTCTTATTGTTTCCCTCTAAGGCCTTATGATTCATCTCCTTCATTACCTAAGAGTGATCTAAAACCTCAGTAAAAGACCTACCCATAACAACAAAATTCTAAATAGACATAGAAAGAGGAAGTTTTCATCCTCAAATAAAGCAATGAACTTTCTTATACTCAGTGTCCAAAATAAAAGTTATATGTGCAGACAACTCGTGAGAATGAGACTCATACTCTACAATAGTTATAAATCCCTTCTCCAATCTATATAACTAGTCTCTTAAATAATCTCTAAGGCTGTGAGGCATGTACTTCTCCAAGAATATCTCTAAGAACTGAGTCCATGTCAAAAGAGAAGATCCAGATGGTCTAGAATCCATATAACCTCTCCACCAATGTCGAGCATCTAAATCCAAATAAAATGGGGTGTAATCTGCACCACAACACTCAACAAGGCCTAAATTATGAAGCCTATACTCACAAGAAATTAGAAAATATTATGCATCCTCTCACGGAGCACCAAAAAACCTATGCGGAACTAATATTAAGAATCTACCCAACATCTTCTACTTCTCAATAGATATAGTAGGTTGGGAAACTATAAGATGAGAAATCATCGTTACAAGAGGGACTTACACTCTAGGAGCTGCAGCTGCAGGCTATACCCCCATGTCAGTACCACTCTTACCTATAAAATATATATCATCAGATGACGTACCACCAACTATCCCCAAGAGCTAAACCAAAGAATGTTTGAGCACTGCAGGAAAAAACCTTATTAGAGCCTAGGCTGGTCCTTGGACCACCACTGATTTGGGGTGAAAGAATATCTAGCTAATGAGTGGGAATAGGGTTTGGTGAAGGCACCCTATCCTTAACCCTAGATGGGGACACATCTTGTGGTTGTACATGACCTCTGGGTCATCAACAAATAGGATAAGGATACCTAGGTTTGCTCTCAGGACCCTCATCTTGTGTATCGATAACACGTGTCGTGGCCATCTACAAATGAGTAAAATCAAAGGCATATTCTATAAACAAGTCAGACTCTTAGCACGATATGAGTGAAAGAAGTGAAGAATAAATAAGAATGTCCCATAGAAACCCAAATATAGGAAAAAAAACATCATTATTCCAATTTTCAAGACTCTACTAGATAATTGCTCTTGTACAAATATAGTCTAGGCTCTAATACCAATTTGTGATAACCCGATTTATGAATCATGATGGAACCTACTCTCTCTTACCAGTAGGTAAGCCAAATCATAGCATGAAGATAGATGTAATGACTTAACTTGGTGGAAAATACCCAACATAAGAAAAAACCAACTACACAACTTATAAATAAGCATAGTATTTGAAATAGACAAATATAGTTAACATAGATACCATCCCATGACTTGGTAGACCCAGTGCAAGAGCACCTAATAATAATAATACAACTTAAGTATATAGAATAGTCATAAATATCTATCTCAAAACAAAAGACTGAACATAGAAAGATAGAAGGAAATAGGTTATTTCAAATCCAAGAGCTCACTCTATTTTTGGATATCAACACAGCATCAACGTTGATCAATAGCGGCAACTAGTAATTAGATCTGCACCAAAAAGATATAAAAGTATAGTATGAGTACCAAAACCATGGGTACTCAGTAGGTATCATTAGTTGACTGAGCTAAATCATGATATAAGTATGATAAAATGCAAGATAGCATAACTAAGTCAAGGAAGAGATGGACTTGAATCAAATCTAGCATCACTATGCATAGATAAGTAAATAAATTAGGATAACAATGTAACATTACACAAAGTATCAAACACATCAATCATAATAACAAAATTGGCTCCCATACATCAATTTGTGTAGAAAAGTAAATAACCCATCGTAATCCACATAAGCCTGGAAGGTACAAACAAGATAGAATATCCCACCACCGTTATTTATCAACTCTCATAATGCAATTGAAATTCATCCAAGTTATGCCACACTATAGCCATCACTTGCCCATATTCATAATTTGTTAATTAATCAACACTTCTCAACTAATCATTTTTTCACTAGAATCCATGTATATCATACCATATTATAACCATTTCCTTATTTTTGACTTAGCTAGATTATAAATCTAACAGCCCAATGTCATCATATCATAATGAGTACAGCATCATAGCATAATATGCATATCCGAACTTGTATTGGTAAATATATAATCAATAGCGACACTTAAACCGATAAATATAATCAATAGCCAAACCTAAATCAGTAAATATAATCAATATCTAAACTTGAACCAGTAAATATAATTAATAACCAGACTTAAACCAGTAAGTACATCATCAAAGTCATAATGATCCTCCGAACTCGAATCGGGTAAATATATAATCAATATCATATACATCTCATTGACTTCAATAAATAATTATAAATATATCAACATAATCATTAGTATCATCAATAGCATAAGTGATAACATAATAAATAGGAATCAACCCTTGTATCAACCAACATATCCATCAAGTATCAAGGTTTCTCAATATTACCTCAATAAGAATGTCCAAGAGTCTAACAAGCATATAAAGGTCTACACAAGATAACATGCATCTTAGCCTAACATGCGTCTAAGACCTACTTCAAATCCCCAAAGTTATATTTTAGACAAATTCTACCCGAACTAGGCTTAAGGTATCTAAATTCATTTATCCATAATATATGAAATTCACCTAAAACATAGTCAACTATGTTAATTATGCCTAAATTATAGTTTTCGAATAGCCTAAATGGTCCAACTAACCCAAGCATTACAATTCATCATATCAACACCAAAACTGAATCCAAATCTAACATAATATTATAAACATACTATGAATTATCTCAATCTAATAAGGATAAAACCTAGCATACCTCGATGCCTAAGTAATCTTAAAGATCTACTAAATTACCATTTTTCTCTTTTGAGAAGCTTCTAAACTATCAAAACCACATTCTACACATTAATACGAGATTAATGATACCCATATTGCACCATTGTGCTTCGAGTCCAAAAATCATCAAAAATCCCATGTGGGTCCTATTTATGAAAAATCATATTTTTGAAGTCAACCCAATATTCCCTCATGCTCAAGGAGTCATTACCCCCTAAATGGGTGTAATCTGAGCTAATTTAGAGCTAAAATTAAGCCCCTAATTTTTTGGGATTTTTGAATGATAAATGGTAATTTCTATCATGTAAATGATGAAATCTTACCTCAAATTGGTACATAATCACGTAAATAAGTGTTAGACAAGCTCTTAATTCACCCACAAGCACCAATTAAAAGATATCTCCCTTTTTAAGGTTTTAGTCTCAAGAGCATGGGTGAAGAATAGGCAATATTTGGATAAAATGAGGTTTTATACCCTTACCCAGTACTTGAGTCTTATGATCGCGGTATACTGCAATAGGTTCAAAAGTCACTATAGTGACTTCCTTTTATCGCGGTTGTATTTTGGTTGGTTGTTATACTGAGTCGCGATCGTGACATAATTACCATAATCTCGTCTTCTTAGTGACTGACAAGGGTATCATGATCACGACCCTTAGCATCGCGATAGCGATGCACTAGATACAACTGATGCAGTTGAGATTTAAAAAAATTTTCAAGTCTCCGACAAGCACTCTGAATTCTTTTAGAATTTTGTATATGCAAACAAACTATGTAACCATACCAAATTCGACATTTCAGACTCAATGGCATAGTCAAAATTTTATTTGAGCTTATTTCGACAAAATGTAGGTTCCACACCTAATTTTTATTTTCTTGACTTTCTAATCAATAGGTTAAAAAAAGCTCGGTTGACTTGGGAGCAAAATCAAGAGTCCTCCTCACCTAAAATAGATATTATGGAGTTGCTGGAATAGTCAAAATTTGCATTTGAGGTTGTTTGATTGAATTTTTTGCCTGGTGACCATTTGGAGCTAGCGAAGACTTCAAATAGGAAATTGGCTCTAAAAACTAAATAAACTTCTCCGTAATCAAACTATCAGTTCCATCAAGATATAAATACCTTGGGGAAGCTATATAAAAGCTAAAATGGCAAAAATAATTAGAAATATGAAAAATAACCTGAAAGATCATTACAGTATTATTCTTTCCTTATCATGATCATTTGAGGATGAACGATTGGTAAATTGGTATCTATTGTAATGATCTATTCTGTAATTATTAAAAAACACCTTGTTTGGTACTAGTTATGGCTATTTTTAAAAATATGGTCTCAAATTAGTATGGGGCAACACAGCCAAAAATTTTAAAACTTAAAATTTGTAGGTCAGACTAATGCCATCCCATTATAGTGGCACCTACTATAGCAGGATACTGGGACCAGAAGCTCTGGTGCACTTTTAATATTTATCTTTTCTCCTCTTTGGTTGTAAAAAAGAATGAGGTTTTCTCTTAAAATACTCCTAGGATTACCCCATGGCCTTGGAGCAATATAGAGGAGGGATTTTACTCAAATGGGGTAAATCCCATGATTTTCCCACCAAATTCATGTTACTATTCACTTTGACAGAGACAAAAGCCACGATTATACATCTGTAGTAGATGTTTGACATCTAGGTAGGCAAGGTTTGATTGAGTAGTTTAGACCTGGATTAAAAAGCATAAACATAATGTAGATTGATGGGATATTTCATGCTTAGGCCTTTGGGCATGGTATTTGCATAGTCAAAATGGAGAAAACCCCAATTAATTAGGTGAGAAATTGCTATTATTTGTAATAGTGATATTGTTCATTAATTAATGTGTTTTCCTTGTTTTTGTTTGTCCTTGCATGTCTAAGAATGGTGTTGTATCCAAAAATTAGATTAAGCTAGATAAATTCTTATATTAGAGGTTGTTAATATTGGTGGATTTCAAGGAATCCATGGTGGTAACCAAAGCAATGGGAAATTAGTAAGGTATCAATGTTAGGGTGAACAATTGGCATAGGCCATATGTGCAAACTAGTGGTGATGGTTTAATGTAATTGAAACCCATCTTGTTTTATCTATGCATAATTACTTCTCATTTATATTTCTTATTGCAATGCATGTCTAGGGAAATTAATGACTATTTGATAAGCTATGTGTTAATCTCATGCAATGAACTTATATGAAAAGCTTGTTAGTTTTTATAAGTGTTCTTGTTGTTACTATTGTATTTGTGATTGTTATGATATGATATTCAGACGTCTTCAGGGGATTTATATTTATTACTGTAGAATGTACTAATATTTGGACATATTCATATGATTAGTTGATATAAGGTTGGCATACATAGAATGTCTGAGATTTTGGTACATAGACAAGAGCTCATCCCCTGTAGGTCTTGCCTATTACGGAACCATAAAATCACTAACATGTATGTACAGATAGTGGTGAGAGAGTTGGTTTCTTGAGTTAACCAGGTTATTTGTTTCCTTATATTATAGTACATTGGTTCCTGCTTCTTGAGTGAACCTAGAATTTATCTTCTACTTGTTATATTTGTTCCTTGACTAGACCGAACTTACGTGTTGACCTATTTTATTTGGTCTATTGATATAGATAAAAAATTATGATTATTGTCACTATTATTTTTTAGATGGGTCCTTGAATGGTCCGGGATCAATTACAATTTTTGGTATAACTCTATATTGTCTTCATACTTTTGTAACTATGACATGGCTAGTATATTTGATTGAGTCAAGGGTTGTTGGCTTGGAATCTTATTTCTAGTCATGGTGTTGACTTGACTTGTTGTCCCTATTAACTTACATTGACTGAACCCTTAGTATTGATGAAAAGGTTAGGTGTTATGAATTTGAGGTGAGGCTACCTGGTATGTGTTCATGTTTGTAATTGTAGTAAGCATATGTTTGGTGTTCTATTAGTTATTGCAATTGAAACTAAGAAGGTCGTATATTACTATCTTGTTATTTAGTAGGCATAGTCTTAAATGAATCTAAAGATGCTAGGGTGTTAATACATAATCAAATTAGTGGAATGAGGTTAAGTATTGTGTCAGGTTCTTAAACGATGAATTGTCACAGGTAAAAAACCTTGGGGGTTGAGTATCCTAGAACTCACAAGCAATTACAGAATAAGGTCTGACTTGATGACGTAGCGGATAGATGGTGATTAAGGTGATAAGGAAAAGTCATTCTCAATGATAAGGCTAGTAATATCCAAATGTATTAAGGAATTATTATAACGGAATATCTTTGACTAAATAAATATTAATTTACATGTTTCTTTTTGGGTATTTATGTAATGTTTATGTAATTTAATTCTGATCGACTAATGATGCTTACTAGTACGCATTGTTTGTCCTTATACTACTTTTGCTATACGATTTTTTAGTATAGTTTGGTTGTAGTATCAGTAGGTGTTTCATGCTTGATACAGTAAAGATCTCTTACGGCTTCTATTCTTGATTCTTATGGTGGAGCTACATCATGTGTACTATTTCTTGTTTTTCATAGAAGCTCTTGTACCTGTTTAGACTAGTTCCTTGAAAAAAATTTGAGTTGTATTTAAAAATTTTAAACTAGTTGTAATAAATAATGTGTTTTATTATTTTTTTATTGACTTCCACATATATTTTTAAAATAGTGGTAAGGATTCATCTATCTAGGCGAATTAGAGTAGTTGCTCGCACGACTCGGGTACTTGGTTCATGACAAGTTGTAATGACAAGGTGTTATCATGGATGATGGTCACTCTTTCCATTGAAATTGCAAAAAGTGTATTGTATTCAAACAGTGCAAAAGACCTCTAAAAACCTGAAAGAAAGATTTGGTCAAACTAATGAAGCAAAGTTGTTTCAACTTCAAAAATAATTGTGTTGTCATTTAGGTAAACACAAATGTTTCAACTTTTTTGAATAAAATAAAGAGCCTATAAAATGAGTTGAATGCCCAGTAATACCTTTTTTTCTTGTGTCTATGCTTGTGAATGTGATGCTAAGGAGAAAGAGTATTAAGATCTTTAAGGTAAAAGACTATTAGAATTGTTAATTTGTTTGAATAATGATTTCATATGGTTAAGAAGAAAAATAATATTGTGTAAATATATATATAGCTTTCATAGCGATAAGAAGCAAAATATTATTTTCTTCTCCTTAGCCTTCTATTGGACATGTTTATTCATCTGTAATGCGAGATAAACAAAGCAAAATTCATACTTCCCCAAGTTATCCTGGTGAATCAACCTCTTTTCTTACCTTTAATCAGATAAGAGAGAGGCACTAGAAAGTTCAATGACTATAAACCATATAAAACCGGTTATCATTCAAACCAGAATGATGTGATATGGTATAGGATTCATGATTTTTCAGTCAATTTTAAATTTACTAAGTAGAAGAAGTTTTAGAAAGGTGTTCAATACAACAATAGTTTTGGGATAGGTGAGGAGTAAATTATCAACACTAATGCAGAATTATATAAGTCTTTGAGCCAACAGAATTAGGGACAATTATTGGAGTTTCTCTGACAACTTAAAGTTGTACAACAAAAATTAAGTTATTGCTGAAGCCTTTGCCAGCATAAGTCATGCATGTTTAGCTACATTTTTAAATTTGTATGCATGTCTCATTAACATTGATATAAAATCGTAGATATCAGATAGTTATGCCAGGCGGCACCAGTATTTGTATATTAGACAGTGATGCCACTCAGTACTATTATTAGTGTTTAGCCTAATCTAGTGTTACACAATATTTTATAAATACCTTCTTTCAAATTCAATCTCTTGTATGTGCATAAATTGTGTAGATAACACAATAATTGACTCTTATTTAACTCCTTATTCTCATTTTATGTTTTAGGGTCCTATATTGAAAGGTCCCCTAGAAATTAGAGGGGAATAAATGAGACTCTACATACTCAAATCAAACTTTTCACATGCTCCTTCATAGAATTCAGTATAGAAGATCTCTAGTTTTAGTTAAGTTCTTAATTCTTATTTTAATAATATAATTTTCAATTCTGCTTCCTATTTTGCTTTGTTTTATTTCAATATAGAGGGAAAGTTGTGGTACTATAAATTATGACATATGCATTCGAGCAATATGCTAAATACTCATTTTGAGTCTTTACTTTCTTATCAAATTTTTACTGCTCCGTGGGTTACTTGTCTTATGGTTAGACAAGCTAATTAACCTTTTCCACAAGACATATATCCATAAAAGAAATTTTTTTGAGTGAATGTGTGTCGATACTTAAATACTATATTAGGCA
This sequence comes from Capsicum baccatum var. pendulum, assembly GCA_030864225.1. Lineage (NCBI taxonomy): Eukaryota > Viridiplantae > Streptophyta > Magnoliopsida > Solanales > Solanaceae > Capsicum > Capsicum baccatum. The sequence goes on from CM061560.1 coordinate 195,091,171, forward strand.
TTAACATGTTGGTGCTAAATTGTTTCTTAACATTGTAGATAATTGTAATAGAGGAACATGTACTTTCTTGTTAAAAAATAAATCAAATGCTTTTATTTTATAGTACTCAACTCTTTTCTCACTACGGTAAGAAAATAACTTCAAATCAAAGTAAAAATAATAAGGTCTACAATTGCTTTTAAATTAGGCACTGGCTCGGTACAATCATAATACTTTCTTTCTTAAGATATCCAACATCAAACTACGTGTGTCTTTACTACACAACAAAATAATATTGTGGAGAGAATATAAATGGTTGCTAGAAACATCTAGAATTATTTTATACCAGTCTCATCTACCTATTTAATATTAGGGAGAATATCATTTACCTACTACTTGTCTAATTAATAGATTTCCTTCAAGAATATTTACACAACAAAACACCTTTGAAAATTCTTTTCGAAACTAAATTAAATTATTTCTAATGTCAAATATTTTAGGGGTCTATGTTTTGTATCAGCTCTATTATTTCAAAGATTTAAATTGGGGGAAACTACCTATGCTTTCCTAGGGTATCCACATTAGAAGAAAAAAATAAAGTATTGAATCTTGATTCTAAAAAACATTTATCTACAGATGTGTTCTTCATGGAAGTTTTTTTTTCATTTTGTCCTCCTAACCTACTATTTCTTATTTTCCTATTTTGAGCCACATGGATTCTGAAGATTTTGAATCACCACTTCAAACACAAACTAATATTACTCTTCCTTACCCCTAGTACTATTTCTAATCAGGTCACTTATCCTGGTTTCAATCTAATCACATCACCCATATCCACACCCACACCTGTGATCATAATCCAAATTCATCGTGACTGTCACCCATACTAAGTCCCAATGGGAGAACCATTTAATTCTAAACATGTAACCCAACACTTATCTAAAAAAAAAGGAAAATCAATTGTTTTGCATTAATAAGAATTGAACGCCATAATCCAATGAAAGATGCAGAATAACAAAGCTAACAACCCCTAGAACCTAAATATCATTTACCAAAACTACTACAATGTCAATAAATAGTATCAACGCAAAACGACTAAAAATGTGTCAGTCCAAAAAAATGAACCATAATTTGAATGAACTCATAGCATTCCACAAAATATAGCTCATCCTTGAATTTGAATGTTATCCGTTTGATAGTTGAGGTTTTATGATACTTTATGGAATATGCTCTATACTAAATGAAAAGAAGAGCAAGTGTAGTATTAATATACAAGAATAATGATGTATTGGTACAGCTATAGATAAACCCAAAATCAGAAATATAGACAATTAATCATAATTTAATAAAGCAAGAATAACCATGAAAACCTACCATGTAACCTTACTTCAAGTTCAGAACACTTAAACCTATTCAATAACACTATGAATTTTAGTCAGTACAAGTCAACATAGATAATAAATCAAGTTAAGAACATGACTTCCAACAAGCCTCCAAGTCAACTTAAGCAATTATATCCACCATATCTTAGTTACACAAATAGATAGACAATATAAAGTTTTATCAGCCATATAATTAAACTCGGAACTCTCAAGGATCTATTCCAACATCAACAATGGAAAAATCATGAATTCTAATTTTCATAAAAACATATACAGAAAGTAAGCACAAAAACCATATTTTCTCAAGGAATTAATATAACCAATCAACTCTTAAGTCAGTTCACTTAAGGTATCACTATAACAATTAAACACATTGTCCCTACTTCACTCAAAGAATCATCATATTTACATGTACCTTATAAATATATGATAAGTCCTTATGGTCGCCCACTAGCCTTGACTAGAAAGGGAGATCTCTTATACATATACCAAAAAATCCCTTACATGTCATATCTTCCAATTACGATCTTAGACTATCCTATAGTTGTAACACGATACTTAGAATCACAACTATGTCTAAGCTGACCCATGATTGGAAAAACACTAAAAATAGATAATAGTAGATAAAACACTACTAATAAGGGAGATAAACTTAAATAATTGAATAATTATCCAAAAGAAATCAAAACATCACTAAACAAGTCTGAGATCAAACCTAAACATCTAACTATATGTCTAAAAACCCTCTGCTAAGATGAGTTGTTAAGAGAAGACCCCAACTAACTCTAACTATATAAGAACTGGGAATGCCAAAGATAAAATGAAAGTAAAAAAGCTTACTCTGGTCCTTGCATAATGAGGACTCACCAAAACTGCCAATGCTAATGTGGGATGAGATCATCCAAAGAGTGATCAGGATGCTGAGCGTCCAAACCTATATTTTTAAGAGAATATAGTTCAAAGAAAGTATACAATCAGTATTTTGAATGTACTAAGTATGTGAGATACAGAAATAACTTATTTTAGTTAAACATAGAATATATAACATGATAACTAATGCAAAACCTAATAAGGAACACATATGTTGCATCCTAGCACACACACAAGTGTGTGTGGTCACCCAAGTGGTAAAGTGACTCTTACGAGATATCAGTCCCAAAAGGACTTGGTGATTAGCAAACTATCCAATTTTATCATTACTAATAAGATTAGAAAAGTACAAGTTATGACCGGTTAAGAGTTTGAGTTTTGTAATTACAATTTGATTAATAAGAAGTAACAATGGTATAAAATTTGGACTATAAAAATATATGGAGATCTTTTAGGGTTGAGGCATTTACTTTACATTCATGCATAACTATGGTTTCTAGTCGGTGTAGGTGTTTATCATGATTGTTGATCTACGGGGTTGATACTATAACTTGGAAATAGTCATCCTCTAAGTTATATACCCAAATTAATCTCATAGCTATATCATTGAGAGAGTATGTGAGTCTTTAACTTAGATGCATTAAGTTATCTTCCCATTTCATTAACCAAGTGGGGTGTTTAGGTATATCTCTATCCTGTAAATAAATCATGATTTAACAAGTAGATTCTAATGATTAAAAATATGATCCACACTCCTTACATTCTTCATAATACCTCTCAACCCCTATTATAAATTCTGATTGGGACTATAATTTATCCTAAAGTTCATGACGCCTTAGAATAGTAAAATAAGAACATAGGAACAATCAGATACTTGATAAACATATAAACCAACCATAAACCACAATTACACAATTATGTTGGTAGAGTAAACCATAGAATTAAGGTGTTTATCCACTCATAATCTTAAAAATAATCACCATAGATGAGTTCATAAATTAAAACTACAAGAGAGTAAAGTTAAAGAACAAAGAACCCTAGCTTGAGCCCCTTGCTTGCTCATTTTCTCTCTAATTCGTGTATTGACCAAATGATGGGATGAAATTATGAATAAGTGATCCTTTTTAAGTGTTTTATGACATCCATAGTTAGCCCTACATGAAATATATCAATTGAAAATATTGCCCCTCACTTAGGAGGCTTAAAATCAACTTTTGGACATCTCGAAGGTTGCCTCGCGTTACGAGGCCTCAAACTCACATTTGCAGTATTAGAACGCACCCAAATCAAGGATTATATTGTAAAGGTTCGTGATAGGTGTTGTAGAGCACCCCTATATCCTACTTTGGGGTGTGTGGTGCAAGGGGTACTCCCAAGTACACGATTTTGATCTATTTGTCTCCTATCTCGTTGTGCATTTGATCCTTGTTTCCTCGCCTCTTAGGACTAGTTTGTAGCATTCAATTAGATTCCAAAACACGTATGATAGTATCCTAAAACATCAAATAATAATTACTAGTTCATACAACATAGTAGAGCTCATCAAAGTACTCTAGAACCTAGCAAAGCTCAAGCTAGCACAACTAGTTTCCTCATCTAAACGCTATTTGATATTTTTGAATCTTAATGTGTTTCAATTGAAACTTAAAAACTTAAACAATTACACTCTTAATAACTCTTTAAGAACACAAAGAAGTTCTTAAAACTAATATAAATGTGGATAGATATTTACGCGTAGGAGTATAAAGTACGCCTAAGATCAACGTATTATAAACTGAACTAAATAACTAAATACAAGGTTATACAAGAATCTTAATTCTAAATTATAAACTATGAGATTTACTAATAATATACATACCCCAATATGAGCTAACCAGGGTCCATCTTGTAGTCCCAAATAGAAGGGTGTTTTGTACCTTGCCAGGGTACGAACATTGACTGATGTGGATCTACTAAGCCTGATATGAGGGGTGACCCTTTATAACCTATGATGGAACCATAATTTTAGGACCTAGTAACTTCTAATAAAGGTATCATCCTAACTGGCGAATGAACCTTCATCCCTCTGTCCTCTCGGTGTTAAGTACTACTTCCAACTAAATGACACTGATGACTGTAATAATCAATAATATTAATAATTTGATAACTAAAATAAAGGTACTTTCTAAAATCATTCAAATAATGAAAATTGGTAATATAGCATATACTAGTATATGCATGAGATCCTATGTCATCGGGTGTTCATAAACTGCTATCTCTGAAGAATGCAACTACTATGTCAATTTTATAAATTGAGCATAATTACAAAATTCAATGACACAAGTCAAACAACCATGGATATCACAGCGTAACTAAGTTTTTCAATCGTTGTTAAATAATCAATCTATAATATACTCTAAATGATAACTGTAACTCAATAAAACCATAAAACTAAGATATCAATGAATCTACCAGCACTCGTAACCTTGAGTTGTGAAAAAAGAATTGTACTGTAGAATTGGGTTAACCTTGGGACTCAATAGGTGAAAATGAACCCATTGACTAAATCCCACTTACCTGGATATAAGATATCAAAACAATTTCTTAGAGTTGGATGCTTGAGGAAGATGAACCCTAATTAGCCGTGGGGAAAGAAAATCACCTCTTTTCTCTTTTGAAGTTAAGTATCGGGTAAAACTCTAGGTAATAAGGATTTAGGGTCTTATTAACCTCAATAATTACCCTTGAAATTCCCAAAAAATATATTAAAATATTTAAAGAGTGGGAAAATACAAATTTTCCCCTTAAAATTTCATAACTAAACTGCGGGGAGGAACATACTGGAACTTTCCATTAATGTGGGAACAACTAATGATTGTGGGTTGAGCTCATGCCTGGAAGTTGGATGAGAAATCTTTGATCTTGATCAGACGAGCCTTGTTATGACCATGCAATCTACCTATGATTATACCTTAGTTCGTATGTTTGCTAGTTTTATCAAAGGCATCTATGGGACTCATAATTATGCTTGGGATTGTGGTTTCAAAGAACGATCGTGGTTCACTCTCGTTGCATGAGGATAAAAATTTTCAACTTTCAAAATTTAGGGTTATGTCATTGAAACAATACCATTGTACATTCATACAGTGTAACCACTATTGTGGTTAGTCATGTGGTATATCGGCATCTCACTATAGAGCAGTGCTTTACTAGAACAACCATAATTTCCTACTCTAATGTTGGATTTAAGGAGAAACTAGATGCATTGGAAAGGTAATTCAAATACCTATCACTTGGTAAATCTAGGACTCAAAAATACATCTGAATATGGAAGTTATGCCTATTTAAAGCTTATCACTTCTTTAGGAATTGATCAGTAAGAAAGGTTTTGTCTTGATTAAGGGATAGGGGCTTCCTGTGGCCTTGTTATATGCCAGATAGCCTATTATACTATTAATTATTTATGATATACCCTAAATGTTCTTAAAGCATGGTTCTAGTCTAGGCTTGGATTTTCTGTTAGTGTTATAATATCTCCCTCTTGGGGTCATTCATCCAAGAATAAATACTAACAGAGCTGGAAGATTACGGGAAAAGAGCTATAATTCCCATATTTTATTCATCACTTATCCTAATATTATAGGAACCCATCACATTATCTATACATCAATTCCTACAATGATTTTCTAAGAGTTAAGCACTATTATGGTACAGGATCGATAATTAAAGCATGGGCTGATTCGAACTCACGAATACATGCTATGGCATGGGAATAGATGGGTGACATAAAATAGAAGGAATTAATTAATTAAGGAAAACTATTACCTCAAGATAGGACTAAGCTCAGATGGAAAATATGGGGTACTTGGTCTTCATGTCTACCTTTGTTTCTCAAGAAGCTCCCTCAACTGACTAATTTCGCCAAAGAACCTTTCCAAAGCAACCTCCTTATTCCTTAACCTACAAACCTGACGATTATAGATTTTAATAGGAATATCTTCATAAGAGATATCTTTAACACCATCCATATCTAAGGGAACGACCTATGTGGGATCACCAATACACGTCTTCATCTAGGAAACATGAAAGCCTGGATGCACTGCTGCTAAATCTATCGGCAAATCTAACTCATAGGCCAGCTTACCAAAATGATCTACAATCTCAAGGACCAATAAAGTAGGGACTGATCTTTCCTTGCTTCATAAAACTTTTTACCCCTTTAATAGGTTAAACCTGCAAGTACAACAAACCACCGACGACAAACTTAAGTTCCCTCCTCCACATATTTGTATAGGATTTTTGATAACTCTAAGTTGTTCTCAACCTATTTCTAATTAGATAAGATTTCTCCATAGCCTTATTGATTGAAATAATAAAGTAATAAAATAATTATGCTATCCTCTAATGATGAGCACTCACTGTTAGTTCGGCTGCTAAACGTCTGATCTAGTAAGGATGCTCGGGAGCTCGTGCTTCTAAACCAATGGTATAAAACACCATAGGACAAATGCGTCAATACAATTAAATATACATGTATGCAAGTGAGGTAGACTGAATTCATGGGTTTCATATGCATGAACAATACTAGCTGACCAAATAACATAAACGTGAGAATACATGCAAGAATACATAAACTGTAACTAAGATCATACTATCACTGGGTACTGAAATCTGAGTACTAAGTTGCTGACATCTAAGTTTACTAGCATGGATAACTGAGTCTACTGAATACACAGGTACTGATGTTATATTAAAGATAAAGGACTAACTATTTTTGACAGTTCAAATTATGAAAAATTGGTCTGATTGACTGTATCTAACAGTCCTGAAATCTAAATACTAGTAACATGATTTTCATATAATTAATATACTATTACTAGGTGACTATATCTGATAGTCCTGGTTCTGATGGAACTATCTTAGTTCCGTACTGAGTGACTGTATCTGACATTCCTAAAATAGTAAAACTAAATTGAGTTCTATTACGGAGACTGGATCCAAAACTGAGACTGTGATAAGTAGTAATTTAACCAGCATGCCCCTAATAAGCTATTATAGCTGAGTTGGGGTCCAATCTGTAACCCCAATTATAAGGGTTTTAATACCGCGCTATCGGTAAGGACAAGCTGTGAGTGACCCTTATTGGGCAATGTCCCCAAAAGAGAACAGTGGGACCCTCATCTGGCAGTGTGTGTTCCCCATCCTTCGGTTCACTCAGTGCTGAATTTAACTCCTATCTAAATAGACATTGAACATGATTAACTGAACTAAACTGGATTGAGTTCATTGAGTTATGTTGACTGACGAAATACTACTAAAATCTGATGATTGACTGAGAGTACTAAGATTACTGGACTGATACTGAATTTATTGGATTTTTCGGAGTCACATGACTGACTGAGTTCTACTAATCATGGATTGACTATGAGTATCATGGGAAAATGACACTGGCTCTAGGAATACAGCTAAATTATTGGGTACAAGTACCCCCAGGACTCGATAGCATGAAATTGACAAGACTTGACACTTCTTGAACATATGACCAATATCAACAATTCATCATACAATAAGTTAGGGATTTCATGAAGCACATGGTTATCATAATCTTGTACATGGTAGTATTGCATATACTCAATGACATAATTTCATACTCTAACATCATAAGCATTCCAACAACCATCTACAATGCACATCAATAGCATGGGAATCATTTGAACATAAGGGTAAAAATATGTATTTATCATTTGGGTCACAATTAAGCTATAATGCATAATTTCTATTCTCTTAGGTATTTTATCAAACACCTTACATGCACCACTTAGAGCATAGCCAAAATCATCAAATTAACATACCATAACCAACTAAGTTCATAGTTTTCAACTTGCATGCTAACATAGTTTCATAAAACAAATAAAGATTCCAACTTGGAAAATCATACAACAACCACATGAATATAATCAACCCATAACATGAATATCAGAATTCATAGTTTAAAACTTAATTCTTGGGCTTTATGGATGAAAGAAATCCATGAATGAACACTACGCATACCTTAATTCTTGATTATATGAAGATTGATAGAAAGATTCTTGAATTTGAGTATTGAATTTGAATCCTTAATTGAAAACCCTAACTTTTTCTAGAGAAAAACATAAGAGAGACACTATATTTTGGTTGAATTAGGGATAAACCCCATGTTTTAGACTTATATAGGGGTGAAAAATTAACCCTTTTGCCCTTAAAAATATGGACATTTAATGACTGAAATCGGGCATCGACACTATTATCGATGCAACACATTGATGGCATTGATGCGATAGTCGACACGTCACTCCATCATCGCAGGGAGTCTCAGTACTTTGACCCTGGCAACCTGCAACAATTATCAACTAGCATGATTGGAGATGCGGCGCGGTAAAAATGCGTTGGTCCACTATTTTGGGCTTCCAAAAGTGGTCTAAACATGGTTCAAGAAATTCAAAACTTGTCTGAGACCACCTATGGACCTCTCTGATCATGAATTAACAAAAATAAGGACCATTAAACGACGTTAAGGTGGCGAAATGAGATTGCCAATTTTTAAAGGTCAATAATAGGCTAAGTCTGGGAACTTAGTTAGAACCTTCTATGTATGGGACCCCCCCCAACAAGAATATATGGACTGAATTAACCTTGGGATTTTATGGGGTCTTACAGCTGTAACACCCCACATTTTTGGGCAAGACTTTGAACTATCATTCCTACGTGTGTAAGCTCTAATTCCATGATTTGTATGTAAATATATTTTTCATGATCTTTATCCTATTTTATGAAGTTTGTATTAGGTAAAAAATATTCATAGAAATCACTTAGAGCAAAGTTGAGCTAAGAGCCTTTGATTCGACCAAGTTTTGGTATTTGATTATACAAGTGTTGAATTTGAATGTGTATAAATTTTTATATACGTGAAATTTTTCATGTCAAGACCCACTAAATTATAGATAAGTGATTTATCTTTCCAACGATACAAATTTTGCCTTAATCTGATAACTGAGTGAAAAGTTACGGCCTTTTTTGTGAGCGGCAGTAAGGGTCCACGATTTGGCCGTGGTGCGCGGTTTTTTCACTGCAATTTGGGGTGCGATATGGAGCTTATTACCCCTCTGTTTCAGCTTCTTAAGGGTCCAGGGTTACTTAGGTCCTTTCCCCTCAACCCCAAACGTCCAGAGGATGGTTTATAGCATCCAAAAGGGCATTATTTGCCCATCTTCCTTAAAATTTCTCATGTAAAAACCCTTTCTTTTCCCCCCGTGAACAAAGTTAAAGCTTTTACTCTCAGGAACACAAAGAATTCAAGATTCCAATTTCAAGAAACCTCAATAAATCTTCAATAAATCATCTATTAAGGTATGTGGGAGTTCATCCATGGGTCCCCTTTCACCCATAGAGCCCAAAAAACTTCTTCTCAATTAAAGTTTGGAATTTTTCATTGTTATGAAGTTGTATATGTTCAAGATGCATTTAAATCATGTTTCTCCTTAGTAATTTGACTCACATGTCCTAGTATGATCCCGTGAAAAGATTAGTTATCTCATGTCTCAAGTTTCAATTTTCCCATATCGTGTTCAATTAAATTTCATGGCATTATATTGAATTGTGAATTTAGCCATGTAATCATGTTTTTTTCGCTTGTTTTATGACATTATCATGTTCAAGTTCATGATTCCCAAGTGTTTGATGAAATTTCTATGCTTTTGAGTCTTTGAACCATGATTCCCATACTATAGTTTTAAGTGTTGATATTATGCTTTATGGTCATTCAGTGCTTACGGGTTATGAACATCCGATACCTATGTGTTTTATATATTTCCATTTTTTTAAGTAATAAGTCAGTCTAACCATGGTTTTATTATCATATTCAGAACACCATGATCATGTTGAGCACTATCAGTTTATATGTTTATAACTACTTTAGAATTTGTTTGCACTGTTGTTTTCAAAATACCATGACCTGAGCTTACCAATTAACAGTACATGTACCAGTTAATATTCTAGTGTAATTCAGTTGGGGGTAGGATTTAGCACTGAGCAAAACCAGGGATGGGGGCATTCCTATCAGTATAGGGTGTGACCCTTAATAGCAATCCCTGAGTTACAAAACTATATAGCTAGCATAGGTTTGAGATATCTTCCAGCTAGTTTAGGGTTGACACATATCTCATGAGAGCACCTTCTAGCATTGGGTGACTCCTTAGTCCTTCGGGACATCAGTTATTGATCACTATAATTTAGGTTCTATTTCGAGGGCAAGGATAGAACAACCCTCCTCCATGTAGGTCAGATGTAGGACTCCATGATAGCTCACAGGATTTATGTTAGTTATATGATAGATCCCATAGTCTCAATACAGTATTCAGTGTATTCTCAGTTTAGATTTGCTAGACCAAGTGTATAGATTTTTAGTTATACAGTTTTCTGTCTTTCAAGTTAGAGATTTATCTCAGTACAAATTTATGCTTGGTCTTGTATTCTCAGATATTATAGTTTTTATGCATTCATACGCAGTTATTTCTTGTTTTTCAATTAGTCCTTATCTCATATGCTTAGTACCTCACAGTTTAGTTTGATTATTCAGACTAAGTACAATTTAGCTTTACCAATCAGTATACAGTTATCAGCTAATCACTATCCAGTACCAGCTATTCAGTATTCAGCTATTAATCATTCTATTAATCAGATAATCTAAGTATATGTTATGTTTGGTTTTATATGTTTATGTATTCGTGGTCAGTATATTTGTATATTAAGATCCTAAAGTTATGTTAGTTTTCATCACATAGTTTTAGACCCAATATTCATACAGTATCCATGTTTTACTATTTTCCAGCTTCAGTTCTACTTATATGACAAAAATATAGTTTTTAAGAAACTAAGTGTAGTGATTCACCAGCTTATCGGATTTGATTATTAATCATGTTTTAAGATATATCAGTTGTCTGCTTATTTCAATCTCTTGGTGAGTTTACTTACACTTGGCATACATGTTTAAGATTTTGTATGAACTCAGTTTTACTTATTGCATTCACCCCTACTTACTCAGTACATTCCAGAAGTACCGATCCACATATACGTCTGTGTGGCTACATTATTTCATAATGTAGGTACCAATTGTATCCTACACATCATGATCAGACAGTTGCAGTTTCCATCTAGTAGATGATGATTTCTCCTATTTTGGGGACTCCAGTCAGATGTTATTCATGCATTTTATTTTATTATTCATATATATTGATTAGTGGTAGCTAGAGGCATATCCCAGCTATCTATAGTCAATATAGTAAATGCTTCATAGATTTCAGTCAGAGTCAGTCATGTAATTCCAGTTCTCTCTTTAGTTTTATTAGGTTGTAAACTTTATCAGTATTGTATTTATCCAGATTATGTCATGATTATGTTTTCACACAGAAGAACCATCTATTTAATATATTCTAAATCAGTTGCTCAAGTATCATGCCAGTTCATGGGTGAGCTTGGGATCACTTTTGGTTCTAAGCATCGTGTTATGACTAGGGGGTATCTCGGGTCGTGACAGGGGCTATGACTCTGGCTTCATTCACTCTAGTATTCACCATTTCCAGGCAAAAGATAAAGAAGGTTAGGTATTAATTTGTATCACAATATACGAATTACAATTAAGTTTTAGCACAAAAGTATACAGAAATGATAGTTTCCTAAAGTCATATAGCTACTCAAAGAAAAGTACAAATGTCTCTATACCATTCTGTAAGACTCAACTGGACCCATTTGGGTACAATAGGCTTTATGAACCTCGGTCTCTTATACAAACTTTTTCATGAACTAAACCCAAAATCCTAGTTGTAGAACCATCTAACCTTAAACAAACAACCAATACTTAGCCAAAAAGAAGGCAAACTAGTTGTTTGCATTAATAAGAACTAAAATCCATAATCTAACAAAGATGAAAAATAATAAAGCTAACAACCCTAGAACCTAGTAGTCATTGTACCAAAACTAATACAATGTCAATATACAAGATATACTCAAAACATCTGAAAAGATGTAAGTCCAAAATAATGGACCAGAATTAGAACAAATCACTCTAGCTATCCCGAAGGATGTAGCTTACCATTGATTTTGAATGGAAACAGCTCTCAACTGAGGTCTCACAATAGTCTTATATTATGCTCTACACTCAACAAAAAAAAAGAATATGTAGTATTAGTACAGAAGAACACTAGTATACTGGTAGGTTCATCAGCCAATCTAAAATAAGAAATGTGGACAAGTAACCGTAACTTGGTAAAACAAGAACAACCATGAAAACGTACCATGTAACCTTACTTCAAGTTCATAACACTTAACCATATTAAAGAATTATGGATTTTAGTCAATACAAGTCAAAATGGATAACAAATTAAGTCAAGATCATAACTATCAACAAGACTCCAAGTCAACAACCATGACTCAAGAAATTATATCAACCATATCTCAATTACACAAGTAAATAGACAATATAGAGTTTTACTAGTCGTACATAAAATGTGGACCACTCAAGGATCCATTCCGACATTAACAATGGCAAAATAAGGAATTCTAGTTTACATAAAAAAAAAACAACTACAGCTAGTAAGCATATAAATCCGGTTCACTCAGGGAACCAATATAACCAACCATCTCTTAAGTTGATTCACTTGAGGAAACAATACAACATTTAAAATCATAATACCCTCTTTACTTAAGGAAAAATCACACTCACATATACCTTATACATATATGCTAACAGTTTTATGGTTGCCCACTAGCCATGACTTGCAGGAAATAAGCTCTAATCCATGAATCAAAAAATCTCAGATATGTTATCTGCCAACCTTATATTAATCAATATCGTGAAGATGTCCAAATACTAGTATGTCCATAATAATAAATATAAATCTCATGAAAATTTCCAAATATCAGTGTCCCATAATTATGGAAAATATCACATCAATCACAACCACAATGATAAAAGAAACAACATTAATAAAAATTGCCAAGCTTTTCAAATAAGTTTATTGTGTATAATTAACATAGGATATCAAACAGTTATTCACTTTCCTTGAACATGTATTGTAACAAGAAATACAAAGGAACAGTTATCATACACATAAAACAAGTTCAATTTTAACTACATTAAACTATCACCTACCTCAATCTAAGCCTGAAATACTCTAGCGAACTTGAGTCTTCCTTTTTCTTTCAAGCTTAGCTTGATTATGGTCTAAAAATAGGAATTTAGAATATAAATTAACCATATGACCTACAATATCAAAGAATAATAGCCTAATCTCAAACTCCAAGGTTAATGGATGTTCTATTCTATTATTCCAGTATTTATCTACCATAGTTCAATCTAAACCTACCAATTGCATAGTTACAATAGTATATTATCATCTTGAAAGAGTAAATTATCAAATTTTAATCAAAACCCAAAGGTTTTACAACAAATTTATTGCATTGCACTAGAAAAATCAGCTATATTAAGCTAAATCTACCTTAAAAACCATAAACTAGTGATTCCAAGACTTAAAAATTACAAAAATAGTTATTGAGAATGATTAACGTAATGAAGATATTTGGTGAGAAAGAGTTGAAAATTGCCATAAGCCCTTTCCAAAATGAGTTCAGAAATAATAAACTATTTTGGGATACTTTTTTGCATAAATCAGCATATGTCCCGCTATAGCAACCTGCAATGACCTGAATTTGGATGAGTTTTCCTTTTATGTATTTTGACTATTTTACCCTCCTAATGGTTGTGCTATTTGGTTTATGAGTTGCGGGAATGGTTCGCAGAATTCCAAAGGCCTTTAGAAAGGTTTTGGGTAAGTTTGAAGTCATGTTGAGGCTTTAAAAGCTAATAGTTGACTTTGATCAACATATCAAAATCTGAGTATTGGATTGAAAAATTGACTATGCCAGTAGATCTAGAATGTCAAATTTGGGTTAGTAGTTAGGTTGGTTTGTTTTGTAGCTTTTAGATCCCATTTCAATCCTTGGTTTGGAAATAGTGTAAATAAGGTCCCTGGTCAATTTTGTGATAATGACTATTTTTCATAAATCTAATGATCCCATTAGATCCAAAATATATTTTAAAATTCATTTGCATTGTTGGATCATGTTCGTAGGGTTTTGAACAAGTTTTGGGGTCAAAAATAAGTTTTTGAAATCATTGGTGCTGGTATGATTGCGAAAGCAAACTTTTAACCATGTTCACGGTATTTTGACTATTTTACCAAGTCGCAAAAGTGAACTTTGTGCCGCATTCATGACCATCAGTAATGTTTAAGGCCAAAACAAACCTATTTTGTAGTTTTGACATGTTTGGAGTTAGGAAGCTCCGATTTTGGCGATTCTCAATGTATTTTTCTCGCATAATTTATCCAATTATAACTGCATTCATTTCATAAAACAATAAATTCTAATTTATTCTTCATAATTTCTATTCAAGTTGAGAATCAAAATCTCATTTTTACTATTTTTGGGGATTGGGAGCTTAGATTTGGGCAATTCCAAAGGGGTTTTTGAGATTTCTTTCATGGGTAATTTTTCTAATATTATACTTAGCATTTTACCTTGATTCCATATTCAAAAAAAACTTTATGTTCGTGATTGAAAATGAGTTTTGGGGGGTTTTGCCGGTAAAGCTTGAAAATGGGTTTTCTTAGATTTGATTCTTGTTTTTCACTCATTTTACATAGGTTTTCAGTTGTAGACTCCTATGAGAATTGGGAACATATTTCTGAAACAAAATTTTAGTTTTACCTCTTTTATTTTTGAATCCATTTTTGGGGTCCTTTGGAGACTCGTCTTGAATATAGTCAATCTGGGTATCATTGTCTTTTTTTTTATGTGTATATATCATATTTGAAGGTTTGGTCATGGTTGGAGATGTTTTGAAGGTTTTATAATTTTGATTGGAGATTTGTGCAGTATTTGAATTTGCAGATCTTCGGTTAAGGCAAGTTTAGATGTACCTTGATCCTTTTCTAAAGTATTTATGTGTTATTTGCTTGATTGTCGGTATGTTGTGATTTAGGTTGGGGTCCCGCTTAGATGACATGACGAGTATCTGCATGGTTACTTGAGTCTTAATAATGGATTGTAATTAGTTTATTTTCTTAGTTAGTTAGTAATATTACCTGTAGATATCCTTAAAGTAGATTGTAGTTAATTACTTAGTTGGATTATTATCATTATTGAATGCTTACTTTGGGAATTTAGAACTTGTATAGAAGCTTTTATTATGATGATTGGGGTTTATCAAACTCTAAGGGGTAATTACGTTATTACTGAAATGATAGAATGATCGAGCCTTAGACAATGCCTAGGGTGTAAATGAGTTCATATTGTTTATTGAGGCTTAATTTATGAACGAGCAAGGTTTAGGTAGTTTCATAATATTTGGTTATTGGGACTTGTATTTATTCTATGTTGCTATATAGAACTTATATGAAATATCTATGGACTAAAGTAATTAATTAGGTTTGTATACCTGTATGGAGGCTTATTCATTTATTAGTACTATTGTGACGCCATGCGGAGGCTTATATTATTGTGGTTGGTGACTTGAGATAATATCACCGTATATGTTTACCTTGTGGAGGCTTAATTTGATATTATTGGCCCAATTTTGTTCCTTGATAGTTGATATAATGCCCGACTAAGGATTTAAAATGACATTAATGATGTCTTACATGCATTATTATTCCAATGGTACATTGCTTATATTAAAGGAAAAAGACATGTTTTCCCCCCTAAAGTTTCCACCAAAACTCACTTTAGCCATTAAATGTAACCTGTAATTATTTACCCCCTTTATGAACTTTAAAATATATTATTTTGCGCCCTTTACGGCTGACGTGGCAAAAATAAAATACAATAAAAAATCAAAGTGTGTTTTATTAAAAAAAAGTACAAAAAAGTTTAAGTGAAACCCACTTTAAAATTTTCACCCATTATATTTTTTTCCTTTTTTCTCACACCCTACCACCCCCATGTCTTCTTCTTTCTCACACTCCACCACCACCATGTCTTTTCCTTCCCCTGTTTCTTTTCTTTTTTTCCTCCTATCCATAAAAAATGTTCAATCAAATACACAATCACAAAAAGAATAAAATACACATATTATACAACAAATAAACTTTTCTATGAAGATCAACAATCAACAAATTAATTTTATTTTCGCACATCAAAATCAAATTTAATTAATAATAACAGATCAAAGATAAAACTAATGTTCTTTATTTCAAAATGGAAAATTTGCCCTGTATTATCCAACATTGAGAAACTTTTTCGTCCATCAGATTTTTTTTGTCTAATCCTCCCCTCCCCATCAGGAAAGTCTCATTTTTCCCTTGACCCTAACAGAACTCCCATCAGAAGGTAATGTTAAACCATAGTCAATTGAGCGGTAAATTTAGACATGTTGGGTTGGATCTTGGAGCTTGTGCCTACTTTGGAGCCTACAAAAGAATACCAAAATTAAAAAACTGGAAAACTGGAAAACCAAGTTAGGCATAATTAACAATATTGAAGATGATTAGCATTGATCGGAGAATGATGAAAAGTCGGAGGAGAGAGGTGGAGTTTGTTTAAGGCAAAAATTACAAGGGCAATATAGAAAACATTTAGGGTCATTTTTTAAAGCAAATTATATTCGGATAAGTTACGATGGGGGTTTGTGGAGTGGCGGGTGGGGGTAGGGTGGGGGGAAGTATTAAGAATAGGGACTGGGGATTGGGGAGTGGGGGTGGGGGTGGGGGTGGGGTGGTGGAGGAAGAGGGGAGTTTTTATGTATATTTATATATATATATATATAATATCCGGGGGTCTATCGGAAACAGCCTTTCTACTTCTTTTGAGGAAGAGGTATGGACTGCGTACATCTTACCCCCCCCCCCAGACCCCACTAGGTGGGAATACACTGGGTTTGTTGTTGTTGTATATATATATATATAATATATATATTATTTAAAAAATAATATATATATATTATTTTAAAAAATAATTTATTTATGTGGTTTTGATGTGGATCCGACGTGGCTCTGACATGGATCCAACATGGTGCGAGTGTGATGCACTCTCCATAGTGAGAGTGGTATCATTTTTTGAGGATTGTAAAAAAATCATATAAAAGTTGTTTAGGGGATTAAATAATTATAGGTTAAGTTTAATGGCTAAAGTGAGTTTTCATGACAACTTTAGGGGGCAAAATATGTCTTTTCGCTATATGAAATTATGGATAGTTGACATATTAAGTGGATTCTAAGCTCACGTGTATATGTGATGAATGGATTCAAAATCTTCATATTAATTTGGTTGTGATTAAATCCCCATATCATACATACATTTGTGAGACATTGGTTTTATTAAGGAAACACTTATTTTTAACAGAAATGAGACACTTTTCCAACACCCTCTGTCGTAGCCCACTAGTTGGAGAGTAAATGTGGATATTGAGATTAAGATTAAGTATTGACAAAAAATATGGGTTGTGAAACCCCCATAGGTACTACCTGGAAGCTTTGCTCGAAAGGTGTATATGGAGTTTATGCGATAACCTCGAGCATATTACATCATTATCATCATCACGACATTGAATTGCATCATTTGTATTGCATTATCTTTCTTGATATAGTTGATATTATGTTAGTGTTTACTCTTGCAATGTATTATTGTCTTAGAAACTCATTTGTAATATTGTGTTTTAAGCATATATTTACAACATCCCGAGTCTGTACCCCGGATACTACACGGTGCTCATAATCCCAAAGGACCACAAGCTAACTCATGACTGGTACCTACTGCAATAACTAAGTAATAAATACTGTAATTATGCAGAAATAGGTGGAAACTTCCATAAGGTTCAATACTGTAAATAAATCTAAATGCGGTATCAAAATACCAAAACTGAATATAAGTACTGAAAAACTGAACAACTGTCTAAAAATACTCTAGTCTGAAAAAGCCTCTAACTGTCTGAACTGCTAAGTTGATGGGAAAAGCCCCCAAAAAACTCCATCTATTGAAATAAAACTAAAGTACTGTAAATAATATGCATGTCCTCAAACTATGAGGACTCACCAATACTCTGAAAGATGAGATCTGAACTGCTAAGGATGCTCTGGAGCCTGTGCGTCTAAACCTATGATATAAGACATCATATCACCAAGAAAAGCATGAGTCAGTACTTTGAATATACTGGTATGCTCAGTGAGGTAGGCTAGTATACATGGGTTCATATGTATGCACAATATTAATTGAATAACATGAGTATGACTGAGTAAGAGTACATGCATGAATACATAGACTATAACTGAGATCGTGCTAATACTGAGTACTAAATCAAAATACTGATAATCAATATCTGAGTTTATGAATACTATATTACTGATTACCTAAATGACTATATCTAATAGTTCTGAATATTGTGGAACCATACTGAGTTTCGTACTGAGCTGAGTGACTGCATCTGATAGTCCTGGATCTATAGAACTGAACTGAGTTCTATTCTGAGACTAAGACTGAAACTGACACTGTAGGAGGTAATCATCTAACTGATGTACCCCTTCTCTAACTAATTTGGTGTCCAACCTATAACCCCAGTTGGAAGGGTGTCAATACCGTGCCATGGGTAAGGACAAGTTGTGAGTTAACCCCCTCTGACAGGAAGCTCTTCCGTCAACCCTCATTGGCAGGATAACTCAAATGAGAAATATCAACCCTCATAATGTCTGGCAGGAAGATACCTCAACCTATGTTGGCTACGTAGTTCTGTAACATAGGGATTGCTGCTAAGGCTCAACCCTCTGCTGACAGGAATGCCCCCATCCCTAGGTTAACTCAGTGTTAAATCTACTTCCAACTGAATAGACGCTGAACTAATTTCTAGTCTATACTAGGTTGGACTAAATGGTTACTAAGATTACTATTTAGCTGAACAAAATTGAGTTCACTGAGTTCCATTGACTAATGGAATACTACTGAATTCTATTAGCTGACTGAGTTTACTGAAGTTTGAACTAGATACTGAATTGGACTGGACTAATATGGATTTTATTGAGTCTTCCTGAGTTCTATAACTGACAGAGAGTACTACTAATCATGTCATGACTGATACTATTCTATGATTGACCATGGCTCTGGGTAATCAGTTAAATTATCGGGTACAAGTACCCCAGGACTCGATAGCATAAATTAAGAGACATAGCATAACATGAAACATGTAAACTATGAACTTGATCTTCATTCATTCATTCATTGGGGCATTTTGACAAACACTTGCATGATATAACTTGCACATAAGCTAACTTGACATGATTTCATTCTCTTAGTAGTTCACATGGATAATTTATCAAACACTTGGTGAGCATAGTATATGCACATAGTATTGAACAACAAGTGAGCATCATAAGTCATCTCTAATTTCATAAGTCAAGGGTTTATCATGGATTCACATGAATCTTTGAACATAATGATCAATTTCACATGAGATATATATATATATAATCATGAATTAGGAACTTAATCCAAATAGCAATCATGGATACACTTTAGTTCCAACCAGGGAAATCATAAAATCAATTACTTGAAGTTCAAAAGAGATTCTTGGACTCCAAGGGAGGAAGGAACCCTTGGATGAACACTTCACATACTTTTGTTGAAGAATTTCTGAAAGCTTATAGTTGAATCTTGAGTTCTTAATTTGAAATATGATCTTCTAGGGTTTTGTTCTTGAGCAAATTTGTGAAAGAATGACTATATTTACTCTATAGGGAGTTTAATTTTATTTTTTGGGGGCTGAGGGTCGAAGGAAAAAGACATAAATACCCCCAAGAATGCAATATTTTGATGACTGAAAATTAGATTACCGACGCGCAGGTCAACACAGTGCGTCGAAGGCATCGACCAATAGCCAATACATCGCACCATATTCGCATCGATTCACTTGAATTGGACGCTAGTAGCTGGGGAAAATAGTAATCAATGCAATAGTAGATGCGGCGCACCAAGATCACGTTGATTCACTGTTTTGGGATTCCAAAGGAGCTTCAAATGAAGTTTAAAAAATCTGAAACTTGTCTGAAAACACCTACGAATAATCCTGATCATGAATCAATCTAAACATCAACATTTAATGGACGTAAAGGTCATGAAAAAAGATTTCCAACCATTGTAGGTTAGAATTACACTAAGTCTGAGTACTTAGCTAAAATATTCTAAGTTTGGGACCCCTTGACATGCCTAAAGGACTGAATTAAGTTTAGGATTTTGCGGTGTCTTACATTATCTCCCACTTAGAAACATTCATCCACGAATGAGACTACTGAGACTGAGAATAAAGAGATACTAACTTACTTACTAGATATGAATATCTGGAACATAACTATATGACTGATATTACTAGTATTCTGAATTATGATGCTGAACATGCATATCTGATACATGGATGTAGCTGAACATGATTAATGAATGCATGACTCGGATTACTGATAAACTGAATTTATGTACTAAACATGCATATCTGATACATGGATACAAGACTGAACTGGATCATGAACGTATAACTAAATATGCAATGGTAACTGATACCATGTTTGTAACTAAAATTTGAACATGAAACTCATTAAGCTTAAGGAAATTATTACCTTGAGTTGAGTCTGTATTAGAGGAGAATAAATGAGGATACTTGGTTTTCATGTCTTCTTCTGCTTCCCAAGTAGCTCCCTCAACGGATGGATTCCACCAAAGAACTTTGACTAGAGAAACTTCTTTGTTCCTTAGTCTACAAATCTGATAGTCAAGGATTTTGACTGGGATCTCTTCATAATAGAGGTTGTTCTAAATATCTATGCCCTCAATAAGGACTATGACTACTGGGTCACCTATGTATTTCTTTAGCAAGGAGGCATGGAACACTGGATGAACTGAAGATAAATCTGAAGGTAACTCAAGCTCATAAGCTACCTTTTCAAAACGGTTGAGGATTCAATAAGGATCGATATATCAAGAACTGAGTTTCTCCTTCTTGCTAAAATGCTCCACTCCTTCCATAGGAGAGATATTCAAGTACACATAGTCACCGATCTCGAACTCAAAATCCCTTCTACGCACATCTACGTATGATTTCTGCCGGCTCTGAGCTATCTTAAGCCTTTCCCTGATCAACTGGACCTTCTCTAAGGTATCAAACACCAAGTATTTCCCTACCACTATGGTCTCACCCACTTCAAACCAACCACTTGGAGATCTACACCCTCTTTCATAAAGTGTCTCTAATGGAGCCATCTGAATACTGGAGTGATAGCTATTGTTATAGGTAAATTCAATCAAAGGAAAGTAGTCATTCCAACTACCTTTAAAGTATATTGCACATGCTCGCAGCATATCTTCTAAGGTCTGAATGTTCTTTTTTCTTGACCACCTGTCTGAGGATGAAAGGTTGTACTGAGATAAATTCGGGTACCAAAACCCTTTTGGAATGCTTTCCAGAAATGAGAGGTGAACTGGGCACCTCTATCTAACATAATGAACAACAAAACACCATGCCATCTGACCAACTCCTTGATATACAGTTTGGCATAATCCTCAACTGAATAGGAGGTATAAACTAGAAGGAAATAAGTTGATTTGGTCATCCTATCTACAATGAACCAAACTAAATCATGCTGACAATGAGTACGAGGAAATCTCATCACAAAGTCCATGTTCACTTCTTCCCATTTGAAGGTGGGAATACTAAACTCTTGCATGGACCCACTAGGCTTCTGATGCTCAATATTAACCTACTGATATGTTGAGCACTAGCCAAAAATTCTACAATGTCTCTTTTCATCCCACTCCACCAATAGATCTCCCGTAAATCACATTACATCTTTGTGGCCCCAGGATGAATAGAGTAATGTGCATCATGCACTTCTACAAGAATTTGCTGCCTTAAGTCATCTACACCTTGAACCCACAGACGACCCTGACGACTCAAAATACCATGTCCCCCTTGGGAGAAAACCTCTACCTTCTGATTTCTGACTGATTCCTTCAACTGAACTAGACTTTGATCCCTATCCTATTTTTCCTTCTCTTTGGAAACTAGGGATGATTTTGAGCTAATCTATACCTACACACTACCTTCTTCTGAATCGATTAAGCGAACACCTAGTCGGGTTAGCTGATGAACTTCCCGGGATAACTTTTTCTTACTGTTCTCAACATGGGCAACACTACCTATATACATTCTACTGAGAGTGTCATCCACTACATGGGCCTTGCTGGGATAATACAGAACACTCATGTCATAGTCTTTCAACAATTCCAACTACTTTATCTGATGAAAGTTGAGGTATTTTTAAGAGAACACATACTGCAGGCTCTTATGATCAATGAACACATTACACCATACAGGTAATGCCTCTAAATATTTAAGGCAAAAACTATTGTTGCAAACTTAAGATCAGGAGTACGATAGTTCTTGTCATGGGGCTTAAGCTGTCTAGAGGTATAGGCTATGACCTTACCTCTTTGCATCAAAACACAACACAATCTAAGTCTAAAAGCATCACAGTACACAACAAAACTATTGGAACCATCTGGTAGGGTCAATACTGGAGTTATGGTGAGTCGAGTCTTCAACTCCTAAAAACTCTTCTCACAAGGATCTGACCACTGGAACTTGACTTTTTTCAGAGTCAATCTAGACATAGGGGATGAAATAAATAAAAATCCCTTAACAAATCATTGGTAATAGACATATAAACACAAAAACTCCTGATATATGATGGAGAGATGGGCCTGGGCTAGTTTCTCACTACATCGGTCTTTTGGGATCAACTCTAATGCCATAACCAGAAATTATATGGCCAAGGCATGCTACTAACCTTAGCCAATACTCTCACTTACTAATTTAGTGAATAGCTGATGGTTTCTGAGAGTCTACAATACTATTCGGAGATGGTCTGCATAATCATGTTCACTATGGGAGTAAGCAAGAATGTCATCTATAAAGACTATGATGAACATATCCAAGTAATTCTTGAACAAATGGTTCATCAAGTCCATGAAGGCTGCTAGGGCATTGGTAAGACTAAAGGATATGACTAAAAATTTAAAGTGACTGTGCCGAATTCGAAAAGCTATTTTTGGGATGTCACTTTCCCTGACTCTGACCTGATGATAGCCTGATCTGAGGTCTATCTTAGATAAACAACTGTCACCCTAAAGTTGGTTAAACAATTCATTAATTCTGGGGAGTGGATACTTGTTCTTGATCGTAACTTTGTTTAACTGACTGTAATCTATGCACATTCTAAAGGAACCATCTTTCTTACACACGAATAAAATTGGTGCGTCCAACGGGGACACACTGGTCTAATAAATCCCTTATCTAAGATATCCTTTAACTGTTTCTTTAGTTCTTTGAGTTCTGCTGGAGCCATTCTATATGGCGGGATAGATATGGGCTAAGTATCTAGGAGAAGATTAATTTTGAAAATAATTTCCCTTTTGGGAGGAACTCCAGGAAGGTCTTCGGGTAACACATCTAGGAATTCACATGCTACTAATATTGATTCAAGAGTAGGGGTTTCAGAACTAGAGTCCTAGACTCGAACAAGATGGTAGACACATCCCTTAGATATCATCTTTCTAGACCGAAGGTAAGAAATAAGTTGACCCCTAAGTGCTGAAGTACTACCTTTCTACTCTAGGATGGGTTCATTAGAAAACTGAAACTAAACAATTCTGTTTTTGTAGTGGACTAAGGCATTGTAAGACAAAGCCAATCCATGATGAAAATTACATCAAAATCAGTTATCTCTACTTCAACTAAATTTGTTGAAGTGACTTTCTAAGATATCATAACCAGACAGTTCCTGTATACCCATCGGGCTATGATAGATTTACCCACTAGGGTAGAATTTAAGAAGGGATCTGCTACAATTTTAGGACTGGCTTTGAAATCAACTGCTATATCTGAAGTAACAAAAGACAAAGAAGCTCCTAGATCTAGCAAAGCGTAAATATGCAAATGGGAAACTTGTAACGTACCAGTGACCACATTAGGAGACATTTCTTGATCCTGTCGAGACTGAAGAGCATAGAGTCTATTTGGACACTTACCACTGGTGGCACTGGAAGAAGCACACTGCTGATTCAAGCGATCAAATTAAGCTAGAGGACGATTATGCTGACTCTACAAAACAACCTAAGGACACTATTTGACCCTATGTCCTAGCTTTCCACATCTAAAACACACATTACTACTAGCTCTGCAGATACCCTGGTGGTTTCTGTCACACTTCTGGCAAAGGGGATTGGTTTGGGCAATGCTAACATTGCCCTGTGGTTTAGGTCCTGATGCCCTATCTTGGCTATCATCTCTGAATTTTGGTACTGGAGCACTGGATGAGGAAGGAGCTAGAACTGAGGATTTCGTGCGGAACTCAGAACGATTCCTACCCTCAGACTTAGACTGAGCAAAATTGAAACTACCTATTCCCACCTTCTTATTCTCTCTTTCCTTTTCCCTATTCTTAGCCTCTTCTATATCTTGAGCATAGACCATGAGCCTGGCTATGTCTATCTTCTTAATAAGCATTATGGTCGTACACTCTTTGACGACACTACTAGACACTCCTGACACGAACTTACTGATTTTTGCTCTGCTATCTGCTACAACATATGTGGCATATCTGGCTAACTGATTAAACTTAAGAGAATAATCCTGCACTGTCATATTTCCCTGCTTCAGGTTTATAAACTTAAAAACCTTTGCTTCTCTTAACTCTAGCGAGAAGAACCTTTCCAGAAAAGCAAATACAAACTCCTCTCATTCTATAGACACTGTATTTATGACCCTCTCTACCTTTCACTATTTGAACCATGAGTGATCCACATCCTGTAACTGATATGCAGCCAACTCAGTGCTCTCAATAGTAGTTACCCCATGATATCGATAACCTTCTGCACTTGATCAAGAAATTCTTGACGGTCCTCATCTGACTTAGACCCTATAAATGATGGAGGCTTCATTTGGGTGAAGTCTCGAATCCTGGTAGTAGCATTATTGGCCACAGGGTTGGCCAAAATTGTAGTTGGACAATCATTCTGGGCTACCATAGAATGAGCTAGGGTGGTGAAGGCTTCTCTAAACTCTGCGTGGGAGAAATGCTTGCCTAAAGGATTTGGATGGATGGGTTGAGGAGCTGACTGATCTCCCATTCCTCTTCCCTGAGTCTTCTTTGAAGGCATATTCTATAAATAGTATAGAAGCTAGGATTAGAAAGATAGTGTAACTGGAGCTAATGCTCACTCTTACGACATAAATACTGAAAGAAGGGAGACTTTTCCTAAAATATCTCATAGCCTCTTGTCCATAAGTGTGGCGCACAACACACCCATGCATAAGACTATACTAGATGCAGCTTTCAGACTTCCTAGCACACTGTTGAACCTTAGACTCTAATATCAAGTTTTTAACATCCCGAGTTTGTACCTCAAATGTTACACGATGCTCATAATCCTAAAGGACCACAAGTTAACCTATGACTAGTACCTGCTGTAATAATTGAGTAATAAATACTATAACTATATGGAAATAGGAGGAAAGTTGCCATAAGATTCAATACTATAAATAAATTTGAATGTGGTATCAAAATACCAAAACTGAATATAAGTACTAAAAAATTGAACAACTATCTAAAAATAATCTAGTCTAAAAAAGTCTCTAACTGTCTGAACTGTGGAGTTGATGGCCCAAGCCCCCAACTAACTGCATCTACTGAAATAAAATTGAAGTACTATAAATAATACGTATATCCTCAAACTATGAGGACTCACCACTACTCTAAAAGCTGAGAATCTGAAATACTAAGGGTGCTTTGGAGCCTGTGCATCAGAACCTATGATATAAGACATCATAGAATAAATAAAAGCATATGTCTGTCTGTACTTTGAATGTACTGGTATGCTTAATAAGGTAGGCTGATATACATGGGTTCATATGTATGCGCAATAATAACTGAATAACATGAGTATGACTGAGTAAGAGTACATACATGAATATATAGACTATAACTGAGATCATGCTAATACTGAGTACTGAATCAAAATACTGATAATCGATATCTAAGTTTGTGAATACTGTATTACTAATTATCAGAATAATTATATTTGATAGTTCTAAATACTGTGGAACCATACTAAGTTCCGTACTGAGCTGAGTGAATACATCTGATAGTTATGGATCTGTAGAATTGAATTAAGTTCTATTCTAAGACTGAGACTAGAACTAAAACTGTAGGAGGTAATCATTTAATCGACATGCCCCTTTTCTAATAGATTTAGGGTCTAACCTGTAACCCCAATTATAAGGGTATCAATACTGTGCCATGGGTAAGGACAAGCTGTGAGTTAACCCTCTTTGATAGGAAGTTCTTTCATCAACCCTCACTGGTAGGATAACTCAAATAAGAAATATCAACCCTCATAATGTCTGGCAGGAAGATACCTCAACCTATGCTAGTTACATAGTTCTGTAATGCAGAGATTGCTACTAAGTAGAATTGCCCCCATCCCTGGGTTAACTCGGGGTTGAATCCTACTCTTAACCGAATAGACGCTAAACTAATTTCTATTCTGTACTAGGCTGGACTAAATAGTTACTGAGATTATTGTTTAGATGAACTGAACTGAGTTCACTAAGCTACGTTGACTGATGGAATACCATTGAATTCTGTTTGCTGACTGAGTTTACTGAGGTCTGAACTAGATACTGAATTAGGTTGGACTAATATGGATTCTACTGAGTCTTCTTGAGTTCTGTAACTTACTATGAGTACTACTGATTGTATCATGACTGATAATATTCTATGACTGACCATGGCTCTCGGTAATCCGCTAAATTGTCTGGTACAAGTACCTTCAGGACTCATAGCATAAATTAAGAGACATGGTATAAAATAAAACATGTAAACTATGAATTTGATCACCATTCATTCATTCATTGGGGCATTTTGACAAACACTTGCATGATATAACTTGCACATAAGCTAACTTGACATGATTTCATTCTCTTAATAGTTCACATGGATAATTTATCAAACGCTTGGTGAGCATAGTATATGCACATAGTATTGAACAACAAGTGAGCATCATAATTAATCTCTAATTTCATAAGTCAAGGGTTTATCATGGATTCACATGAATCTTTGAACATAATGATCAATTTCACATGAGATATATATATATATATAATCATGAATTAGGAACTTAATCCAAATAGCAATAATGGATACACTTTAATTCCAACCATGAAAATCATAAAATCAATTACTTGAAGTTCAAAAGAGATTCTTGGACTCCAAGGGTAGAAAGAACCCTTGGATGAACACTTCAGATACTTTTGTTGAAGAATTTCTGAAATCTTATGGTTGAATCTTGAGTTCTTGATTTGAAATTGGATCTTCTAGGCTTTTGTTCTTGAGAAACTTTGAGAAATAATGACTATATTTTATCAATAGGGAGTTTAATTGCATGTTTTGGGGGATGAGAGTTGAAGAAAAAAGACCTAAATACCTCCAAGAATGCGGTCTTTTAATGACTAAAAACTGTGTTGCCGATGTGCAGGTCAACGCGGTACGTTGATGGCATCGATGTGATAGCCAATGTGTCACACCATGTTCGCATCGATTTTCTAGAATTGAATGTTGGTAGATGGGAAAAATAGTAATCAACAAGATAGTCGATGCGGCGTGCCAAAATCGCGCTGATTCACTATTTTGGGATTCTGAAGGAGCTTCAAATAAAGTCCAAAAAATCTCAAACTTGTTCGGAAACACCTATGGACATTCCTGATCCTGAATCAACCTAAACATCAACATTTAATGGATTTAAAGGTTGAAAAATAAGATTTCCAACCTTTGTAGGTTAAAATGACACTAATTCGAAGTACTTAGCTAAAATATTCTAAGTTTGGGACCCCTTGATAAGCCTAAAGGACTGAATTAAGCTTGGGATTTTGTAGGGTCTTACAATATTTCACTTTATTTCATTACGTTACATCATCTTATATGGATTTGAGGTTGAGATAATATGAGACTTTGGGTAAGGCTATAGCTTAATTTGAGATATTATTTGATTTCACCTCCGGTAGTATGTTATTGAATCCTTGTGTACTCTCTCCTTATTTGGTCCCATAATTGTTGGTTGATATCAAGTGATTAAGACTGAAATATATATGTTGTATTGAGAATCTTATTTATAAGTGTTTCTCTCTAATTGTGGATCATGAAATGGATAGTGTTAACTGACCTGGGTTATAGTGCCTACCCTATTCTGGTTATGGTTTTTGACCTTTTTTTAAGTTTACCTAGGTAGGATTTAGTATTGTGATTTGGAGAGTTATATATTAATTCAATACCTTAGGTATCCAGAGTGTGGTTCTCGCTATCGCTTTGGATTAGGGTCAATTATCAATAATACTTGTTGAGTACCCATGGATTTTTGTACTCACCGATAATTTTCTTATATTCTTCACTCCATGAAGGTATTAGATTGATTGGTAGTTTATAGATCATTTATTATTATTTTAGCTTTGCCCAGATCGAGGTAGTGGTGATGGACTTCAAGTTTACCCATGCAAGATCCTACATTTTTGGGCTAGAATTCAAACAGTCGTTCCTACATATATAGACCCTAACTAAATGATTTCATGTCAAAATAAGTGTGTTGATCAATTCTACAATGTGACAATATCTTGGGATATGAATCGAGATCATAAAGATCTCCTGACTCAAAGATGAGTTAAGAACTATTCTACTGATTTAGTTTTAGTGGATGTTTCAGCTTAAGTTAATTTCCAATGACCATTACTCCTAAAATATAATGATTTAGGTGGAATACTATATATAACATAAAAGATCTTTGAGCCTTCTTTCAAACTCATCCAATTTCACCTTAATCTGATATCAAAGTAGAAATTTATGCTCATTTTACCTCGAAATGTCTGTCTGAGAGAAGGTGACGACTTGAGTTGACAAGTTGTCATGTAAGTGATGAGCTATTAACAGAGTCATCAGCCTTAACAAGAAAACATCTTAAATCGCTTAGGAAAGGTGATGACTAATTTTATAAGTTATCAACTAGTTGACAAGTTGTCAACTATGTCATCAACCTTAATCAGAAAATGTCCAAGTCCAACTAGAGGTGGACGACTAAATTTATAAGTTATCAACTAGGTGACAAGCTGTCAATTTAGTGGTCAACTGAAAATTTGTGCAATTTTCTTTGAGTTTTCTTAGGGTTAATTTGATTTTTTCTTCACATCAACCTCCTCTTCCATGACTTAAAACCTCCAATACGCCTTATTTTTCCCATTCAAAGTCAGTTTTTTAAAGTTCATTCTTCTCTCTACTCTTAAGACCTAAAAGAAAGGGTTTCTTCAAGAATTCACCTCCCAAGGCTCCAAATTCAAGTTCCCTTCAAAAATTCATGAATTTTAGGTATGTGGGTATTCAATGAGGATCTCTTTTCATCCTCATACCCAAATTATCATTTTGTTCATGAATTTTATGATCTTTCATAAAATAGGACTTATCCCAAATTATTACTCCAAGTTTAAATTCAATTTCCCTTGATAAAATTTTCCCTCCTAGGTATGTTTTAATAATTATTCATATTTCTTAGGCCAATATCATATCATTCATGCTATTCTCAAATCCAAGCATGTTTTACAAGATATTATTTAATATTTCAAGCATAGATCAAGCTATATGAGTTTCCCCTAATTTCTTTAAATTATTGGTAATTAAACCAGGAATACATGTTTTCCCATAATAATGGCATCCTTCTATGTTCAATAATCTTGAATTTCCTTATTATGATTAGTTGTTGAATTTTTGGGCTTTATTTATGAAATTCCATTATTATGACCAGTTTACATGGTTTTAAATACTTTAAATTATACATGCATTGTTATTTTCAAAATACCATGACTTAAGCATATCAGTGCATGTACCAGTTTATGCTTCTTTGTCAGTTCTGCTAGGAGTAGAACTTAGCACTGAGATAACCTAGGGATAAAGGCCTACCTATGAGCTTAGGGTGAGACCTTTAGAGCAGTCCCTAAGTTCCAAAAATATGTAGCCAGTATAGGTTATAATAGATCTTTCTGCTAGTATAGGGTTGATACTCTCTTAGGGGCACCTTCAAGTTTAGGGTGACACTCTAGCCCTTTGGGATATCCGTTTAGTGGATCCACATAGCTAGTGTTGGAACCCGTGATAAGGTACTAACACCCTTCCAATTGGGGTTACAGGTTGGATCTCAATTATCTCAAATTGGGGCATGTCAGTTAAATATTAGCTCCCACAATTTCAGTTCAGTATTTAAATTATATTAGTTCAAGTTTGCATGAACAAGTGTCTATATATCAGTTATTCAATTATTCAAATCATTTTTAGTCCATGTTTATTATTGGTCTTGCATTCATTTTACATGTTCATGAATTCATGCTCAATATTCATACATGATCCTCAGTACAGTTTTACAGCCTATTCATCTATAACTTGAGATTTTCATATGGTATTCATGCTTCTACCGCTTCGTAGTTCACAGAAGTGTTTTAGCTCATGATTTAGAAATTTCACTATGCCTCATAGTTTTTACGTATAGATATGTTTTATATACATATTTTAGTAAATATTTTATGTCTTTTATTTTAAAAAAATATTTAAAGTATTTTCATGACTAGTGCATATCTCACATACTTAGTACATTCGAAAGTACTGACCATATATATCTGTCTGTGGCTGCATTACTTCATGATATAGGTACCAGTTGTATCCCACAATACCATGATCAGATAAAAAATAGCTTCTAGCCAGCAGGTGATGAGTTTTCTTAATTCAAGGACTTGAGTTAACTCTAGTTCCAATTTTATATTTTATTCAGTCGTATTGATTAGGGATTATTGGGGGTTATATCTTATCTATATATAGTCAGTATTAGTAAAGGCTTCATAGACAGTTAGTCAGAGTTGATGTATTCGATTTCAGCTTCTTTTTAGTATAATCCAGGGATGTAAATATTTTAAATAGCTTTGTATTGAACAAGTTCAGGTAAAGACATCTTTTCTTCTTATTATTTCTATTTTTTTGTATTTTATTCAGTTGCTCACAAGTTATGCCAGTAGCATAGGTTAGCTTGGGATCACTTGTGGTTCTAAGCACCGTGTGACATCCATAGGGTAGTCTTGAGGCGTTACAACCCGGATCACTTTCTTACTATTCCTGTGCTGATGTCATAATATACTTGTTACAAATCTATAGTAGTGTCTTGTATTAGTGAAAACCAAACCTAGGGATGTATTATGAATGTTACATTATCTTTATTTATACTTTGGGTTTATTTCTCTAGTCTTTCACTTTTTTATTCTGGAATTATATTTTTGGTTTGGAATAGGGCTATACTAAAGGGTGAACAGGTGCCATCACATGACTATTTTAGGTTATGACAAATTAGTTCAGAGCCCCAGGTTTATTAGTGTCATTAGTACAAGCCGAGTTTAGTAGAGTCTTATGGATTGGTACGGAGACATCCATTATCTATATTTGAGAGGATACATCACTTTAGGAGATTTCCATTTCTTTAATATATTTTGTGCATTGGTAATTTTGTGTAACTCAAAAGTATCTAATCCACTCTCTCATAGATGGTGAGCATGCGCTCGCCTATGGCTAGAGATTCAGAGGTCGTGCCTTCAAGGTGCGGTAGGAGTAGGGTTTATGTAGCAGCCAGATTGGGATATCTAGAACAGTTAGAGATCATGTTAGAGTTGGATCTTCATGTTTTTGAGTTGTTAGTGGTTGTAGATCTAGTGAGTTAGAGGGGTTGAGGCCAATTCAGTCACCACTTGTAACCATACCTATGCTTAAGGATTGTTGAGTTCAAATTTTGGGTTTTATTTAGAGGGTGGCTTCTATTTTAGTTCAGCATTCTACGACAGGGCTTCATACTCTAGATGCATATATGACACCTACTAGTTTTCCTAGTGTTAATGAGATATTACTGAGGATTGCTCCATATGTAATGACTTTACCCTTTATGTCCATAGAAGAACAAAGTGAATTTGTAGAGTTCATGAAGATAGATCCTCTTTGATTCAATTGATATCCTGAGGTTGATGCTTATATATTGTTGTTTTATTGTCATGAGAAGTTGTACAGGTTGGGCTTGGTGGATTATAATGGAATGGACTTTATTTCTTTTTAGTTCTTTAGGCTAACTAAATAGTCATAGAGAACTTGTGTAAATAGTAGGCCAGTTGGATCAGTTTCTCTTTCTTGGGTATTAGTTTACTCAAGTATTGTTAGGGGATTTTTTTGGAGATATAATAGGTTAGTTGGTCAGAGGACCCAGGGAATTGGCGATCATAATGATATGCCTGGTAAAGGCCAGTATCTTCATTGTGTTGAGTATTAGATCAGAGTGGTTATTTGGGTTCTTTGAGCCTATCTCAGTGGGTTCCTACTTCTTTATGTTGTTTTTTATATGATGAATTAGAGAGCTATAGGATGGATTGCCCATAGCTTAGACAGAGAGATTCTTCACCAATTTCTCTCAGAGAGTTTAGATCCTAGTATACTATTTCACGGGATGGACTCAAGATGGTAGTTTCTGGTACGATAGCCATAGGTATGGTTCTTGGTATACCTTTTTTATGCCTTAGTGGTGTTTGACTGTGGTTCTATATTCTCTTATGTGTTTATTCGTTTAGCTTTGAGTCTCGGTATGATTCATGGATTTTTGTTGGAGTTGTTGACGTTTGCTACCTGTATATATTTCCTTAGTGGTCCATCGGGTGTGTTGACCCAATGTTGGAAACTTGTTCAGAGTATATCACTAAGTTTGGTGGAATTTCTATAAGTATTGTGAATTTTTATGCTTTGAGTATGGTGTTCTTGATGGTTCTTTTGTGAAATTGTACTAGATCAATTCTAATGTTTTGGTATACTTTAGAGTGTAGAATAGATTAGTCTTATAGTTTTGGCATCTCAGATGTAGTATTTCCTAGTGGTACTCATTAGTTGTAGACCTAGTAATATCCTAGACTTATGGTGTGCTTCATTTGAAAGAATGGTGAGTAAAGAATTTTTTAAGGTTAAGGAAAGATTTTAGGCATTTGGGCCTTGCAATTTGCTACCTTTTTAGTATTATCCTTTTGCTTGCTTGGATAAGCTATTTGGTATTGAGAAAATCTTCGATCAGAGTTGAAGTATTTTAGCTCA
This sequence comes from Capsicum baccatum var. pendulum, assembly GCA_030864225.1. Classification (NCBI taxonomy): domain Eukaryota; kingdom Viridiplantae; phylum Streptophyta; class Magnoliopsida; order Solanales; family Solanaceae; genus Capsicum; species Capsicum baccatum. Next base: position 195,124,700 of record CM061560.1, read on the forward strand.
TGAGGATTTTTGCTTTTGACTTGAGGAGATTTTTGAATAGAAATGGATACCTAGTGTGCAACACTCATTACTCTCATAGCTAAGTGGCTTGGTGGAATATTTTGCTCATAAGCATCAATTTAAATGTATTATTCTTTGTAGACATTGTGTCAAGCAATGTTAAATGGGAATTGAGCAGGTTTAAGTTGTATCATATTAGTCTACGACTTTCATATTAATAAATACTAAATGAAAGAGCTAAGGAAAAGATAAAGATCCCCATTCTTAAGGTTATTGAACATGTTCAGAGTTTAGTTATAAGAGTGAGATAGCAATTTAGAGTTCCGTGTTATGGTTCATTAGTAGATGTGCGGAATCTAATGGTGATTCCTCCCAAGTTTCAATTTTTATTTGGGAATTTGTCGAAGAGTTATAGTGGTTGTTGCACTTCTTCTATGGATTGATTGACTCTAGCATGATAGGTCGTAACTGTGTAAGTAGTTGTAGAGGCTTTTCATTCTGCCAAATTATTGAGGACTTCGAATAATAGATGTACCTAGAGAATTGATGATTGTATGGGATATCATGATGAGTTGCTTGAGCATTCTTTGTATTTTTATAAATATTGTGTCCATGGTAAATAGACATTAAATTTATGAGGACTTTGGGTGGTGTGATGATTTGCGGATATTAAGGACTGCATATGCCTCCCTGATGGGTTGCTTGTGTTTTGACATCTCTTAGAGATTTCTTATTCTTGGTATAGAGAGTTTTATTAGTATTTATCATCTGCCTTAAGGGTTGAGCATAAGGGTGTGATGGTAGGTTAGTGGCCTATGAGTACTAAGTATGGTCTTTTGAGTTTTGGTATAATTTTTGGATCGAATTTCATTATTACAATTTTAGCTTATAGCTATAGTGTTGTGTGAGTCGATAGTGATGGTATCAGCCTCGGGTAGATTGAGCTGGTGTTTTGGTGGACAGCTTTGTGTTATATGAATTCCTTAAATTTTGTTGGTCCGAGGATGATTATTGGTCTTGTGGTTGTAGCCAGTGTCTAGTGTTGCCTTGGTCAGGTTTAAGATTAGCTGGGCATGTCTAGAACTTTTGAGTTGGACCCAGTCATTGAGATAGAGGAATTTTTGACATGATAAACTTGGTGTTATTCATGACTTAACCTGTTGAGGCATAGGTTATAACCTAGTGAGTCCTAGTACGATATATTTCTGGTTCTATGGTGTGACTGGTAGTTCTAAAGTTATGAATCCATGTTGGAGTATTTATTTAATGGTTCGCGATAGTATTTTTTCACCCTTACTAGTGTTTGGCTATCTTATTTGTACGTTTGAGGACGAGCGTGAATCTTATTGGTAGATATTATAATGACCTGAATTTGAATGATTTTCCCTTTTATATGTTTTGATCATTTTACCCCTCGACGTGGTTGTGCTATCTAGTTTATAAGTTGTGAGAATGGTTGGAATGGTTCCAAGGCCTTTGGGAAGGTTATGGGTAAGTTTGAAGTCATGTTGAGGTTTTAAGAGTTAATAGTTGACTTTGATCACATATCAAGATCTGAGTGTCAGATGGTAAAACAAATTGCGCTACCAGATCCCAAAATGTCCAATTTGGATTTGTAGTGAGGTTTGTTCATTTTTTGGCTTTTATATCCCATTTCAATCCTTGATTTGAATATAGTGTAAATAGGGTCCCAGAGGTCAATTTTGTGATAATAACTTTTTTTTCATAAATTAATGATTCCATTGGATTTGAAATGTGTTTTATAATCAATTTGCACTAGAAGCTCAGCTTAGCCCAGGACTTGGGAATTACCCCCTTTATCTAATGCTGAATCGATTTTTAATTGATTCATTTGTGAAATAACGATCATGTTCATAGGGTCCCAAATGAGTTTCGGGTGTCAAAAACAAGTTTTTGAAATTGTTGGTGTTGGTGTGGTCTCTAAAGTAAACTTTTGACTGTATTTTGACCAAGTCGCGAAAGTGAACTTTGAGCCGCATTCATGACCATTGCTGATGTTTAAGACCAAACAAACCCATTTTATATTTTTGACATTTTTGGAGCTAGAAATCTCCGATTTTGATGATTCTCAATTTGTTTTTCTTGTATAGTCATTTTCTATCCAATCATAACTTCATTTCTTCTATTTACCAAGAAAATCTATTTTATTCCTTATGATTTATACCTAAGTTGAGAATCAAAATCCCATTTTCACCATTTTTATCGGCTGGGAGCTCGGATTTGGGCGATTCCAAGGAAGTTTTCAAGATTTCTTCCAGACATAAGTTTCCTAATCTTATACTTACCATTTTTCCTCGATTTCATCTTGAAAAAAACTTCAAATTCTTGATTTGAAAATAAATTTTGGGGGATTTTGTCTGTAAAGATTGAAAATAGGTTTTCTTTGATTTGAACCTCGTATTTAACTCATTTTGCATGGATTTTCAATTGTAGACTATTATGAGTATGGGGAACATATTTTTAAAATAAAATTCTAGTTTTACCCCTTTTGTTTTCCAACTCATTTTCAGGGTCCATTTTAGACTAGTCTTGAATATAGTCAATATGGATATCATTGGCTTTCTTTGGATGTGTAGATATCATATTTGAAATTTTTGTTGTGGTTGGAGAAATTCTGAAGGTTTTGAGCTTTTGGTTGAGGATTTGTATAGTATTTGAATTTATGGATCTTCGGTTAAGGCAAGTTAAGATGGACCTTGATCCTTTTCTATAGTATTTGTGTGTTATTTGCTTTATTGTCGGTATGTTATGATTCATTTAGTTTGGGGGTCCCACTTAGATGACTTGGCGAGCATCACTGCGAATACCAGAGTCTTAATAATGAATTGAAGTTAGTGTATTGCCTTAGTTATTTAGAATTATTTCTTGTAGATATCCTTAGAATATATTGTAGTTAATAACTCAAGTTTGAATTATTATTATTGGATGCTTACTTTAGGGCTTTAGAACTTGTATAGCGGCCTTTATTGTGATGATTGGGGTTTAGCAAACTCTAGGGGACAATTGTGTTATTACTGAAATGATAGAATAATTGAACCATAAGTAATCCCTAGAGTATAAATGAGCTCGTATTACTTGTTCAGGGTTAATGTATGAACGAGCAAGGTTTGGGTAGTTTCGCAATATTTTTTCATTAGAATTTGTATTTATTTTGTATTTTCATATGGAACTTATGTGAAATATTTATAGACTGGAGTGATTAATTAGGTTTGTATGTCTGTAGGGGTCTTAATCACTATTATTGTTGTTGTGACACCATGTGGAGGCTTATATTGTTGTGGTTGGTGATTTGAGATGATATTCATTGTGTGTGTTACGCTTACGGGGGCTTTATCTTATATTATTGGCCTTGTAGGTGTATTTTGTGCCTTGGTAGTTGACATAATGCCCGACTGGGGTTTTAAAATGACATTAATGATGTCTTACATGCACTATTATTTCAATGGTACATTGCTTATATTAAATCATGGTTGGTTGACACATTGAGTGGATTCTAAGCTCATGTGTATATGTGATGAATGGATTCAAGATCTTCATACTGGTTTGGTTGTGAGCATTACATTCTCATATCATACACATTCACCAGACATTGGTATAATTGACAAAACACTAATGTTTTACAGAAATAAAACACTTTTACAAGATCTTCTATCGTAGCCCTCGAGTTGGAGAGGAGATATGGATATTGAGATCAAGATTGAGTATAGAAAAAGTATATGGGTTGCAAACTCCCCATGGTTCCTACCTAGAAGCTCTGTTAGGCAAGTGTATATGAAGGCTATGCAATAACCTCGAGAATATCACATCATCATTATCACTATCATCATTATCACTATCATCATTATACTATATTACATCACTTGCATTACATTATCCTTCTTGATATGGTTGATAATGTGTTAATGTTTACTCTTGCACTGTATCGTCTTATTAGAAACGTTTTTGTGGTATTGTGTTTTTGGCATACATTTCAATTCATTGCATTGCTTTACAATATCTTATATGAATTTGAGGTTGAGATATCATGAGTCTTGGTGTAAGGTTATGGCTTAATCTGAGAGATCATGTGAATAAGCCTGAAATGTATATGTTGTGTAATGAGTCCCCTGTTTAAGTGTTTCTTTCTAATTGTGGATCATGAAGTGGCTAGTGTTGACTGACCCAAGGTTATAGTGTGTAACCTATTCTGGTTATGGTTGTTGACTATTTTATTGGGTTACCTTGGTATGATTGAGTGTTATAATTTGATGGTTTATAGATTAATTTAGTACCTTGGGTAGTCGGAGTGGTGGTTCTCCCTGTCCCTTTGGATTAGGATTTGTTATCGATGATACTTTCTGAGTACACGTGGATTTTTGTACTCACCCTTGCTTTTTTTTTTTGTATTCTACACTCAGTGTAGTATTGGATTGAGTGGCGGTTTATAGATTATTTCTTATTACATTGGCATTGCGGAGATCGAGGTAGTGGAAGTTGGACTTCAAGCTTACCCAGATATCTTTCTTACTATTTTTGTGCTTACTTTTGCATATAAGATATCTTGCTATACTTGTTACAAATCTATATTATAGGCTTGTTCAGTGACAATCAGATCCGGGGATGTATCGTGAATATTATTTCTTCTTTATTTATAGTTTGGGTTTATTTCTCTGGTCTTTCGCTTCTTTATTCTTGAATTGTATTTATGGATTAAAATAAGATTACATGTACTAGAGGGTGCACAAGTGCCATCATGTGCCTATTTTGGGTTGTGACAAGGTTGCTATAGCGGCTCTATCCTGCTATAGCGACCTTGTTATAATGAAATCCACTCTCTACAAAGGGATTGACCAGTGTTGACTCCCGATAGAGCAGAAATTTTTCCAATATAACGATGTCATCATAATAGCCTACCATCCGCTTTAGTGGATATGGGGATGTTGAAACTGAAAATTGTTTCCAATTTTGAATTTTTACTATGCCCCGTCAAACCATGGCATTTCAAACTAACCCTTTTACTTCATATTTGATATTAAGAGTTCTACTTACCCAAATTCACTTCCAACAAATTCTATGAATTTCTTATTTTCTTAGCTTACATAAAAAAATTCTAAGTCTTTTCACATTTATGCAATCAATTCCAGGATTTCTCTAGACCATACCTCATTTAAATTTCGTCCAAGCCAAGCCTAGCCTGAAATTTCTAACTCCCAATTCATGAAAAAAACTTAACCTGAATTTTTGTTTGCTATACTTACCTATAAAGATGTTAAGGTTCATTACACCTTCACTCCCATATTACCTCCATCGTCATCCTTTGTTCCGTAAGCCCTCTTTCCTGCACTAATGATTGACTCTACATCTATCCTTAGGATATAAACTTAAGAATATAAAGTCCCACTCATCTAGTAGACTATATATGTAACTTCGTACACCTAACTAATGTTGGCTCTTTTTTTTCTAGCTCCTAAATCTCCTATCTTTTTTTCTTTATTTATCTCTCTAGGGATAATCAACTTATGCTACAATCTCTATCTAATTTTTATAATCCTGTCACTTACCACCAAGTTGTATTGTATAATGATTAAAAGAAGGTAATGATTACTAAGCTTCAGGCTTTTGAGTTGCAAAAAAATTGAGAAGTAGTTGACTTACCCCAGCAAGAAGGCTTTGCCATATAAGTGAGTCTTCAAAGTCAAACAACATAATGATGGTAATATTGAGAGGTTGTCATAATCCATAAATTGAGGTCATGATTGTACCTACCTCGATCCAATTTTGGTAGGTAGGTCAAATTCCAAAAAGAAAAGAAAAATTGATATATGAAGGGAACAAGTGAATATGAAACTTCTAGAATAAAGTTAGGCGACAATACGTAAAAAGCATAAACATCCAAAGGAATACTCAATCCCCAAGACCTAGTGTCATAAATGTAAAGAGCATCTAATACAAGCTAAAATCTGAAAGACATAAATTTGTCTCTAAAGATAATTAAATATAAGATATAATAGGAGGAGTTCTAAAATGTACCCTTAACTCTAGATCTTATCAGTATTTCGAATATCAACATTTTACAGCATGAGATTAGCTACCTGATAACGCTCAACTTACACATCAATTTAAGTGCAAGGCGGTCGTTGTCAATATATTTACCCAAGTTTAGAGTCGAGGTCGAATCTACGAGGAATAATGTGAGTGGCAATCAAGTTAATTCAAAATAATAGATACAAGTTAAATTCAAACAAATAGTATAAAAGGATAAAAATAGGGGAGATAGGAGTCTACAATAATATTTCTTTTTGGGTTTTTCTAGTATAAATTTGGGGCTATGAATAATTAGAGTTATTAAACAATTCAGCACAGATCTTGGGATTATGTATTACTAAGGGAAGTGACATGTGGGTGCTAATGATTAACTTTAATATTAGCAGAACAAGTGTTGGTAGGTTCGGTTATAGGTTTTGATGCTAGTCTTTCAACAAAACACCAAACTTTCACCCATTGATTCTTTCAAATACCTAATGGGTATGTTCAATAATTGGTAACCAAACACCAATCTAGGCACCCTTATTTCTAGGATGATACCCATGGTATAGTTAACCTCACAACTATCCTTATGTCTAAGATACTAATATATTAGCAAACTACACACATAATTGTCTACCATTTCTTTGGTTTCCACATTCCTCTTTCAAGGATGATGTCAATTCCGAAAGTTAACCCAGAACCCTTCTTTCGAAGATGGCTATGAGCTTTATAGAGCTTGGAGTTTTCACCCATCAAACCCATGTGGGTATTTGGGGCTTTCACCTATAAATCCCAACCAAGTTAGCATAGAAATGATAAAACCCATCAACATGAACTACTAAATAGAGGCTAATAATAAGAAATCACACACACTTAAACCCCTATTCACACATAACTCGAACAGGGAAATCTAGCTACACATAAGATAAATAAGCAAGGACATACCCATAATATACATTGAAATAATTTATTGAAGTTTAAGTGAATATTACTTAAAACTTTGAACTTCCACAAATCTCCAATGGAAGTGAGTTGTTCCTCCACTTAGAAGGTCTCTAATGTATTCTTCACCTAAAATTTATACAATATTTTCTTCTTCAAGAATGGAGGCTATGAACTCAAGAAGATAAACCTAACTATTGAGGAAGATGGAATTATCAATATGAATGAATTTGGGTTTGAGGGTTTTTCAAAAATTGGGATCAGCCATGTGCATTTACAAATTTGCCCTTGGGCTATATTCTTCTGCTAAGTCGCGATCATGCGGGTCTAGCCGCGACTACGATTATCTTCTGCGACCGTAGTTGCTTGACTGTTGCGACCGCGGACACTAGACCGCGACCATGGTAACTAAGGCTAGTTCCTATTCTAAGTCTTCAACTGCACTTTATTGCCCCCTTTTGATCATTTTCAGCTCCAATCCACATCTTTTGATCTTATCAACTCTATACCTGCAAAGTGTGGATATTAATGCATTTAATTACAATTTTGTCTCTTTTATTCATTCAAATAAAGGTAATGTGCACGAATGATGAGTGCGAATGAGTGGTAAAGTCACCACTCATCAACACCCCCAACTTAAAGCTTTTGCTTGTCCTCAAACAACGCTACCTCTTACCATGAGACACAATTATTTATGCCCAAACTTCATGACTTAAAGATCACAATGACTTTAACCTTAGTCACTACCACAAGTAGCTCATTGCACATGGGCTAAGCTATTTTTCACTACTCCCCTCATCATAAGATGCACTATCAAAGGATATACAAGACTTCAAAGAGAAATCAAGCAACAACAACTAATGCTCTAGAAGTGACTCACTTTTTGAACAAAACTAAGTTATACTCCATTTGCCTTATCGCTTGGAAGGTGATGACCGAAATAACCCACCTCAACTTGTTTCACATGACAACCTCACAAGAAAGAGAATTTCACACACCAACCTACTAAATTTACAACAAGTAATTTTGAGTGCAAAACTCTCTCCCTCACAAAAGAAATCTCTATGCAACAAGTGTCATACCATAGTCTTGCCCCTATTTTCAATCGCCACTACAAATAAAGTGAATGGTTAGAGATCTCAAAAGACTTTCTAATCTTGTAACATAGGTTTGCTTAGGGTAGGATATCATTTAGGAACAACATGGCTACACCCTTCTTTGAACATCTATATCATATTTTTCTATCCTCAATTCTTACTATGGGCCACTCTTCTTTATTTTCTTTTGTTTATCATGCCTAATTTTTACCTTCTTTGTTCACCTATTTTCTTCCATTTATTTTTCTTCACTCTAGTGCAATTCATTCCTTTGTTGGATCCTTTCTTTTGCTATTCATTTGCTTTCAATGCTAAGGCATAATAGGCATTTTATTTACAACTTCGTTGCCCCAAAATTACTTTCGTCAATCTTTATCACCGCCAAATTAAGCTTTTAGCCTCAAGTTTTATTTTAAGTTCAAGGAGGGCATGGTTCAAAAAAGGGATAAAAAAATGATTCACGGTTTATAATGAGTTTGCTAAAGGAAGGTCCAAAGGCTCAAAGTGGGTGACTAGGGATTACATTTTTGCACGGGTAGGATTTTTAGGCTATAGTGGATTTCCAATGCCAAAAGATGGCCTAAGATCATTTATCCAACCAAATACCATCGACATTAGATTTGAAATACTAACAGGGAAAGTTCTAGATAGCATAAGTATATAAGAGATGAATTCAAATAGCTCATCACTCGTGGCATGCAAAATTAGACAAAAGAGCTCAAATGTCCCTCCCGCTAGAGAAAAATTTGGAGTATCCATTTCTATTCCTAAGTCAAAACTTTACAGAGCCATAAAAAGAGAAAAAGTTTTGTTACAAAATTGCTCACGTCCATGCCCTTGATTTTTGCAAAATTTTGGATGGATGGGTTGTTTGTTTTGCATTAGCACTACTTAAATTTGCTAAATCATGGCAACAACCAAAGCCTGACCCTCACATTTTGGATCAAAATCGGTAAACCAGCCATACGGCTACTCAGACTTTACCAATGGTGTACAATGTGATCCCAAATTTATAGTTTACAATGCCACAGGTACTCAGACTTCCCTTGCATTCATGACATTTATGCTACGAGTACTCCGACTTCCCCTACATCTATGTCACAAAACCCAAACACGATGTTTTACCATTAAGAATGTCGTCACTTAATCTATTATAGGGAAAATCTAGTCATGCATCACCAAAATAAAAATAAAACTAAAGTAAAAGCCATGATAATCCGTAAGAATGTGGTCACCATCAGAGTATCCAAATATAGCATCCCGAAAACAAAATCAAAATAATATCCAAGATGTCATCCCAAAACAACAACATACAAAAAGATATCTAGCAACACATCAAAACCATAAAAATATGGGAAAAATACCTCCAACCAAAAAGCTAGCAGTGTTCCCACTACATAATTAGCAAAAACGTAGACAAAAAGATAGGGGTCTTCCCTAAATCTGTATCAGGAGCTTCTCTATCCTATTGACTCTACACCATCACCACCAATGTCATTAGATGACCAATCAGTGGGGGTCTCATCATCACTATCCAACCTAGGTAAAGGTGGTCTATTATTGGGTTTGAGTACCTTGAAAATTCCCTTCATCCCTTTTTATAGCTTTTTGAAGAATATATCTTTACTCTCTCTTCACCATCTTCTTATGCGACTCCTTAAGATACCTACGAGATAATGCTAAGGCTGAATAAGCTCTCTTAAAGATGGAAACTATGGCTCCTTTCTTCTTCTGCTTTGTCTAATATATCTCATTATCTGACTGAGCCATGTAGGAATGATGAGCATTGGTGGACTCTCCTAGTCCCTAAGTCAATCTGGATAACAACTCCCGAACTACTCGTATCTAACCTAAGATGTCAAGGAAAGGGTTACCTAATGACGGTCTACAAGAGTCTGTGTCCTCCTGAGTTGATTTTCCTGAGTCCACCTTCTTTTTCTTGCTCTGACCAGGGGCATCCTCGCCCTAAAATTTGAGTGGAAAGATAAGAGGGCCTGGGTGTACTGAGGTATCTTTAACATACTCCTTCACCTCTACCTCCTACAAAGCTCAGTGATAAGGGATGGAAAAAAAACACCATACCTTTCTGATTTTTAAAGTACCTCTAATCTGAGATCACAATCTCGCCCATGTTTAAAGGGTCGCTAGATAGGAGACAAGCCACTATTCGAGGTAGCATGTCTGTAACCGTAGTCATATAAGTACTTGGTGATACTCTGCTACAGATGATATTCATCCAAAGCTTGGATTTAGTTGTGAATTCATTCATCAAAATATCTCTCTTGGTGATGGCCCAGCATATTTCTTTACCCGAACATAATATCTTTGCCATCCAGGTTCCTGGCACACATTGTTTTCTTAGAATTGCCCCATGTCAGCATTCGGTAGCCCATATATCTCATTAATCTACTCTTCTTTGAAGTTCACTTGCATTCCCCAAATTGTCATCACTGGGTTTGTGAGAGAAACTATGTTAAGGTTCACGTAGAACTCACGTACCCAAAGCTCATTTGCGTAGCACGGGTCCGGGGCAAAACACATCCACCCAATAGTATTGAGTCGGGCATGGAATTTTGGGTAATTTTCCTCCACTTTATCAAGAAAAATACCCCTTTTCAAGAGTAATTTCATCCTTGGAAGATCATCAAAGTTGAGGTCTTGGCATTCGGCATCCATGAATATGGTGTTGTCAAAATCTCCCATCTTTGAGGTTTGGAATCTGTAAGTAATACAACTCAGACCATCATTAGGTTATCATACCAAAAAAACTGCTAGATCAAACATATAAGCTCTTGTGGCAGTGTTATAAAGAGTTTTGGGGGAAGAAATAGATGTGCAAAAATTTTGGATCCTGCAGACACTGCCCTCAAGTATGGCGATCGCGGAGCATTGACTGCAATTGTGGTCATAGGGACCACGATTGTGGTACCTGAGACCTTAGTCGGCATACTCTGCATAATGCTCAAAACAAAATTTTAACCCCAATTCTTTGTTTCAACTAGGCCTATCAACATTATAAGCAAGGAATTTAAGTCTAGAATGTTTGATTATAGCCCCAAACTTGGAAGAATTCAAATTGAAGTCATTGGGGAATTAAATCGAACACATGGTATACATGATCATTTCAACTATTTTAGGCCTAAATTTGGGTACACAAGACTTCCCTGTTAGTATGTACACCAACTACAATAGCTAATCACAACAATGATCATCAACAAGCACGCATTTTATAATTAAAGCATTAGTTCAGGCGTTTCTCTAAACTACAAGTTCTAAGCATATAATTAAGTTAAAAATCAGGGAGTTAGGACAACATAACAAGTTTGGATGATACAGTTGGAATGAAATGACACTTGGATATCCAATTGAAAGACAAAGATTTGAGAGAAATTAAGGGAGAATGCGTGTGGGAAATGGGAATGCTGATGGTCATTTAAACTGATTTAACCGTGATTGCGGTCCTAGTTATGCAATCGTGGTCACGTGGCCTCCGCGATTGCCGTGGAATGGAGCGTAGTCGCAGTAACTAAAACCAAACAATTAGGTCTCCAGCACTTTCTATTCAGTTCAAACTTGCCAATTTCCACATTTATCTTTTCAAGTTCAATCAATATTCCTCCTAGCACCACTTTTTCATGGGTTATGCATGAATAAATGCAAAATTAAAATCTACTTTGTCCTACATAAAATAAAAAAGATGTGACACTTTTCATAGCGTGATAGGTTTCCTCCCATTGTGTGCTTAGTTTAACATCGTGGCACGATGCCTTCACCAGTTCCTTTTATGTTTCTACTTAAGAGATTTGAATCTCTATCCCAGCTTTCATTGAATATGCAATGAGCGGTAGAGAGATAGAAGATTCAAATCTTCCAAGATGAAACTTGAAAGATGTGAAGAAATGGCAAGCAAGCTTTGATATTGTCATTTTGAAGACTTGAATATTTTACCCAACTTCATATCGACTTTTAGGTTTGGATCCTTGGATAAAAGTAAACATATCAATAGGCCACTAGTTGCACATCAAGTATTGAGTTCCTCGGCCTTTGATAGATGGGCTTCCATGTACTCTTATGGAACGTCAAATCCCAAAATATAGGGATAGTCTTCTTCCTCCCCACAATTCATCATTTGCCTAAGTGAATGGATTTTTATCACATCCTTTAGGCATAATGTTAAAAGGTGGGTTGAATGAGGTCCAACCTCTAATTCTAAAATTTCCTCCTCCAAAGCATCGTTATCCTTGAAAGAACTAGAGTCATCATACGAGATTTGCGTTGATTCTTCTGTTGACTCTAGCACCATTTCTTTTAGTTCGGAATCTTCTTTCCTATTTTATTTAGTTGATTGGGAAAGCACCGAGGATTCTTCACTACCAAGCTCATCATCATAGCTTGGTTTCTCTTCGTGATCACCCTCCTCTCGGGAAATGGGTAAGGTAGTGATATTTTCAAGTTTTTCTTCTTTGCCCATTTCCTCAATCTTAACAATTTCCCTTTTAAATGCCTCATGATATTGATGTTTGTCTTGCACATTCTCCCTTAATGTAGTTACCCGATCTAAAATAGTTTGAAGCATTGATTCAAGACTAGTGGACCCGGTAAGTTTCTCTTCCTTCTCCTCATCATAGGACCTATCAAACTCATAAAAGGAACTAGAAACTCTTTTAGCATAAAAAGGGAAGGGGCATTTGGGCAATCACTCCAATGTCCATTTCGACCACTACATAAAGAAAAACTATACTCCCAATAGGATCGAGATGATGGTTCCAGCTCTCTCTGGGGAGCATATTTAAAATCTCTTCTGAAGTGGGGTCCATCACAATATGGATGTGGGTCATCAAGATATGACTTCCAACTACCAAAATCATATTTGTTGGAAGATGTCATGGATATAAGTAAAATAAAATAAAAATCTACCTAACATAAGAAACAAAAAAAATAACAAATAAATATTTACAAGCTTGAATTCAAGCAAGCTAAAATTCCAAACTAACTTAATACGCCAAATTGTTCCCCGGCAACGGCTCTATTTTTGATAACACTCAACTTACATGTCAATTTAAGTGAAAGGTGGTCATCTTCAATATATTTACCCAACTTTGGAGATGGGGTCGAATCCACGAGGAACAATGTGAGTGGAATCAAGTTAATTCAAAATAATAGATACAAGTTAAATTCAAACCAATAGTACAAAAATATAAAAATGGTGGAGATAAGAGTCTACACTAATGTTTCTTTTTGGGTTTTTCTAATATAAATTCGAGGCTACGAATAATTAGAGTTTTTAAACAATTCAGCACAGATCTTGGGATTATGTATTACTAAGGGAAGTGACATGTGTATGCAAATGATTAACTTCAATGTTAGTATATCAAGTGTGGGTAGGTTCGGTTAGAGGTTTTGAAGCTAGTCTTTCAACAAAACACCAAACTTTAACCCATTAATTCTTTCGAATACCTAATGGGCATGTTCAACAATTGGTAACCAAACCCCAATCTAGGCATCCCTATTTCTAGGATGATACCCATGGTATAGTTAACTTCACAACCACCCTTATGTCTAAGATAGTGATAGATTGGCAAGATACACACATAATTGTCTATCATTCCTTTGGTTTCCACATCCCTCTTTCAAGGATGATTTGGATTCTTAAAGTTCACTCAAACTTCTTTCGAAAATGGCTATGAGCTTTCTAAAGCTTGGAGTTTTCACCCATAAAACCCATGTGAGTGTTTGGGGCTTTCACCCATAAATCCCAACCAAGTTATAATAGCAATGATAAAATCCATCAATATGAAATACTAAATAGATGATAACAATAACAAACCATACACACTTAAATCCTTATTCACACATAACTCCAAGAGGGAGATCTAGCTACACATAAGATAAATAGGCAAGGATATACCCATAATCTACATTGAAATGATTTATTGAAACTTAAGTGAATATTACTTCAAACTTTGAACTTCCACAAATCTCCAATGAAAGTGAGCTATTCCTCTACTTAGAAGGTCTCCAATGTATTCTTCACCCAAAATTTATACAATATTTTCTTCTTCAAGAATGGAGGCTATGAACTCAAGAACCTAAACTTAACTATTGGGGAAGATGGAATTATCAATATGAATGAACTAGGGTTTGAGTCTTTTTGCCAAAAATTGGGATCAGTCACATACATTTCCAGATTTATCCTTGGGTTGCATTCTTCCGCTAAGCCACGATCGTGCGGGTCTAGCCGCAATCGCAGCTATGCGACCGTGATTATCTTTCATCATTGCGGTTTCTTGACTACTGCTTGAATGTCGTGACCGCGGTCACCAGATCGAGACCACGGTAACTGAGGGCAGTTCCTACTCGAAGTCTTCAACTGCACTTTCTTGCCCCTTTTGATCATTTTCAGCTCCAATCCAAATCTTTTGATCTTATCAATTCTATACCTGTAAAGTGTGGATAATAGTGCATTTAATCATAATTTTTTGTCTTTTATTCATTCAAAATAAGGTAATATGCATGAATGATGAGTACCAATGAGTGGTAAAGTCACCACTAATCACTACTGCGGGTAGGACTCATACTAGTATCTTCACTGAACAGACACAAAACTAGGAGTCAGTACGGTAGTGGGAGAGATTATGACCTACTTATACTCATTATGTATCATAGGCCTACTGAGCAAAGTAGAAAGCTAAACAAGGAAAAAATACTACAAGGACATTTTACCTGCAAATAAAAAATTTTCAAACAATAGCTCATACTGTCTCCGCTAATAGTTCTATAATATATGGCAAAAGAAAGGATTAACACGAATTATATAAAAAAAACTAAGTACACAGCAACAAACTAAGTACATGGCAGTTAACAATGATGACATTATTTGAATAGGTAATGAAAATACAGAGTTACATTCTTTAAAGTTATTTCTCCATGTAGAATTTTAAATCATGGAGTTGGGAAACTTACAATTTTTCTTTGGCATAGAAGTTTGAGAGAACCTCAAGTCCTCATCCTCTCTCCATTAAAGTACATTATTTCCTTGTTGAAGGAATCTGATTTCACACATCTGACTCCAGTCTCCTCTCCTCTTGACCTCGTGGTTAAGCTGCATCTCAATAAAGGGGTTACAATTCCTGATTACACTATATCTACGTCTCTTTGGCAAGATAAATCGATGAAATATCCTTAAGAACAGTACCATAGACATGCATCAAGATACGAGATTTCTGTGATTTTCACAATATTTACAACAATCTTAGGGATACTTTCTGTATGAATCACGAAAACAAGCATACATTGTTATATTTTAGATAAACAAAAGTGAAGTGGTTGAATCAATTTTTGGCCATAAAAGGTAATGGTGTTAGTTTCCACAGCCAACAAATTACAATATCCCAATCAAATTTCTAATTATCTCCGCTCCTAGGCATGAGAACATTGCACTAAGAGTATGCTTTTGAGCAGCATCCTTTTATAGGATGTAGAAATATTATAAAAGACATGTCAACGAGATATAAAATATGAAATTTGATGTTTTCAATGTATACGAGCCTGTTGCGGAGATTAACAAACGAGCCTGTAACAGCCCAGATGGTATCAGAGCCAACGCCGGTGCCGGTGGTGGGGCAAACCTCAGCGAGGACGCTGAGTCCCTTCGGGGGGTGAGTGTAGGGATGGCGATACGTAACGCCTGCATTCACTTAGGCAAATCCCACATCGGTAGTGAAGGGAAACGAAGTGTGCCTTATAGGTGCATGGATACCTTCAACGTATGTGACGCGTTTTAAAACCGTGAGGGGCCGAGACTCCAAAGCAGACAATTTTGCATGCGCCGGTGAGCTTGGGATGTTACAGATGGTATCAGAGCCAGCGCCGGTGCCGGTGGTGGGGCAAACCTCAGCGAGGACGCTGAGTCCCTCGGGGGGTGAGTGTAGGGACGGCGATACGTAACGCCTGCATTCACTTAGGCAAATCCCACATCGGTAGTGAAGGGGAATAAAGTGTGCCTTATAGGTGCATGGATACCTTCCACATATGTGACGCGTTTTAAAACCGTGAGGGGCTGAGGGTCCAGAGCGGACAATTTCGCATGCGCCGGTGTCGGGACTGTTACAGACTTCTACAACACTATAGTCTCAACAAGAGCAAGTAGGACACATTAAAAAAGATGAAGACACCAACTAACTATATGATAAATAAAATACCATTACAAGAATATCAGCCGACAAACTATGAAGAGAAGATGAATAAGATAAGAGAAAACAGATGGAAAACGAAATGGGAAGGCATCTGTTAATTTTCCTTCAATAGCAACACTAACATTCGCAGTGTCACAGAGTGGGGGGTCTGGGGACGGTAGGGGACCTTGGATGTAGAGAGGTTGTTTCCTTCAATAAGTACCTTTATTTTATGTGTATTAATAAGACTCGTAAAGTAGCAGTAAGGAATTGTATTGCAGTTCATGAGAGACAATCGTTGTTGATGCAAGCATGGCAAGACATAAAAACATCTTGCTTTGTATTGCTATGTACTTGACAAAATAATCTAGGCAAGCCTGGCAGTGATTTGTTATAAAATTATACAATTGTTTTTTGCAATTTTCTGGAATAGCTTTAGCTTTCTCCAAGATTTCTGTGTTCATTCCATGTTTTACTATGCTAGTCAAAAGTTTTTGAAGTTCACTTACAAATGTATAATGCCACAACACTAGAAACACGTTGATCACAGATTTCAGAATAGTAATTAAATACAAAAGAATGAAAACTGCCATGATGACCTCTGACGTGTTCCATCCACAAGCTTAGTCAAAGGTTAAACCTCTAGTGAAGATGTATTTAGAAAAGAAGAAATTCGCAGTGTGCATGCAGAGGAAAGATGGTAAAAGCAGCCATTAAAGAAGAGAGTCTAGGATAGAAATTTAAAATAGTTGAAAGGCCTTGCCTATTTGACTAAGTGCAGCAAGCACCATAACTAACCATATGTGGGACAATAAGCCTCAACTCAACTAGACCAACCAAGCAATAGAGAATTGTTAAAACTTAGATTTCTTGCCCGACAAAGTACTCATATAGGCATTATGAAATCTAAAGCCAATTACTAAGGCATTTAACAGAAACATGCAATGAAATTCCGAAGTTTTACAACCCTGAATTTGATGAGTTTATCCATATTGATAGATTCATTCAGGGACTCAGTTAATGCCGCAATGCTACTTCATTATTTTCTCACACCTCCTTTAGAAAGTTCAAAGCAGTGTAAACTATTAATTAATTACTTAAGCTGGAAAATCTGTGCTCAAAAGTGTCACAGGAAAAAAGTGAAAGGCTGTTATAGCTAGCACCAAATTTATTGTACATGGCTAGCTCATGT
Source organism: Capsicum baccatum var. pendulum (assembly GCA_030864225.1). Classification (NCBI taxonomy): domain Eukaryota; kingdom Viridiplantae; phylum Streptophyta; class Magnoliopsida; order Solanales; family Solanaceae; genus Capsicum; species Capsicum baccatum. The sequence goes on from CM061560.1 coordinate 195,142,132, forward strand.
GAAACAGCATCCATTGCCTTGGCATTCACCAAGATCTGGACTGTGTAAAAAGATCTATGACTTACCATGAAAAGTATTCACTGCTTTATTGGCCTCCTCTGGTGTGGAAAAACATACAAATCCAAAGCCCTTACTTACTCCTTTCTCATCTAGCATAAGTTTTGCAGAAGTGATTTTGCCACATTGACTGAAAAATTCATGCAACTCATGATCCGTGATATCACCATCAATATTTTTGACGTACACGTTTAAACCCTATGACACCATCAGTCATGATATAAAAGTTGATAATTTAACATATATCTTTTCTATAGTAACACATATCTTTTGAATTAAGGAAATGAGAAAAAAGGATACCTGGTACTTAAAAATTTGCGCCTTCCTTCTCTCCTCAAACAAACGCCTCAATATCTGTTCACGCTCTATTTTCTTTTGTGCTTTTGCTACATACAATATTTTGCAGCCTGCCCAATGCAGACAGATCATATACAGACCCTTGAACATTGTAACTGTTATTTACATTTGAGAGAACGACAGCAAGACAAATTCGTAACCTGCCAAGTTTTGATCCATTCATAGCTTCCACTGCTCTCCTAGCATCATCTGGATTCTCAAAATTCACATAACCAAAACCTTTCGAACCTCCATTCTCATCTTTTGCAATGACCAAGATAATAATTTTCCCGAATTCAGAGCACTTTTCTCTAAGATGCTCTTCTGAGATGTCAACATCCAAGTTCCTGATGAACAAATTTGTATATATCTCATCAGGGCTGGGCAGAATCCAATCACTCTTTTTCATGAACTTACCTACATACCTATTATCCATAGATGGATGTAAATTTTTTGCATATTTGGATAAAACAAGATTGAAAGTGTGCAAGAAAAATAATTGTTTCTATATAATCCATCAAACTTCATCATGATCGCAATAAATTATAACAGAGGGAGAATTGCATGTACATCTCCTTTCCTCCGATTACAAATCCATTGAGCTCCTCAATAGCAGCATTTGCACAGTCCTCAGTCTCAAACTGGACAAAGCCATATCATTTACTCCTTCCATCCTCAGAAACGGCAACTTTACAGGAAAAGATATTTCCAAACTTCTGGAATATTTCGTCAAGCTTTGCGCTGTCAATTGTATCATTTAGATTCTGCAGCAAAATCCCAAATCATTTTCACATAGGGATCAAAGAGACGAGGACAAAAAAAAAAGAAGGTATATAGATCTCAAAATGAGTGACTGCTATCCACAGTCCTTAAAGGTACCTTGATGAACACATTTCCTGTTCCACTTCTTCTCACATCAGGATCACGACGAGACGAACTAACCCTTATAACTTTTCCATTGAGAGTCGAATGATTTTTCACCTCAATAGCACGCACAGCTGTTCACAGTTTAAAAGGCAGTAGAATCTTTCCAAGTAAAAAAATCAACTCAACGAATTTCAGGAAAGAAAAAAGTCAGACATACACAATAACAAATCATAAGCAGCCAAAAAATTAGACTAAAGTCCTGCATTTGCAATCATTGTCCCTTGAGTCGCTGGTCCAGGACATGAAGCTTAATAAATGTTATCCATTAAAGAAAAACATGAGCTGATCCATTCCTCTCACAAAGCCAGAAAAAACACAGCTTTCTCAGGCAGTCAAAAAAAACGATGATATACAACTTATACAATTAAAAAGGTTAGCTCATACAAATCATAGATCAGATCAGATGGACAATGTATCATGAACGAGAACAACATTAAATAACAAAATGGAAGAACAACAATAAATGAAAAGACAACATGAGCAACACCTTGGTCCTCAACATTCCACAAAACAGAAACTAGACAACAAATCAAACAACTAAAATAAAAAAGACCGAGACAAATCAGTTAGATAACCTCCATTTAGTGAATACACTAGTGGTTCATAAAACATCTAGGCTGATGTATCAGTTCATCAAAAGACCACACTACTCAATGATGGAATTCAGTCATTCACTGTAAGAACTACACAGATGACTCACACACGCAAAACAAACAATTTGACCAATTGTAGCAACAAAAATCTCAAATTACAGTGAATTTTCCTTTAATCACATCGCCAAGTAATGAGTAGTAAAAAACCTACTCACAGCAGAGAAAACCATTCCATTACTAATCAACATCATAAATCCTCAAGATTTACAATATACATCATTTTCGGAGTTTTATCTCAAAAAAGAAAAAGACATCATTTTCGAAGTTTTGTCTTGAAGACGAAATTTGCACGAACAAAAGCAAAACGAAAAGAAATCGACAGTAAAATTGATACAAAAAGAGTAGAGTATATATACGGTATACAGTCTTGAGGAGGTAGGAAGTTAATGTAACCATAACAGAGAGAACGTCCAGTAGAATAATCACTAATCACAAAAAATGTGAACAGAAGCAAGGCTTTTGAACTCAGAGAATGCATCAAAGAGTTGGCCATCGGTAAAATCGACACAAAACAGTACAGTATATGTACCATCTTGGGGGGGAATGAAAACATGAAATTCTCATGTAATTCACAACGAAGAAATGTTAAGCTGAATTTCGCACAAAATTCTGACGAAGAAAACAGAACGGAAAATTAACAGTACAAGCGATACAAAAATAGTACAGAATTCCCCATATACGAAATGAAAACATGAAATTCTCATCAGAATCCGAATGTCAAACTGAACTTCACACAAAATTCAAATGAATAAAACCGAAACGGAAAAATTAACAGTAAAATCGCTACAAAAATACTACTATATAGAGTCTTGAGGAGTAACGAAAACACGAAATTCTTATTGAAATTCGCCATTCAAACAAATATCGAACTGAAATTCACAAACAATTCGTACAGTAATATACCGTCAAACTAAATTTAGCAAAAAATTAGAACAAAGCGGAAATATTAACAGTGTATACCGTCTTTCGGAAAAGTGAAAACACGAGAGACTAGAAATTCTCATCGAAATATCAAACTAAAATTCACGTAAAACTTGAACGTTTATATTAAAAGAACAATCAATACAAAATAGTACAGTATATGTACCGTTTTGGGATAAATCAAAGCACGAAAATCACCGTGAAAACAAATATCTAGCTAAAATTCACACAAAATTCGAACAGGAAAAACGAAACAGAAAATCAGCAGTACAAAAAAGCAAAATTCAACGAAGAAATCAAAACACTAAATTCTCATCGAAATATCAAATTGAATATCACGTAAAACTTGAACAATTAAATTAACAGTACAATCAATGCAAAACAGTATAGTATATGTACCGCCTTGAGGATAAATCAAAGCACGAAATTCACCGTGAAAACAAATATCAAGCTGAAATCCACACAAAATTCGAACAAAAAAGTAAACTTGAGCTGAAAACAAATATCATGCTGAAATTCATCGAACCATGCAAATTTGAACGAAGAGTAGTAAACTTAATACAAAAATGTTGAGTAAAATATAAGTATAGAGGAGAAAGGAAGTTACTGTAGGCATAACAGAGAGTACGACGATTAGAAGAATCAGGGCAAACCTGCACAGAAGCAAGGCTTTTAAACTCGGAGCTCAACGGCGTCGGAAAATGGGGGCTGAAAGCAACTGAAAATTTCTAGAGAGAGAAAGTGTGGTGTTTCCAATTATGTTAGTAGAGAGTGAGTGAGTGGGCCGGAAATTCGTACTGCCATATATATGAAGATTTCAGTTTTTTTTTTTAAAAAAAAAAATATATATATATATATTTGGATGAAATTTTACTACTCTTATTTGCTTATACTAGCATGCGCGGTCAATACAAAAAATTTATCGTGATAATTATTTGATAATTAACTTTAACACATTTAATCTTGTTGGTATAATAATATTTCAACTATCATTCTGTTTCTTTTTATAATATCATTTTTGAGAGTAAAAAGTATATGAAATAAAAGAAAACAAATATTGAGTTAAAAAATATTTAACAATAATCTAATTTTTCAAAAAAAAAAAAAAAGAAGCATAAATGAACAATAATATCATGTCATTTACTTAGTCTTAGCAGATAAATATAAATTCTACAGCTGGTTAATTAAGAGTTAAATTTGTAAAATAAAGAATTTGCTATTTATAACGAAAATACTGTTAGTTTATTTTGTGTATCATACTAGTTTGTATCCGCTTACTTTTTGTATTTGTTATACTGTTATTGGTCCTAAGCTGGGGGTCTATCGAAAGCAGTCTCTCTACTTCTCTTGAAGTAGTAGTATGGTCTGCGTACACTCTACCCTCCCAGACCCCACTATGTGGGAATACACTAGGTATGTTGTTGTTGTTGTTATGTATAAGGAAACTCTTCGATATCCCATTCACCCAAACCAAGTTAAAGCACCTTAAAAATCTCAACAACTTTGTGTGCACAGTTAATTTTCTATCTCTTAAAATTATATTATCTCAAATATTTTTATATTATTATCTTAAATGTTTGAATATTATAATGTTTTTTACTCTTATATATATATATATATATATATATATATATATATATATATATATATATATATATATATATATATATTCTACTATGATACTGTAAATAACATTTTCTATTATACTTTTAAGCAAAGGTGGAGTCAGGTAGGCCGAGGTGTATATTTACTAATCATATGTGATTAAGTTTATATCTATGTATACATGAGCGGAGCCACCTTAAACGAAGGGATAAACATCCTTCATCGAGTAATTACGTGGTCTATAAAGGTTAAATATTAGCTATTATAAGTAAATATTTAATTTTTCACACCCTTAACATAATTGGGAAGAAAATTTTCACACTCTTTGCTAACTTCTTGGCTCCGCCACTATATGTATATATAGTAGTTGTTGATCTACATACCTTCGACTTTTATTATATTTACTTCTTTATATTTTAAAGGCAAAATGGTTCGATGGACCCTTGTACTATGTCCGTTTTGTAATGTGGACACTTCTACTTACTTGTTTGTCATCTGGACCCTTGATCCCATTAAAAAGCAACATTTTAAACCCCTCTGACGGTGTGTGTAATACATTCGCGCCACGTCAGCTTCCACATCACTTTTGAGTATTACATTAAATTTATTTGCCCGCGTCAGCTGCCAAATTCGCCGCCACGTCATTTTTAAGAGTTACATTAAATTTTATGTTATTTTTAATTAAATATTAAAATTAATTTAATCAAATAAATTTCTTTTATAGATTGTGGAAATTCTAATACACAAATACAATAAATTTTTAATTTAAATTAATTTAAATTTTCAACTATAAATTCTAATATATAAACACAATAAATTTAATTAAACATCAAATTTATTTCAAATAATTGAAATTTTTCTCCAATTAATTTAAGATTTTAACTATAAATTCACATACACAAACATAATGAATTTTTAATTTTTATTTAAATATTCTTAACAATTTGTAAAAGTTATAAATATAATCCTAAACAAAACGAAAAATTTAAATTGAGAAAGTTGATAAAAAAATCAAAAAATTAAAACAATAACAATAAAATCAGCCACAACTGAAGTTCAACCACGACGATGAACAACAACAATAAATCAACCACGATAATTTTTTTTTGACAATGAACAACAACAAGAAATCAACCACAGCAAATACACCTTACTATTTTCTGAAAATTTGGGATATATGATGAAGAAGAAAAAGAAGACAAAGAGAGATCCTTGGGGCTATGGGGGTGCGGCGTTAATGGTAACGGCTATGGCAGCCATGGCTGGACAGGGGGATGGAGGGGGGCTGCGTTAATGGTGGTGGTTGTGTGTATGTGTATATCGTGAAGATGTAAAAATTGAAGAATTGGAAGAAGAAGATGAAGAAGCGGGAGAGTTGTCATGATCATATGCTCATTCGACCCAATTAAAAATCACCTTAAACAAATTAAAAGAAAAAATTGTTGTCTCTCTTCCTAAAACCTTCGCTGCTCCTATAAATATCAGCGCCACCATCTTCCGCCGTAAAAAATCTTCAAGATTCCATAAATGGTTGAACTTCCTGTCAATTTAGAGAAACCCACAAAGTTGAAGATGTAAAAAATGAAGAATTGGAATAGGAAGAGGAGTAAGATGGGGAGTTGAGTGAATATGTTGTGTGATTGTGTTTTGGTGTATGAGAATAGTGAGGAAGGGGCGTTAATGGTGGTGGTGGATAGCGAGGCTGGGGGTGTTGGATGGGGGAGGTTTTTTTTCAAAAAAAAAATAAAATATTTTTTTATTTTTTAAAAATATATTTAAATTTAAAAGGTTGAGGGACTTTTTTTTATTTTTTTAATTATTTTAATCTAAATTGGCCAAAAATTGACCCCCACTCGCATCCCAGTCGAGTGTAATCACTCTCCTTATCCTAGTCACCATTTTAATGCCACATAGGCAAAGTCAACGTCAAAAAGTTTAAAATATAGTTTTTTAGTGGGTTCAAGGGTTCAGATGACAAACATGTAAGTAGAAGTGTCCAACTTACAAAACCGACCTAGTACAGGGGGCCACTGAGTCATTTTAGCTATTTTAAACTACTTAGTGAAAATTCAGTTTTACCCTGCTTTTAACAGTTAACAATATATGCTCTTCTAATTTTTAATTTAGGTATAATCTTTTTTCCTTAATATCTACAAAATTATCTATTATGTTTTAACTAAGATAATCAACAAACAACCCACAACTTTATACTACTTTAATAACTCAGCCATTATGAAATTAAAGAACAAAAAAATGATATATAGAGAATATATTCAAAAAAAAAAAAGAAAAAAAATTTAAAAATATTTTATTCTTCATACAGAAATTGAAATATTTAAATTCTCATTGTCTCATTTTTATCTATCGAATTTACTTCAATGCGTGAATGTTGTGTGACATTAAAATTACGATCTATGTGTATTTTATGACATATTCTCTGATCTACATCTTTTATCAGGGCTCGTCGTTAGCAAGAGATCATGTTATTGTCATACATGAAGTCCTGCAAAATCAAAATATGAAAATTGCCATTATAAGGTGTGAAAATAGATATGCACAATAAAATTGTTGATAAACTAATATTACAAAAGATTAAAAGGTGATTGATTAAATAGTTTAAGCAATTATTTAAAAATTATAAGTAAACATCATAATCAACATGAAATACATATATCCAACTGAGACTTGCTCATTATTAAAATTTTGATCCCTTATAAATAAAAATATTAACATTGTAACAAAAAAATGTTATACGTAATAAAGAGTATCTTAAAGTGAAATAGGAAAAAGATATTAAAATATCACAACTTTTTTTATCAATTTTTTTTTCTGAAAACGCAGGTCCTTCGCAATTTCGCACTCAAGAAATCTCGTTTCTTCCTCAATATATCTTCTTCTTAATCTTCCCTCTCCAACACCCCTCAACATTTTAGTCCACATATTTGTATAAATATAAATTATTTTGGATTTGTTATGTGCTATTTTATTTGATTTAATTATTGTTTCAATATAAAGATTTGATACAAAACAATGTCAAATGGAGAACCATCATCAACATTGGTACATGAAATAAAAAATACACGATGAAAAAAAGAATAAAGTGACTTGACAGTTCGGATGTCTTGATTTATCTTCATCTGAAAGAGCAAGCATAGGAAGAAGTATAAGACCTCAAGAATACGCAATTTCTAAATAGAGATGAATACATAAATTCAAAGTCCTGGTAATTAGAAAAATTAAACTAAAAAATATCGCCAAATACCCTTATGAACGATATAACGATACCAACCAACCAACCAAGATGATTGTTATTGATAGTGATTGAAACCTTGTAATTAGTATGTACTTGGATTTTCATCTTATATTGACTTGAAATTCAGTGTAAATGTCCAAATGGAATGATTAGTACTCAATCAGAAGCTTTTTCATTTTTGGATAAAAAAAAATTAGGCGAGTCAGAGGGCCTTAGTTTTTTTTTTCTATGAAATTTTATCGAGATTCAAAAGTTAGAAATTCATCTTTCACTATTTTGACTATTAGTGTGAAATATCCTTTTGAATCATTGCCTTTTTAACACACAATCATTTTTCATCTATGTCGCTGAATTCACTGTCAATTCAAAGACTATAGAATCGAGAAATTTATAAGCGAGATCTTTGTTGCTTCCATTTCAATTCCTACAAATGTGAATAAAAACACGAATGAATTTAGTAAACATACCAATGACTGATTTTCAAAAGAGTAAAAAGGTTTTTCTACCATTAGAGTAAAGGATACAGTTTCAACAAATGACAATTATTTTTGCTCAAATCATGTATTTACCTTAAGATACTTATGTAATGCATACAAATTATTAATGTAAGAACCAATAACTTTTAAAAATTAGAATGTAAAATTTATAAACTTAAGATCTGACTTCACACTACACCAAAAATAATCTTTAACGAAAATAAATTAGCAGTAATAATTTAATTGTGGCTAAGTATATTTTTTTTAGAGATTTATCAGTGACAATTATATTTTAGCTCTCTTTGTAATGCCTCTAAAGCTTGTAGCCACACTGAATTCAATAACAATTAACCAACGCTGATAAATTTTTTAGCATTCTCTATTAAACTACATATTTATTGCTGCTAAAGATTGTTTTTGTTGTAGTGCCACCTCTATGTACAATTTTTCACACAATATAATTAGCAAGTGGTTAGTTTTTTTTTTTTTTCTTTTTGGTATGATTTCACAAATTTGGTAGACATGTGCAAGTATCAATATACATGTATGAGCAAATCAATGAAAAGTTACAGACAAAAATAAAGAAAAGTGTAACATTATTTGTGAGACTGAATAAAATCAGATAAAGAGAGTATCATTTTAGTTCGAGCAAATGTATAAGTAATGTTATACCATTTAGCATCTTCATCTCAATCACACAATTGAAATTTCCATCCAACCGCTTTTCCAATTCCATAATATATAATTCATGCATGATCATCATCAATAAGTGAAAGTCCTAAAAGATCGTATATGTGAAAACTTCAAATTTCTTTACATCTATAATAAACAGTAAATATGATGTTAATCGTAAATAATAATAAAATTAATACAAATGTAAAAATTTTGACATTCATTATTCATTGTAGAAAATTTATCTGACAATAAAAATTAATATACTTTAAGATTTGCTTATTATTAAGCCCTAGTATTGCATTCAATTAATGAAATTTAATAATAGAAACTCACTGACAATAATTTTTTTTCTTCAAAAAAGAGCTTTTTATTAGTTAGAAACAACATCGTGGCTTTTTATTATTAAATTATTAAATAAACAATGTATTACTGACTATATATATGCGCAAGGTACTATTGTGTCATGTCTTATCTCAAATTTATATTAAAAGAACTTATCATATGAAACTTTTTATTAAAAAAACTTAAAAGTGAACTATTATTTTCTAGCAAATCTCATTAATGCTACTTTTATCAGACATCACTATAATAAATACAACGTAATAAAGTGTAATCAATATCATCATTACGTTATATGTATTCACATTATTTATTGGACATTTTAAATCTTGATTTGAACAATACAAAAATAAGATATGAATGTGAATGAAAAAGGAGGAGTCCCTTCGGAGACATCCGATAAAATTGAAACGATACAGAGAAGATTAGCATGACCTTGTGGAAGGATGATACGAACAAATTGAGAAATGGTCCAAATTTTTTATTCCCCCCCCCCCACCACCCCCAAAAAAAAAAGGAGATGTGAATTTTAGATTTTTTAAAATGTTGATTTAAATTTATTAGATGAAGCATTATGTGTACATTTATATTGAAATATGCATTCAAATTTTTTTTATTTCACCTTGAAATTTAAAATATTTTATAGTATAGTTTAAAGTCTTATCTTTTAACTTAATTTAATTTAATGTTGTCAAGAAATATCTTGAATAGTCTTATTGCAAACTGACATATAAGTGTAATATCGTTTAAGATGGAGTTTAAGGGTTGCTAAATGCAAATAAATTTACTTGTTCTAAATTTATAAGTTCAAAGAAGAGGACTTACCATAAAAACTTTTCAGAGATATTGATGAAACATCATAACTACATGGCATAAAGAATTAATGAAGACTTAACATAATTAATCATAAAACCTTACATCACATGATATTAAAGTCATCAATTCAAAACAATTGTGGAAAGAATGCATGGTGACATGCAGAAGGAGTTACTTTAACGAGGAAACCTCATTTTACTTATATGAGGATGAAAAAAGATATATATAAGAAAATGTATTTGTGTCAATTGTCATAAGATGAAAGTGTGAGTGGGGAACACTGGGAAATTAGAACGTTAGAACGTTAGAACGTGAGAGGAACTGGGTTTGGGAAGTTTGGTTGGTAGTTTCGTTCTTGGATTAGTTTTTCTTGATTTGCAGGATATTTGGTTTAATTTTTTTTATTTTTTTATTTTTTTAAAAGGTAGAAATATAAAAGGAAAAAGGGTTCAAAATACACCTAAATTTTGAGGAAATTTGCTTAACATAATTTCACATAACATCCTCACATTTTTTTTCTTTTATTCAGTATTGTTTTGATTTGTGCACTAATATTTTGAATTTAAATTACATAATTTTTACTTACAAAGTGACTTTATTATAATAAGGCAAAATGACCTTCTGGACCTCCTGTACTATGTCAGTTTTGTAAGTTGGACACTTCTACTTATATGTTTGTCATCTGGACCCTTGAACTCATCAAAAAACAACATTTTGCGTCGTTTGACCGTTGATCTTGCCTATGTGGCAAGATCATCGTAATTAGGACAAAGAGAGTGTAGCCACTCGCGTGGGGGTGCGAGTGGGGGTCAATTTTTGGCAAATTTTACATTAAAATAATTAAAAATATATATATATTAAAATTTAAAAAATAAAATAAAAAGGGTCCTTTTTTTCTCCATCTTTTTAAATTTTAATTTTTTAAAAAAAAATAAAAATAATTTTAAAATATTTTTAAAAAATTAAAATAATTTAAAAATATTTTATAAAATTTAAAAATATTTTTAAAATTTGAAAATAAAAATAAAAATAAAAATCCTTTTTTTCCCTCCATCCTTTTTAATTTAAAAATATTTTTAAAAATTAAAAAATAATTTAAAAATTTTTAAAAAATAAAAATATATTTTTTCTCCCCACCCCAGCCCCGTCCCCCCCACCCCCAGCCTCCTCACCCCACCCCAACACCCGTCCAGCCCTTCCCCACTCCCATCCCCACCCCCACACCCTATCCAGCCCCATCCCACCCCACCCCTAGCCTCCCTACCCCACCCAATCCCGTCCCCTCCCCCTCAAACCTCACCAGCCCCGTCCAGCCCTTCCCCACCCCACCCCAACCCCCATACCCCTCCCAACCCCATCCCCACCCCAGCCCAGCCCCTACACCCCACCCCAACACTCTTCCAGCCCCCCTCCCCCCACACGTTCACTTTTTATTTTTTATTTTAATTTTCCTTCTCAATTCAATTCTTTTTATTTTTTAATTAAAATTTAAATTTGAAATCTTTTATTTTTTGGGGGATTAAAATTTCAATTTAAATTGAAAGTGAGTGTAACACCCCGTATTCAAGTACGTGTATTGGCGTATTCAAGTACGTGTATTGGTCTTAGTTATATGGAATTAATTTTTTATTTTATTTATACCAGAATTTGCCCGTCGATGGTTCCATGCGAAGGTTATTGAATAAGCTTTCCAACGATATACAGATTTCCAAAAACGAATAGGTTTCGAATATAATCGAGCACGTTCGAAACTATAAAACGGTGGCTGGGATATTTGGGAATAATAAATGTGCAGGAAAATTTCCTGCACACAAACTACTGAGGCCAGCTGAATTTTTGAGTCAACTTTGAATGATCATAACTCCCTTAATATAATTAACTGGGAGATCTGCGACCTATGAAAAGAAAGATCTTTGAGTCTTCTTTCCAATGCAATTGGTTTCATCCAAATCCAACGTCTGAGTAAGGAGTTATACTCGTATTACTTCAGCCTATCAAAATAGATTTTTAGGGTAAACTTCAAACGACCATAACTCCTTGACGAACTGGGTAACCTACTTTATATGAAATGAAAGCCCTTTGAATTATCCTTCCAACGATATTAATTTCACCCAAATCCGATATCGGAGCAAAGAGTTATGGTCAATCTACTTTAGCTTATCAAAACAGTCCACCAAAGGACAGATTTGACATTATTTAAATTTTAAAGGCATTTTGGTCATTTTCTATTATATTATGGACGGGAATATGTGTATATCTACATGTATATGAGTTCAAAAACTCATTTTCATCATCAATCATTCAGAAAGAACAAACCCTGGCCAAATTTGACCTTTAAATAACTTTTGATTAAACCGTAGAAATTTCAAAGTAATCCGATAACTGGGTTTGTCATCTCGAGAGCTTCGAACGGCACCTATTATTTGTGCAAACAGGATTACATAATCAAGAGGTGAATTCTAAGATATGAATATTGTTTGCCTTTGTTCTTTTCTATATGTATATGTGTGATAGAGGATTATATGTATTGGTTGTTATTGAAAGGTGATGGAAATAAGGTTATGGACTATTTTGCATGGTTTGGTTGTATTGAATTATGGAAGGTGGATATGGTAATTGAGTTATGGAAGGTGGATATGGTGATATACTATTGAATTGATGATTATTTATGGCTACGGCTCAATTTGGTTTAATGGATTGGTTGGAAGGATAAATGAATCCAAACTTGATATTGGAGGATGTTGTATGAATATTCATGGTATGTGAATGTAATTGGAGTATAAGAGGGTTAAAGTGACACCCTTTATGGTGTAATTAAGGCTTACTACTTAACCACTAGTTTGGTAAATTCAAATAATTGAATTGTGACGTTTGGTTGCTAATACTAGATTGCTATATATGTTCATTGTAGATAAGTAATCCGAAAAGACGGGAAGTCCATTTGGGACTAGTATTGAAGGTTGACAGTCAGGTATGTAAAGTATACTCTATACCATATCTTTGGCATGAAAGTGAACAATTGTTCTATTAAGAAAGTTTCCAAAGTTATTCAATAACATGTGATCCATAATGGTTTTGTATGATGTCCTACGTTACCAATGAACTTGTTTCCACCCTACAAGATGTCAAGACATTCCAATACTTACTTGTTTTCCAAATCTTACATGTTTATTGCACTAATGAATGTCAGAAGGTATCCGGTTACTCAAACAAGATCCATGTGCTATTAATAACTCCAAAACGTTTCATTGATATACCAATAAATTCCTACTTCATTGTTATGGCATTGATGACTCCAAAACACTTCATTGATGTGCCAATGAGTTCTTACTTCATTGTTATTGCATTGATGGTCTATTTATATGTCTCTTATTGATGTATCATTGTTTCAAAGTATCAAAAATATGGTGGCAACCGAAATAACAATCTCAAAGATTAATTGAACTAAGTGATGAAAGTTCTCTCTTATCGGGTGGTATCCCAGAGGCATAATCCTATCATGGGTCGATCCCTATTTATGTGTTTATGGGTGCTATCTCAGGTGCATAAGCCTATCATGGGTCGATCCCAGTTCATATGTACTGGGGGCAGCCTAATGGTCACAGTACAGTACAGTAATGATTACAAAGATAATAAGAACGAAGATAAAGTGATTGTATAAATACAATGTACAGGTTGTCACAAGTTCTAGTAAATGTGGTCCACTCCTATTAAGATTTATTCACTTGTTTCTGATTTCTATTGAGCTCCTATATCATATGTGATTATCTACAGCTCTACATACTCAGTACATATTTCGTACTGATGTCCCCCACGGGGGACCTGCATTTCATGCTGCAGGCACAGGTACCTCAGCTCATACACCGCACAAGTAGGAGCCAGGATATCCAGCTGCTTTTGGTGAGCTCCAGTTTGCTTCGGGGCTTTCCGTGTCTTATCCAGTTACTTTTGGTATTGTATAGAAGTTAGTTATATGGCGGGGTATGTCCCGACCTTAGTTAAACTCTGTGTATTTTCTAGAGGCTTTGTAGACCTAATGTACAGTCAAGGTGGTGTTTTGTTAATAGACGTGATGGCTCCAACAGCCAAGTATTGTATATACATATATATTTGTGCTCGAGCTTATACAGGTGATTATTTCCTTTTATATGCGACATGATGCTGTCCGAATTTTTGGGTTGTCATAGAGGTATGCATGGGAAGTATAAGGTTATGAGATGGTTCTCTCGGGCCTCCTCGGTTATGGGTGCCGGTCCGCCCAAAAGGATTTGAGGCATGACAAAAGTGCAATGCATCAAAGAGTTAAAGTTGAGCACAAAAAACCCAGAGGTTATATGCAATGCATTGATCTTCCATGCTGGAAGTGGGACATGATCAACATGGATTTCGTTATTGGTTTGCCTCGTACATCCCGGAAGTTTGATTCTATATGGGTGATTGTTGATAGGCTTACCAAATCCACACATTTCCTTCCAGTTAGGACCACTTACACAGTTGAAGAGTATGCGAAGCTGTACATTAAAGAGATAGTCCGATTACATGGAGTGCCAATCTCTATTATATCAGATCGGGGAACCCAATTTACCGCAAACTTTTGGAAGTTTTTTCAGAGGTGTTTGGGAATACAAGTGAAGTTGAGTACAACTTTTCACCCTCAAACAGATGGACAAGCAGAACGTACCATCCAAACACTTGAAGATATGCTACGAGCTTGTGTAATAGATTTTAAGGGCAACTGGGTGATCATTTACCTCTTATTGAGTTTGCCTACAATAATACCTATAATTCAAGTATCAAAATGGCACCATATGAAGCTTTATATGGAAGGAAGTGTAGATCACCAATAGGATGGTTTGAAGTGGGTGAAACTTTTTTGTTCGGACTGGATCTTGTTTATCAAGCCATAGAGAAGGTTAAAGTAATTCAGCAATGACTGAAAACAACCCAAAGTCGACAAAAGTCATATGCGGATAGTAGAAGGAGAGGGATAGAGTTTTCTATAGGTGATTAGGTATTTTTGAAGGTATCACCAATGAAAGGGGTAATGAGATTTGGCAAAAAAAGGAAGTTGAGTCCACGTTATATAGGCCCGTATAAGATCACTCGAAGGTTTGGACAAGTTGCATATGAATTAGAGCTACCCCAAGAGCTCTCATAAGTACATCCGATATTTCATGTGTCAATGCTTCGAAAGTGCATCGGAGATCCATCACATATAACTTCTACTGAGGATGTGCAAGTTGCAGAAGATCTTACCTATGAGGAAGTGCCTATTGCTATTCTAGATCGCCAAGTTACGAAGATGAGAAATAAAGAGATAGCATCTATGAAAGTACGTTGGAGAAATCGTCAAAGGAAAGAGATTACATGGGAAGATGAGGAAGCAATGAAATCTAAGTACCCTTATTTGTTCAAAGATGAAGAGGAAGTTCAAGAAATGGAGCTAGAACATTAACAAGTAAGTTTTTTTTTATATATGCATAGTATTTATGTGATGATGTGAATATTAATGATGGACTTGAACTTGTTTCGGTTGAATAACTATGCTAACATTCGAGGACGAATGTCCTAAAGGGGGGAAGGATGTAACACCCCGTATTCAAGTACGTGTATTAGCGTATTCAAGTACGTGTATTGGTCTTATTTATATGGAATTAATTTTTTATTTTATTTATATCGGAATTTGCCCGTCAATTGTTCCATACGAAGGTTATTGAATAAGCTTTCCAACGATATAAAGATTTCCAAAAACGGATAGGTTTAGGATATAATCGAGTACGTTCGAAACTATAAAACAGTGGCCGGGATATTTGGGAATAGTAAATGTGCAGGAAAATTTCCTGCACACAAACTACTGAGGCCAGCCGAATTTTTGGGTCAACTTTGAACGATCATAACTCCCTTAATATAATTAACTGGGAGATCTGCAACCTATTAAAAGAAATATATTTGAGTCTTCTTTCCAATGCAATTGGTTTCATCCAAATCCAACGTCTAAGAAAGGAGTTATACTCGTTTTACTTCAGCCTATCAAAATAGATTTTTAGGGTCAACTTCAAATGACCATAACTCCTTGTACAGGACGAACTGGGTAACCTACTTTATATGAAATGAAAGCCCTTTGAATTATCCTTCCAACGATACCAATTTCACCCAAATCTGACATCGGAGCAACGAGCTATGGTCAATTTACTTTAGCTTATCAAAACAATCCACCAAAGGACAGATTTGACATTATTTAAATTTTAAAGGCATTTTGGTCATTTTCTATTATATTATGGACGGGAATATGTGTATATCTATATGTATATGAGTTCAAAAACTCATTTTCATCATCAATCAGTGAGAAAGAACAAACCCTAGCCAAATTTGACCTTTAAATTACTTTTGATTCAACCGTAGAAATTCCAAAGTAATCCAATAATTGTGTTTGTCATCTCGAGAGCTTCGAACGGCACCTATTATTTGTGCAAATAGGATTACATAATCAAGAGGTGAATTTTAAGATATGAATATTGTTTGCCTTTATTTTTTTCCATATGTATACGTGTGATGGAGGATTATATGTATTGGTTGTTATTGAAAGGTGGTGGACTATTTTGCATGATTTGGTTGTATTAAATTGTGGAAGATGGATATGGTAATTGATTTAGGCAAGGTGGATATGGTGATATACTATTGAATTGATGATTATTTATGTCTATGACTCAATTTGGTTTAATGGATTGGTTGGAAGGATAAATGAATCCAAACTTGATATTGGAGGATGTTGTATGAATATGCATGGTATGTGAATGTAATTGGAGTATAAGAGGGTTAAAGTGACACCCTTTATGGTGTAATTAAGGCTTACTACTTAACCACTAGTTTGGTAAATTCAAATAATTGAATTGTGACGTTTGGTTGCT
This sequence comes from Capsicum baccatum var. pendulum, assembly GCA_030864225.1. NCBI lineage: Eukaryota > Viridiplantae > Streptophyta > Magnoliopsida > Solanales > Solanaceae > Capsicum > Capsicum baccatum. The sequence continues at coordinate 195,159,098 of CM061560.1, forward strand.
AATACTAGATTGCTATATATGTTCATTGTAGATAAGTAATCCGAAAAGACGGGAAGTCCATTTGGGACTAGTATTGAAGGTTGACAGTCAGGTATGTAAAGCATACTCTATACCATATCTTTGGCATGAAAGTGAACAATTGTTCTATTAAGAAAGTTTCCAAAGTTATTCAATAACATGTGATCCATAATGGTTTTGTATGATGTCCTACATTACCAATGAACTTGTTTCCACCCTACAAGATGTCAAGGCATTCCAATACTTACTTGTTTTCCAAATCTTACATGTTTATTGCGCTAATGAATGTCAGAAGGTATCCAGTGACTCAAACAAGATCCATGTGCTATTAATGACTCCAAAATGTTTCATTGATATACCAATAAATTCCTACTTCATTGTTATGGCATTGATGACTCCAAAACACTTCATTGATGTGCCAATGAGTTCTTACTTCATTGTTATTGCATTGATGGTCTATTTATATGTCTCTTATTGATGTATCATTGTTTCAAAGTATCAAAAATGCGGTGGTGACCGAAATAACAATCTCAAAGATTAATTGAACTAAGTGATGGAAGTTCTCTCTTATCGGGTGGTATCCCAGGGGCATAAGCCTATCATGGATCGATCCCTATTTATGTGTTTATGGGTGGTATCCCAGGTGCATAAGCCTATCATGGGTCGATCCCAGTTTATATGTACTGGGGGCAGCCTAATGGTCACAGTACAATATAGTAATAATTACACAGATGATAAGAACAAAGGTAAAGTGATTGAATAAATACAATGTACAGGTTGTCACAAGTTCTAGTAAATGTAGTCCACTCCTATTACGATTTAGTCACTAGTTTCTGATTTCTATTGAGCTCCTATATCATATGTGATTATCCACAGCTTTACATACTCAGTACATATTTCGTACTGACGTCCCTCACGGGGGACCTGCATTTCATGCTGCAGGCATAGGTACCTCAGCTCATACACCGCACAAGTAGGAGCCAGGATATCCAGCTGCTTTTGGTGAGCTCCAGTTTGCTTCGGGGCTTTCCGTGTCATATCCAGTCACTTTTGGTATTGTATAGAAGTTAGTTATATGGCGGGGTGTGTTCCGACCTTAGTTAAACTCTGTGTATTGTCTAGAGGCTTTGTAGACTTAATGTACAGTCAAGGTGGTATTTTGTTAATAGACGTGATGGCTCCAACGGCCAAGTATTGTATATACATATATATGTGTGCTCGAGCTTATACAGGTGATTATTTCCTTTTATATGCGACATGATGCTGTCCGAATTTTCGAGTTGTCATAGAGGTATGCATGGGAAGTATAAGGTTATAAGTTGGTTCTCCCGGGCCTCCTCAGTTACGGGTGCCGGTCCGCCCCAATAGGATTTGAGGCGTGACAGTGGGTGATAGTGAATATTGAAAAAAATTAGTGAATTTCTCTTGAAAAAAATTAAACTTTTTAATTTGTGAATTTGTTAAAAATATTCAAATTTAAAAATCAAAAATTTATTATGTTTGTATCTATGAATTTGTAGTTAAAAATTAATTAGTTGGAGAAGAATTTTAATTATTTGGAATGGATTTGATGTTTAATTTGTGAGAAAAAATAAAAACATGATTATTCAAATTTTTCTACAATTTATAAATTTTTCTTATTTAATTAAATTAATTTTAATATTTAATTTGTTATGTAGCATTTTACAAATGACTTGGAATTTAATGTAATATTTTTTTTTAAATGACGTGACAGATGACGTGGTAGACGTGTCAGGCGTGACAGCTAACATGACAGCTGACGCGGGGGAAAGTGTGTTACACTCACCAAAAAAGGGTTTAAAATATTGTTTTTTAGTGGGTTCAGGGATCCAGATGACAAACATGTAAGTAGAAGTGTCCAACTTACAAAACCGACATAGTACAGGGATCCAAAAGGTCATTTTGCCTTATAATAACTTTAAGTGTCTATTTGGGATTGCTTATTCCCCCCTCCCCAAAAGGACTTATTTCGAGAAAAAACACTTCTTTTGAAAATAAAGATATTGGTAAACTTGCAAAAGTAATTTAAAAAGAAGTAGAAACCTGCTTTTGGAAAGAAGCCGAAAAGTTTTGCTTTTCAAAAAAAAGCAGATGCAGAAACAGGAAAATATTTTTATGACAAAAATATCTCTATCAATCATACACACACATCCCTTATTAATTAATTAACATATCTTATAAGTTTGATTTTAAAATTTAATATTTCATATTTACATCATAATTTTTATTTTATTTTATAATTTTTATATTATTATTTTATTTTCACTCATTTTCTTTAAATAAATATGAAAATATCATTGATGATGATATTTAATTAAATAAAAATAAAATTTAAATTAAAAATATTATAATATATATTTAAAATAAATTCTTTATAAATTAATTTTAGTAGTAAAAATCTATTAATATATGTCCTTTTTGATCATAAGCAGCTTTGTAACAACAATCCCAAACGGGCTCTTAGTGTTTCAAATAACTTTAATTTGTGTCTTTAAATTTATATTTCATTTCAATAATATGTCAATTTACAATTAAAAGTAATTAAAAAAACAACTGTAATATTTAAAAATTTAAATAAATATACGGGTTTAAAAATATAAAAAATAAATGATAAATATATATAGATAGATAAATAAGATCTTAACAATTTAACTGAAAATTGTGGGTTTGCTTGTTTCTATTATTTTGGAGAACATTTAACTTGTTCCATTTTCTTTAACCTCTGTCTTTTTAAAAAAATGTACAAACTATTTAAGTTAATTATAATATTTTAATTGCTAACAAGATATTAAAATTAGATATTTTTTTAAATTAAAGAGTAGATTAATGTTTGAATTTTAGAAAGCTATTTGAATTAGATATTTTTAAAAAAAAAATTCAAATTTAAGTAAATTTACTGCATACGTATTGTTTGATGGAGTGATTTTAGTAGATTTAAAATAAAATATTTTCATAAAATAATATTAATATTTTATTATTTTACAATTTTAAACGAAACAAAATAACTAATAACTAATTAGTAACTAAATTAACTAATTTGTCCTAAAAACTAACACATGTAATAATCCTGTATTGCCACCTGGCAAGATCTTGGCAAGACTTTCTTGCTATTTAGTATATATAGATTCGCAAAGTAAAAATTCTCGATCTAGCTTATTGCATCAAATTTTTTTTAAGTGCGGTATATATTATAGAATTATGTGAAAAGTCGTAATCAATGTTCATTATATTAAAGGAGCGTGACTTTGTATGTGGCTAAAAATAGAGTACATATTATAGATATCATGTGAAAATTCATATTCGATGTTCATCATATTGAAGGAGTGTGACTTTATATGAGGCTCTAAGTACGATATATATTATACGTATCATGTGAAAAGTCGTATTTGATATTATCATCATATTCTGCATTTTTGCTCAAACTCGGGAAGCGCTTTCTTGATTTGGCTTCTAAAGCTATTTCTAGGTAGTTCAATCGGTTAGAGCACTGCCATGTTAAGGTGGAAGCTAAGGGTTCGAGCTCTATTGGTCCTGGCGAATTCAATAAATATATTAATTCATCTCTTCATTTTCTGTGAAAGGAGGACAAAGATCGGAATTTCATTCTCGTTTTTTGTGTAGTTTATGAGTTATTATATAAGAGCATCACCAAGCGCTATTTTTAGGCAGTTCAATCAATTAAAGCATCGCCATATCGAGGCAGAATCTGTGGGTTCAAGCCCCGTTAATTATGCCGAATTCAATAAATATATCAACTCATCTCCTCATTTTCTATGAAGGGAAAGAAAGAGCAGAATTTCATTCCCAATTTTATGTAGGTTATGAGTTATTATACAAGAGTACCACCATGCACATCCGACAAATAGCAGCTACGGATTTTTTAAATGTATATCTAAATGTAATTTGTATATAATCATAGTATATATTCAGTAGGAAAAATTGCACAAATATATTTATCGATTTGTATATTATCACTGTGTATATTAAATAACTTTGAATCTGTACATATACATAAACTTGAGTGGTGCTCCTAATTCAATAGGATTTGGTATCAATTGAATTCAAATATAATAAGGAATGGTAACTTTTAACGAATTCTAATCCCAATATAGAAAGGAAAGGACTTCGTGCGTTCGAATTTATACTATTTTAGTTGGACTAGGTATAAACTTTCATATTATTTAATCAAAGTCCAAGCAAAAAATTCTCCATAATTGAATTTAAACTATATATTATACACTCTAAGCTTAAGAAATTTTAATGGAGATGATGGTAGTTTGTGGTGTAATTCTCCAAAGGACATTCTCGGATTAATCTCATCACGTCTCGTTGCCGGTGAATATGTTGTCTTTCATGCTGTTTGTAAGAATTGGCGACACTTGGTTTCACTCCCTCGGATTTTGCGTAAATATAATACACCTCGTTTGATGACCATATATCAAGAAAGGAGCAATGCAGAATTCTTTCATCCGTTGCATGACACCCTAATAATATTGCGCTAATTTTCGATGTTTGATGTCGACAACAACAGTGTTTTCTATTGTTTGACCACTCTTACTCTTTTGATTATTTTCTCCGTGAAGCTTTCTCAAGTTCAATTTATTTGGTCCAACGACTATCTAGCATTTGGATAGATTAATGATTAGTAAGAGTTTTAGTGTATCACTTATTTTTAAAAATGATTAGTAACTAATCATTCACTTGAATTAATTTGATATTTTAATTTTCATTTGTTAGCAACGCTTTTTTATTTATTTAATTTATGTATTTGTTTTTTATTTTTTTGTGAGTTCACCAACATGTAAATTTATAAAAAGTACTTTGCCAATAAAATTAGAAACTAACAATGTATATCATTCCATTCCAAAGAGGGATAAAGCCCAAACCTCCCTTAAATTACAAAATACATTATGAAAGTTTTAATTTAATTGTCTGTGCAAAAATACTATTATTCTTTCTTTAGACCGATTTAATTCATTATCTATGAAAATAATTGATAAACATTTTTCAATAAAAAAAAAATAATTTTTAATAGTGATTGTTGAAATTATAATTCATGGAAACTATAAAGGTTATTACCATTGAACAAACTTGGTCTTAATGCGTCTGGTATTATGCTAAAGGTGCTTATTCTAAGTAAATGAGTTAAAAATGTTACCCTCTTTTAATAGGTTGAGTTATTAATACATGAGATGGTGACATACGTTAAAAATATATAAACACGTCCATAATCACAAGTGATATAAAAATCATAGAATATTACTCTCAATTAATTTAATCCAGTCAAACTTCAAATATCATTTCAAATTAATTCTTAAAAAAAAAAATTAAAATACCACATAATTAAACCAAATAGAATAATTCATGTAGGTCGGTAAGCTCAAAAATTTAAAAATAACAAATAAATGCATAAAATAAATAAATAAAATAGAGAAGCAAATTAAATAACAAGGAGTTTATCAAACACGTTGCTAACTAATGAAAATTAAAATACCAAATTAATCCATGGGAATGATTAGTTAGTAATTATTTAAAAAGAAATAGGCAGTACATTAAAGGTGTCGGTAATCATTAATCTATCCAAATGCTAGATTGTGACTGGACCAAGTTGTAATAATTTAAACTTGAGAAAGCTTCGCTGCGTGAGTAATCAAGAGAGAAATACTTATGAGTGGTCAAACAATAGAAAATGCCGTTGTTGTTGACATCAAACATGGGAAAATATATCTTGTTTCCCAATCCTTGCGCAATACACGATTTCAGGTAGGAGACTTTTTCGCTCACAAACAATGTATTATTGTGGAGATTTGTTATTTTTTCCCTCTTCAATACCTTGCCAGTGATCTTATACCTCCAAATCTCTACTTTCCCTTCTTCCTCCATTAAAAATACAACTAACATTGTTCGGTTATTGGCTTCTTTTGCCGTGTAAACCTGTTCAATTGAGTGTAGTTTTTGACTAGGCCAGGGCTGCCCATAAAATTTCCAAGTAGGTCTCTGTGTAGCTGATTTTCCGTTGATATTTAGTATTCCCAAAGTCCCCGTTTGTCCCAGCACATAAATAGTATCGTTTCCAAAAAATATTGAATTGCTGCATACGAACAGTTTGTTATTGTTAAGAAAGTTATGAAACGTCCATCTGCTCTCTCCAACTTTGATCATGTACACTGGTGGGGGAGTGCCGCTAATTAAAAAACCAACAACAAAACAATCCGATGATGGGTCCGGGGGACACGAAAATGTCCATTCAGGGAAAAAATTTTCTACCGCCTCTAACAGATCGGGCAAGTTAATTATTACCTTACTAACCGCATTGAAAAAGAACATGCCACGATTGCCTTTACTCATGAGCAACCAATCTTTTAATGCACATCGGATTCTGGAACCCTTAACCAACTCTGGGATATCCATCTTCTGAGTTATTAGGGCATCATGCAACGGATGAAAGAATTCTACGTCGCCCCTTTCTTCATACAGAGTCATCAAACGAGGCGTATTATATTCACGCGGAATCCGAGGGAGTGGAACCAAGTCTCGCCAATTCCTACAAACAGCACGAAAGACAACATATTCACCGGCAACGAGACGTGATGAGATTAACCCCAGAATGTCCTTTGGAGCATTACACCACAAACTATCATCATCTCCACGCTCCATTAAAATTTCTTAAGCTTACAGTCTATAATATATAGTTTAAATTCAATTATGGAGAAAGTTTTATTACAACGTTGTTTAAATAATATGAAAGTTTATACCTAGTCCAACTAGAATAGGAACTTCCTCATATAGAAGGCAAATTAGAGCCCAATCCTTTACCTTTCTGTATTGGGATTAAAATTTAAAACTTTCCTTATTATATTTGGATTCAATTAATTACCTATTCCGTTTAACGCATAATCTAGAAGGGCTAAAATATTGAGTTGCGGATGCAGGCTAATTAATGCTTATTGAGTTGAATTTTATATATTAAAATAACAAAAAAAAATTAAAAAGAAAATTAATTCCAAATCCTATTTGAACTAGGAGTATAACACAAGTTTATTTAAGCTGATTGCTTTGATACATTGTTATTATTATTCTTACCCCTAACTAAGCAATTTGCTCGTGAATTTCGTTATGAAGATAACGAGTTCACGAGAGAACAAAAAGTCAGAATGCGATCGACCACCTTTATCTGCACAAGCAGAGCCTTGGTTAGTTATTTTTGATGGAGATGAAATGCAAAATCATACTTTTTTCAGCATATCAGAGGATCGATATTATACGAGAAGTATACCTGAGCTTCAAACGAAAAAGATATGTGCATATGCTCGTGAGTGGTTGGTGTTATTCGACTATTATACTAGAGATTATCATCTTTGGAATGCTGTTTGTAACGATAAAATTCAGCTTCCGCCACTTCCAAGTACTACTGGGCACCACATGTTGCAGTGTTTCTTGTCTGCACCACTCCATGATCCTGAATGTCGACTTCTCTTCATTGATGAACCTTCTTCACTGCTTTACTTCATTAAGCCAGGTTATAATGAAGAATTTCATAAACAAGACTTACGACAGATTATCGGAGACAGTCATCTCACGCTCTGGACAGTTTTCAAGGGGAAATTTTACGGGTTAGTTCAATCAATGCTAGTACATTTGGATCTAGACAATGATTCGGGAATAGTAACAACTACACCAATGGCTAGCAAGCCTTTGTATGATAAAAATGGAGAATTCTTAGACATGCCAATATGGGACGAATACCTCATCCAATCCTCATGTGATGACGACCAGAATAATAATGATATGTTGTTATGCGTTCACAAGTTGATTACTGGATGTTACTTGAGGGTCTTATACGGTTTTTTAGTATTTCGGTTTGATTTTGCAAAAGCGACGTGGGTACAGATGAAAAGCATCGGTGATAATGCAATCTTTTTACATGGTTCCAGGGGCACAATTTGCCCGACGAGAGACAATAATAATCTTAAGAAAGATTCCATCTATTTCATTCAAGGTCGTCGTCTTTGTGTCTTCAATTTAGCAACAAAGTGCAGATCCCAGTCCCTTCCATGCCCAACTATTAGCAAGAAAGTGTCGCGGTTTTACTGGTTAAAACTTCCTTCCATATGCAATTGATCAATTTATTTCATGAGTTTTAAGGTTACTTGGTCTTAGATTGTTGAACATTGTTTTCTTATATTAACATATTTTGTTTCTAATTCTGATTATGCCACTCTTATCATGATTTAAGTAGTGATTAATCATAAAGTGACTTCCCTTTTTAGTTCATGTAAATTTGAAAGACAACGACATGTGCATATTGAGGTACCAATGGTTTGCAAACTTTATATAAAGTTTAAGTGCCTACCCAAAGTTGGACGACATAAATGTGAGTTCAAGTCTTTCACCCTCCTCGCTCCATCAACTCATCACCATCTGCTCCATTAAACTAAAACCGTCAAATTACCTTGTTTGGAGGACACCAATCCTTCAACTTATTATGCACACGTTGAAAGTTACTGTTATCTCCGACAATACGGGTACGTAGAATCTGTATAATAGAATAACAACTTCAACTCTTGAGAACAAGAACACAAAGAAGTTGAACAAATACCCTTAACCCAAGATCAAAATGATCTTTCAAAGAGGTGTATTTTTTCTTTTCTTTTTCAGAAAGTAGATGAAACAGAAAGTTGTTAAGGCCAAGTCGTCCGAATTCACGGACTTTCCTTAAGGAAATAATTCTCCTCACTGTACCCGAGGTTGTGGAATCTTCCTCCCAGGATAAAATGGCCTTCAATCCGACTATAGCGGTACCTCAAATAGGCAGATTCTTCGAACACACTCACGGTTAGAATGATCACACTTAGAGTATTTTTAAGACAAGAAGAGAAGCTTGTAATAAAAAAAAAAATGATCTTATCAAAACCTGTGGGTGAAACCAGGTTTTTATAGCCATACCATACCTTTTCAGAAAGGTGGCATTGGTTCAATTCAAAGGTGTGTGTCTTTTCCTGAAAATGCATGTCTGTTTACTTAAACCATTGTAGTAATTTTTCTAAAACATTATAGTGCAATTGTTCACTCGTAACAGTGCACCAGTTCACTGTTACTGCATGCATAATAAATTAATGGAGCATTACTGTTTCAGATTGATTTTCAGTCTGGATTTATTTTCGTCAAATAAACTTTGTCCAAAAAGAAAGATCCCATCGATCATTTGACCAGACGACTACAACGGCACGAGGCATCTCTATTTCCTTGCCTCACTTACCATGTGAAGTAAGTGTTTCACTTTATAAACACTTTAAAGTTCTCTTCTTCCACCAATGTGGGAGAAGAGCAAACTTTCCAATTTAAAGAGTACACTTTCCAATTTGGGTGTCTACTTCCCTTCACTTGATTTCTCCATTTTTCATTCAACACACTATGAACCCAACAGTTACTGCCATTATCACGGATGAAGCACCATCCTTGACTATTGAAGACGCAGCAGGTGAACCAACCCCTAACCCCAAGTTTGCAGACTCGGAAGAACGTGATGTTCTGGTTAGAAGTTGGATCTCCGGCACAATGACAGAAGAATCGATGTTTCTCATTATAGGGTGCTCGATCAACTGCAAAACAAATATGGTCGTGTCTTGAGGATACCTACCTACAACTACAAGCCATTAAGGACAAGGAATTTCAGTTGAAACAACAACTTGAACTTCAAACCGTAAGCCTTGGAACAAAATCCATAGACGAGTACATCAAGGAGTTTGAAGGGATTTGTGATAGTCTTATGGCTATACATAAATCAATTGATGAAGATAGCAAAGTTACCTTCAATCAATTTATTTGTGACTGCCTTCAGAGGATTCGAAATGAAGGAAGATGCAGATGACATTCAGCAGCAGTGGCCTTTATGGCTCAAAAATCACAAGGCCGAGGTCGGGGAAATTACTATCGAGGAAGAGGGAATAGAGGATTTATGCCAGATTTGTGGAATAAATAATCATACAGCGCTCTCTTGTTTTTATAGTTGGATTATTCCTATCAAGCTCAACAAGAAGTCCCACAGGCACTTGCAGCAATGAGTTTCAATGATCATTCTGATGATAATTTGTTCATGGATTCAGGCGCTACCAATCATCATATGATACAAACTAAAGGTATTCATAAAAATTCATCTCCGAACTCTGTAATGGTAGGAAATAGGGATAAACTCAAAATTACACACATAAGTGTTGGAAGAAACTTGCATCTCAAAAATGTATTCGTTGTGCCTGATCTCAAGAAAAATCTTGTTTCTGTAAGCAAATTTATAACAAACAATGCATGTTCCTTGAACTTTACTGATAGTGGTTTTATTGTTAAAGGACAAGAAAACGGGAACAATTCTGGCAAAAGGGAATAAACAAGATGACTTACTTATGTACCATTGGAGAGAGGCATACATGGAGCGTTGGCAGCTACGAGGACAGACAAGAATTCAGACTCAATTTGGCATAGAGATTAGGACACCCACACACTACAACTCTTAAATTCTTGCATAGTAATAGTTTGATTGATGTTAGTAGTTTTAGTATTAGTATTTTTGCCATGATTTTCTTACAAAAATTAAGTTTTATTTTTTCTTTTAAAGAAAATAAAAATAACCATGAATACTTTTACTTTTACTAAAAGAAAAATATGAAACATTTCCTTATTTGGCAAACCTTTTTCTTGGAGCAAACGTTTTGGACATCTATAAATAGAAGTCTCTCTTCTCATACAATAACACAATAACATCCACAATGTAATCCTTAAAAGAATCTTGTTTAGGGAAAGAAAGGATTTGGATATCTATAAATAGAAGTCCTCTCTTCTCATACAATAACACAACATCATCCACAAAGTAATCCTTAAAAGTGTCTTGTTTAGGGGAGACTTTCCCATTATTTTCATGTTTTTTAATAATATTAGTTTTTAATATGTAGGCCAATTGGCCAAACTATATTCAATAATATGTTTTTAGTATATTTTTATTTGTCATCTGAATTATTACCGTCTTGATTTGCAGACTTTATGCTTCCGCATGACTCACTCTCAATTCAAACCCAACAAGTATTTGGAATAAAATTCCCTCCATATGCTCGAGTTGTCAAATGGGGAAGAGTTCTAAACTATATCTTTTCAAGCATCAAATATAAGAGAATCTGAATAATAAAGCAGACTAGTAATAAAACATATCTAAAGAATAGTAAGATATTGAAAAAAAATAGTTCGGTGCACTAAAGCTACCACTATGCGCGGTGTTCGAGGAAGGGCTCCACCACAAGGGTGTATCGTACGCAGCCTTAAGTACCTTGCATTTCTGTCAAATGTTGTTTCTAAGGTTTGAACCCGTGATCTTCTGGTCACATGACAGCAACTTTACCAGTTACTCCAAGACTCCCCTTTCATTAGTAAGATATTGAAGAGGGAAAAATAATAAATCTGAATAATAAAACATTGTTCACGAGCAAAGAAGCTTCCTACCTGAAATCATGTATTGCGTGAGGATTAGGAAACAAGATATATTTTCCAATGTTTGATGCCAATAACAACCGTGTTTTCTATTGTTTGATCACTCACAAATATTCCTCTCTCGATTATCCTCTCCATGGAGCTTTCTCAATTTCAAATTATTATAACTTGGTCCAACCATAATTTATTTCCCAAATTCGATGTGTATTAAAAGATTGGTTGCTCATGAATAAAGACAATCGTGGCATCTTCTTTTTCAATGTTAGTAAAATCAGCACATGTTATGCTTCTTCTGTGCCTCAACATACACAAAAAAAAGGTAAAAGCTTACACTCACCCAGAATGTATACACCAAACTAATGTTCTTCACCATAGTTAAGCAATTAAATTAAGTAAAATATATGTTAATTAATCACGGTTAAGTAACATGAACTCTAAATACAAACACATGACATTTATGTATTGGTTTCATATATACACCGGATACGTATAAATTTTAACCTAATGTATAAAGAAGATTATGTACAAAGATAAAGACGAACACGATTATATTTTTTTTATTTCAACTCACTTCACTTACTTTACATTACATCTAGTGGCAATAATTTTTATGTCTGGCGAAAGTTGAATTTTCATTGTGCAACAGATTATCCATCTGTTATAATAGATATAATACCTGTTGTGACAGATTGATTATCTGTTGGAATAGGTTGGTCATCTATTGCATTATGCATATATTTTCTGGTTTGTCTGTCGCAACAGATATACAATATGTTGTAACATATAATCTATCTGTTACACTGACAGATAATCTGCTGGAACAAATCAAAAAAGTAGGAAGACATGTTATATAATTTCTAGCAGATGACTTACATATTGCAACATGTGTCTAAATCTGTTTCATAAAATATGTCGTTTGTTGCTGCAGATGTATTATCTATTGCGATATTTGAATTTGGTATTCCATTTCAATTAATATGTTCAAAACTAAGGATTAAATTATTCATAGACAACATAAAATAACTCAACAAATAAATGAAATGTAAAAAAAATATTATGGGAACAAATGATCTACTCTACAAATAAATCAACAATTTAAACCAAGGAGGATAGGTTATTACATTAACAGACTCCAAGCTATAAAGATCTAATCAATATGGACAAGTTGTTCTTCATCCGGTGCTACGGAATTAGGCTTTGGTCGTCGTGGATCTTTAATGTCACTTGCATACGGCTTCTGAGCTTTTGCTTCTCCATATTTCCATAAAAGAGCAACATATCTTTTGTGGAGTAATCCGACATCAAGTCCGTCACTTGGTACTTGTAATCCAATTCATATCTTATAGTTCATGTAAGCGTTGTGAATTTATGAAATCAAACTAAATCATGACACTTATACTTACAGGCTACCAATGGCTTGTTGAGCAATTCCTTCAACATATAGTACATCAAATGGATTACCCATTTTTATCCAGGCATGCTTCAATCATCGACAAATCAGTACGAACTTTTTGGTCCAAAAAGCTACTCATATCAAGGTAAGTAGGTAATATTTTGGCCAACTTTTGTATCTCAGACGACGACCCAAAACATCTCATTCGCGACATCAAGTCATAAATTCAGATGCGCCTATCTTTTAGAACGACAACAGCTAACACCCAATGAAATTCATCACCACAATTGACTGTGATGTACACTTCATCGACCAAATGCCAAAGTAAGCCAGCTAGAATGTTAAAACCTTTGATGATGTTGATTAAGCATTCCTCATTTCTGAAAACATCTGGCTGTTGTTGACAATACCTATCATAAGCATTATTGATGTAAACTTTGTACAAACATTTGTCTGTTGTGTATTTGTATTGTTCGGGTGTTTGCAACTTGGCCTTCTTTCGAAGGTAGTAAAAAATGACATCGATGTGCTGTACATATTATCAAACATTTTAGATTACGTGACAAAAAATTAATTTGCAGATGCAATTAAATAAAGTATTAATTAATAGTAATATGTATGGTATTTAAACCTCATCATTCCAGCAAGTTTGGGGTTGTGACATCAAATAGAACCAATTTTTCGTTCGGGGATGTGCAACAACAAAGTCAAACATGTTTTATCCCTTTTTGGATTTCCATTTTGACGGGAAAAAATGGTTTTGATCTTAAAACTATTTCAAGAGATTCGAGAAAATTTTGAAATAATTCTAAGAAATTCACAGAGTCGCCACTTAATTTTTATAGAAAAATCAACAAAACTTAAAAGAGTTTCAAAGGTTAAAAAACAGAAATAAACCTTTAAAACTACAGAAAATGGGTAGGGTTCAATTAACGCCCTAAAAAGATTTTTAAGGCATTTAGGAGCGTCCGTTTAAAACGGTGTAAAAAAAAAAGAACTAACTTGACTAGTTAAAGTGACTGATTTTGCAAAGACTTAATTTTATTGAGAATTTTAAAATTATTTATTTAAACATTTAAAAATGACATTTTGTTTTAAGGAAAAAATCGAAGGAAAACAATTTAAGTCGCCCTTAAACAATATAAATTAGGTGAGAAAATTACTGATCAACTTAAAAAGTCGTGATAAAATAAAATGGTAACGCCTTAGGGAATTCATCTAGATTAATTAGTTAATTAAAGTTAGAATCATAGATATCAAAATGAATTACCAAGGCAATGAATAAATAAATAGAAGTTTGGATTGGGCCTTTGTCCCATTTGGTCTGTCCAGCTTTGGGCTACAATTTCTTATGGAGTTTGGATCTATTTCCAGGATGTATATCACATGTATACCAGTTCCAATTTTCTTCACATTTTACTGTATATCACTACTCATACAGTGTATATCAGCCTGAAAACCTGCTTATTCCCTCTCCAATTTTCATTATAAATCACGTGATGGTGTGCAGCTGCCTTTTTACAGCGTATATCAGTCTCCTTGGGACTTGGATCAGCGGTTTGACTCTATGCAAGTTGGGTTCAACCCAATGGAATGCGGGAGAGTGTAGGCCGAGGGACTCGGCAAAGGAGTTCATGCAAGTAAAAATGAGATAAGGATTAGCCAGCTCATAGTATCACTCCTTATTAAACCACAAAACAATCACTCAAGGAGGAATAAATGATTACGGAAAACCGACTTTAACATATCAAAGCAATCAATCCAACTATTTCCTATCTGGTAGAATATAAATATCTCATGGACAAGATAATTTAACAACAAAAAGAATTAGAGTATTTATTAGGTTAGATTTAATAGTTAGTAAAAAATATACAAGTACCTGCAAGGCATTACCCAATTCTTCTCATGTTTAAGTAAAAAAATAAATTATAGTAACAGATAGTGATAATCTAGACACAATGAAAATTTTCAAGGAGTGTAAGGAGTCCATTTTCCATTTACGTCCAGGGAAGGTTTTTACACCCGTTTCTCTCAAATTACCGTGCTTTTGCTAATTCAAAACAACAAAAATGAACACCATCGATTGATAGAGGCAATTATGAAAGTGAATCTTGTCTTATGACAATCTCAAATAGCTTAAGAAGAAGTGAGCAACTCAATGGTTCTTCTAGACACTGTTAAATTCTTGAACACAAAGAAATATAATTTGTTTTAGCCTTTCACAGGGATGAAACCAAAGAGCAGGAGAGGGAAAAAACTAGAAATCCTTAACCACCCGCACATGATTAAATAAGAAAACAAAACCAGGAACATAAATGTGCAGATGAAAGTCTCAAAACACATTAAGCCGTGGCGCAAATAGACCACTTATATTTATCTTTAAACATTGTTACACCTCAAAACGTGCAAAGATATCTTTAGCCTTTTACAAACACAAGGCGAAGTTGTGAATATAAGATGTCAACAAAATAATTTTTAAAACCAATAAACAACGCCGAAATGGAACTAAACCAGAGACATATAAGCGCCAAATGGAACCTTCACATAATGAGAAACACATAAGCAATGGATAGCTGAAACCAATTGAAATTCGAAATTGGGTACGAAACTGACCGCTGCCATTGTTGACTGTGATGAAAGAGCAATTGTTTTTTATTGAAATTGGTTGCTGTGGTTAAACGGATTAAAGGGAGAAGAGGGTGTTGGGCCGGATTATGTAGTGCTGGGCCGATGGGGGTAAATGAGAAAGGACTTTTCGGCTTAATATGAAACAACAATTAATAGGCCTCATCAAAATAAAGCTCGGACAAAATTAATTCCTAATTAATTAACGAATTTCTCAAATTCAATAATTTCAAAATAAATATTAAATAAAACATAATTTTTTTTTCAAATATAATAATAGTAGTAGTAGTAGTGGTGGTAAATAAAAATTAAGAAACTAATTATGTATCAATTTCTTATTTTTTAATCGACTTTTGAGAAAAGTCGAATATTGGCAATTTAATCAAACTTTTCACCAAAGCATTTTCTATAACCTATAATTATATATGATTCATATATAATTAATCACTGAATATATTATTTTTCACCTAAATTAAAAAGGTAGAGTTAAAATTTATTTCAAAATAACTAAAAATATATATTTTAAAACTTTTTACCAATTGAGAAATTCAAGAATTAATTTAAAATGTGGAGGACAAAAATTAGGTGTCAACAAACATATCAAAGCCAAGACTCGATTCGTTCACTTCGTAGTGTTCGCCATTTTGTTTTCTACATAATGATTTATATGTGTTAATGTCATATTCTTACAACAAAAATTATATAAATCAATATCTTTAAAGTTAATTTATATACCTGCCGGCATGGTGCTTCAACACCCAATCGGCAACCCATTTTGAATAGTCGTTGATCAACTTTGTTAGTTTTTTTGGAGCCTCGTCCAAGATGTTGAATCCTTCAAACAGGTAATTCTTGCATTCTCCCGAACTGACAGGCTCTACATTTTCTTCTTCGTTGGAAGCAATTCATAGATTATCAACTGTGATATTATGCTCTTCAGCAGTAGCTTCTGCTGTGACATCCACCTGAAAAGCTAGAATTATCAATGCTACTTACAGATATACAACTAATTGTCCATCTGTTGCAACAATGAGTCTTATGTTGCAACAGATGGATCATTTATTGAGATAAATTCGAACAGGTAAAATAGAGCAGTACGATAATTTTGGTGCAAGGCAAAGACAGAGGCGTTGCAATTTTACTTTTTTTATGCTTGATGGTGTCTTCGAAATATATTTCCTTCTCCTCTTAGCCACCTTAATCTCTAGTAGAGTATATGGATATGAAATTCCCTTTGATGGAATGACACCCCTCTTAGATGTCATTTCCATTACAGAAATAGTTAGTGCATTAATAACATTAATCACTCCATTATGTTTTTCCTTGCGGTCTTGACATTTGCATGAAGAACATTCGCTAGATGTGGCAAAATCTAGAGAAAAATCAGTATAACCAGTATGATCATAATCATAATGGCTTGTTGTTTCAAAAACTATAAGAGGAGTATTATTAGCCCCAACAGCAGCACCACTACCACTACCATCAACAACAACAACAAGAAGCCCACCCTCCAATTTTTTTTTTTTTGTGATGGTTGCTGCTCCAAACAATTCCAGTTTTATTCCATCAACGACCGTAGCGTCAAATAAAGTTTGTATAGACCATAAAGTAAGAAAAAATTGCATCTTCAACTCTCAATTGGTCGGAACAAGCCACGGATGGACAATCTAAAATAAATCAGTACATATATTAGAATGATGATGAAATTATTTAAAATAATTATTAATTAAAATAAAAACTTCATTAGAATTAGACTTACTGTTTTCTTTGAGGGATTGAAAAGATCAAGAATTTTTGCATTTTTATCAGTTTTGGTCGACAACCATTTCAAAATTTTTGGACAGAAAACTTCTCACCTATAGTTCACTTGTTGTCTCAAATAAGGAATGACTTCAAATGCCTAAGCCTATAACATAACGTCAATAAATCAAAAGCATTATTGAATAAAAAAATGAATCATATCATGATGAAAGAAATATTTACCATGAAGGCCCATGGAAAGCCATATAAGTTGACTGTCTTTGGCGTTAACAGAGTCAACAAATATTTAACAGACATTTTGAAGCTTTCATAATTCCAAGAATAACTATTAAATGCCTCAAGATCCTCCGAGAGATTTATTAAATCGAGTCTTATGTTGTTGTTAACATATCTCGCCCCAAGAATATTATGTACAAACCAAACCAAGCTCAATGATTGCTTGTGCTTCTTTGAAAGTCCTTTACCTTTCAATGTTTCTATCAAAATTTTATTTTTGAAGATTGAACCAACAATAGACACCAAGTCATCATGGTCACTCGACATGCCTTTGCCTTTTTTGAGTGTGCGGGGTGCTTTTTTTGAGTTAGAGTAGATATAACTTGAGAAGGAGAAGGAGGGTAACATTTTAGTCTAGTAACTATGACAAAATTCTTTCAACCAAAATAAACAGGCATACCACAGTAATTTATCAACACCC
This sequence comes from Capsicum baccatum var. pendulum, assembly GCA_030864225.1. Classification (NCBI taxonomy): domain Eukaryota; kingdom Viridiplantae; phylum Streptophyta; class Magnoliopsida; order Solanales; family Solanaceae; genus Capsicum; species Capsicum baccatum. Next base: position 195,177,088 of record CM061560.1, read on the forward strand.
CATCCATATTATCTTTATTTTCATACATAAACCTATGCTTGAGAAGATCATATACCATTTTCATCTGGAAACGAGCATTGTTGTCCTCCGAAAAATCAAAATATTTCCCAAAGCAGCTTTGTCTAAAATAAGAATCCAATTTTTGTTCTCAAAGTATTTTTCTGGAGGCATCAAAAAACTTTTTCATAGCTGACTTAACCACGAAATCACCCGTTAAATCTGTGGCACATCGTACTGCATTCTTATAGGATAACGATCAATGCTAAAAGTTTTGACCAACTCTTCGGCGGGAGGGCTACTAGCATTTGGATCATCTCTTTTGAAACATTCCTCCTCCCGTGTTCATTATCTTCTGCTCTCGATTAAGATAGCGCTTGTAAAGCAAGATCATAGATTGGTGGATATAGACGAACTGCTTCACTTGTTCCTTTACTTAGATTTGATTCGGTTTCTTTTCTTTTGGGAGCCATATTATCTTAAATTAACAGGAACATAAAATAGATTATAATTGACTAATGCATCGTTAAATAAATGATAACAATAAATCTAACATGAACAACAGTAAAATAACAACTCCAATAAACCACACATCTATTGCACCATGTATGTTATCTGTTACAACATATAACCGACCTGTTGCAACAGATGAGTAAACTATTGGAAATAATAAAAATAGAGCACTAATATGTTGCACTAGGTAGTTTATCTAATGCAACATATAACCAACCTGCTGCAACGGATGAGTAAGCCATTGGAAATCATAAAAATAGATAACTAATCTGTTGCACCAGGTATTTTATCTATTGCAACATATACCCAACCTGTTACAACAAATGAGTAATTCGTTGAAAATAATAAAAATAGCTCACACATATATTGCACCAGGTAGTTTATCTGATGCGGTATATAACCAACCTATTGCAACGGAAGAGTAAATCGTTGGAAACCATAAAAATAGATCACTAATCTGTTGTACCAGATAATTTATCTGTTATAATATATAATTAACCTATTGCAACAAATGAGTAATCCGTTGGAAATAGTAAAACAAATCACTGATCTGTTGCACCTAGAAGGTTATTTTTTGCAAATTATAACCAACCTGTTGTAACGGTTGAGCAATTCATTAGAAATAATAAAATAGATCACTGATATGTTACACCTGACAGGTTATCTGTTGCAACATATAACCAACCTGTTGCAACGGATGAGTAATCCATTGGAAGTAATAAAATAGATCACTAATCTGTTGTAACTTATAACCAACCTGTTGCAACAGATAAGTAATCCATTAGAAATAGTAAAATAGATCGATGATCTCTTGCACCTGGCAGGTTATCAGTTACAACATATAACTAACCTGTTGCAACAGATAAGTAATCCGTTGGAAATAATAAAATAAATCATTGATCTATTGAAGCATATCAATCATCTGTTGTAAAATTATTATTTGTTGAATCAATATTATTTAGATTTCTTCCAAACAAAAGCCGTTTGTCGCAATAAATGAATGATATGTTAGGTTATTCATCTGTTGCATCAGATTTGCATCTGTTCCATTAGATATTTCATTTACGCATTAGATATTTCATCTGTTGCATCAGATGTTTCATTTATTGCAATATCATTTTTATTAACACAAACAATAAATCAACCCAGCAACACCAACACATACACACATACACACTACGAGCATCAAATATGTCAAAAATTCACCAACAAATCTGAATCAATAGTTCAACAACAAGAAGAAGAAATACCAAAAATTAGGATTTTATTTAGTCCACAATTCAAATTTAAGCAAGAACTATTGAAATTATTAACCAATACTAGAAGAGTAGTTGGCTCAAGTTCCTTTATTTCTTCATAATTTTTTACCTGTGAAAAAAAATGGGACAACGAAGAACTCAAAATTGTTGTCGCCGGAGAAGTCTTCACGTTGATTAACGGTTGAAAGTTGAAAAGGAAATCACCGACTATTTATCGCGAGGAGGTTAAAGTCGTCGGGAATTGTAGGGAGAAATTTTACCAAATTGTTGGATGGAAGAGAGTTGAGAGAAGTTGTCGAGAGAGAGGAGAGAGACGATTGATTTGGATTGAAGATGGGTGTGGGTTGGGTTGGGTTGATTTGTATTTTTGAAAAGATTAAAAAGTTTTGAAAATATTAATCAAGTCCACAATTAACTTAATCAAGTCCCTAATTATGTTTGACCCTTTAAGTTGGTCAATGTCACCAATCCTTCATTTAAGACTTAAAAGACACCTTCCTTCAATTTTCTCCACATTCTTCCGCCTCTCCCAATCCACAACCACCATCTCCACTTCCCATAACCCACAACCTTCCACTACCACCAAACACTCCCACATTATTTTTCTTTTTTTCTTTTTTTCACACAACAATTAGTACATCAATCAATATTGTAACACCCCATACTTAATTACGTGCATTAGCCATTGTTATATGTGTTGGACCATCTGTATTGATCCTAAGTTAGGTATATATGAGTTTAAGTATGAGTATTGATTATTTTGAGATGGTTTCAAGTGTATAGTTTGATTATATGGGTATAAGAATCGACCTTATTTATATCGGAATTTGCCCGTCGATGTTTCCATATGAAGGTTATTGAATAAGCTTTCCGACGATATAAATATTTTCAAAAATGGATAAGTTTCGGATATAAGCGAGCACGCTCGAAACTATAAAACAGTGGTCGGGATGTGAACAGTAAAATTGCAGGAAAATTTCCAGTTTTTGGGTCAAGTTTGAACGATCATAACTCCCTCAATATAATGAACTGGGCGAGATACCACATATCAAAAGAAATATCTTTGAGTCTTCTTTCCAATGCAATTAGTTTTATCCAAATCCAACATCTGTGTAAGGTGTTATACGCGTTTTACTTCAGCCTCTCAAAACAGATTTTTAGGGTCAACTTCAAATGATCATAACTCCTTGTACAGGACTAACTGGGTGGCCTAATTTATATGAAATGAAAGACCTTTGAATTATCTTTCCAATGATATCAATTTCACCGAAATACGATATCGGAGCAAAGAGTTATGGTCTATTTACTTCAGCTTGTCAAAACAGTCAACCGGAGGACATATTTGACATTATTTAAATTTTAAAGGCACTTTGGTCATTTCCTATGATATTATGGACGGAAACATGTGTATATATACATGTATATGAGCTCAAAAATCAGATTCATCATCAATTATAGGAAAGAACAAACCCTAGACTAATTTCAACTCTAATTATCTTATGATTCAACCGTGGAAAGTCCAAATTGATTCCGTAGTTGTATTCATCGTCTCAAGGGCTTCGAGAAGCACCCCTTATTTGTGCCAACAGGACTTCAAAACCCAAAGGGCCATTCTATGGTAAGGATGTAAATTATGTTGGTGTTATTTATATGGATATGTATATATATATATATATATATATATATATATATATATGCATGTGAGCATAAGAAGTATGTTATTTGATTGTTGTTGAAAGATGATTGGAAATGATGTTGGATCATTCTTGTGCATGGTTGGATTATGTTGAATTGTGAAGGGATGATGTGGTATTGATGATATGGTATTGAAATGATGATTATATATATATATATATATATATATATATATATATATATATATATATATATATATATATATATATATATATATATATATATACACATAAACCTATTGTTCAAGTTGGTTTTTGCAATGCTTTGCAAATATTGGTTGTATGGAATTATGGAAGAGAATTGTGGTGTTGGGTTGCTAATACTAGATGCCAAATATTTCATTGTAGATAAGTGATTTGTAAAGGCGGGAAGTTGTGTTGAATTGGTATCCGAATCTACAACGAGGTATGTAAAGCATACTCTAACGATGTTCTTTGGCATGAAAACACCAATGTTCCATCAAATAAGATTCCGATGGTTATCCAAACACATGTATTGTTCTACATTACCAATGAAGTTGTTTCCATTCTATAAAGTGTCAAAATGTTCCATTGATATACCAAGAGGTTCCTATTTCATTGTTGTGATATTGATGATTCTGAAACATAATGTTGATGTACCAATGAGTCCTTATTACATCGTTATTGTATAGAAGGTCTATTACTTGATTCCTATTGATGTATCATTGTTCCAAAGGTACTATATTGGCATGAACACTAATGTAATAATCTCAAAAGCTTTTGAACTAAGTTATTGGAAAAAATCTTTTATGTGTTTATGGGTGGTATCCCAGGGGCATAAGCCTAGCATGGGTCGATCCCAATTGATATGTACTGGGGGCAGCCTAATGGTCACAGTACGGTACAGTATTGATTATTGTTAGGTGGTTGGAGGTTCGAGAGGAGGAGGTAATGGCGAATAATAATTGTAAAGAATGAAATGAACGAATGTATACCGTTCCACAAATGTGTTTGTATTCAAGAACCCAATTCAGATTAATAATAATGTACATGATCCTAAAAGTGTTTATGAAGTGTGGTTCACTTCTATTATGATTTATTTCACATGCGTATGATTTTCTTGATCCCCCATATCACATATGATTATTTACAGCTTTACATACTCAGTACATATTTCGTACTGACGTCCCTCACGGGGGACCTGCATTTCATGCTGCAGGATAAGGTACTTCAGCTCATTCACAGCATAGATAGGAGCCAGGTCATACAGCTGTTGTTGGTGAGCTCCAGTTTGCTTCGGAGCTTTCCGAGTCGATTTCTTATATTTTGTTATTGTACAGGAGTCATGTGTGGGCGGGGGTTCGTCCCGACCCTAGTTATGTCATGTATATCCTAGAGGCTTTGTAGACATAAAGAAGGGTAAAGTCATGGAAGTTTATATAGTGATGTTATATTCGTATATGGGGTGGCCCCGACGGCCAAGTATTATATATATGTATATATGTTTGTGCGTGTTGTGCTGATACAGGTAATTAGACCCTTTTATATTCAGCGAAGTGCTGCCCAAATTTTTGATGACATGTAAGTGAAAGTACAGGTATTTGAACGGTTTCTCCCGGGCCTTCTCGGCTTTGGGTGCCATTCCGGCCCGATGGGATTTTGGGCCGTGACAAAAGTGGTATCAGAGCGGTTCGTCCTAGTGAGTCTACAAAGTCGTGTCTACGTAGAGTCTTGTTTATCGGTGTGTTGTGCACCACATCTATAAACAGGATGCTATGGACATTTAGGAATTGTTTCTTTTCTTCATGTCTTAGATCGTGCGATAGAGCTTATATTGTATATGAAGTCATAGTTGACCACTGAATCAGTTTGTTTCTCTTATTATAGTAATGATGCCGGTTACCAGAAGCAAGAATACTGGTAAGCAAGTAGATGTGGCTGCCGGAGAGGGGACTAGTAAGTCACCCACTATACCAGCTAATCAAAGTGAGGCTCCAGCTGAGCATGCATCAGAAACTTCCCCCAGTCCAGAAGAAATAAGGAGGAGGAGAACTATATCCCCAGAGCCACCTATTAATGTTGTTGATCAAGATCTTAGAAATGCAGTGCAACTTTTGACTCGTATAGTTGCTGGGCAAGTCCAAGGGCAAGCCATTCCTGTCGCGGGTTCTAGCAGTACTGATAGGGCGGCTAGTCTTCGGAAGCAAGATTTTCTTAAGATGGATCCGCCTACTTTTACCGGATCCGATCTTAATGAAGATCCGCAGGACTTTATTGATCAGATCCAAAGGGCCCTAGAGGTGATGCATGTATCGGGCAGAGAGACAGTGGAGTTAGCCGCGTATAGATTCAAAGGTGAGGCTATATATTGGTATGAAGACTGGAAACGGTCGAGGGGAATTGATGCACCCCTAGCTACTTGGAAAGAGTTCAAAGAGGCATTTATTGATCATTATCTTCCATATGAGACTCGTCAGGCCTGTGCGGATCAGTTCTTAAATCTTCGGCAGGGTAATACAAGTGTGAGGGAGTATAGTCTTCGATTTAATTCCTTGTCCAGATATGCTCCTAATGTTATAGCTACTATGGATGACAGAGTTCATCGGTATGTGAACGGATTGGATCTGTATTTGGTTAGGGATTGTACTATTGTTGCACTGAATAAAGATATGGATATAGCTAGGATCAAAGCATTTGCACAGAAAATGGAAGATCAGAGGCAGAGAAGAAGAACGCAGGAATTTGAAAGCGGATCTTCTAAGAGGTCCAGATCTACAGGGCAGTTTATGGCTCCACAGGGAGGTTTTAGACCTCAATTTTTTGCTAGACCACCTAGGCCATTATTTTCTTATTCTGCAGCTAGTGCTCCACCACAACATCAGGGGTTCAGAGGCAGTCAAATTGGGCAAAAAAGTGAGGGTCATAGTTCGCGATCAGCGGGTTATCATGGGCAAAGGAATATGATCCAACTGAGACCTCCTCGAGAGACATTCAATAAATGTGGAAGGCATCATATGGGTGCATGTCGAATGGGAACAAATGTTTGTTATTGGTGCGGTATGACGGGGCATATGATGAGAGAATGCCCACGAAGGGGCGCAGGTGGTGTAGCACGACCTTCGGGATCAGCTGTTGCATCATCGTCACTGGTGTCTTATTCTGGTAGAGGCGCACGACCCGTGGGTCACTCTAGAAACGAAACAAGAGTCTCCAGTTCCAGCGGGACTCAGAATCGCACTTATGCTTTAGCGGATCGACAGAATCTAGAGGCTTCCCCAGATGTGGTTACGGGTACGTTGTCCATATTTTCATTTGATGTATATGCTCTAATTGATCCCGGTTCTACATTATCATATGTTACTCCTTTGGTTGCTGGAAAGTTCAAAAGAACCCTCGAATTGTTAGATAAGTCGTTGGAAGTGTCTACCCCGGTTGGGGAATCTATTATTGCTAGAAGAGTTTATAAAGATTGTGTAGTAACTGTGTGTGGTCGAGACACGATGGCTAATATCGTGAAACTAGAAATGGTAGATTTTGATAATATAATGGGTATGGATTGGTTGGCGTCTTGTTATGCCAAAATTGACTGTTGTACAAAAAAAATGTATTTACATTTTCCGAATAAAGCAGTTATTGAATGGCAAGGTAAGATTGGCGCACCAAGAGGTAGATTTATTTCTTATTTCAAAGCAAGAAAAATGATTTCCAAGGGATACCTATATCATTTAGTTAGAGTAAGGGATACAGAAGCGGAGCCACCAACTCTTCACGTTGTTCCGGTGGTAAATGAATTTCCTGATGTATTTTCTGAAGATCTTCTAGGTCTGCCTCCTGAACGAGAAGTAGAGTTTGGTATTGATGTAATACCAGGCACCCAACCAATCTCCATTCCTCCATATAGAATGGCCCCAGCAGAATTGCGAGAATTGAAAGAGCAATTGAAAGATTTGCTAGAGAAGGGATTCATAAGGCCTAGTATGTCCCCCTGGGGAGCACCAGTGTTATTTGTGCGCAAAAAGGATGGCTCGCTGAGGATGTGTATTGATTATCGGCAATTGAATAAGGTGACTATTAAGAATAAATATCCTCTCCCAAGAATTGATGATTTATTTGATCAGTTACAGGGCGCCAAGTGTTTTTCTAAGATTGATTTGAGGTCAGGTTACCACCAAGTGAGGGTCAAAGAAAAAGATATACCCAAAACAGCTTTCCGAACAAGGTATGGTCATTATAAGTTTCTAGTTATGTCATTTGGGCTAACAAATGCACCTGCAGCTTTTATGGATTTGATGAATAGGGTGTTTAAGCCATCCTGGATGTATTTGTGATAGTTTTTATAGATGATATTCTAGTTTATTCTAGATCAGAAGAGGACCATTCCAATCACTTACGACAGACATTGCAGACTCTTCGTGATTGCAAGCTTTATGCAAAGTTCTCTAAATGTGAGTTTTGGTTAAAGTCGGTGGCATTTTTGGGTCATATTGTATCTAGTGAAGGGATAAAGGTTGATGCTCAAAAGATAGAAGCTGTGAAGAACTGGCCAAGGCCCACAACGCCGACGGAGATTCGTAGTTTTCTCGGGTTGGCCGGTTATTATAGGAGATTTGTTAAAGACTTTTCTTCCATTTCAGCACCCTTAACCAAGCTAACACATAAAGCATCCAAGTTCCAATGGAATGATACGTGTGAGGAGAGTTTCCAAGAATTGAAAAATAAGTTGACTTCTACACCTGTATTGGCGCTTCCAGAAGGTACAGAAGGGTATACAGTGTATTGTGATGCTTCTAGAATTGGTTTAGGATGTGTATTGATGCAGCATGGTAGAGTAATAGCATATGCTTCTAGACAATTGCGGCCACATGAGAAAAATTATCTTACACACGATCTTGAGCTGGCAGCGGTTATCTTTGCTTTAAAAATATGGCGCCACTATTTATATGGGGTTCATGTTGATATATATACTGATCACAAGAGCTTACAATATATTTTCACTCAGAAGGATCTAAATCTGAGGCAGCGAAGGTGGATGGAACTATTAAAAGATTATGATGTCGATATTTTGTATCATCCAGGGAAAGCGAATATAGTAGCTGATACGTTAAGTCGTAAGGCTATGATGATGCCTATAGAAAGACAAGGGATGATTAAAGATCTTCACCAGTTAGCTAGTTTGGGAGTTCGCCTTATTGAAACTCCGGACAAAGATCTTATCGTACATAATGCTGCGGAATCTTCATTAGTAGCTGAAGTGAAAGAAAAACAATATGCAGATCCTATTTTATTACAACTTAAGGAGAACGTTCAGAGTGGTGCAACCAAGGCATTTGAGCTTACGTGAGAAGGAGTACTTCGGTGCCAAAACCGATTGTGTGTGCCGAATGTAGACGGGCTAAGAAAGAAGATTATGACAGAGGCACATTTTTCAAGGTATTCCATTCATCCAGGATCAACCAAAATGTATCAAGATTTGAAAGATATGTATTGGTGGAATGACATGAAAAGGAACATCGCAGAATTTGTAGCTGGATGTCCAAATTGCCAACGAGTTAAAGTGGAACATCAAAAGCTCGGAGGCTATATGCAATGCATAGATCTTCCAACTTGGAAGTGGGACATGATCTACATGGATTTTGTTACAGGTTTGCCTCGTACAGCTCAAAAATTTGATTCTATATGGGTGATTGTGGATAGGCTTACTAAATCCGCACATTTCTTACCCGTTAAGACCACTTACACAGTTGAAGAACATTCGAAGCTGTATGTTAAAGAAATGGTCCGATTACATGGAGTGACAACTTCTATTATATCAGATCGGGGAACTCAATTTACTGCAAACTTTTGGAAGTCTTTCCAACGGAGTTTGGGAACACAAATGAATCTGAGTACAGCTTTTCACCCTCAGACGGATGGACAAGCAGAGCGCACCATTCAAACACTTGAAGATATGCTACGAGCATGTGTTATAGATTTTAAAGGCAGCTGGGATGATCATTTACCTCTTATTGAGTTTGCCTACAATAATAGCTATCATTCAAGTATCAAAATAGCACCATATGAAGCTTTATATGGGAGGAAGTGTAGATCACCAATAGGATGGTTCAAAGCGGGTGAAACTCTTATGTTCGGACCGGATCTTGTGTATCAAGCCATAGAAAAAGTCAAGGTGATTCAGCAACGGTTGAAAACGGCCCAAAGTCGACACAAGTCATATGCGGATAGTAGAAGAAGAGGGCTAGAGTTTTCGTTAGGCGATTGGGTATTTTTGAAGGTATCGCCAATGAAAGGGATAATGAGATTTGGCAAGAAAGGAAAGTTGAGTCCACGATATATAGGCCCGTATAAGATTATTCGAAGATGTGGGAAAGTTGCTATGAATTAGAGCTACCCCAGGAACTCTCATCAGTGCATCCAGTATTTCATGTATCGATGCTTCGAAAGTACATCGGAGATCCGTCCCTTATTACTTCTACTGAAGATGTGCAAGTAATAGAAGATCTTACCTATGAGGATATGCCTATTGCTATATTAGATCGTCAAGTTAAGAAGTTGAGGAATAAAGAAGTAGCATCGGTGAAAGTACTTTGGAGAAATCAACAAAGGGAAGAGATTACATGGGAAGCGGAGGAAGCAATGAAATCGAAATACCCTTATTTGTTCAAAGGTGAAAAAGAAGTGCAAGGAGTGGAACTGGGACACTAACAAGTAAGTTTTTACATATGCATAATATCTATATGATGACGTGAATATCAATTATGAATTCGAACTTGTTTCGGCTAAATCACTACATTCACATTCGAGGACGAATGTCCTTAAGGGGGGAAGGATGTAACACCCCGTACTTAATTACGTGCATTAGCCATTGTTATATGTGTTGGAGTATCTGTATTGATCCTAAGTTAGGTATATATGAGTTTAAGTATGAGTATTGATTATTTTGAGATGGTTTCAAGTGTATAGTTTGATTATATGGGTATAGGAATCAACCTTATTTATATCGGAATTTGCCCGTCGATGTTTCCATACGAAGGTTATTGAATAATCTTTCCAACGATATAAATATTTTCAAAAACGGATAAGTTTCGGATATAAGCGAGCACGCTCGAAACTATAAAACGGTGGCCGGGATGTGAACAGTAAAATTGCAGGAAAATTTCCAGTTTTTGGGTCAAGTTTGAACGATCATAACTCCCTCAATATAATGAACTGGGCGAGCTACCACATATCACAAGAAATCTCTTTGAGTCTTCTTTCCAATTCAATTAGTTTTATCCAAATCCAACATCTTTGTAAGGAGTTATACGCGTTTTACTTCAGCCTCTCAAAACAGATTTTTAGGATCAACTTCAAACGATCATAACTCCTTTTACAGGACGAACTGGGTGGGCTAATTTATATGAAATGAAAGACCTTTGAATTATCTTTCCAATGATACCAATTTCACCGAAATACGATATCAGAGCAAAGAGTTATGGTCTATTTACTTCAGCTTGTCAAAACAGTCAACCGGAGGACATATTTGACATTATTTAAATTTTAAAGGCACTTTGGTAATTTCCTATGATATTATGGACGGGAATATGTGTATATATACATGTATATGATCTCAAAAATCAGATTCATCATCAATTATAGGAAATAACAAACCCTAGCCTAATTTCAACTCTAATTATCTTGTGATTCAACCGTGGAAAGTCCAAATTGATTCCGTAGTTGTGTTCATCGTCTCAAGGGCTTCGAGAAGCACCCCTTATTTGTGCCAACAGGACTTCAAAACCCAAAGGGCCATTCTATGGTAAGGATTTAAATTATGTTGGTGTTATTTATATGGATATGTATATATATATATATATATATATATATATATGCATGTGAGCATAAGAAGTATGTTATTTGATTGTTGTTGAAAGATGATTGGAAATGATGTTGGATCATTCTTGTGCATGGTTGGATTATGTTGAATTGTGAAGGGATGATGTGGTATTGATGATATGGTATTGAAATGATGATTATATATATATATATATACACATAAACCTATTGTTCAAGTTGGTTTTTGGAATGCTTTGCAAATATTGGTTGTATGGAATTATGGAAGAGAATTGTAGTGTTGGGTTGCTAATACTAGATGCCAAATATTTCATTGTAGATAAGTGATTTGTAAAGGCGGGAAGTTGTGTTGAATTGGTATCCGAATCTACAACGAGGTATGTAAAGCATACTCTAACGATGTTCTTTGGCATGAAAACACCAATGTTCCATCAAATAAGATTCCGATGGTTATCCAAACACATGTATTGTTCTACATTACCAATGAAGTTGTTTCCATTCTATAAAGTGTCAAAATGTTTCATTGATATACCAAGAGGTTCCTATTTCATTGTTGTGATATTGATGATTCTGAAACATAATGTTGATGTACCAATGAGTCCTTATTACATCGTTATTGTATAGAAGGTCTATTACTTGATTCCTATTGATGTATCATTGTTCCAAAGGTACTATATTGGCATGAACACTAATGTAATAATCTCAAAAGCTTTTGAACTAAGTTATTGGAAAAAATCTTTTATGTGTTTATGGGTGGTATCCCAGGGGCATAAGCCTAGCATGGGTCGATCCCAATTGATATGTACTGGGGGCAGCCTAATGGTCACAGTACCGTACAGCATTGATTATTGTTAGGTGGTTGGAGGTTCGAGAGGAGGAGGTAATGGCGAATAATAATTGTAAAGAATGAAATGAACGAATGTATACCGTTCCACAAATGTGTTTGTATTCAAGAACCCAATTCAGATTAATAATAATGTACATGATCCTAAAAGTGTTTATGAAGTGTGGTTCACTTCTATTATGATTTATTTCACATGCGTATGATTTTCTTGATCCCCCATATCACATATGATTATTTACAGCTTTACATACTCAGTACATATTTCGTACTGACGTCCCTCACGGGGGACCTGCATTTCATGCTGCAGGATCAGGTACTTCAGCTCATTCACAGCATAGATAGGAGTCAAGTCATACAGCTGTTGTTGGTGAGCTCCAGTTTGCTTCGGAGCTTTCCGAGTCGGTTTCTTATATTTTGTTATTGTACAGGAGTCATGTGTGGGCGGGGGTTCGTCCCGACCCTAGTTATGTCATGTATATCCTAGAGGCTTTGTAGACATAAAGAAGGGTAAAGTCATGGAAGTTTATATAGTGATGTTATATTCGTATATGGGGTGGCCCCGACGGCCAAGTATTATATATATGTATAAATGTTTGTGCGTGTTGTGCTGATACAGGTAATTAGACCCTTTTATATGCAGCGAAGTGCTGCCCAAATTTTTGATGACATGTAAGTGAAAGTACAGGTATTTGAACGGGTTCTCCCGGGCCTTCTCGGCTTCGGGTGCCAGTTCGGCCCGATCGGATTTTGGGCCGTGACAAATACTCCATCTATTAACAATATCAAAGCACTCACCTCCAATTTCATCTTTTCCACTCCACATTAACATACATCGTGCGGCCATTATCGATCAGTGATCGGTGAAATAACTTTATCCAAATCAATCGATCCCGCCATTCAAATCAAACGACAAGTTTCTTGTTTGGGTCTATTGTCAAGATTTTTCCTCTTCCATGTTGTTTTTCATATGTTGATTGAAGTTTTTTTGTGATGAAAAATGCGGAAAAATAGAGGGATGGGGTAAAGAAAGAGGGTTTATGGACCAACGAGGAATGAATGTTACATTTTTCTTCTTTTTAAAAAATCTAAGAAGGGATTGAAGCAAGAAAAGATATTGTCATACTGGGGGATATGTTGAAGAACGTGGTTAGATTTAGGAAATATATGAAGTTGATATTTTGGTTCTATCGATGTTGAATAGGTTAAATAAGATGAAATTTGTGTACTCATTGAACCATGATATTGATAAATTCAATACTTTTTCTGTGGAACAAGGAGAAGACTTGTTATTAAAAGAAAACGATGCTAAATTCAAAAGAGGATTTTTCAATTCTATTCATGTAAAATAATTCTCCGTGAATTTCTATTTTATATTTACGAAGGATTTTTTGTAGAGCGATGAAAAGGATTTCGCAGAAAAATAATGGGTCTTTTAAGAGAAGAAAAAGACAAACAACCAAAAAAAATTATAAAAAAAAAAATTAGACAAAAAATAATTGAAAGGAGTAGAAAAGTAAAGAAAAAATATTTTTCTAGTTTAATAATGATGAATTAAAATGGAGAATTAAAACGCGGAAGAAGATGATTCTTAACTCTGAGTCAAGAAAATAATATTTGCCTTTCAAAAGGTTTCACGCCCCTTAAACATGTGTATTACATGAACTTTCATCAAATATGCCACATATGATTTCATGTCAGAAAAAAGTATAAAATATTGTATTCTGATTAATTGAATGGTTCGAATGACAAATGTCTAAATAGAGGTGTCCACTTTATAAATTTAAACAACTACAAGGGTCCATTTGATACAACTACAAGGATCCATTTGATTATTTCGCCGTTTTGAAATCATAACTTCATATCAAATGTTTAAACGAAAACCAAAATTAGTACAACGATGAGATATATTTTGGGCTCTCTTTTGATGACTTTCAGAAGGTTTTCCGTCCTTCAAACGTGCGTATTACACAAACTATTACTCCCTCAGTTTTACAATAAGTAAATTGTTGGAGTATTTATTGGTGTTTTAAAATATGTGAACCGTTAAATTTATTTCCAATTTTACCCTCATGATTTTGACAACACACTTTTTTCTATGGTAGTCTTAACTGCAACTGACTATTCCCTATGTGCCAAAATGTCAACTTTTTCCTCTTATTAAGAGAGCTGCCAACTTTTGCCTATTCCCTGTGTGTTAAGATGTCAATTTTTCCTCTTGATAAGAGAGCTGCCAACTCCCAGAGTACAGCTACTCCAACATTACTCCTCCATTAATTGCACACTTTTATATATATAATTTTATTTTTGCATGTACATTCTACTTCATTAAGCTCAAAGAAAAAAGTTAGAGTTACGGGAAAAAAATTAGAGTATGAATTTTAATTTTGAAGACTCGTCGAAACAAAGTGGTCGTACTCATATTCATGGAAGAAGATAATGATCGTAGAGTTGTCCTCTTCAATAAAGGAATTGCACAAAAACGATTATGATCCATCTCAATTTTTTTCGACCACGATTGTTCACTTTTCTTCCATATACACCACTAGAAGCACATTCACCATAGTTTGACAGTCTCCTAATGCGTTGAATTGTTTGAATGGAAGTCGAAAAATGTGACGCCACTATTTTCGTAACTCCTTTTTTAGTTTACCATCGACACATTTTTGTTGTAACATTTCATATATTGCAACACGTGTTTCATTGCTCAATTTTTTTTCGGCCGTTGTGATTGTGACAAATCTTCAATTGAATCTGCTTATTAAACAAAAAAAATAAGTAAATATAAATTCAAAACTTTTTTCAAGGAATGCACATTACGAACGATTATTTACCACAATTTAGGTTTGAATCTTCCGCCAATTCTTGTAATATTTCATCAAATTGTATATCATCATTTTCATTTGGATTCAAATTCAAGTCAGGAATTGAATATTCATCGACATCATTCTCAAATGAAAAATTTAGATATGGTGATATTGAAGCCATGTTAAAAAACATATTGAATGTAAATCTATTTATAGACTAAATTGAGAGGGAAATAAAAATTTTCAACATATTTTACCTCCAAAAAAATTTACTAGGACTAACAATTTTAAAATTTTAAAAATTAGAATGAACAAAAAATTTTGCCACCTTAAAATAAAACTTGCATGCAATGAAGTTATTTTGCCACCATAAGTTAAAACATGCATGCAAAAAATGTTGGAAAGGGTAAAAATGAAAATTTATGTGAAATATATACCTTTGATGTTTTTTTTTTTAATATGTGTGTCAAAATTCAATAATTCACTTATTGTAAAACGAAGGAAGTATCAAACATGCCACATAGGATGTCATGTCAAAAGAAATATTTAAAAATATTATATTTTGATAAATTGAATGGTTCAAAAACTCGAATAAATATTAAATTTCCTTTGATCATTTTGCCAATTTAAAATCAAAACTTGCTATCGAATGTCGAAATGCAAACTAAAAATAGTGTAGTGATGAGATATATTTTGGGCTGTCCAATTCATGTAAGCCCAAGCTAAAATACCCTTTTCACGTGTGTGGTCCCTATGAAGTACGACTAGTCGACTACTAATGTCCATTATATTTTTACGGCTGTCAAATAGGTTTGACTAGTGAGATAGTAAAAAGTGAAATCCATATCCAATTACAATATGACACGTACATGAGGTGATTAATTTCTATATAGTATTTTAATTTTATTTGGTGGGGAGGTTTGGATTTTTAATTAAAAGGGAAGGACCAAAAAGTAAATAGGGTAGACACAATTAAAGTGTCTTTATCTTGATCAGAAACCTAATAATGTACTTTTGTTTTTGCTTTTCTCTCTTTTGACAAGAGCTATAGCCACCACAAATCATAGAACATACATACAGATCTCTATAACAAAACACAACCTACAAAACATCAATTATAGCCTTTATCGAAAACTAAGAACATGAAAGAATATTCAAGATCTATAGAAAAACCAACAAGAAGATCTATATCCACCATACAAAATCAAAGAAAGTTCTATAGCAAAGAGTCGAGTCAATTGAGAAGATGATACAAGGTCTAGACTCAATTTAAAATCAAAATCAAGAACAAAAAAGAAGATACAAGGTCTAGCTCAATTGAAGAAGATGCAAGATATAGACTCAATTGAGGAGAAGATACAAGGTATAGACTCAATTGAATATCAAAATCAAGTATAAGAAAGAAGATACAAGATCTACCTATCATTTTAAAATCAAGAACAAAAAAGAAGCAAGATCCATGGTATGTTAGTATTTTTCTCCTATTTGTTTAATCTCTCATTATATCTATGAATAATCTTTTTCTTATTTTTTTATTCTTGTTGAACTGCTTGTTTGACTTTTGTTGCCTCCCCTTTTTATCCAGCAGCTATTTAAATTTCCCTGTTGTCTAGTCTTCATTGTTGTATGCCAGTTAACAAGACAATATCCTTTGACCTCTTTGCGCCCATGGCACAAAAAATCCCTTCCAAGTCTATCCAACTTTTTCTTCATAACTTTGGAAGGTAGGGGAAATAGAGACATTACATTTGTGAAGTGCATCAAGTACGGAGTTGATAAGGGGGAGCCTTCCACCTATCAAGTTTATTTTCCATTTTCTCTATAATTCTATCCCAAATTCCCTCTGCTTTGTATTCACTGCCTAGAGTAGGCAAATTTTCCACTTTGCATCCTAGAATGATTGCAAGATTCTCGATGTTTGGCACCTCCTTTATTGGGAACAAGCTGTTTTTTCACCAGTTAACTTTCAATCCAGAACAAAGCTTTAAAAATAGTCAAAATCTATTTGTTAAACCTTTGACTCACAAAAGACAAATGTGTCATTTACATATTGTAGGTGACATACCTCCATTGTTTGCCACCTACTATTTCCTATCTCAAAACCTTCAATCTATCTATTTTGTAATGCTATTCTCATCATGCTATCAAATCCCTGCATTACTAGTATAATTAAGAAAGGAGACAGATGGTCTCCTTATCCAAGACCTCTTTCAGAGCCAAAAAAACCTACTGGGTTATCGGTTACCAAAACAGAAAACTTGACAGTTTTAATGCAAAAATCAATCCCTTTTAAACCATTTTTCACCAAAGTCCATTTTTTGCGAGTGTTCAACAAGAATCTCCAGTTGACAATGTCTAGCTTACACATGACACCTTCTTCTGCACTGCTAGGTCTCGAGTCCACACACTCGCTAGCAATTAGGGGGCATCCATGATTTGTCCCCCTTTTATAAATCCCATGTTTGCTTTTCTCTATTTTTTATTACTTATGAGTGTCGTATTTATGTTATGTCATCTTGTTCTATACTTTACTATGTATTTGTGTAGTATCTCGTGTCTCGAGCCGGGGGTCTATCGAAAACAGCCTTTCTACTTCTTTAGAGGTAGAGGTATGGACTGGTACATCTTACCCCCCCAGACCCCATTATGTGGGAATACATTGGGTTTGTTGTTGTTGTTGTTGTTGTTGTTATAAATCCCATGTGATGCTTTTTTTTTCTTTTTTGATGGGTAAAGATTTTTATTAAGGTACCAAGATGGTACAAGACCAAGTACAAAACAAAGTTACAGCGTCTTCACATGCATACTACATATTCCCACCTAAAAGATTCAGAAAATCCAAATATTGATCCATCATATCTAGAGTGCTGCTATAACACCACAAAAAAAAGGTTTTTGATGCATCTAATTTTTACTCTTGCAATCTGTGGTCTTTTCCCCTCAAAGCATGCCTTGTTCCTTTCCAGCCAAACAGCCCAAAATTTACAAATGGGAATAGTCCTCCAAATTTGTTTCATACTTCTCTTTACCCTTTGAGCTTGCCAAACTTCCAACAGACCAATGATTTTCTATGGTATAACCAAAGGCACACCCATCATGTTTAGAAATAATTCCCAAAATTGTCTTGTGAAACTACAATGAAGAACCAAATGCTCAACTATTTCCAGCTTCCTGTTACAAAGAAAACAACTGTTGCACATTGAATATCGTCTCCTTTGCAGATTATTTTGGGTTAAACAAGCATCCCTGGTTGCTAACCAACCAAAGAAGGCTATTTTTAAGGGTGCCTCAGTTCTCCAGATCATTTTCCACAGCCAGTTTGGAATCCCTTGATTATTCTGTTGTTAACAACTTTTTATAACAACTTTTGACTGGAAAAAATTTATCCCTGCTATTGACCCAAGCTAACCTTTGTGCTTTGTCCCTGTCAATTAAGCATGTGTTCAATAGTTGCATCAGTTCGCAGAAACTCTCCACTTCCTAATCATTCAAGTTTCTCTTGAAAGTAATATGTCAACCTGAAACTGGATGGAAATTTACAGTGGGACCCTCTTTGTTCAAAGCACATCTAAACAAATTTGGAAATCTACTCTTAAATCTTTTATCTCCACACCAATTATCTGTCCAGAATTTAATAGTAGCACCATTGCTAACTTACAACCTTGAATAATGTAAGAACTCATCCCATCCTTCACTTATTTTTCTCCAGATTCCTCCACAAACTTTCAATTGTGAAGGATTTTGCTTCTATCCCTCTTTTTCACCATATATTGTATCTAACATTTTTTGCCAAATTTCCTCACTTGCCCGACCATATATCCATATCCATTTAAAGTAGGCTTATAGTGTGCATCTTCAGGTTCCTCACACCCAAATCCCCTGATTTCTTATCTCCAATGACCTCCTGCCACTTTACTGAATGATTTTCCTCTTATATGCATTTCCATTCCATAAAATTTGTCTTCTAATGGAGTCCAACTTCTTTTCAACTTCTACCGGCATTTTAAATAGAGACATCATGTATGTAGGGATTCGATCCATGCCACTATTAATCAAGGTAAGCTTACCCAAATGACAAATTTGTTTTTTTCAAGGAGTCAGCTTCTACCAAATGTTTTTGTCCTTTCTCTTCACGCCTAATAGAAGCCCCAAATATGTAGTGGGAAATTTATCAACTTTACACTCCGAAATTTTTTGTCAGCTCTTCAACACAATCATCAGTATTAATACTAAAGATGTTGCTCTTAGCCAAGTTAATTTTCAAGCCAATGAGTGCCTCAAAACATAACAGAACCCTATGAAATACAAAATTTGATCTCTATCAGCCTCACAAAATAGAAGAGAATCATCCTCATAAAGAATATGATTAAGCATTATGCCTTCCTGATCATTTCTACCTATCTTTAGATCTTTTAACCAACCCAAGAACTCTAATTTCCTTAATATTGCATGGAGAATTTCCATTAGTAGAACAAATGGATAAGGAGACAGGGGATCCCGTTGTCTCAGGCCTCTATAAGAGCTGAAATAACCTTAAGGTTCACCATTGATTGGGATGGAAAATATCACCATTGAGATGCAAAATCTGATTCATTCAGTCCACCAAAGTTCATCTGCCTCAGAAGATTCAGTATGCAATGCCAATTTACATGATCGTATGCTTTTTCTAAATCCAACTTATATGCCACCTCTTTTTTCCTCCTTGTTATCAAATTATCAAGACTTTCATTAGCTACCATTGCAGCATCAATAATTTGCCTGCCTTCAATAAAAACATTTTGATTGGGACAGACCAATTTATTGATAACTTTCTTGAGTCCTTCTGCTAGAACCTTTGATATGATTTTGTATACACTCCCAGAAGTCTAGTAAGTCTAAAATTTTTGACCTCTACTACTCCTTTCTTTTTAGGGATTAGAGTAATGAAAATGGAATTCAAGCTCTTGTCAAAAGATTCCTTCTTGCAAAAAGCATCCACTGCTACCCAAATATCCATTTTAACAATACTCCAACAATTTTGTAAGAAAAACACGATAAATCCATCAGGTCTAGGAGCTTTTTATCCTTTGAAAGATTTTATAACCTCTTCCAGTTCCTCCATCGTGAAAGGCCTTTCTATCCATTCTTTTTCTTCATTCGACAACCTCCTAACACTATCATCCTCCCAGTTAGGTTTCCAAGATTCTGATTCACTGACAGATTTTATAGAAGTCCAAGATATGGACTTTAATGTTCTGCTCATCCTCCACTAACTCTTCTCCTATAACTAATTTATCAGTGCTAGCCAGCTTATGAAAGAATTTAGTATTTTTATGTTTTATCCACAAGCATCTAGACTTCTGTCTCCAAGCAGCTTATGAAAGCTTTATTTTTTCCCTCTTCCAACTTTCCATACACCTCCTTTTCTACTTTTTCAGGTCTTCTTTAAGCAGAACCAATTTTTTTGCAAGGATCACATCTGGTTCCACTACAACTGCATATGGATCCCACCAATTTTTTATCAAATCAATGAATTCTTTATGTTCAAACCACATGTTCTCAAACTTGAAGTATTCTTTCCTTTTTTTTCCCAATCACCACATTCTAAAATAATTGGGCAGTGATCTGAGGTGGTTTTGGGAAGAACTCTTTGTTGGATGCATTTGAAATGCTCATCCCACCTCCCTGAAATTAGAAACCCGTCCAGTCTTGAAGCACATGAACCATCCTGGCCTCTAAACCATGTAAAATCACCACCATGAAGAGGAAGATCCCTTAATGCAGGCTTATTAATATTCTTTGAGAATTCTCTAATTGATCTGGTGTTTCTGGCCACTCCATTTTTTTCCTCCGCAAACCTTATCACATTGAAATCTCCTCCGACAGCCCATGGTTGTGAAATGATACCATTAATACCCGCAAGTTCCTTCCATAGAGTTCTCCTCAACTTTCTATCATATGGACCATAAACCCCTGTAAAAGCAAATTGTTGTTCAGGGTTAATGTCCTCCAAAGATACAACAATTGAATGTTGGCCTTGATGATCATCTAAGCCACTCCATCTCCTTTCATCCCAAAAAATAAGAATCCCACCACTGCTTCCTTGTGCCCCCAGCTCAACCCAGTCTGACCATCTTGTACCACCGACTTGTTTAACACAAGAATGATCCACTTCTTTCATTTTTGTCTCTGTAAGGCATACTCTATCTGCATTCCATTTTCTCATCACTAAATTCACCACCATCCTTTTTTCTCTGTCGTTAAGACCCCTCATATTCCAACAAATAATTTTCAAATTCATTGAGAAACAGATGAATCCTTCCTTCCCCTATTTCTTCCTCACTAGACTCACTTTTAAAGGTAACACCAAATTTTAAAGCTTTCAATTCCCTCATCCCACACTTACCAGGACTAGCATTACACGTAAAAAGGAGAAGAAATATTATTTGTAGACCTCCAACTTTTAATTCAAACCAATAACTCCAGCAATTTATCTTCTACATCAAGGGACTTAATCTCCAATTGCTTACTGATTTTCATCATATTCCTCTTTAACCATTTCAAAGCTACCATCTGATTTAGCTTCTCTTGCATGTTGAGCACTCATTCTTCATACCACTGTAACCTTAGAGTATTTTGGGCCTCAGAAATTGCGATTGTTTCAACTGTGATGGGAAACTCCTTCTCACTCTTGCTATTAGATAAAAATTCTAAATCCCAATCTTCATTACCTCCGTGCTCCAAAACTGAATTATCTTTCTCTAGCTCAGACTCCATCTTTGGCCTGTGTCCTCTAACCTGAGACATGCAAGCTCCATATTACTGGATTCGCCATTTATGTCTTCTTGATTTAGCTCTATAATTATCTCTCTGTTTCTTGAAAGAATTGATGCCTTCTGGTTCGACTCCACTTCTAGTCTTAAGAGGTTGAATAGAGAGAATTCTTCATCCCATAGTATTAAAAGAATTTTGCAAATTAATACATGGGTCAATCCACTTCGGCCTGTAAATAAAACACTTCCTTTCCCCCCTTATTTGGCCCACTTATCTTATCAGCATTTTTTCTTCCTGGACCTGGCTGCCATGTAATGGCTTTATAATCCTTGAGCCCATTTTTAATATCATTAAAAGGACCCATCAAAATGGATGTACCTGATCTCTTCGCTTCCACCCACTCCTTTTCCTTTTTTGACACGTGTTCCTTAATTATTTTTGAACTTAGGGCTGCCTTAGTTTCTTTGTTAGTCGTGCAAGTAACACGCGTAAGTAAATTCGAAGCATCTCCTTCCTTGGAAAGGCACAATACAATCTGTGGAACGACTGTTCAACTTCTGGGGAAAATTTCGGCAAACCTTCACCGAAGTCCGATCAGTTTCAGTTACCCACACAAAGGTATTGTGAATGCTAAATCATCCACTAAAAGTTCCAATTTATACGGAGGTATTTTGTTTGACCTTCGAACGCAGATTCTAGCCCATCTCAGTTGGTTTCTGAATCTAGTATCCTCATCGATGCCCGAAAAGCCTCCAAATCTGTCTCCAATCGTTATAAAGATATTTTCCGACCACAAGTGTGATGGGAGACCAATTAATTTGATCCAGACATTTTAGGCTTCCAATTTTTCCGAAGACTTGTAGAAACAGAGGACCCACCATTCCAGCCTTAATTCCTTATCATCAATCAACCATCTCCCCATTTTAGTTCTTTTTTCTTCACTCTGTGAAAGGAACTTGAACAACACATATTCGCCATTCAGCTCTTTGACTTTAACACCTGCTGGAACTCTCCAAGTTCTATTAGCTCATCTCGCCTTCTTTTAAATATCCCAACACTCTACTCTTCTACCAAGGGAACTTGCATTAATTTTGAACTAGTTTTTATCCATCGAGTCATCTATTATGAACTTAACTTCATCCTTAGGCCAATCCTCCTCCTGCGCCATCTGTCTGTACCTTAGGCCAATCCTCCTCCTATGCTATCTGCCTATAACTCTTCTTATTTATAATTCTTGGCTGCTGAATGCTCTGCTTAACCCCTGATTCGACAAACTTTGTTATCTTATTTGCAAAATCACACCAACCTGCTCTGGGATGATTATTGCCACTTTACTGTTGCCTTTCATTGCCACCACTCTGATATACCTGCCCATACCGTTGAAATTCTTATAGAAGAAATAAGAATAAAGCTGACATTGATTCTTCCAACTTCTACATTTCTTCTCTTCCTCCTTCGATGCTTGGTCCATGCAATGACATAGAGCTAGGGTATTCATATTATCAATAGTTATTCATTCTTTCGCCCACTTGAAACCAGCTTTCGCTTACCTCCTCCACTTCAAAGGACTTGTTCTCAACTTAAAAGACGACCTCAGGGTTTTGGTTGTCGTTGTCTGACACAAAATTTACTGAGTAATTTTAGGTTAGATTGAATTGATGCTAGTATGAAATAATCTTGGACAATTTTGGCATTCAAAATGCACTGCCATCTGATTATCTAAGATATATTATGTATTTTACAGGTAAAGCTGCTGGTGTGAAGCAGCAGATCGTGCTAGTTGGGGAGGAACAAATCCTAACCACCCGTTGAACAGAAAATGAGGAAATAGACTGAGAAAGTCAATTCCAGTCCGTATCTAACAGTTGTATATATATCTACCATACTCCCATCCTTAGTAGTATAACATATACGTGTACTAGAAAGCTCAATAGTAATAGTAGAAACATTAGTCTCAAATACAAACAGAAGTACGAGCAAGTAGGGACACACTAAGTGTTCATTTCTGGTCCAAAAATAAGAAATACCTTGGTTCAGCTCCAGATTTACCATCCCGGAATGAAAATACAAACAGAACAACAGCAAGTAGTGTGTGACAAAATACAAACATAATAGCAGCGAGTAGTGTGTGGCAAAATATGTAAACAAAGTAGCATCAAGTATAGTGTGTCAATCAGAACTGCCATATCACTCACTCAATGGCTTGGTCTCCAACTCCCAACTCCTCCCTCACCTTGTCCTCCCACCACCCGCTCCCTGACCACGTCCTCCACGCCCACGGCCTCCTCTACCTCCACGCCCCCTGCCTCGTCCCTGAGCAGCGAGAGCAGCATCCTGAGCAGTAGCTTCCTCAGCAGCAAGCTGCTGCCGTTCCCTCAGACGACACTTCTCCCAGTTAAGTCTCATCAGCTCCATTGTCGGAAAAAACTGATTGCAGTAAGTGCATGTGAATGAGTTGATTGTCTTCTTTTTGCCCATCTATCAATTGCAAATTATTGAAAACTTGAGGAGAATATCACGTACGAGAAGAGATGTTACATAACAAAATGGAAGAACAGCAGTAAATGAGAAGACAAGGTCCTCAACATTCCACATAACAGAAACTACGCAACAAATCAATCAAACTAAAATAAATAAGACCAACACAAATCAGTTATAAATAACACTAGTGGTTCATAAAACATACAGGCTGACGTAACAGTTCATCGAAGGAATTCACTGAAAGAACTACACTGATCTAGTGAATTTTCCCTTAAAACCAACTCACGGCAGAGAAAATCATCCCCATTATAGCCAATAAGCACTATGTGATTCTTTTTGTGATGTATTCTCAAAACGAAAAAAAAACATTTGACAGTAAAATTGATACAAAAGGATTAGAGTATATATACTGCATACCGTCTTGAGGAGAAACAAAAACTCATTGTAACTCAACATGCAAGCAAAATCGACACGAAAAAAAATAGAGCATGTATACCTTCTAGAGGAGAAAGGAAGTTAATGTAGCCATAACAGAGGTAGAGAACGACAACAAACGTGCCCGAAGAGTTGGCCTTGTACAAAACAGTACAGAATTCACCATATAAGAAATGAAAAAATTAACAGTAAAACTGATACAAAAATACTACTATATACCGTAACACGAAATTCTCTTTGAAATTTGCCATGTAAACAAATATCGAATTGAAATTCATACAAAATTTGTACAGTAACATACCGTCAAACTAAATTTCGCAAAAGATTAGAACGAAGCAAAAAAAACAGAGAGAAGGAAGAGTAAAAATTCTCATCGAAATATCAAACTGAAATTCACGCAAAACTGGCCCGATTCAAGTAGCAGTACAATCGATACAAACTAGTACAGAGAGAACGTAGCCATCGTAAACAAATATCAAGTTGAAATTCACCATGCAAATTAACGTTGCCATTGTTGTAATTTGGTGGGCTCATTTTGTATTTGTATTTGTTGAGCCCAAATTGTTAAATAGAAGCCCAATCATAAATTAGCCCAAACCCAATTAAAAGGGGGTAGGTGGGGGTTGGTGAAAAGGGTTGGTGAGGGTAGCTTAGGACCGTCGGATTAGAATCGATCCACACCATCCATTGGAAAACTTGAGGCCTATAAATACCCTCACCTCTCATTTGTAATTACACACCAAAAACACAATTCTTCTCTTCTTCCTTAGCTTCTCTCCATTTGTAATATTTCCTTAGTGAAATATAAATATAATAGTGTCCGAGGACGTAGGCACAATTTGCCGAACCTCATTATATTCTGGTGTTCTTCTTATTGTCTTGTCTAACTGTTTTCAGTTAATATTTGTCGGGTATAATTGTTGTGATCTATTTGTGCTACTAAATTACTAGTGATAATTCTGTCAAGGCTAGACTGGTATTTAAGTGGTCCGCTTGTGACCCTCCACTCTTACCTGGGAATTTATCTGGTGTGATTTTCTAGTACAAATAATTTACACGCTATTTGAAATATCCCGAGCTTCCGCAACAATTGGTATCAGAGCCCAAGGTTTTATCTGAGTATGCTCTGTGGTTGCAGCACAGTCTGATCTTCCACATCAGAAAAGAATTACTTTGGTAATCTGGTTGTTAACTGAAAATAATATTTGTATTAAAAATGGAAGACAAGACTATTGAAACAGCCGCGTCGAGTGTCAACAATACGTCATCATTGGCATCTTCGCTTATGACAAGAATTGTGTCAAATGCGAAATTTGCAGTTGAAATTTTTGACGGATCAGGACATTTCGGGATGTGGCAAGGTGAAGTTCTTGATGTTCTTTTTCAGCAAGGGCTAGATATTGCAATAGAAGAAAAGAAACCAGACGGAATTGGAGAAGACGATTGGAAGGTTATCAATCGTGTTGCTTGTGGTACCATTAGATCCTACCTTGCAAGAGAGCAGAAGTATCCATACACAAAGGAAACTTCTGCAAACAAATTGTGGAATGCGTTGGAGGATAAATTCTTGAAGAAAAACAGTCAAAATAAACTATACATGAAGAAGAGACTGTTACGCTTCACATATGTTCCTGGTACCACAATGAATGATCATATCACCAGCTTTAACAAGTTGGCGACAGATTTGCAGAACATGGACGTGACCTTCAGCGATGGAGACATGGCCTTGATGTTGTTGAGTTCACTTCCCGATGAATACGAGCACCTTGAAACTACTCTACTTCATGGGAATGATGAAATTTCTCTAAAAGAAGTTTGCTCCGCATTGTATAGTTACGAGCAAAGAAAGAGAGAAAAACAAAAGGTCAACGATGGAGAAGCATTGTTCGTGAGAGGTCGTTCTCAAAACAATATGAGAACGAAGAAAGGAAGATCCAAGTCAAAATCCAGACCCAGCAAAGATGAATGTGCATTTTGCCGAGAAAAAGGACACTGGAAGAAAGATTGTCCAAAGTTAAAGGGAAAGGCCAAACCTAACAATGGTAAGGCTGTCATGGATTCAAATGTAGCTTACTGTGATGACTCTGATTTCTCACTAGTTATATCGGAGTCATCCACATCATCTGATGTATGGTTGATGGACTCAGCTTGTAGTTATCACATGACTTCTAATCGAGAATGGTTCATCAATCTGCAAGAAGAAAAATGTGGAACTGTTTACACTGCGGATAATAGCTCTCTTACCGCCCATGGTATTGGTTCAATTCGACTAAGAAACCATGACGGATTGAGCAGAACATTGACAGATGTTCGATATGTGCCAGATTTGAAGAAAAATCTCATTTCTGTGGGAGCCCTAGAATCAAAAGGGTTCAAAGTTCGTGCAGATAATGGGGTGATGAAAATATGCTCTGGCGCATTGGTGGTGATGAAGGCAATTCGGAAAAACAATAACATGTACCACTATCAAGGTAGTACAGTTATTGGGACAGCGGCAGTGACATCCACTAATAAGGAAGCAGAAATGACCAAGTTGTGGCACATGCGCTTGGGACATGCTGGAGGAAAATCCTTGAAAGCTTTATCAGATCAAGGATTGCTAAAAGGTGTAAAAATATGTGACTTGGAGTTTTGTGAGCATTGTGTCAAGGGAAAGCAGACAAGGGTTAAGTTTGGAACAGCTATCCATAATACTAAAAATATTTTGGATTATGTTCACTCTGATGTTTGGGGTCCTTCCAAAACACCTTCATTGGGTGGGAAGCACTATTTTGTAACCTTTGTTGATGACTTTTCCCGGAGAGTATGGGTGTATATGATGAAATCAAAAGATGAAGTGCTAGGAATATTTCTCAAATGGAAGTCAATGATTGAAACACAAACTGGCCGAAAGATCAAATGTCTTCGCACGGACAATGGCGGAGAGTACAAAAATGATTTTTTTCAGAAAGTTTGTGAGGAAAATGGTATTGTTAGACACTTCACTGTCAGACATACACCACAACAGAATGGAGTGGCAGAACGCATGAATCGAACTTTGCTGGAGAAGGTTCGATGTATGTTGTCCAATGCTGGCTTGGGCAAAGAATTTTGGGCTGAGGCTATAACATATGCGTGCCATCTCATTAATCGTCTACCATCTGCCGCTATTGATGGCAAAACACCATTGAAAAAATGGTATGGAAAGCCTGCTGAAGACTACAGTTCTTTGCATGTATTTGGCTCAATTGCATATTATCATGTAAGAGAGTCAAAGTTGGATCCGAGGGCAAAGAAAGCTGTATTTATGGGGATTACTTCTGGAGTCAAAGGATACCGCTTATGGTGTCCAGAGACTAGAAAAATTATATTCAGCAGAGATGTTACCTTCGATGAATCCTCCTTGACAAACAAGGTAGCAGTTGAGATTGCCAAACAAATTGAAGGTACTTCGAAGCAGGTGGAGTTTGAGGGAAAAATAATTTTTCCCTCACAAAGATCAAATGAGGAAACAACAGAAAATGTTCCTCTGGAAGAAGAGCCAGTTGAAGAAGAGATTCCGTCCCACGAATCTCAACAACAACTTGAATCAATTGCAACGAGCAAGCCAAAAAGAACCATAAGGAAACCTGCTCGACTTATGGATACGGTGGCTTGTGCAGACTCAATTGTAGCTGATGGTATTCCTACCACTTATAAAGATGCAATCAAAAGTTCGAAAGAAGATAAGTGGAGGATTGCCATGAATGAAGAAATGCAATCTCTTCATCAGAATAACACATGGAGATTGGCCAAATCTCCCAGAAGGCAAGAAGGCAATTGGGTGCAAATGGGTATTTGCAAGGAAAGAAGGATTTCCTAACCAAGAAGAAGTACGCTACAAAGCAAGATTGGTGGCTAAAGGATATGCTCAAAAGGAGGGAATTGATTATAATGAAGTGTTTTCTCCAGTCGTAAAACACTCCTCCATTAGAGTTTTGTTGGCTTTGGTAGCAAAGTTGAATTTGGAACTAGTTCAGTTGGATGTAAAAACAGCGTTTTTACATGGAGACTTGGAAGAGGAAATCTACATGACTCAGCCAGAAGGATTCAAAGTTGCTGGAAAAGAAAATATGGTGTGCAAACTTGAAAAATCGTTGTATGGATTGAAACAATCTTCTAGACAATGGTACAAACGATTTGACGAGTTTATGTTGGGACAAAATTACAGAAGAAGCAAATACGATAATTGTGTGTATTTGCGTGAGCTTGAAGATGGATCCTTTATATATCTTCTCCTGTATGTTGATGATATGTTGATAGCTTCGAAAAGTAAAGAAGAAATAGGGAAGTTAAAATCTCAACTCAAAGGGGAGTTCGAAATGAAGGATCTGGGTGAGGCAAAGAAAATTCTTGGCATGGAGATAAAAAGAGATAGACATTCAAAGAAGCTCTACTTATCTCAGGCAGAATACATGAAGAAGGTGCTAGATCGTTTTGGAATGAACGAAAAAACAAAGTCGGTTAGCACCCCACTCGCCCCTCACTTTAAGCTAAGTGATTCTTTGTCACCAAAAAATGATGTTGATCGAGAGTATATGTCAAGAGTACCATATGCGAATGCTGTTGGTAGCTTGATGTATGCAATGGTTTGCACAAGACCCGATATCTCACATGCTGTGGGAGTTGTGAGCAGATATATGCACAATCCTGGAAAGGAGCATTGGCAGGCTGTGAAATGGATTCTACGGTATATTTGCAATACTGTAGATATTGGTTTAGTCTTTGAAGATAGTCAATATCTGGTCGGATATTGTGACTCAGATTATGCTGGAGATTTGGACAAACGAAGATCAACTACTGGTTATGTTTTCACTCTTGCAAATGCACCAGTTAGTTGGAAGTCGACTTTACAGTCAACAATTGCCTTGTCTACCACTGAAGCAGAGTACATGGCTGTTACAGAGGCTATGAAGGAGGCAATTTGGCTTCAAGGATTGCTAAGAGAGCTTGGTATAAAACAAGAAGGCGTCACAATATTTTGTGATAGTCAAAGTGCTATTCATTTAGCGAAGAACCAAGTTTATCATGCAAGGACGAAGCACATTGATGTCCGATATCATTTTGTCCGAGAGATTATAGAAGAAGGTGGAGTCAAAGTACAGAAAATTCGAACGACAGATAATCCTGCTGATATGTTGACAAAGGTGGTAACGTCGATCAAGTTTCAACACTGTTTGAACTTGATTAATGTTATCAAAGATTGAAGATAGCATTTGGGGACACTACTATGTTCATGAGAGAATTGAAGAAAAAAAAAAAAAAAATATCGCCCAAGGTGGAGATTTGTTGTAATTTGGTGGGCTCATTTTGTATTTGTATTTGTTGAGCCCAAATTGTTAAATAGAAGCCCAATCATAAATTAGCCCAAACCCAATTAAAAGGGGGTAGGTGGGGGGTTGGTGAAAAGAGTTGGTGAGGGTAGCTTAGGACCGTCGGATTAGAATCGATCCACACCGTCCATTGGAAAACTTGAGGCCTATAAATACCCTCACCTCTCATTTGTAATTACACACCAAAAACACAATTCTTCTCTTCTTCCTTAGCTTCTCTCCATTTGTAATATTTCCTTAGTGAAATATAAATATAATAGTGTCCGAGGACGTAGGCACAATTTGCCGAACCTCATTATATTCTGGTGTTCTTCTTATTGTCTTGTCTAACTGTTTTCAGTTAATATTTGTCGGGTATAGTTGTTGTGATCTATTTGTGCTACTAAATTACTAGTGATAATTCTGTCAAGGCTAGACTGGTATTTAAGTGGTCCGCTTGTGACCCTCCACTCTTACCTGGGAATTTATCTGGTGTGATTTTCTAGTACAAATAATTTACACGCTATTTGAAATATCCCGAGCTTCCGCAACAGCCATAACAGAGAGAACAACGAGTAGAAGAACGTTAACAGAAGCAAGGCTTTTGAACTCGAAAAATACATCGTAGATTTCGCCGTCTGTAACGCCCGCCGTCAATATCGCCAAAATACAGCGCCGCTGCCGCCGCCGCAATTGATCGGAGTTCAACGGCGTCTGAAAATAGGAGCTGAAAGCAACTAAGAAAATTCTCGGAAATTCGTGCTGCCTTTTATACAAAATTCGAACTAACAAACCAAAATAGAAAAATTAACAGTATCAAAATTCAACAAACAAACAGATCAAAACGCAAATTCTATCGAAATATCAAACTGAAATTCACGTAAAACTTGAACGAATCAATACAAAATAGTGCAGTGTACCACGAAATTCACCATAAAAACAAATTACAAGTTAAATTCACACAAAATTCAAACAAAAAATAAAATTAACCTGAAAAAAATATCAAGCTGAAATTCATCGAAATCGCCATGCAAATTTGACCCAAAATATGAACGAGGAGTAAAATTAATTTTTTTTAAAAAAAGCAGTAAAACATATACCGTGTAGAGGAGTAG
Organism: Capsicum baccatum var. pendulum; assembly: GCA_030864225.1. NCBI lineage: Eukaryota > Viridiplantae > Streptophyta > Magnoliopsida > Solanales > Solanaceae > Capsicum > Capsicum baccatum. Next base: position 195,208,104 of record CM061560.1, read on the forward strand.
AAAATCACCACAAACTTGAACAGAAGCAATGTAAGTCGGAAATGGAAGCTCAAAGCACAGAGTATATCTAGAGAGAGAAAATATTGTGTTGCGAATTCTGTTCGTAGAGAGAATGAGTGGGGCGGGAACTCGTACTGCCTCATATACTGAAAACTTCATATTTTTTTAATTATTTTTTTTAAATGGATGAAATTTTACTACTCTTATTTGCTTATTTTCGCAAAGTAAAAATTCTCAGTCGAGCTCACTGCATCAATTTTTTTTAGTACGGTATATATTATAGAATTATGTGGAAAAGTCTTATTCGATATTTATCATATTGAAGGTGTGACTTTGTATGAGATTCAAAATACGGTATATATTATAGATATCATATGAAAAGTCGTATTAGATGTTCAACATATTAAAAGAGCATGATTTTGTATGAGGCTCAAAGTAATATATATATATATATATATATATATATATATATATATTATAAATATCATGTGAAAAGTCGTATTTTATATTCAATCATATTAAAGGAGCGTGACTTTGTATGAGGCTCAAACTACATTTGCTCAAACTCGAGAAGCGCTTTCTTGATCTGACTTCTAAAGTTATTTTTAGATAGTTCTATCGGTTAGAGCACCGCCGAGTTGAGGTGAAAGCTGTAGATTTGAGCCCCATCAGTCCTAATGAATTAAATATATATGTCAATTTATTTTTTTTATTTTGCGTAAAAGGAGGATAAAGATCAAAATTTCATTACCGTTTTTGTATAGTTTATGAGTTATTTTTAAATAAGAGCGACACCAAGCGCATTCAAAAAGTATTTGTTTGATGTTCATCATATTAATGAGCACATATACTCTATAAATGGTTTAAAATTGAAATTGTTACATCTTGTAAGACTTACGTGGCAAAAGAGTATTTCACTCTCTTTGAGAGAGTGAGTCGTCGGAAAATATTAAGATTTTATTTTTAATATTTTTTTTCAATATTTATATACATTATTTTAATTATTTTTTTATTATTGATTTTTTCTCTTTTCATCATCATATCCAAATTCTCTCCATCACCGTTCCACCAATGCTATTGTCGCAGTCACCATCATATCCATCAAGTTCACCGTTGGTCCACTTCTTCACCATCCTTCATTTTTTACCCTGTCTAAATCATCAACCTTCTCACTTTTACTACTGTCCAATTCACTCAAAATCTTACCTAAATTTGAGCATTAAAAAATTAAGAATCATTAAGATAATATTGTAGTGTTAATACCGCGTTATCTTTTTTCACACTTCAATCTGAGCCAATCCTCTAATCCAAATTGTTGATCTCATCTCACCCATTACACCACTTCATTAGCCGTCGATCACGTCGCAAACATCATTAATGATTTTTGTTCAGATTCATTATTAGAAGAAGATTCTTAATCACATTTTTCATAAATTTGACCCATATTTGCATTTTCAGCTATTTGCCGCAACCAACATTAATATTTTTGTTCATCATCACAAGAAGAAGATTCTTAATTACATTTTTTTTAGAAATTTGACCACTTTTGTATTTTTATCTATTAGTAGAATTTTTTTATATTATTTTAATAGCGAAAAAATGGTGAAAAGTGATGAAAAAAAAAATGAAAAGAAAGTTAATAAAAAATACATGTGTAAGTATGAGATTGGTTCGTGTATATATCACTGTCCACTTCAAATTTGGGTATAGTAATTCGGGAGAAAATTAATTTCACTTTAAAATAGTCTGGGGTAATAGAATTCCCGCAAAATATAGGTGTATAGTTGATAATTGGGTAATAAATTTTGTGAGGGAGAGAGGGGAGGGGGTGACCATTTTCTCTCATATTAATTAAAGAAGTGCAGCTCTATATGATAGCTCGTATTGCATTTACTCAACTTGGAAAACACTTTCTTGATCTAGCTTCTAAAGCTATTTTTAGGCAGTTCAATCAGTTAGAGCATTGCCATGTCAAGGCAAAAGATGCGGATTTGAGCTCAGATAATCATGACGAATTTAATAAATATATAAATTTATCTCTTCATTTTCTGCGAAAGGGAACAAAGAGCAGAATTGTATTCCCAATTTTATGTAATTTATGAGCTATTATACAAGAGCACACCACCAAGCATATTCGATAAGTAGCAACTATGAATTTTTTAGATGTATATCTGAATGTAATTTGTATATAATCATAGTGCATGTTTAGTAGATATTTTATCGATTTGTATATTGTCACTGTGTATATTAAATAACTTTGAATCTGTACATATACGTTTTGCAGGATGTATATCGAATTTGTACAATCTATATATATATATATATATATATATATATATATATATATATATATTTTTTTTTTTTCAGAACGTATATTGAATATAAAATTTATATAAATATTTATGTTTCTAGATTATTATTATTTTTTTTTTTTTTGAGAAAATGCATTGTTTTTATCCTAAACTATAAACGAAATTGCTAAGACACACTTCAACTTAAATGAGGTCCCATTATCCCTGGACTAATTAAAATTGTATTTTTGGCAACCTTAGTGTCTACGTGGCTCATCTGTGAATACGTAGGCACACTGTCACGATTCAAATCTAGGGCTTGGCCGTGACGGGGATCAGAACCATGAAGGGCCGAGAACCCTTCTAACTTGCAATCATATACACCATTCATTTACAAAAAAGAACTGCGGAAATACAAAACAAAACGGAATCATGGTCAACATCAAATTTAATTGAGAAATCTGGAATGGAAAACATAAACCTCTAAACAACGTCTAACATTAGTCTGTGAAATCTCTAACAACGGAAAATGACATTTGTCTGAAATCTGGGATAAGCCCCCAGTGGGGCCATGAATCAAAATGAAATAACAATAACAAATTCTAATACAGGCTTTCCGAAGTAAGGGAGACTCACCAATTGCAACTTCCGACGCACTCAAACCTATTGCTGAACTGGACCCTGAGATTGTGCCTCGGATCCTGAGATGGAGGAGAGGTTAATACATATGTACAGGTACGCAGAGCAATTCAAAATAATGAATTTATACATATATACATAGGTGAGAGTAAGTCATAAAACATTATGCATGAAATTGCTTAATACATGGACCATTTCAAAAGATCTTAAAACAATCTTGTCAATGCAATTTATTTTTTGTATTACTTTTGAGCTAGGTGGTACACCCAACCTTTAGGTAAAAGATTTTTCAAAGCCGATCGACATTCATCGACTACCTATAAAATAAAATAAAATAAAATAAAATAATAAAATGATAAAAATATCAAAACAATGCAATTAAAACTAACCTTTACATAAAAAAATTTTCAAAGTCAAGCGACATTAATCTACGATCTCTAAACTTCAATAAAATAATATGATAATGACCGCAAAACTTTAGTCTTCGTTGAAAATAATTTTTCTTTGAAAGAAAATTTTGACCTTAAAGAACTATTTGAATGAAAACAAAATAAGAAAATAATTTAGTATTGCTGTGCCTTTTATTGTTTTCCACCATCCATATTTTTCTTTTTAAAAAAAATTCAAAGAAAAAAAGGCCGTGCATTTTACTATGTTAAAGAAAGAAAAGAGTCCTAACATATATAAATGTAGTTGCTATTAAATGTTACTCCTATTAGTCTAATGTTGATGAATTTCCTTTTTTTTTTTATTTATATATTAAGGATTTTTTCTTTCTAATACACGAGGAGAAAATAATTATCAACATTAATTCTCTCTTTATTTTTTGCCCATTTGTTTCCATGTATCCAATATAATATTTGATGTGAAAAGAAGAAAAAGAACACGAAAAGATGAAGAATGTAAGAAAAGATTTAGTATTAAGGTATTTTAATTGTGATATTTAAATAAAGTAAGAAAATAATTTGGAGAAAAAGATAATTTAAAATTTCGGTTGATTCTATTTTAGCTAGGAAAGGTTTTTGTCAAAACAATATCTTATTTTTATTTGGAAAGGTTTTTATTTGTTACTATAGTCAATATTTAATATCATTAAAATAATTTAATAAAGTAATTTTGTTATACTTCTATGATTGTATTTATTTGTCAAATATAAGGAACTATAATTAAAACTCTTTTAATAATGCTGGTTTTTTATTTTTCCAAAAATATATATTATTAGTATTTATGTATAATTATAATTTAAAAAAATAGTAAAAAGATGATTTTGTCTAACGAAGAATGTTTTAATGAAGGACAAAAATTTCGAATCACTTTTATAAGGGTCTTTACATTTTAAATTTATTATACATATAGATATAAATATAGATGTAGATCGTTGATGTAGTTATACTAAGTTGTTACGTTTTGGAGGAAAAAATAAAATAAATGTCAAGGGTATTTTAATCTTTTCATACAATAATTCTCTATTTAATTATTGATAGTTAATATTCCTAATGTTAGTTAGTCAGTTAGATTAGCTATGTAATCTTAGAGTTTTGTTTTAGTCGACTTTCTTGCAAAAAAAATATTTAATTTTGTCTCATTTATGAAATTTAAATAGTTTTATTATGTTCTTTCAATTATTATCTTTTTCTCATTAAATAACTATACAAAATATATAATTAATAAAACTAATTTTTTAAAATAAGTTTCGAATAAATATTTCTTAGAAAGAGTGCAAAGTCAACAAAAACGAATTATTTTAAAACATAGAGAGTAATTTACGTTTTCTTTTATCCAGTACAAAGGATTACAAGTGCACTCAATTGATATATTCATCGTAGATATTATTGTAGTATTCGAATCAGATTTCGTGTTAATATCATTTTTCATCGTCAATAGATATCGGTAACGCTGCGTATCAAGGTAGGATAAATAAAAAGAACCATCTAGTATTATTTTATCTTTATTACGATTTCAATGGGAGATCGATTAAATTCTCAATAATACATTGAATAATCCTATCCATTGAATATTATTACATTGAGAAATTCTCTCTCTGGCTCAAAATCTTTTTTTTTTGCCCTATGCTTTTTTCATAATTACTTCACAAACTGATGGGTCTTTTTGCAAGCTAAGGATCTACCGTCTCCAAAAAATTTGGCTCAAAATGAGGATCAAATGGCGATTTCCTCACTGATAGCCGCCGGAGCCGGATCTCCGGCGACCCTGGCAGCGTCGGAGCAGTCCCATGTGATGCGGCACCCCACTGCGAGCATACCCCTTCAAAAACCCCTAAATTCTAGTGTACCCATCGACCCCAATTTTAGTTTGAAGGCAGCGCCACCCCAGGTTAATTCTGGCGACAGCGTCGCCGCCGCGACCATGCGGCAATCCAGGAATCAACAACCCCAAAAGATGCGCCTCTCCAAGGCGAACACAACCCACCAAACCCCCCCAAAATTCAGTGAGCAAAACGCCATCAATTTCAGTTCGAGTGCAGCGCCACCAATGGCGATTTCCGTCGACGGCGGTGCCGCCACAGCTGATCGTCAAATTCAAAATTGTCAACGCGATTTGATGGGAAATCACCCCAGCAACCCTAATTTCTCAAAAGCCCCAATTGAGTCCACCCAGAATCAATCCAATTTTGAAATTAGGGTTCCGAATTCACAATTTTCCGGCGGCACTGTTCCGATTGAGAAAACCAAAATTGCTTAAGGAATTTGGTGCAAAATGCTTCTAAAAGTGTTTCCCCTCTGAATACCATGGCTGATTCTCCACAGAATTCAACCAATTTGCATTCCGATGAATTAAATGGTGTTATTGTGGATGGTATTGCAGTTCAGTTAGCTGGGGATCATAGCGGTAAGGTTTCTTCTCTCAAAACTCTTAGTGATGCTGTAATTGCTGTGGCTGATGGTGTTGATGGAGATGCACATGGTGTTGTGCATGGTGGTTCTAATGTTGTTCATGGTTTTGAGGCTGATACGGATGTGGTGTGTACTGCTGGTACTGCTGATGCTATACAACCCTAAACCAATTCCAAGAGTGTGTTCACAACCCCAAAAAACAGTCCCAAAATGGTGAGTTGCAAGGTGTGATCTTTAGTGGTAATGGTGATGTGCAAGGTGAAGCTGTTCGTGAGAATACTGCTGCTGATATCCTACCCTGTAACCTGTCCAAAAAACCTGCGAACAACCCCAAAACTAATCATCCAAAATACTCACAAGACAATAATCCTTCCAAAAATACACCATATATCCCAAACTCCAAACCAATGCAAATTTCTTATGACTTTGAATCCCAAAAAATCCCGGCATCTTGTCCAATCCCTACTACACATGAACCAAATGAACCAAAAGAGAATGACCCAAAACCGTCACAAGAAAATCCCAATCCGACTCTTGTTTGGCCAAAAAATTCCAAAATACCTCCACCTCCAAAACCAACAGTTGCTCATTCAGTGATTACCAAAATGAGAGCTCAAGAAGCTTTGAAATCAGTCCCTATTGACATTAACCCACCCAAAATTACCTCAAAACAAGGATTTCCACCTGTAGTATTTAAAAGGAATGACTTTCTGGTGAAGCTAGCTGAAAAATGTAAATTTACTCTCATTGATAAATTTACAAATACCATGCCAAAAATGGAGGTAATAAGGAATGAGTTTTTGCTGCAAACGGAGCTTAGGGGTAGTGTGAAGCTTACTCATTTTAACTCAAGGCACTTATACATTGACCTTGATAATGAGTACGGTCATACAACTGTTTGGACCAAAGGAAGGATGTATGTAGGGGGACAGCTTATGAGGCTCCAAATTTGGACTCCAACATTTAAACCCGATGAAGAAACTCCCTTGGTTCCAGTATGGGCAATCTTGCCAAGGTAACCTTGGCACTGTTACTGCATGGAAGTAATAGCTCCCTTGTTGTCTCCAATAGGTAAAGCTTTGTTTTTGGACTTAGCTACTTATAAAAAGACAAGAGGGAGTATGGCCAAAGTAAAGATCCAAATTGATTTGACTAAGTCTAGACCACAGCATGTGTGGTTGGGTTTCGATGAGGATGAAAATGGTGACGGCAAGTGGAAGCAAGTGGCAGCAAGTGCAGTATGAGGGTGTACCAGAATTTTGCAACTATTGTAAGCATCAGGGCCACAACAACTCAGCTTGAATTATCAAGAGATGGGAAGATGAGCTTAAGAGGAGAGAAAACCCAAAAGATATGGCTAAAAAGAGTGAAAATCAGCAACAAAAACATATGGAAAACACCCAAAATCAGCATGTAATGGAGGAAAAAAAACTCTCCACAACAAGACACAATTCTGGATACAAGTCACAAAATTACCAAGGAACCTTCAAATCATGACCATGTGGGCACAAGCAAAGGACTAGACAAGTTACAGGAAGGTACCACCAGCTTGAAACAAGATCAAGAACAATGGAAAAAGCAAAAAAGAAGAAGAAAGAAGACCAATGTGCAACAACAAATGCAACAGCAAAATCAGGAAAAAATGTACAAACCAAGAGCTACACAAGACACTCAAAAATTCTCTGAGAATCAATTTGATATGCTTAATCCTCAGAGCACGCCAGGTATGGAATTAAATGCTTCTGTTCCCTGTAATTCTGCTGGTGTAGCTGCTGCTGGTGTGTCTGGAGAAAAGAGGTGTTACAATCTTGTCCCAACTCATCTATTTCACCTGTGTGTATTAATGATGATTGTGAAGATGGTGTAGAAGGGGTTGTGGGGGGGTGGGGTGGGTGGGTGGGTTTGCGGGTTTGCAGGAAAGAAATGGAGGGGACAAACACCAACTTCTTGATGATGTGGTTGTTGGTAGTGATCCCCCATGGATTGTGAGACTCAGAATGATTCAGTTGCACCTGCTGATTTGGTCAGTGCCGCTACTGACCATTTAAGTAGAAAAAAGTAGAGGGTTATGGCAAGGAAGCAAAATAAAATGGAGGAGGAGGAACTAAAAGGGAGGGTTAGGGCTAGGCAGAGGGATAAGCAGCACAAGGGTCAAAAGAGGTTTGATCTTGTTGCTGAACAACTAGATGACCAGTTCCCCCCCTTCCAAGGAAAGATACAAAGCCTGCCAGTTCAAAGGATTCGTGCACAGAGAATAAGGCTACTTCACCTCTTGAGGAAAATCAATATAGGGTCATTCAGTCGGAAGATGTAGTAGATTATGACAAACAATCGATTGAAGAAGAAGAAGAGGAAGTGGTATGCCAAGAACTTATAAAATCCTTTGGTCCTTCAGGTAAACTAGGAAGAGAACAAAGAAAACCAACAGGTTGCAGCAAGAGAGGGTCTATCTCGAAGAAGTTTTCAGCAGAAAGGTCCTTTCTCTAAAACAGGACCCAGTTCATCAACCAATAGACCACTTACAAGGTCACAAAGCAGGAATTTTAGACATCATGTGGGGTACTAGTCTTCATCAGCTATATAGATTTTTCTTTCAGGCATATTGTATGTCTCTTCTGTTGGGATATGGTATTGATTACTATATCGTAATAGAAGAGCCCCTTTTTGCATGAGCAAAATCATAGATTGCATAGATAGCCTAGTTATTAGATTGTCTTATTTTCATGGAATTAAGCTACTAGGTCTTATGTTTGTTAGCTTAATTTCCATCACGGCAAGTTAACTATTAGATATTACATAATATCCCATTAAACACAAGTAATTACAAATATCCCAAATTAATTACACAATATTCCATCCTTTATATTTTCTCTCTTTATAATACTCATACATATCAGCAAACAGATTTTCATCTATTAGAGCTCCTTAATCTTTACCTAAAATCAAGCAAACGTGATTTTGTGGTTTCAAAATTTTCAAATTTATTAATGAAAGTGATTAACTTCATCATCTTTTACCAAATCAAACTTTTTTCTGATATGAGGCTTTTTTTTTTTTTTTTTTAAACTTTACCAAATCAAATTTTTGTTTTTCGACTAAAAAAAACACGTGTATTTTTTTCGGACAACGAAGATTAAGTGATTTTTTAAGTTAAATTGTGGAAATTTTGAAAAATTCTGATTCGTGACAATTTTTTTTTAAACTTTACCAAAAATTTTTAGTTAGATTTTGATTTGTTTTTCTTCTCGTCTTAAATTTTAATGATAACAAAACTTATCTTTAACGGTGTTAACCTTATACATTAGATTAGTTACATTATACATTCTAATATCACTTACATTCTAATATCACTTACCTTGACTGTTAACCTTATACATAAAATTTTTACATTATATATTAGAATTGGAACCTCATGCATTATAATGGTAACATTATACATTAAAAATGATAACATAACTTACTTTGATTGTGTTAACCTCATACATTAGAAATGATAATATTATACATTACCAAATCTTTTTCCAATTTAAATTAATGTTACTGATTTTAAGGATTCACCAAATCAAAGAGAGAAAAGGAATCAGGGATACCATGTAATTAAGTTCATTAGCTTTGGAATTTCTGTTGTCTATACATCTTTTTATGGGAGGTCGTGGCATAGTCCCCCTCCTTGTACTTTCTTGTTGAAATAAAATGTTTGGGGGTGTTGCTCAATCCCTGGCCCATCATGGGTCTCTTGAATTTAAAAAAAAAAATAAAAAAAATTAGCCTGTGAAGCATCTTAATAGAACTCGGAACCAAAGAAAGCCCCAAAATAAAAGAAGTGATCAAAATAGGCTAAATGTAATAAATTATTATATTTTTCACTTTTACTTTAACGGTCAATAGGTTTAGTAAAACGTAATAATTTATTACAAAAAACAGTGTGCTGTCACATCTTCTTTATGTCAAATCATACAAAATATAATAAATTATTATGTTTTATAAATACTATTTATAAAACGTAATAATTTATTACAAATTACAAACAGTATTTGTAAGTTGTAATAAATTATTATAACTTACATCTGCTCACATCACATCACCTTTACTTTTCTCACTTTTAAATTTAACCCACCCCACCCCACCCCACATAGAACCCCCCACCCCGTACAAAAATCAAGCAAGCAAGAAAGGACTATATGCCTATAACAAGTTTTAACATATACTCTACAGTTTTCAGTGAAATGAAAGTATATCGGAGCAAAAATTTGGCATCTGCAAAATGAGTATTGTAGAAATGCAGAGTTGAGATGAGTGCGGTCATAAAAGATCGGAAATGGTGTTATCCAATAGAAAGAGCAACTAGCAAGCATCGAGGATACATGAGACGGGGTCGCTTGAAGTAGTTCAGTCATGTCCTCTGCAGACCTCGAAATTCACCCACCCATAATTTTGAAACCACATTGACTGAAGGTGGACAAAAAAATATTGCTTCAAAAAACCTTTAATATCTCGAAATCAAGGAATTACGAAAAATAAAAATAAAGAAAAACATACATATCAACAAACACCAATTAGTTAGGATTACGGCTAAGCCGTGTTAGTTTTGCTTACATTAAATTAAAACTTCTCTAGATAGAGAATCCCAAACGTTTATTAAGGTGAATGAAACAGGTCCAAATGGAGCCAAATGAACATTGAGGATTTATACAGTCAACCCTAAAAAATTTAAAAGATGGTTGAATTTCAATGTGTATTATTAACATATTGTTTCACTATTTATACAAGAAGGTAAGAGATATTATATTCTACCAAAAATAGAAGATGCTAATTGTAGTAAAATTCTATCAACTTATTTACAAGAACATTACAAGGGATCAAATCATATCAATCACTTGAGAATAGGCCTTCCTTATACGTCCCCCTTAAGATGACGATTGATCAGAAATGCCAATCTATCGCCGAAGATTTGCAAATTGAGAACTAGAGAGAGCTTTTGTAAGTAAATCCGCAAGTTTATATTTTCCAGAAATATGAGAAACACGAAGCTAGCCATTTTGAACCATAGTGCGGACAAAATGATAACCAACCTTGAGATGCTTCATCCGCGTATGAAAGGCTGGATTGGCAGCGAGATATATGGCACCTAAATTATCGCAGTAGACAACTGGCTGCCTTGGTAATGAAATAGCAATCTCACGAAGTAAGTTCTGAATCCACTGAATTTCAGCAGTAGTAGAGGCAACTGAGCGGTATTCTGCTTCAGTCGATGATCTAGCTACACTCCGTTGTTTCTTTGAGCTCCAAGAGACCAGATTTTTACCAAGATATACAAGAAAGGCACTGGTGGAAGCGCGGTCATCCTTATTTCCTGCCTAATCTGCGTTTGATAAGACATGAAGATCAAGCAGAGACTTATGATACAAAAAGAAACCATAGTTCACCGTTCCAACTAAGTAGCGAACCACACGTTTGACTGCAGACCAATGATTTTCACTAGGACGATGGGAGAATTGTGCGAGCTTGTTTATGGCAAAGGCTATATCCGATCTTGGTAATGCCAAATACTGTAAGCTGCCAACTACAGTACGATAAAGCTTAAAATCATCAAGATGTGCACTGTTCTCCAAGCATAATGAATTTACAGTAGACATGGGAATATTGACTACTTTCGCACTAGCCATTTGTGTCTTGGCAATTATGTCATTAATATACTTCTTCTGAGATAGAAAGATTCCACCAGACGTTCTCACAACTTGAACACCAAGAAAATAATTAAGAGAGCCCAAATCTTTGATAGAGAAGTGTTGCCCAAATCTCAAAATAAACTTATCGACAACATTAGGATTGCTCCCAGTAACAATCAAGTCATCAACATAGACGACCAAGTAAATAGTGATGCCCAAATGATTGTAAATAAAGAGACAATAATCAACATGAGAAACTTGAAAACCCAAAGTTAGAAGATAGCTCGGTAGTTCTGAGTGTCAAGCTCGTGGTGCTTGTTTAAGCCCATAAATTGCCTTCTTGAGTTTGCAGACATGTTGAGGCCTTTTTTGGTCAACAAAACCTTTAGGTTGATCCATATAAACCTTTTCTGTTAGTTTACCATTCAAGAAGGCATTATTAACATCTAATTGTCGTAAAGGTCAATCTCTGGTAACGACCACAGTTAAAATAACTCGAACTGTAGTGTGCTTAGCAACTGGAGAAAAGATCTCAATATAATCAATGCCCAATCGTTGTGTAAATCCTTGAGCGACAAGACGTGCTTTATATTTGTTTAATATCCCATCAGAATTTAGCTTGACTCGAAAAATCTATTTAGAGCCGACTAACTTTTGCTTTGCAGTAGATGGAACGAGTTCCCATGTGCCTAGTTTCTGCAATGCATGAATTTTTTCTTCCATGGCTGCCTTCCAATCAGGATCATTTAGTGCTCTTGATAAAAACTTTAGCTCAAATTTGATGCTGGATGTATTGACATGGACTTTAGATGGCGTGTTATTGGCTTGGATGAGAGAGTTGTCTTTTATTTCAGAAAGAGTGGTGTGCATGCATAACTTTTGTTTTGGCTTATGAATATTATTCAATGCTCGGGTGATCATGGGATGAGTGTTTCTTGGTAAGTCCCTGTCATGATTAGAAGATAATAAAGTGGGAGAGGAATTAGGTGAGAAGCTCAAACCTGAAACATGTACTGGTGATCTCAATGACTCATCTGATGATGGAATACTGACATTTGAAGCACTGGAGTGGTTGGACCAGCGAAAGGACATTCACGGTCGATCAAATTTGTACTAGAAGACAAGGATTGTCCAGTAGTTGAGAGGAACAAGTTGGGTTAGAAAAGGATGAGTGGAATAATAAAATCAGGAGTCCACTGGCCAACAGTAGCATCAGATACCCTAACATCACTGAGTTGGATGGTTTTAAAGGGAAACTCATGCTCCACAAAATCTATATATCTTGAAATAAAAAGTTTTGAGGTGACTGGATCATAGCATTTATATACACTTTGATTTAAAGAATACACAAGGAAGACACACGGAGATGAACGAGGTTGTAGTTTGTTTTGTACATATGGTCTCAACCAAGGATAACACAGACAACCAAAAACACGAAGCTTCTATAATTTGGAAGAGATCCAAAAATTTGAAGATATATGGTGAATCATTATTCAATAAAGGAGTGGGGATTCTATTTATCAAATATACAGAAGTTTGAAAAGCATATGACCAAAATGATAATGGAAGATTAGAAATGTGAAAAAGAGTGATACTTGTTGCAACAATATGCCTATGTCTTCTTTCGGCTATACCATTGTGTTTAGGAATGTGGGGAGGAGTCAAAGAGTGAGGGATTCCATTAAAATCAAAGAAATCCTTCAAGCTGATAAATTCACCACCATTGTAGAGTAAAATGAGACTATAGAATGATTAAAGAATTTCTCTACAATGACTTTAAATTTTGGAAAAATATGCACAACTTCAGATTTTATTTTCATAGGATAGAGCCAAACATATTTTGTATAATTATCCACAAAAATGAGATAATATTTAAAGCCATCGACATAAACTAAAGGTGAAGATCCCCATACATCTGAATAAATAAATTCCAAAGGACGAATTGATTTTAGGGAAAAATCTCAAATATGCCACTGAACTATCAGAAATGACTCATTTATGCTATCCATTAAAAGTTGGGTTCATTCATGCTATCGCCGTTATAAAACCGGTTCATCCATGCGATTACTTTTTAACTGTGATTTAAAAAAAACAGCTTTGCCATGTGGCCTCTTATTATAGGTACACATCATCTAAATTTTTTTTTTGATCCATCAAAAAGAATTCACTCACACCCAACCTATCACCTTAACCCACTTTAATATTACTCTTAATTTTGAACCTAGATTTGAACATATATATAATCATTTAGTCTTCCAACATGAAATTTACATACTTGAATACTACGTTTAAAATAATATGGTTAGAATATTAATAACTTAAAATGACAAATGAATAAATTGTGATTAAAAAATACTATATAGACGTAGTATGTCTCGTCCACATTAAAGAGTATAAAGGCTACCAAATAGACAAGTCCATGAAATAATTAATACTACCAATAATTCAATTATACAACTTATAATCCAAATTTAGAAGAGATTTTTAGGTATTCTTCCTAATTAAAAGTTGTGGTCCTTCGTGTATGTGGTATTCTCTTCGTCCTAAATTATGTGATGATGTTCGAATTTCAAGAGTCAAAATAAATTATTTTTTAATCATAATTTATTCATTTTCCATTTTAAATTATTAATTATTTTAACCTATATTATTTTAAACGTAGTATTCAAGTATATAAATTTCATGTAGGAGGACTAAATGATTATATATGTGTTCAAATCCAGGGTTAAAATCAAGAGTAATATTAAAGTTGGTTAAGGTGATAGGTTGTGTGTGTGTGTATTCTTTTTAATGGATAAAAAAATTTTAATGGATCAAAAAAAAGATTTTAAAAATGACGTGGACCTCTAATAAAAGGCCACATGGCAAAACTATTTTTTAAAAACCACAGTTAAAAAGTAATGGCATGGATGAACCGGTTTTATAACAACGATGACATGAATGAGCTGAACTTTTAACAGATGACATAAATGAGCCATTTCTGATAGTTCTGTCGCTTATTTGAGCCTTTTCCCTTGATTTTATTGAAGAGACTTGAAAGTCTTGTGCATTTTATTGCACTTACAAGAGTTGCCAAAAAACTTAGAAGGATTTATTTGAATAGGTATATCAATCAGTAGTAGAGTGCGACGCAATATAGGAGAGGTAAGGTGACCAAGACGACAATTCCATTGTGAAACTGTGTAGAGTTTCGTGGAATTTACAGTTGGTGTAGAAGAAGTAGATTTTGCAGGGAGAAATGATGACCACTAGTAAACACCGTCCTTAGGCTTTCACATTTCTAGAGGCTTCCTCATGTAGTAATCCTTCACAACAAATGAGAAAGGAGAGAATTTAATAGTAACATTATTCGATGAGCATAATTGATAAACAAAAATAAAATTCTTTTTTATTCGATAGACACAAAGTACATTATTAAGGTATAAAGGCCTTGAACGAGAAGGTAAGAAAGTAGATCCAAAATGTTTCACAACCAAGTTTTTACCATCACCCAACATCATATCTTTACTACTATCATAGTCGGAATGAATTGACAGATTTTGAAGATCTGAAGTCACATGGTGAGATGCACCAGAGTCTACCAACTAATTAGGATTATTTTGGTTGGTGGTTTGAGCAAAATTTGTTCTTGGAGGAGACCTTGTGTTTCCAGTAGTCGAAGAATTTGAGCCACCAATGAAAGATGGGTTAGACCAAGGAAATAACTTCCAACATTGCTTCACTGTATGTCCAGCCTTGTCACAATATTGACAGATCACAATAGAACTATCTCTATGATTCTTTGATGGGGCATAATGATTTTGCCTTGGATTTGTGTTAGGTTGGACTTTGGAAACAGAGTAATGATTTGTGCGATTGGTGTATCTATTTGATCCACCATTGTGAGAAATATAATTTGCTGTTATTGGACTAGAAATGGATGAAGCTTCATGAGCAACACTGCTCTCATGATCACAAAGTTTTTCATGGAGTTCATCAAAAGAGAGAAAAGTTTCTCGCGCACGAATTGCAACAGATAACATCTTATACTCAGAGAGGAGTCCGTTAAGAACATGAATGGTAACATCATCCATTGTTAGATTTGTTCCAGCAGCATTCAAAGTTGTAACAAGTTGCTTTACTTGTTGAAGGTACGACGCCATAGATTTAGTACCTTTGTTCACTCATGTCAAAGACTCTTTGAGCGTAAGGAGATGAGCACGCGAGGGTCGGGCATATAGATTGTAGAGAGTCATCCACACATTATAGGAAGTTGCATCTGAAAGGACATACACTGCCACTTCTAAAGTGAGAGAGGCTACAAGTGCACTTCGAAGCAATTGATCCCGTCAGACCCAAAACAAAGAGTTTAGTTGCAGTTCAGTAGGAGGAGAAACAACATAGGAGGTGAAATAATATCCAATCAATATAGAATGCCATTGAGAATACTACAGTTGGTAATTGGATAACGAGAGTTTCACGGGAGCTTGAGCGTTTGTATTAATAGATATAAGTTGTTGGCCTTTTTCTAGTAAAGTGGTGTTTGTGAGTGGTATGGAAGTTATAACAATGGAGTTGGTATTAGGAATAGAAGGAAGGCATGGAAGTGTAGAAACAACATATGGAGTGGTGGGAACTGCTGAGAGATGAACAGTAGTAGACGATGTTAACGACACAACTAGAGGGTTGACTGAAGTAGTAATAGTCATTATTGGTGCAATGGAAAATTGAGTGGTTTGCCTCATGTGTACATGAAATATAGTACTGGAGGGCTCAGAGTTTGGAAAAAAAAAATAGATTTGCTTTAAGGCGAGCAGCTCCGATACCATGAAAACTAGTTGAATTTCAATGTGTATTATTCACATATTTTTTCACTATTTATACAAGAAGGTAAGATATATTCTACCAAAAATAGAAGATGCTAATTGTATTAAAATCCTATCAACTTAATTAGAAGAATATTACAAGGGATCAAACCATATTAATCACTTGAGAACAGGATGCCTTCCTTATAAACCCCAACTAGCTTGAGATTGAAGTATACCTTTTGTTTAAAACAAAAGTGTGTATGAGATAGTGAAATGAACACCGACGATTTATATAACCAACCCCAACTAGCCTGAGATTGAAATACTTGTTCTTGTTGTTGAAAGTCTAGCATACATCGCGTGTAATAATATTAAGTTGATTTTTAGGTACATAAAATAGAGAAACTAGGGGCTTTAAGTTTCCTTCATGAGTATGGGGGAACCAATGGATTCACTGCTCACAAATAGGAGAATATAATAGCATTTGAACGACTAAATTGGAGTCCCTCTAGACAAAACTCCCTAAGGAAAGTTTTCATGTTTCATCGTAAATATGGAGTTTCAAACAAAAATAATTTGATATATTTATAGAAAGACTGAGCTAGGGAAAATAGAGATTTACCACTTCCTACGTCAACAACAAGAGGTTGGGTCATATTGGCATCTATAGCATCCCAATTCAACTCAAACAGGGTATGCCTGTACAAACACCAAACGCTCAATGAGTTCCAAAGCTAACACACATCTAATGGTAACCATACTTCGTATACTATTAGGCATATTCAAAGTCAAGTAGGTGCAAGGAATGTCATGCAGTTATACAGGAAAGGAGTCAGGGTGCGGGCAAGTAGGTTACTAGTTCGTTCATGGGGAATTAAGACTCTGACGCCTTGCATTAGTACTCTATTGTAAATAAATATTTTCCAACATATATGATTCTGCTGCCATGTCTACTACGCTCCACTTTACAAAAGATAGTCATAATTTTTTCATTACATAATATGTGGTCAAAGTTGCGAACATTGGTCAAGACATGAATGAGAGTGGCTATTGATGAATGAAATCTTTGTCCCATGTATCTACCTCCTTTGCTCTATTAACACGATTTCCTTTTTCTATCTTGGAAACTTGATAGTGTCTATCATGGGAGGGACTCTATTTAATCCGTTACTTTCTTTGTGTATATATTCCAGTTTATCATTGAATAATAATACTATCTTTTTGCTTCATCTTGCTCGAGTTCTTATATGGAATCAGAGCGTCCATCTCAACTCTTCTGAGTTTTTTTTTTTGATCTTCTGTCTACCACCACAAACTCACTCTTAACATGCCTGAGAAAGTATTGAATATGGAATTAGCCACTGGCAGCAACTCTAGCATTGTTGTTCAGTTTAATCCTGTGTCCCAACTGCCAATAAAGCTTGTTGACAGCCATAACTTCTCTACCTAGAAATCCCAGATTTCGATGCTCATGCCTGGGCACAATCTGCTCGACCATCTTGATGGCTCTTCTCCTGCTACTTCGGCCACTATCACACAAGATAGCAGACAAGTGATGAACCCAAAATATAGCATCTGGTTCTGCCAAGATCAATTGATCCAGAATGCCATAATGGCTTTTTTCGATCTGACGAATGCTGCAATTGTCGTTGCTGCCTCTACTACTAAACTTGCTCGGGACTCCCTGCATCTGGATTATTCTAACAAGTCCCAAACACGAATTTTTAGCCTTCATGACCAGATCGCACGCCTATCAAAAGACTCACGAATTGATTATCTCTATCAAGTGTGCTCTATTTGTGATGAGCTCGACACCACTGGTGCTACAATCACCAATGATAAGTTGGTAGTGAAATTCAAAGTATTCTTGGGTCAGATTTTTGTGAGATTTCCCCTGTAATTTGAGCAAGAGATTCGATCATCTCATATGATGAGTTGTATGCTAAACTAATTGACTATGAGCTCTTTCTTAAACATAAGGAATTGAAGAAAGAAACCAGTGCAATTGCATAAATGCTCCTGCACAAGGGCGTTCCACCAATAACCCTGTTCGCTGTCAGCTATGCAACAAACAAGGTCACATACTACAAATGTCTGTCGGTCACAGTCTGACAATCACTTAGAGGCAAAGTCAAATTTTGTTTTAGGTAACCAAGCTGCAGAAAACCAATGGATTGTCGACTCTGGTGCTACTCATTATGTGACAACAGAGCCTACCAATCTTGAAGAATATCATGGTTTAGAAGGCACAACTATGAGCAATGGTAAAAAAATCCCTATTACTCACCACGGTTCTACTGAATTAGTTGCATCAAATAATTCTTTTCTACTAACTGATACTTTGTCTGCATTTGCTATAAAATAAAATATTCTTTCTGTATCAAAATTTTGTCAAGATAATCTGATCTCCATTGAATTTTTCCTATTTTCTTTCTTTGTGAAGGACTTGAAAATGCGGGCGGGGGATCTGTTGGTGTCCGAAAGGAATAGGAATGGACTCTAAGAATGGCCCAATTTTACGGTTAATAAGCCTACTGTTCGAGTTGCCACTACAATGGTTCTGTTGTTTTTGGCTCTTTTCTTCCATATTTGGTGAGGGGTTTTAGAGTTATAAAAGAAATCTTCCTTCTTCCATTTTAATCATCCCAAATTGTTCTCTTCTCCTACAATTAATAGATAAGATTAGGTTCTTAGATATTAAGCTTATTTGGCCGAACTCCGTTATCAAATTTTTCTGGTGTCTTTATTTGTAATATTCAATATTATTTGTTAGGTATTTTGTTAGTGTTCGATTTGGTTCAATTATTCTAAATAGTTTATTTCACAAAGTTGTTCTGTTTTAGTATGAAAATTACTTGATTTTCCCAATAAATGGTATTAGAGCCAAGGTTTTGTCTGAGTATGCTCTGTGGTTAAAGCTCTGTGGTTGCAGCTTTGTCTGATCTTCCACATCAGAAAAGAATTCCTTTGGTCCTTTTGAACCCAAGTTTTGACCCAGGCAAAGATTCTGTCTGAGTATACTCTGTGGTTGCAGTTCTGCCTGATCTTCCACATCAGAAAGAATTACTTTAGTCCTCTTGAAATCTTAGGTTCTTTGTAGTTGTTGTAATATTGAATACTTTTTATCGAGTCTATAATGGCAAATAAAGATCAAGAAACAAAGATCCTATTTCAAATATTATACCAGGGGAATCGGTCTCCTCGCCATCATAGTTGAGGTTCCCACTGTCCAGTCTGAAGTTGGCGATGGAAATATTTGATGATACTGGCCATTTTGGCATGTGGCAAGGAGATGTTTTAGACTCTTTTATCCAGCAGGGTCTTGATATTTCTCTTGAGGAAAAGAAACCAGAAGAGGTAGAAGATAGAGATCGGAATATCATTAATCGGTTGGCATGTGGAACAATTCAACCGTGCCTGTCCAAAGAGCAGAAGTATACTTTCAAAAATGAGACTTCTGCGCACAAATTATGGAAGGCGTTGGATAACAAGTTTCTGAAAAAGAATGATCAGAACAAGCTCCTTATCAAGAAAAAATTATTCTGATTTAATTATCAAAAAGGCACTACTATGAATGAACACATCACTATGTTTAATCAATTAGTAGCAGACCTGTTGAATTTAGATGTAAAATTTGAGGATGAGGATCTAGATTTGATGTTGTTATAATCTCTTCCTTATGAATTTAAACATTTGTAAACTACGTTACTTTAAGGGAAGGAGAATGTGTTATTAGATGTTGTGTGTTCTGCTTTATATAGTAATGAATTGAGAAAGTAGGATAAGATGAAAACCAAATCAACAACATCCAAAGAAGCATTGGTGGCAAGGGGTCGTCAACAAAGCCATACTAAGGAGAGAAGAGGAAGGTCCAAATCAAAGGGCTGAGCTACTGCCAAAGATAAGTGTGCTTTCTGTCATGAGAAAGGGCACTGAAAGAAAGACTAGCCGAAGTTGAAAAAGAAAGGGAAGATTCCGCAAGATGCAAATGTTGCAGAATGCAAAAGTGATGCAGAATCAGATATTTCCTTAGTTGTTATGCTTTCAACATCATCTCATCCAAATAAGTGGATATTGGATTCAGTATGTACCTATTATATGTGTCTCATTCGGAAATGGTTTTTTGAATTTCAGGAACTCAATAGTAGGGTTGTTTACATGGGTAATGATAATCTATGTAAAACAACCTGGATAAGTTAAAGCTGTAGAATCATGATGGATCCACCAGAATTTTGAGGGATGTACGGTACGTACCAAAGTTGAAGAAGAATCTCATCTCAGCGTGGGCTCTTGAATCTAAGGGCTTAGTTGTGATGATACTATATGAATTTATTAAATCAAATTCAGGTGCACTGGTGATATTGAAAGGAGTGAGGAGGAATAATTTGTACTACTACAAAGGTAGTACAGTGTTGGGGACAGTAGCGGCATCAACTTCTAGCACCAAGAAGGATGTTGAGGTAACGAAGTTATGGCATATGTGGTTGGGACATGCTGGTGAAAAATCCTTGATAATTCTTTCCAAGGAAGGATTGTTGAAAGGTACGAAGACTTGCAAACTTGATGTTTGTGAGGATTGTGTTCTGGGAAAGCAACGAAGAGTGAAGTTTGGCATTGCAATTCATTATACCAAAGGTATTTTGGATTATGTGCACTCAGATGTGTGGGGACCTGGGAAAGATCTGTCCATCGGAGGTAGGCATTATTTTGTCACTTTTGTTGATGATATTTCCAGAAGAGTTTGAGTGTTTACTATGAAAAACAAGGATGAGGTGCTTGGAATTTTCTTTAAGTGTAAAGCTCAAGTTGGAAACCAGACAGGGAGGAAGATCAAGGTTCTCCGAACAGACAACGGAGGAGAATACAAGAATGATCCATTCTTGGATGTATGCCAAGACTGTGGCATAGTTCAACACTTTACTATTAGAAAAACACCGCAACAAAATACAGTGTCAGAGCGTATGAACAAGGCACTAGTGGAGAAACCTCATTGTATATTGTCTAATGCTGGGTTAGGTAGAAAATTTTGGGATGAGGCTATGACATGCGCTCAACATCTCGTCAATCGTTTTCCATTATATGCTATAGGTGGAAAAAAATTATTAGAAGTAAGGTTTGACAACCTGCAACTGATTATGATACTTTGCATGTTTTTGGTTCTATTGCATAATATCATGTGATTGAATCAAAGTTGGATCCACGAGCAAAGAAGGCTCTTTTCATGGACTTCAATGTTGGAGTGAAGGGATACCTCTTGTGGTGTCTTTTGTTAAAGAATCCGATTATTAGAAACGATGTTACCTTTGATGAATCTGTCATGTGGAACAAGGTAAATCCAGAGAAAGCTGATAGTACTATAAAGCTGGTGGAGTGTAATCCAAAGCAAGTGAAGTTTTAGCAAATAGTGGTGACCCCATCACGAAGCACCACCATTGACTCTACTATGGAAGAAGAAGAATTAGATGAGAAAGAAGTTCCGACCCAAGAACCTCTGCAGCAATCAGAACTAATTACAGTTAGAAGATAGAGATGAGAAATTTAGAAGCCTGCTCGTTTCACTGACATGGTAGCTTATGGACTTCCAGTTACTGATAAAGATGTTCCATCCACCTGCCCAGAGGCCATTCAAAGCATAAAAAGTGGCAGTTGGGAAGGTGCAATAGAAGAGGAAATGCAATCTCTTAAGAATAACAAGAAGTGAAAGCTGACACAATTATCGAAAGGCAGAAAGATAATTGGGTGCAAAGGGGTATTTGTAAAGAAAGAAGGATTTCCTGATAAAGAAGACATTTGCTACAAGGCAAAATTGGTGGATAAAGGCTATGCTCAGAGGGAGGGAATTGATTATAATGAGGTATTTTCTCCAGTTTTAAAACTTTCCTCCTTTAGAATTTTATTGGCCTTGGTAGCACAGTTAAATTTGGAGCTAGCTCAACTTGATGTGAAGACCGCATTCTTACACGGTGATTTGAATGAGGAAATCTATATGACTCATCTAGAAGGATATAAGGTTGTTAAAAAAAATTGGGTTTGTAAACTTAGAAATTCGTTGTACGAACTAAAATAATCTCTGAGACAGTAGTACAAATGATTTGACAGGTTCATGAAGGGTCAGAGGTACAAGAGAAGCAAATATGATCATTGTGTCTATTTGCGCAAACTTCAAGATGGTTCCTACATCTACTTACTCTTATGTGTTGATGATATGCTGATTGAAGCAAAGAACCAAGTTAAGATTGAATGATTGAAGGATCAAACGTGTAAAAAGTTCGAGATAAAGTATTTTGGGGAAGCCAAGAAGATTCTTGGCATGGAGATAAGCAGGGATATAGAGAGGGCCAAACTTTGGCTTTCACAAAAACAATATTTGAAGAAGGTACTACAACGTTTTGGTATGCACGATGATAAAAGACATATAAATACCCCAGTTGCTCCTTATTTGAAATTGCATAGCAGATTATCTCCGACAACTAATGAACAACAAGAATACATGGAAAAAGTCCCACATGTAAATGCAGTTGGAAGCTTGATGTATGCAATAGTGTGTACGAGACCAGATATTTCACAAGATGTTAGTGTTGTTAGCAGGTACATGAATAATCCGGGAAAGGGTCATTGGCAAGCTGTGAAATAGATTCTGCGGTATCTCCAATATACCATAGATGTTGGATTGATATTCGAGCGGGATAAACACTGGTAAATACATAGTTGGATATTATGATTCTGATTATGCAGGTGATTTGGCTAAGTGACGATCTACAACTATCTATTGGTTCACTTTAGCAAAGGCGCCATTTAGTTGGAAGTGTACCTTACAATCTACAGTGGTTTTGTTTACAATATAGGCAGAGTATATGGTGATTACAGTGACTGTGAAGGAAGCAATTTAGTTTCATGGGTTGCTTAAAGACTTGGGAGTTGGTCAGAAATAACTTGAGGTCTATTCTGACAGTCAGAGTACTATTCATTTATTAAAGAATCAAGTCTTTCATGCACGGACGAAGCATATTGATGTTCACTATCACTTTGTGCAAGAAATTCTCTAAGAGGAGGAGATACTTCTCCAAAAGATTCATACTACGGAGAATCCTGTAGATATGCTAACCAAGATGGTTAAAAGGGACAAGTTCAAACATTGTTTAAACTTGGTTACTATCCTGCACATTTGAAGTTAGTGCCTCACGGTGCAAAATTAGAAGCACTGCAATTTTTTTTATTTGTTTGTTTGAGAAGATTTGTATTTTGGTAGGATTGAAATTGAGCCAAGGTAGAGATTTGTTGTTTTTGGCTCTTTTATTCCACATCGAAAAATTACTACTTGGGAAGGGGATTTAGAGTTATAAAAGAAATCTTCCTCATCCCATTTTAATCATCCCAAATTGTTCTCTTCTCTCAAAATTAAAAGAAAAAGTTGGGTGCTCAGAGATTAAGCTTATTTGGCTGAACTCCGTCATCAAATTTTTCTGGTGTCTTTATTTTTAGTATTCAATATTATTTGTTGGGTATTTTTGTTAATGTTCTGTTTGGTTCAATTGTTCTGAACCAGTTCATTTCACTAAGTTATTCTGTCGTAGTGTGAAAATTACCCGATTTTTTCCAACAGGTTCCTCGCCAAGTCTAGCACTTTCGCCTTGGCCATCCCCATTCAAAAATATTGAACTTTGTTTTGAATAAATTTTCTCTCCCAGTTTTATCATTGAACAAGTTTACTTTCTGTAATTCTTGTTGTTCTACTAAAGTTCAACGTTTTCCATTCAATAGCTTGTCTCTAGTTAGTACAGCACCACAACAAATACTTTTTAGTGACTTGTGGGGTATATCTCCAGTTCTTTTAATTGATAAAAAAGATATTATTGTGTTTTCATTGATCAATACACCAAGTATATTTGGTTATATACTCTTAAAACAAACATGAGGTTCGACACATTTTTTCCAAGTTTCATCCTTTAATGGAAAAATATTTTAAGAAGAAAATTGTCTCCTGGTATACTGATGGAGGAGGTGACTATAAGAGTCTTGATACATATCTCAATTCAAATGGAATTGAACACCTTGTGTCACCTCCTCATACACCTCAAAGAGTGGCCATAGCGGAGCGTCGTCATCGGCACATTGTTGAAACTACCAAAACACTTTTTCACGAGGCATCCCTATCAATAAATTTTTGGTCATTTGTTTGTCAACATGCAACCTATCTTATTAAATGATTACCTACATAGATCTTAAACAATACATCGCTATATGAAATGTTGTTTGGTGTCACACCCAAATACTATTCTCTTAGAACGTTTGGTTGCCTATGTTACCCATGGCTTAAGCCTTACAGTATGTAACACCCCAAAATATCATCCCAAGACGCCACACGGTGCCCAAGGCTACACGTAGCCTCAAGCTAACCCTTTAAGTCAAAACACTACCCTTGAGTTCCAACACAACAACATACACGCCACGCTAAGGATATATATATAAGTACATATCATATCACCTCGCACATGGCAATATCGTAAGACTGTACATATATGGAATGTATATACACAAACCAACACAACAATACACTAGTCTGACATAGCCTCTATACAGCAAAATCAACGAGCCATTGGGACAAACCCCCAACTGACTCAACAGACCAAAGGGATCACAAAACAACAACACCAAAACTAGCAACTTGGTCCTCGAACCATGAGGACTCACTATTGAAGAAACATAGATGCAGCACTCGGATATCGCTGTCGTGGCTGTGGCTGAGTACCTTAACCTACATCATGGTAAGAATGTAGCCCATAGAGAAATATGTGGGTCAGCACAAGATATGTACTGAGTATGTGGGGGCGATGCAAAATATAAATAATATCATAAATTTCATAAAAATGTACATACAGACCATAATGACACACCTGGCTTGAGTGACATTGAATCATGCAACTCATAACATCTTAGATAGGAAATGTAGGAGAAAAACCTCATAAATCATTATAGATCATCATAGGCAACTTGACTTACCACATCAAAACTCGGAGTGACTCGGTATTTCAATAAACATGACTCTTATGGACAGGGGAGTTTCCTATAAACGATAACCCCACGTGATCTACGTGGAATACTAAAGTTTGAAACCCCCGTCGGCGGGAGCGTCATACTCTTTGCTAGGGAGTACGACCTTAAAACTGCAATAATCACAATCGAACTCTCTGGCCAATAATATCATCATCAAACAATCCTACGGTGGCACATAGGTTTGGAGAAATACCAAATTTCCCTCTCGGTGCTAAGTACTACTCCCCGACAAGATCAGAACACGTTAGGAAATCCACCACAACATCACAAGGGTCTATCATAAAGACCAAATCAAATCTCTTTCTCATTTATCAAATCATATCAATTTGTGGATTCCCAGCTCAACACATTTTAGCTCAAAACATTTTAATCTTCCTCAACATAAAAAAGGTATCAATGCATTGAACCATAACCGACTCGATATTTGGACAAGGATATGAAGACTCAATACATAATATTTTCAACAATTTAACTCATCAAAAGCATCCGGAAAATACCAAGACTCATTGAAACTTCAATATCAACATTTCTCAATTTGCCATCCAACACTCATTTAAAGGTACTTGAGACATCAACCCATATTAGGGATATGGAATTTTCAATATCAATTATAAATTCATAATAAGGAAATAGTGGAATGATAGTATAAATCAAGGCTTAAGAAATTAAATCTTCATACTCTCATAATCAAATACTTTTTGGACATAATTCCAACTCAACATCATACACATATTGGATGACATAATCCCATAGATCATGGACAATAATATAAGATATAAAACCATATTTCCAATTCATGGTAAGACATGTAAAATCTCATGTCAATGTAATTGAACAAAAATACCAGGCACAAGATCAAAAGGATAATCTTGTTCAAAGCCCCACATACCTAAATATAGAAGATGAATATAAAATTCCGACTCCGGAACTTTATTCACGAAAATAAAAGGTTCTTCTCGAAGCCCTTAACATGATCAACTTGAATCCCAAATCAATTTGAAATTTTTACGGTTCAATCAAGAGACATAGAAGGATGAAATTTGGAGTAGTAGGGTTGGGGTTTGAGCCTTAGGAAATTTTGGAGAAAATGAGCTATTGAATGGTCTTAATGGACTTAAATCCATGGTTTACCCAGATGGATTAGAGTGGGAATGACCAAAATACCCTTAAAAATCAAATAATGTCAAATCTATCCTTTGGTGGACTATTTTGATAGGCTGAAGTAGATCGACCATAACTTTTTGCTTCGATGGCCAAATTGGAAAGAGGACTTTCAGAGAGTTCTGTTGATATATAGTAGCTCACCCAGATCATTATGTACAAGGATTTATGATCGTTTGAAGTAGACCCTAAAATTCGCCTGGCCTCAGTATTTTTTTCCTACACATTTACTGTTCATCACTATTCACGGTTAGATCGGAATGATCATAACTCCGCTCGAGTGTCCGTTTTGAATAATCCACATATTGTTGGAAATCTTATTCGATGGTCTACGCGATGACGGTTCGCATATCCAAAAATTATTAATCACGATAAAGAACAGAATTCAACACATTTTCATCCGAGATCTTAACAAAAATTTGTTTTTCGGGGCATCACACACTACCCATAAGCTTGAGACTCGGTCAACTCCATGTGTCTATCTGGTCTTCTCTCAAGTTCATTATGCACACCAATGTTTTGATCCCATTATATCTAAGTTTTTTTGTCTCATACGATGCAAAGTTTTTTAAAAATATTTTCCCCTTTCACACAGTATTATCAATCTTAAAAGTAAGTCTTTTACACTAACGTGGGAAGTTGTTCATGCACTTACAGATTCTAAAACTCAAACCCTTTCACATGATATTTCTCCACTTCCTTTTTCCTATTTCAGTTTTAGATACTCTTGTCAGTGGCCAAGTTTGTGAGTTCGTCTCCTCCGGCCAGCATCATGCGCGTCCCACGTGTTCAGGTAATTTTACTTTCTCAATTTTCTTATTCACCTACCTCTTTGCAGCAACCCCAATCATCTGTCCCTTCACATAATACAACCCCTAATATTATCACCTACCATCGTCAAAACAAAACGCTAATTCTGCCACCTGGTTCTACAACACAACCAGCAAATTTCCCTAGCTCCTCCGTTTCCACCTGCTAAGCCAACTCGCCCAAATAGCCAGTCACAAAATAATATTTTCTACCCCAAGAGACCATGCAATTGCCTTATCCAGCTTCCTGCCAATGTTGCTCCTTATACCTTCAAGCAGGCTCTAAAGTACACAGAGTGGAGGTTAGCTATGAAAGATGAATTTGATGCATTAATTCAGAATCAAATGTGGAAATTGGTTCCTCAGGGTCCTAATAAGAATATTGTTGATCGCAAATGGATTTATAAGATCAGAAAGAAAGCTGATGGTTCAGTTGACAAGTACAAAGCTTGGTTGGTTTCCAAAGGGTTCACTCAGCAGCCAGGTCTTGATTACCACTGCACTTTCATCCTAGTTGTCAAGCCTATGACTATTCATGTTGTTCTTTCACTTGCAGCTCAGCACAACTGGGTTTTACATCAATTGGATGTCAACAATGCCTTTTTACAAGGCATACTTAAAGAATAGGTTTTTATGAAACAACCACCTGGATTTGAGGATGCATCTAATCCCTCACATATTTGTCGTTTGTGTAAGGCTATCTGTGGTTTCAAGAAAGCACCTTGCGCTTGGTACAATGAATTGACATCCTCTCTTTTTGTTTATGGATTTATTAAGTCTCACTCAGATCCTTCTCTATTTGTTTGCCATGACTCTTACAAGAAACAATTCCTCAATGGTTCATCAGGTTCTCTCTTCTTTGGCTTCCCCTTTTTCCCATAAAGATCTTGGTCCCTTATCATACTTTCTTGGAGTTGAGGTTCACCGAGATGAAAAAGTTCTCCTATTCTCACAAGTAAAGTATGTGTCAGACCTTCTTCATGACCTATTGGTGCAAGACTGTAATGGTGTTTCCACACCCATGAGCTCCTCTCAAAGTCTTATGCTAAATGATGGTACTCCATCTCATGATGCTACTGAATACAGGAAGGTCATTGGAAAATTACAATACTTGTCCTTTAATAGGCCTGATGTTTCTTATTCTGTGAATAAATTATCTTATTTTATGCATGCCCCATCTGAAGCTCACTGGAGGGCCGTTAAATGCCTCATTCGATATCTCAAAAGCATCGCTAATTATGGTCTTAGAATTTCCCCAAGCACCAGTCTTGATCTCTCTGTGTTTTCTGATGCTGACAGGGCTGGAAACCTCAATAATCAATGTTCCACAATAGGGTTTATTATTTTTCTTGGGTGTACTCCAGTTAGTTGGTCATGAAAAAAACAACATACCATTACCCGCTCATCCACTAAAGAGAGTATCGAGCCATTGCTAGTGCAGTTGCTGAGACTACATGGGTGAAAAATCTTCTCAAGGAACTCGATGTGAAAATTCTCACAGCACTTACCATTTTTTGTGACAACCTTGGGGTCAACTACGTATGTGAGAAACACAATCTTCACAACCACATGAAGCATATAGCAGTTGATTTCCACTATGTTCGCCAATAGGTTACCGACAAACGTCTTACCTTCAAGCACATTCCTACTTCTGACCAGCTAGCTGATTCTCTCACCAAACCGTTTCCAAAACCCTCATTTCATCGCCATTTGTCCAAGCTAGGTGTTGTTGCACACCATCTAGCTTGAAGGGGGTGTATTTGAATGTTGTTTATTACTGTTACTGCATTACTTTTACTATATAGGTAGTTATTCTGTTTCCACTATTTTAAGAGTTTAATTTGAACGTTCTGGATAGTGTCCATTGTGGAAGGGACTCTATTGAATCCGTTACATTCTATGTGTATATATTCTAGTTTATCTTTTATTCATAAAATAGTCTTTTTGCTTCATCTTGCTCAAGTTCTCATAGTAAATACTGATTGGGAGTACTTGTAATGATTAAAATGAGGGATGCTCCGATTGATGTAAGTTATTCTATTTGCTTAATATCTTTTGGTTTTTGGTTACTTCTCTTTGCTTGTTTGTTAACATTTCTGTTTCTTCATTAAATCGTTTTGACCAGTGAAGCCGAGGAAGCATCAAATGAAATATTTATATTTGCACTAAAACATTGAAATAGTTATATTTGCTCTAGAAAATTGGTAGCTTAATACATCGACTCTCTTTTCTTGTTTATTAACCTATCTTATCCCTCAAATCTTGCTGAAGAAAATATGATTTACCATCATGAAAGCTGTTCTGCATTTTTTGTCTCTTCTGCATAGATAAAAGGGTCCAACCAATCCGATCTCACTTTCTCAATAACGTACCCAAAACCTTTAAAAGAGATAAAGGGTCCATCAATCTTGAAATTTAAGGAAATTAGGGAAGACTTCGAATATCTTCTCCCATTATTTAAGCCATGTTACATTGCATTGGGTTCAAGGTATGTTGCTCATCTGCGGATGTGTGTTGCATTCTCCATAACTATCATATTTTTATAGAATTCAACACGAGCGAGACATTGAATGTGAAGAGTCAATGCAACTTAGATTTCAAGTTTGATACGATCGCATCTGATAGCAAACACTCAGCTTTTGTTAGTATGTCACAACCCAAGCTGGGGCCCTAGCCGAAATGAGCATCTCGAGCAATGGAGGCCCGAGCACTATTTTACATCTGGTAATTATGCATAATACTCCTATAATAAAGAAAAGATGCAGAAATATAAGACATTACGGAATCATGGTCATACTCTGAGCTTAATTTAACAATACAAAAAGAAATCTATCAACATCTAGACAACATCTTAGTCTTCCAAATCTCTACAACAAAAGAAATTAACAACTGTTTGAAATTGGGACAAGCCAACATTGGACCCAAACCAAAAGTAAATAACAAGTATCTGGAAAGAACAGGCTTTTCGAAATAAAGAAGGCTGACCAACTGCACACTTCTGTCTGAATAACTCTACGGCTTAGCAGACCTCTAGATTGAGCCTCAGACCTAAATATAGGGAGTAATACAATTGTACTGGTACGCAGAGCAACCCAAAATAATCAATTTATACATATAAAACATAGGTAAGAGCAAGTCACGAAACATTATGCATGGAATAGTTTAAAATACGTGGACAAATCTTTGATAATCATAAAACATTCTCGTCAATACAGTTCTATTCTTTGTATTTCTTCTGAGTTAGGTGGTACACCATATATATCTGAAAGTATCCTATGGGATATATGGGATTCTCCCTTAACTCAACGGCCAAGCCCCCAACCTAAGTTTGCCGCAAGGGTTGGAGTATCTGCTTATCTACTATGCCACATGGCCGTCGCCAGCATACAATTCCCCTTTCGGGTGACATAATAACCTGTATCGGCAAAACACAATTTCGGGCAATGAGTTTTATGGATCATGCCTTCTTAGGGTAACCACCTAGCATCTCTTAAGCCCATTTTTAGTCTTTTCAAAACATACATCTTTCTGAAATCAAATTCTAAAAATCTAAGTAAAATCCATATCTTTAGTCTGTTCTAAATTTGCTATGGCATTATCCGAATTTGTACTGCCATACCAAGACTTTCAAGTCATATTTTTGAGCCATAAAATATTATATCATAGTCTCTTCTTTCAAAACATAAATTTTGGACCACTATACTTCAAACAATTCAAGAAGATTCAGACTTCAAGCCATTTATCAAGTTATGCAAAGATTACTCTTCTCAGCATTTCAACAAACATGTGGTGGTCATGAAATTTGTGACAAAATATGCAATCTTCTTAGTAAACATCTTTAACCTTTAACACCAAGTAAAACACCCTCTCTTCAATTCAGATCCATAATCCAGTCATAAATAAAAATCAGGATATTGTATCATGCCTCTAACAATGCATTTTGAATAAATCATAACTTACAAAAACAAGAAGCTTGTAAATAAGAGAGGGATTTCTAAAATTTCATGCTCTCAATTCATCATTCGAACTTATCAAACACACACCAAAACTTTATCATCAATAAGGTTTCATAATACGTAAATGTAATTGTAAATCCAAAACCCCTTTGTAAATTCATGATTTCTAAACATTTATTCATCATTAAAACAATTTCACCATTCCCATGTAGTTTTAGGAAAACCCCACGTACCTTAGATTACTTAGCTTAAAGAGTAGAACTTGTATCTTGATTTGTTCCTTGAAAATCTTGGACTTAAGGCTTGATTTCTTGATCTTTGGGGAAAGTATTAGGGTTTGAATTTGAGAGGATATGAGTAATTTTTGATTTATTTTGTCCAAATCACGATTTAATTTCATGTTATGGCTGATGTAAGATGAGAGAAAAGACTAAAATACCCCTAAGGAAACAAAAAAGGTCGCAGAACTTCATCACAGGCTGACATGCTAAAGTAAAATGGGCATAACTTTTTGGTTCGATATCAGACTTGGGAAAAATTAGTTGAGTTGGAAAGAAGACTTAAAGACCTTTCATTTGATATAAAGTAGGACCCCTAATTCTTTAAATACACAAAGTTATGGTCGATGGAATTTGACCATAATTTGAGACCAATCTATTGCCAATCTACTGAAGCAGATGCAACACAAATCAAGGAAAATTGGATGGAGTTTTAGTCAAGGGTCAATTACAAGGGAGTCGTTTATCAATAATTTGTATTTCACTATATAAACAATATGTTAGGGTTATTTCTAAGAAGTTCATTCTAAAATTTTGTGACAAAAAAAGTTGTAATATTTTGAACTTCTTTCTTCCATTGGAGAAGCCAAAACCGAATCTCAATTCATGCTCAACTAGACCCATACTACATAATTGATTAACACACTAAATTTGCATAAGATTTATTGGATTATGAAACTCTTATATGTTGGAAAGACGGTTTACATTCTATCCTGAAATATGGGTTGTTACATTATCCACTCTTGGGATCATTCATTCCCGAATAATGACTCGGGACACAACAGGCACAATTTCAAGAACTGAATGGGAGAAAAGAGTAGTATAGGATATATACCTTCTAAATCATCATCCATGGCCTTGAAAAGAGTCGGATACCTTGCACGCATATTAGCTTCTGACTCCCAAGTAGCCTCCTCGACTTTTTAATTCCTCCACATCACCTTAATCGAAACTATTTCCTTACTCCTCAACTTCTGAACTTGGTGATCTAAGATGGCAATGGGTTCTTCATCGTATGATAAGGAGTATTTCACATTGATCTCCTCTACAGGCAATACTAGGGAATGATCTCCAATTCACTTCTTCAACACGGACACATAAAACACGGGATGGATAGAAGCTAGGCTAGGTAACCCCACCGATCTTCTTGAAAATCTGGTATTATCCTATGTAACAAGGACTAAGATTCCCTTTATTTTGAAAACGCATGACTCTCTTCACAGGTGAGACTTTGAGAAACACCCAATCACTAACCTTAAATTCCAACTCCCTCCCCCTAACATCAACATAGGATTTCTGACGACTTTGAGATGTCTTAAGTCATTCTCTAATGATCTTCACCTTCTCCATTTCCTGATGAACAAGTTCAGGCCCAAAAAAATAGGTTTCACCCAGTTTATACCACCCAATTGGTGATCTACATCTAC
Source organism: Capsicum baccatum var. pendulum (assembly GCA_030864225.1). Lineage (NCBI taxonomy): Eukaryota > Viridiplantae > Streptophyta > Magnoliopsida > Solanales > Solanaceae > Capsicum > Capsicum baccatum. The sequence goes on from CM061560.1 coordinate 195,241,030, forward strand.
TCTCATAAAGTGCTTCAAAAGGAGTCATCTGAATAATGGCATAGTATCTATTATTATAGGAAAACTCTATCAATGGAAAATGATCTACCCAACTAACTTTGAAGTCAATTACACAAGATCTTAAAATAAACTCAAGGGTCTCACTGGTGCATTCAATTTGCCAATCCTTCTAAGGGTGGAAGGTAGTACTCAGGTTCACTTAGGTACCTAAACCCCTCTGAAAAGATAGCAAAAACTACGAAGAGAATTGTATACCTCTATCAGATATAATGGATACTGGTTCCTCATGCAAGTAAACTATTTACTCAATGTACAACTTAGCATAATCATCTCTCGAATAGTTAGTTCTCACAGACAGAAAGTGAGCTGACTTGGTCATCCGATCTATAATCGCCCAAATAAAATCGTATTATTTTCGGGATCTTGGAAGTCTTGTTATGAAATTCATATTGATCATCTTGCATTTCCACATAGGCAGGGCTATCTCTTGAGAATTACCACCTGGTCTCATGTGTTCCACCTCGACTTGTTGATAATTTAAACACTTAGAAACAAATTCAGCAACATCACATTTCATATTGTTCCACCAACAGATTGTCTTAAGGTCATGATACATTTTAGTAGAGACTGGGTGAATAACATACCTCGAGCTATGGGCTTCATCAAGAATCCTCTCTCACAAACCATCCACGTTCGATACACATAACCTACCTTGATATCTCAAAATACCATCACTGTTAATTTCAAACGCCACCACCTTCTGTTGACCCACATTATTTTAATCTACATCAAGATGGGGTCTTTGGCCTGCTTCTCCTTAACTTCATCACATAGGGAAAATTTATCTATCTCACGAATAATTACTCCTCAATCTTCGGAATCTAGAAGTTGAACCCCTAGATTTGCAAGTTGGTGAATATCTTTCACCATCTACCTTTTTCCCTCCTCAACATAAGAAAGACTACCCATAGACAACCTGCTAAGGGCGTCGACTACCATATTCGCATTGCCCGAATAATAGTGCAGAATCATGTCATAATTATTTAATAGTTCCAACCAACGCCTCTGCCTGAGATTCAGTTATTTTTGTGATAAGATATACTATCAACTTTTATGTTTAGTGAAAATATCAACGTGTACCCCATAAAGATAATGTCGCCATATTTTAAGTGCAAATACTATAGCCGCTAACTCCAAATCATGGGTGGGTAATTTCACTCGTTCACCTTTAATTGCCTAGCTCATAAGCTACCACCTTGACATGCTGTATAATCACATACCTAAGTCCCATCCAAGACGCGTCACAGTACACAACAAAACCCTCTGTACCTTCTGGAAAGGTCAAAACAGGCGCTGTAGTCAACTTGTCCTTCAATTTCTCAAAGCTATTCTCACAAGAGTTAGACCACACAAATTTTACCTTTTTTTGTGTCAACCCAGTAAGTGGAGCATCTATGGAAGAAAACTTTCTACGAATATTTTGTTGTACCCCGCAAAACCCAAGAAGCTCCGAATGTCGGGTGGTGTTGTGAGTCTGGGCCATTTTCTCACTACCTCAATCTTTTGGGGATCAATCTTAATTCCCTCACTTGACACAATATTCCCCAAGAAAGCAATAACACTAAGCCAGAATTCACAGTTAGAAAATTTTGCATAGAACTTATGATCTTTGAGGGTTTGAAGAATAATTCGGAGGTGATTTACATGATCCTCCTCACCCTTAGAATAAATCAGAATATCATTAATAAAAGCTATGACAAACAGATCTAGAAACTAGCAGAATACCCTATTCATTAAGTCCATGAAGGTTACAGGGGCATTAGTCAATTTGAAAGACATGACTAAGAATTCATAATGACCGTATCGAGTTTGGAAAGCTGTTTTGGAAATGTCAGCCTCCCTAACCTTAAACTGATGATACCCCAAATGAACGTATATATTTTGAAAAATACCTAGCATCCTGAAGTTGGTCAAAGAGACCATTAATTCTAGGAAGAGGGCATTTTTTCTTGACAGTAACCTTATTTAACTGACGGTAGTCTATACACATACGGAGGGAACCATCTTTCTTATGCATAAAGAGTACAGGTGCACCCTAGGGAGAAATACTAGGATGGATAAAGCCCTTGTCAAGAAGATCTTTTAACTATTCTTTCAACTCTTTTAATTCTACAGGAGCCATTCTGTATGGTAGAATAAAAATAGGATGGGTATCTGACAGTAGATCATTACCAAAATCTATCTATCTATCAGGTGGTATCCCTAGAAGATCATTAGGGAAAACTTTCAAAAATTCATTAACTAAAAGAACAGACTGGAGAGAAGGACTTTCAGCATTGGAATCTTTGACTCGAAAAAGATTATACAAGCAGCCTTTGGAAATAAGTCTATGGGCTCTGAGGTAGGATATGAATTTCCCTTTAGGGGCTAAAGAGTCCCCCTCTCATTCTATCATTGCTTCATTAAAAAAAAAAGTGACCCTGGTTTTACAATCCAGTGTGGCATACATGAATGGAGCCATTCCATCCCTAAAATAGCATCAAAATTAACCATATAAAGCAATATAAGGTCTACCACAGTATCACGACCACTAATATACACAATACAATTTTTATATACCCTCCTAGCAATAATTGAATCACCTACATGAGTGAAAATAGAGAAAGGTTCTGCAATAACTTTGGGCTCAAACCCAAAATCGACTACCACATATGGGGTCACATAAGATAAGGTAGACTCGGGATCAATAACACATACACATCATCTGAAAAAATTTGAAATATATGCGTGACTATATATGGTGAGGCCTCTACCTCCTGGCAATTTTATAAACCATACAACCAATTGCGAGTGCTCCTGATAGATGAAGTATTACCCTTAGGAGGTGGTGGTGGCACTAATGAATTAGCTTGAGACTTAGCACCCCCAATATTTCTTCTCGTTATCGGGCAATCCTTTTTGATATGGCCTAGCTAGCCGTAGGACTAGCAAACAAGATTACCAAACTAACTTGGCCCTAGATGATCCCGTTCATATTTTCCACAACACGGGTATGACCAAGGAGTATGAGCTACACTTCTCTAATACTGATTTCCTTGTATTCTCGACCCATAGCTAGGCTGAAAATTCTAAAACTGTCGATCAATCAGAGGGATGGGTGCTGGGGCGCTGGCTGATGACTTATAATGACTCCAAAACTATTTCTTCGATCACTTGTTACCCCAATTACCACCTTGGTTCTGACTATTGTTCTATTCTGTAGGTATGGACCTCTTATCCTATCTATTTGTAATACCTCGTAAAGTACCCTCGATGTTTAAGCCTTTTGAGCGCGTTAAAAGAAGACTTATGCTTTGAAGATCTTGCTAAGTGTTCCAACACTTAGTTTATTTTTGATCCCTTAACTTCGGAGATTTATTTGACAACCTTCCCGACATCCATTTTTTTTATTTTCAAGTTGCGTTGGGGTAAGTCAATAGTACATCTCGGGTGAGTTTCCAAATTTTTGAACCTCGTTTAAGGCGCGTTTGGATTTCAAACCAGTGAGCCACCGCAATTGGGGGGCGCAGCCCTGGGTTCTCCCAGGGCATAAACATGGGCCGCCCTGGCATTCCCGTGGTCCAATAATTTTCAGTCATCTTCTATTTTAACATAGAAATAACCTTCCAATTGGCCAATACTCATCACATCTTATAGTTCTCTCCAGAAAAATAGAGGCACAGAGCTTCGAAACAAAAATCAAGATCCCTCCAAATTCCTTTGTTAAATTTAAAAAATAATCCAAGAATCAAAATCCTCAAGTTGAGATCTTCAAGGAATACCTATCAATTTCACGAATAGAGTTTCGGAATCAAAAGTTCATCTAAATTCATAGATTTAAGGTATGTGGGGTTTGAAAAAGAATAATCCTTCCGTTCTTATGACTAAACCTCAATTTTTATAAAGATTACGTGAATATTTATGTTGAGATTTCTACCCAATTCATCTTATTTTGAGTTTATGGAATTATTAATAAATTGAGTTTTCGAATACATGTTATCTTATTATGTTATGATTTCTGTTGATATATATATATATATATATATATATATATATATATATATTATGATTATTACATCCCCATTGTGAATTGATGTTGTTGAATAATTTAAAGATGAGTATTGAGAATGAAATTATGTTATGAAATTTTGGGATGTTGAAATTATAATATTTATGTTATGAATTAATTTTCAATATTTTAATTGAAATGATTGAAGACTTTTGAGATAATTGTTGAGTATGAAATTTGAATATGATTTTAATGTATTAAATCTTTATATTTTAGGTACTAACTATAAGTGATGAAATTATATGGAGATTATGATCTCAAGTCGTTGACAAGTTTTTTACAAGTATTTCCAAAAAGAAAAGATTGTTGTTTTAATATTGAGTTAAGACAAGGAATCCACAATATTCTTATATTTCATCATTTTGATGTTAAATCAAAGAAAAATATAGTTTGGTTTTCGTTATAGACCCTTGAGTTATTTTAAGGTAGATTTCCTAAAGAGTTCTGAGGTTGAGTATGGAAATAGTATTTAGCACTGAGTTGGGCTTTATTCCGAGGTTTCATGACCCGGAACTATGCACCACTGTAGGATTGAGATTTGTGGTCCCGAGGCTGAGATAGTGATCACTAAAGTTAAAGGTTCTACTCCGATGGCAAGGATAAAACAGCTTTCCACAACATGGAAAAGATGCGGGACTCCATGTAAGCTCACATAGTTTATATCGGTTAGAAGAAACTCCCAAGTTCATAAGAGTCTAAAGTTTCCCCATCCCAAAGTTACAAAGTTTTAAAGTCCAAAATCTTTCCAAGTTTATAAGAGTCCAAAGTTTCTCAAATTACAAGTTTTATGTTTAAGAAGTTCTAAGTCCTGAAATTTTAAATAAATTATATTCTCCTTAGTAAAGAAGTATGAGTTTTGAAGATATTGTTTAAAGACTTCTTTGATTTGTCAGTTTTGAAAATAAGAGAAGTACATACATGTATATATGTTTTGTGTTAAGTGCAATGACTCATGTGATTTACCTTACATGTTTCCTTCTTTAATAATTATGATGATTTTATTCGAGCTATGTGAGTCATCTATTATAGCATGCATGTTTTATATAAAGACTTGTGATATATTTTATTTAATTGCATACACCCTCATATGCTTGGTATATTTCCAAGGTACTGACCCACACTCATGTGTGGGATATATTTTCTTATAATGTAGGTTCAGGTGCTCAGTCTCAGTAGCGACAGTGATAATCGAGTACCTTAATCTACATCTCTGCAGTTGGTGAGTCCTCATGGTTCGAGGACCAAGTAGTCAGATTTTTAGCTTTGTCATGAGTTGTTTATTTCTTTTCATTTCCGTTTGAGTCAGTTGGGGATTTGTCCCAATGACTCATCAGTGGTGTGATAGAATTTTCAGTTTGATTTTGTTATTCGGACAATACTCCTGTGTTGTATAATTCTCGATTTGACATAATATGGTATTATTGATTAGATTGTAATATATATTAAGTAATGAAGTTATTAGTAGGCTCAAAGGGTTATCTTGGGGCTACTTGTGGCTCTAAGTATCGCGTGACGTCTTAGCATATGATTTCGGGGCGTTATAAACTTGGTATTAGAGCCTAAAGTTTAAAGAGAGTCCTAGGAAGTCTAATAAGCCACGTTGCGTAGAGTTTTGATCATCGATGTGTATCACACCACATCTATGAGCAAGATGCTACAAGACATTTTAGGAAAAAGTCATCTCTTTATTTCATAATCCATCGTGCTTACAGTTGTCTGTTTCTGCTATTAATTCATGCTCTTTTATGATATAAAATTCCTCCCCAAAGAGCTAGTATTCATAGGATCAATGAACAACCACCTTAGCCCACAGACCCCTCGACTGAGAATGTGACCCATGTTGAATTCCGTGCTGTTTTTTAAACTTTACCCCAAGCGGTGACTACTTCTGTGTAAGCTAATAATCAGGCTGCTGTTTCATGCCAGCAAGGGCGTGATGCAACTACAGCCAGACTTCGTGACTTTATGAGAATGAACCTGCCCGAGTTCTATGGGTCTAAAGCAAGTGTGGACCCACAGTTATATCTTGAGAAAGTGACAAAGATCACAAGGGTGATGCATGTTTCTAAGGAAAAAAGTGTTGAACTGGCGTCTTATAGGTTGAAACATATTGCGTATGACTGGTTGTTGCATTGAGGAAGAATAGCGGGGGAGATGATGCTCTCGTTACTTGGCAGGTATTCCAAGATGCATTCTTGGATAAGTTCTTTCCGTTGGATCTAAGGGAGGCAAAAATAGAGGAGTCCATGAACCTAAGATAGGGCTCTATGACTTTTAAGAAGTACTGCCTGAAGATCAACCAGTTAGCCAAATATGTTCCTGATTTGATGTCTAACATCCGCGCTATTATGAATAAGTTCTTGACAGGTGTTTCTGGCCTGATGTTTAAAAAGTGCAGGACTGCCATATTAAACAGGGAATTGGATCTGTCCAGACTAATGATATATACACAGCAGATAGAGATGGATAATCTAAGGAAAAAAGATAGAGTGAGAGGAAATAAGAGGGCCAGGTCAGAGCAGCATGAGTATGGACCAACTAGATTCCACGGAGGGAACCACCCTCAGTTTCAGAATCATTCGTCTATGCCAACATCTTTGTCCGCGAGTGCTTCCATACCTAGAGGCAGACAAGAGCAAGGGAACAGTCCTACTGTGTCTAGATGCCAGAACAGTGTAAGTAATAGGCCTAATTTTCCTCCTTGTGCTAAATTTGGTAGGACACATCCTGGCGAGTGTATGGTAGAGTAGAGAGTTTGTTTCAGTTGTGGAAAGATAGGCCATAGACTTAGAGAGTGCCCGTATGCCAGGAAGGGAAACCAAGACATCTGCCCTCAAACTCAGATTGCTAATACCCCAGCTCCCGTAGCCCATCCAGCTCCTTCTCAAGGTGCTTCTTCTAGCACTGCTGGAAGACAACGCTATAATAGATTCTATGCTCTACTTTTCCATCAGTAGTAGGAGGATTCTCTCGATGTTGTTACTGGTATGATTCGTGTATTCCACTTTGACGTCTATGTGCTGTTTGACCCTGGCTTAGTTTTTTCTTATGTGACCCCACTTATTCCTGTAAATTTTAAAGTGAATCTTGAAAAGATTTCTAAGCCTTTCGTTGTTTCTACTCCAGTAGGGGAGTCTTTTATTGCCAAACAAGTGTATAAAAATTATCCTGTTATTGTTCTTCATAGAGTCATACTTGCTGATTTGATAAAGTTGGATATGGTGGATTTTGATGTTATTCTGGGTATGGATTGGATTCACTCCTAGTATGCATCTATAGACTGTCGTACCCGGGTGGTCAAGTTTTAGTTCCCTGATGAACCGGTTTTTGAGTGGTTCGAATGTTCAGTATCTCCCAAAAATCATTTTATTTCTTCTCTCAAAGCCAGAAGCTTATATCTAAGGGTTGCATTTATCATTTAGTTAGAGTCAAAGACACTAAGTCTGAATCTCCAACTATTCACTTAGTTAGCATTGTTAATGAATTTCCTGAAGTCTTTCCAGAAGATCTTCCGGGGGTACCTCCCGATAGAGAGATAGAATTTGGGATTGACCTCCTTCCCGATTCACAACCTATTTTTATTTATCCATACTATATGGCACCCGCAGAGCTTATGGAGTTGAAAGAGCAAATCAAAGATATTTTAGATAAAGGTTTCATAAGGCCTAGTGTATCTCTTTGGGGCGCACCTGTCCTATTCGTGTGAAAGAAAGATGGTTCTTTGCATATGTGCATTGACTATCTTCGGCTTAATAAGTTCACTATAAAAAACAAGTACCCTCTTCCTACAATCGATGTCCTATTCGATCAGTTGCAAGGTGTAAGTTATTTCTCAAAGATAGACCTCAAATCCGGCTATCACGAACTTAAACTAAGAGAGTGACATTCCAAATACAACTTTTCAAAGCCGTTATGGTCACTTTGAGTTTCTAGTCTTGTCTTTCGGGCTAACCAATTCCCCATCAGCTTTCATGGACCACATGAATCGAGTGTTCAAATAGTACCTTGATTTGTTTGTCATAGTATTCATAGATGACATCCTTGTTTACTCCCGTAGTGAGGACGACCATGCAGATCATCTTAGAGTTGTCTTGTAGACTCTTACAATTATTTGAAAAATTTAACAAGTGCAAATTTTGGTTAAGGTCAGTTGCTTTTCTGGGTCATATTATTTCCACCGAAGGCATTAGAGTTGATCCCCAAAAGACAAATACTGTAAAGAATTGGCTTAGACCTACTTCCCCATCTGACATTAGGAGTTTTTTGGGTCTAGCTGGCTATTACTGTCGTTTTGTTGAGGGTTTCTCATCTATTGCATCTCCTATGACTCGGTTGACCCAAAAAAAAGTTAAATTCCTGTGGTCAGATTCCTGTGAGAAGAGTTTTCAGGAGTTGAAGACTAGACTCACTTCATCCCCAATGTTAGCTTTGCCTGATAGTACTGATGGTTTTATGGTGTATTGTGATGCTTCTAAAGTTGGTTTGGGTTGGGTGTTGATGCAGCGAGGTAAGGTTATAGCTTATGCTTCTAGACAGTTGAAACCTCATGAAAAGAATTACCCGACCCATGATCTTGAATTAGCTGTTGTGTTTTTTTCTTTAAAAAATTGGAGACATTATCTTTATGGTGTTCATGTTGATATGTTTACGAATCACAAAAGCTTGCAGTATGTTTTTACTCAGAGGGAGTTGAATCTTCGTCAGGGGATATGGTTAGATTTCTAAAAGACTATGATATAAATGTGTTGTATTATTCGACCAAGGCCAATGTTATTGCAGATGCCCTTAGCAGGTTGTCTATGGGTAGTATTGCTCATGTAGAGGAAGATAAGAAGGAGTTAGATTATGAGATGCATCTTTTGGCTAGATTGGGAGTTAGGTTATTTGATTCTGTTGAGGGTAGTATAGGTGTGCAGAGTAGTTCTGAATCCTTTTTAGTTTTGGAAGTAAAGTAGAAGCAAGACTTAGATTCTAGTTTGGTCAGACTGAAAGAGTCAATCAAAGACCAAAAAGTAGAGGTTTTATCCTAAGGGGGAGATGGTGTGCTACGATGTAGATTGTGTGTTCCTTATGTTAATGATCTAAGACGGAGGATTATGGCTAAAGTGCATGGCGTGCGGTATTTTATTCATCCTGGTGCTACTAAGATGTACCACGACTTGTGGGAAATCTATTGGTGGAGTGGTATGAAGAAAGATATAGCTGAGTTTGTAGCAAAGTGTAAAACTTGCCAATAGTTTAAGGTAGAGCACCGAAGACCTGGTGGTAAGATGAAAGAGTTTAGCATTCCTACTTGAAAGTAGGAAGAGGTGAATATGGACTTTGTGACTAGTTTTCCTCTTTTGCGTCGTCGTCATGATTCAATTTGGATTATTTTAGACAGACTGACTAAGTCAGTGCATTTCTTACCTGTGCATACATATTATACTACTGACGATTATGTTAAGCTGTATATTGGTGAGTTAGTCAGATTTCACGGAGTTTCCTTGTCTATCATCTCAGATAGAGGTGGATACTCAGTTTACTTCTCAGTTTTGGAGAGCTTTTCAGAAGGGTCTTGGTACTCAAGTTCATCTTAGTTCTACTTTTCGTCCACAAATTGATGGTCAGGCTGAGAGGACTATCTTGACCTTAGAAAATATTTTGAGAGCATGTGCCCTTGATTTCAAAGGTATTTGGGATGAACATTTGCCATTGATTGAGTTTGCTTATAATAGCAGTTATCATTCTAGCATTCAGATGGCCATGTCTGAGGCTTTGTATGGGAGAAGATATAGATCACCCATAGGTTGATTTGAAATGGGTGAAACTGCTGTGATTAGACCCGATGCAGTGTTCGAGGCTATGGAGAAAGTTAAGTTGATTAGATAAAGGTTGAAGATAGAGCAGAGTTGTCAGAAGTCATATACAAATATGAGAAGAAGAGACCTTGAGTTTGCAGTTAATGATTTGGTGTGCCTGAAAATTTCACCCATGAAGGGGGTGAAAAGATTTGGCAAGAAAGGGAAGATTAGTCCACGTTATGTTGACCTTTACAGAGTTCTAAACTATGTTGGAAAAGTAGCATATGAAATTGAGTTACCAGTAGAGTTGTTAGCTATTCATGCAGTATTCCACGTGTCTATGCTTTAGAAGTGTATTGATTATTCCGTTGTGGTAGATCCTTCAGAGAGCCTAGATGTACAGAACTATCTTTCTTATGATAAAATTCTAGTTGATATCCTAGATTACCAAGTCCATAGACTAAGGAATAAAGAAGTTCCTTTAGCTAAAGTTTTGTGGCGAAATCAATTAGTTGAGGGTGGTACTTGGGAAGCAGAAGCAGATATGCGAGCCAAGTACCCCCATCTCTTCTTCGTAAGTCTAGATCAAGCTGAAGGTACTGTTCTTTGTTAACTCAGTCCTTTGATAATCAAAGTTGAAGCTAAATACCTCTTTTCATTTTAAGCTTATGCATGCTTCAAAGTATTCAAGAGTTTAGAGTGAAATAGGGTCAGTTGATCAAGTTGTTTCAGTCGTGTATCCTTAATTTTCTCTATATTCCTAGCTTTACGAGAGACAATTGAGGACGAATGTTCCCAAGGGGGAGATATTATAATTCCCTATAAAGTTTCTGCGATGTTTAAGCCTTCCGAGTGTGTTAAAAGAAGTCTTATGATTTGAAAATCTTGCTAAGTGTTCCAACACTTAGTTTATTCTTGAGACCTTAACTTCGGGGTTTTATTTGACGACCTTCCCAATATCCGTTCTTCGATTTTCAAGTTGCGTTACGATGGGGCAAGTCAATAGTACATCTCGGGTGAGTTTTAAAATTTTTTTAGACATCATTTAGGGCATGTTTGGTATGCCAGTCCAGTAGCTCGAGGCAATCTTGAGGCATCGCCTATGTTAGATAAGTGCTCTAACCAAGGCATCGCCCAGGCTAAAGTAGTGCTCTATCCAAAGCGTTGCCCAGGGTAGAGCAGTGCTCTAGGCAGGACGACACCTTGGTACTTCCGTGGTGCCAAAAATGTCAACTTTATCAAACTTCAACACGGAATTAGATAAATAATTGGCCAAACCTTCATTATCCTCCAGTTTTCTCTCAAGAAACAATGTAGCAGCTCTGAATAAAAATCAATATCCCTCAAAATTCCTCCGTTAAATTTCAAAAATAATCCTAGAATCGGAATCCACAAGTTGAGATCTTCAAGGAACACCTATTAATTTCACGAATAGAGTTTCAGAGTCAAAAGTTCTTCTAAATTGATAGATTTGAGGTATGTGGGGTTTGAACAAGAATAATCCTTCCGTTCTTGTGCCCAAAAGATGATTTTAATTTAAGTATTTACTATTTATGAATTGAGTTATGTTTAAAATTATCTTGTTGGAAGATTATGACTTTATGAATTATTCAAGTTGTTAATTTAATGATATTTTGCTCTATCATGTTAATCTAAAGATTTATATTATGAATTGTATTTTCTTTATGGAGTAATGTTGTTGAATGATTTCAAGAATAATATTGAGCATGAATTGTTATATTGGATTGATATGAGTTAATTATTAAATTTTATATCCAAAGATTTGATATTGAGATTTTGAGAATATATTCTTGGAAATTTTGAGTTATTATATTCATATCAAGATTGAGTTGGATTTTGATGATGTTATGATTTTAAGCTTTCCTTTAGCAAATTGCTTACTGAGATTTGAGTCAATATTGATATAGTGAATTTTGAGTTAAAGTAGGAACCCACAAATTTTGAATGATTTAAATTAAGAGAAATATGATTTGAACTTCATTATAGACCCTTGAGTTATTTGAGGTGGATTCCCTAAAAAGAATTTTAAACTTGAGTACGGGAGTAGTATTTAGCATTGAGTTGGGCTTGATTTCGAGGTTTCATGCTCCAGAACTACGAGCCACCATAGGATTTGATTTACCCTAAGTTGGGTTAAGCAAGTGATCACTAAAGTTAAAGGTGCTACTCCGATGGCAAGGATAGGACTGCTCTCCCCAACGTGGGAAAGACGTTGGACTCCATGTAAGCTCACATGATTCGTGTCGGTTAGAAAAAACTCCCAAGTTCATAAGAGTCTAAAGCTTTCCAAATCTTAAAGTTACAAAGTTTTAAAGTCCAAGTTTCCCAAATTCCAAGTTTTAAGTTTATGAAGTTCGAAGTCCTAAAATCTTAAATAAGTTATATTCTCCTTAGTAAAGAATTGTGAGTTTTGAAGACATTGTTTAAAGACTCCCTTGATTTGTCAGTTTTGAAAATAAGAGAATTACATACATATATATAAGTTTTTGAGCTAAGCGAAATGACTCACGTGATTTACCTTACATGTTTTCTTCTTTCATGATTATGATGATTTCATTCAACCTATGTGAGTCATTTATTATAGCATGCATGTTTTATATAAAGACTTGTTATATATTTTATTTAATTGCATACACCCCCATATGCTCGGCACATTTCGAAGGTACTGACCTACACACTTATGTGTGGGCTATATTTTCTTATAATGTAGGTTCAGGTGCTCAGTCTCAGCGGTGATGTAATAATCGAGTACCTTGATCTACATCTTTGCAGTTGGTGAGTCCTAATGGTTTGTGGACCAAGTAGTCAGATTTTTAGCTTTTTCATGATTTGTTTATTTCTTTTTATTTCAGTTCGAGCCAGTTAGGGATTTATCCCAATGAATCATTAGTTCTGTAATAATAGAGTCTTGTCAGATTGTCTATGGTGTGATGGACTTTTCAGTTTGATTTTGTTATTCAGACAGTACTCCTGTGTTGTATAATTCCCGATTTGACATAATATGGTATTATTGATTGGATAGTAATCTATATTAAGTAATGAAGTTATTAGTAGGATCAAAGGGTTATCTTGGAGATACTTGTGTCTCTAAGTACCGTGTGACATCTTAAGATATGATTTTGGAGTGTTACACGGTGACTGCTTCTGTGCAAGCTAGTAATCAGGCTGTTGTTCATCATCAATAAGAGAGTGATGCAGCTGCAGCCAGACTTCATAACTTTATGAGAATGAACCCGCTTGAGTTCTATGGGTCTAAAGCAGGTGAGGACCCACAGTTACATCTTGAGGAAATGAGAAAAATCATATGGGTGATGCATCTTTCTGAGGAAGAAAGTGTTGAGCTGGCCTCTTACAGGTTGAAAGACATTGCGTATAACTGGGTTGTAGCATGGAGGAAGAATAGTTGGGGAGATGATGCTCCCATTACTTGGCAGATATTCCAAGATGCATTCTTGGATAAGTTCTTTCCATTGGAGCTGAGGGAGGCCAAAATAGAGGAGTCCATAAACCTAAGGCAGGGCTACATGACTGTTAAGAAGTACTGATTGAAGTTCAACTCGTTAGACAAATATGTTCCTGATTTGATGTCTAACACTCGCAATATTATGAATAAGTTCTTGATAGGTGTTTATGGTCTTGTGTTGAAAGAGTACAGGACTGCTATGCTTAATAGAGAATTAGATCTATCCAGATTGATGATATATGCACAACAGATAAAGAAGGATAAGCTAAGGTAAAGAGATAGGGTGAGGGGAAATAAGAGGGCCAGATCATAACAACATGAGTGTGGTCCGACTAGATTCTACGGAGGGAACCACCCTCAGTTTCAGAATCATTCGTCCATGCCAGCACCTTCGTCCGCTAGTGCTCCCACACCCAGAGGCAGGCAGGAGCAGGGGAACAGGCCTACTATGTATAGATCTCTGAACTGCGTAAGTAACAGGCCTAACTTTCCTCCTTGTACTAAATGTGGCAGGACCCATCCTGACGATTATTTGGCAGAACAGAGATGTTGTTTTGGATGAAGTAAGATAGGCCACAGACTTAGAGAGTGTTTGTATACCAAGCAAGGAAATCGAGATGTTCGCCCTTAAACTCAAACTGCTAGTGCCCCATCTCCCGTAGCACGTCCAGCTCCTTCTCAGGTGGCAGACAGTGCCAGAATAAATTTTATGCACTACCATCCCGCCAGGAGCAGGAGGATTATCTCGATGTTGTTACTGGTATGTTTTGTGTTTTTCGCTTTGACGTCTATGTATTGTTGGACCCTGGGTTGAGTTTTTCTTATGTGACCCCATTTGTTACTGTAAATTTTGAAGTAAATCCCGAAAAGATTTTTGAGCCTTTCATTGTTTCTACTCCAGTAGGGGAGTCTTTTATTGCAAAGCAAGTGTAAAAAAATTATCCTGTTACTTTTCTTCATAGAGTCATACTTGCTGATTTGATAGAGTTGGATATGGTGGATTTTGATGTTATTCTGGGTATGGATTGGCTTCACTCCTAGTATGCGTCTATAGACTGTCGTACCCGGGTGGTCAAGTTTTAGTTCCCTGATGAACTAGTTTTTGAGTGGTTCGAAACTTTAGTATCTCCCAAAAATCATTTTATTTCTTCTCTCAAAGCCAGAAAGTTTATATCAAAGGGTTACATTTATCATTTAGTTAAAGTCAAAGACACTAAGTATGAATCTCCAACTATTCAGTCAATTAGATGAGTTTTCCAATGACTTTCCAGAAGATCTTCCAGGGGTATCTCCCGATAGAGAGATAGAACTTTAGATTGACCTCCTTTCCAATACACAACCTATATCTATTCCTCCCTACCGTATGACACCCGTAGAACTTAAAGAGTTGAAAGAGTATCTTAAAGATCTTTTAGATAAAGGTTTTATAAGGCCTAGTGTATCTCCTTGGGGAAAACCTGTCTTATTCTTGCAAAAGAAAGATGGTTCTTTGCGTATATACTTTGACTATCGTCAGCTTAATAAGGTCACTGTAAAAAACAAGTACCCTTTTCCTAGAATCGATGACCTATTTGATTAGTTGCAAGGTGCAAGTTATTTCCCAAAGATAGACCTTAGATCTGGCTATCACCGACATAAGGTAAGGGAGTGTGACATTCCAAAGACAGCTTTTCAAACACATTATGATCACTTTGAGTTTTTAGTCATGTATTTCGGGCTAACCAATGCCCCAACAACTTTCATGGACCTTATGAATCGAGTGTTCAAATAGTATCTTGATTTGTTTATCATAGTATTCATAGATGACATCTATGTGTACTCCCGTAGTGAAGACGATCATGTTGATCATCTCTGAATTGTCTTGAAAACTCTTAGAGATCACCAGTTGTTTGCCAACTTTAGCAAGTACGAATTTCGGCTAAGGTCCATTGCTTTTCTGGGTCATATTGTTTCCGTCGAAGGCATTAAAGTTGATCCCCAAAAGACAGAAACTGTAAATAATTGGCCTGGACCTACCTACCCATCAGACATTAGGAGTTTTTTGGGTCTAGCTAGATATTAACCGCGTTTTGTCGAAGGTTTCTCATCTATTGCATCTCCTATGACTCGATTGACCCAAATGAAAGTTAAGCTCCAGTGGACAGATTCCTGTGAGAAAAGTTTTCAGGAGTTGAAGGCTCGACTCACTTTAGCCCCAGTATTAGCATTGCCTAATGGTACTGATGATTTTGTGGTGTATTATGATGCTTTTAGAGTTGGTTTGGGTTATGTGTTGATGCAGTGAGGTAAAGTTATAGCCTATGCTTCTAGACAGTTGAACCTCATGAAAAGAATTACCCAACCCATGATCTTGAATTAGCTTCTGTGGTTTTTGCTTTGAAAATCTGGAGACACTATCTTTATGGTGTGCATGTTGATGTGTTTACTGTTCATAAATACCTGCAGTATGTATTTTTGCAAAGGGTGTTAAATCTTAGGCAGAAGATATGGTTATAATTGTTAAAAGATTATGATATGAGTGTGTTGTATCATCCGGGCTAGGCTAATATTGTGGCAGATGCCCTTAGCAGGTTGTCTATGGGTTGTGTTGCTTATGTAGAGGAAGTTAAGAAAAAATTAGCTCGTGATGTGCATCGTTTGGCAAGGTTGAGAGTTATACTGTTTGATTCTGCTGAGGGTAGTATAGGGGTGTAGAGTGGTTCCGAATCCTCTTTAATTTCGGAAGTAAAATAGAAGTATGACTTAGATTCTAGTTTGGTCAGACTGAAGGAGTCAGTCAAGGACCAAAAGGTAGAGCTTTTCTCCCAAAGGAGAGATGGTGTGCTAAGATTGCAGGGTATATTGTGTGGTCCTTGTGTTAAAGATCTAAGGAAGAGGATTATGGCTGAAGCGCATGGCACGCGATATTCTATTCATTCCGGTGCTACTAAGATGTACCGGGACTTGCGTAAAATCTATTGGTGGAGTGGTATGAAGAAGGATATAGCGTAGTTTGTAGTGAAGTGTGAAACTTGTCAATAGGTTAAGGTATAGCACCAAAGACCTGGTGGTAAGATGCAAGAATTTAGCATTCACACTTGGAAGTGGGAAGAAGTGAACATGGATTTTGTGACTGGTTTACTGCTTTCGCGTCATCATCATGATTTGATTTGGGTTGTTGTAGACAGGCTGACTAAGTCAACACATTTATTGCCTGTGGATACGTCTTATGCAGCTGAGGATTATGCTAAGTTGTATATCCTAGAGTTATTCAGGTTACATGGAGTTTCCTTGTCTATCATCTCAGATAGGGGTACTCAATTCACTTCTCAGTTTTGGAGAGATTTTCAGAGGGTCTTGGTACCCAAGTTCATATTAGTTCCGCTTTTCATATGTAGACTGATGGTCAGGATGAGAGGACTATTCAGAACTTAGAAGATATGTTGAGAGCATGTGCCCTTGATTTCAAAGGTAGTTGGGATGAACATTTGCCATTGATTGAGTTCGCTTATAACAACAGTTATCATTCTAGCATTCAGATGGCTCCATTTGAGGCTTTGTATAGGAGGAGATATAGATCACCCATAGGTTGGTTTGAGGTTAGTAAAGCTGTTGTGATTGGACTTGATGTAGTGTTTGAGGCTAAGGAGAAAGCTAATTGATTAGAGAAAGGTTGAAGACAGCGCAGAGTCATCAGAAGTCATATGCAGATGTGAGAAGAAGAGACCTTGAGTTCAAAGGTAATGACTTTGTGTATCTGAAAATTTCACCCATTAAAGGAGTGAAAAGATTTGGCAAGAAAAGGAAGCTTAGTCCCCGTTTTGTTGGCCCTTACAGAGTCTAAACCGTGTTGGAGAAGTAGCTTATGAAGTTGCGTTGCCTACAAAGTTGTCAGCTGTCCATCCTGTATTTCACCTGTCTATGGTTAAGAAGTGTATTGGTAATTCTGTTGTGGTAGATCCTTCGGATAGCCCAGATGTACAGAACAATCTTTTTTATGATGAGGTTCAAGTTGAGATACTATATTACCAAGTCTGTAGACTAAGGAACAAAGAAGTTCCATTGGTCAAAGTTTTGTGGCGAAATCAGTCAGTTGGGGGTGCTACTTGGGAAACAGAAGCCGATATGTGAGCCAAGTACCCCCATCTCTTCTCTGCAAGTTCAGATCAAACCGAAGGTAATATTCTTTCTTAATTTAGTCCTTTTCTAATCAAAGTTAAAGTTATATATAGCTATTCTCATTGTAAGTTTATGCATGCTTCAAAGTATTCAAGAGTTTAGAGTGAAGTAGAGTCAGTTGATCAAGTTACTTCAACCTTGTATCCTCAGTTTCATCTCTACAGATATTCGAGGATGAATGTTCCCAAAGGGGAGATATTGTAATACCCCGTGAAGTACCCTCGACGTTTAAGACTTCCAAGCGCGTTAAAAAAAGCCTTATCCTTTGAAGATCTTGCTAAGTGTTCTAACACTTAGTTTATTTTTTATCCCTTACTTCAGAGATTTATTTAACGACCTTTTCAACATCTGTTTTTCAATTTCCAAGTTACGTTGCGATGGGGAAAGTCAATAGTACATCTCGGGTGAGTTTCGGAATTTTTGGACCTCGTTTAGGGCGTGTTTAGATTTCGAACCAGTGAGCCTCTACGATTGGTGGGCGCCGCCCTGCTCTTACCCCCTCTCTAAGGGAGGCACCACCCTGAATTCTCCCAGGGATTAAGCAAGACGCCGCCATGGGTTCTTCCAGGGTTTAATCAAAGCATTACCCTAGCATTCTCGTGGTCCAATAATTTTCAGTCATCTTCTGTAAAACACGGAAATAACCTTCCAATTGGCAAATACTCATCACATCTTTCAGTTCTCTCAAGAAAAACAGAGGCATAGAGGTTCTAAACAAAAATCAAGATCCCTCCAAATTCCTCCGTTAAATTTCAAAAATAATCCAAGAATCGGAATCCTCAAGTCAAGATCTTCAAGGAACACCTATCAATTTAACGAATAGAGTTACGGAATCAAAAGTTCATCTAAATTCATAGATTTAAGGTATGTGGGGTTTGAACAAGAATAATCCTTCCGTTCTTGTGCCCAAAACTCAATTTTTATAAATATTACGTGAATTTTTATGTTGAGATTTATACCCAATTCATCTTGTTTTGAGCTTATGGAATTATTAATAAATTGAGTATTCAAATACATGTTATCTTATTACGTTATGATTTCTATTGATATATATATATATAGATAGATATATTATGATTATTACATCCCTATTGTGAATTGATGTTGTTGAATAATTTATAATATTTATGTTATGAATTAATTTTCAATATTTTAATTGAAATGATTGAAGACTTTTGAGATAATTGCTGAGTATGAAATTTGAATATGATTTTGATTTATTAAATCTTTATATTTTAGGTCTTAACTCTATGTGATGAAATTATAAGGAGATTATGATCTCGACTCGTTGACAAGTTTTTTACAAGTATTTCCAAAGACCAAAGATTGTTGTTTGATATTGAGTTAAGAAAAGGAATCCACAATATTCTTATATTTCATCATTTTGATGTTAAAGCAAAGAAAAATATAGTTTGGTCTTCGTTATAGAACCTTGAGTTGTTTTAAGGAGAATTTACTAAAGAGTTCTGAGCTTGCGTATTGGAGTAGTATTTAGCACCGAGTTGGGATTGATTCCGGGGTTTCATGCCTCAAAACTACACGCCACTGTAGGATTGGGATTTGTGGTCCTGAGGCCGAGATAGCGATTACTAAAGTTAAAGGTTTTACTTCAATGGAAAGGATAGAATAACTTTCCCCAACGTGGGAAAGACGTTGGACTCCATGTAAGTTCACATGGTTTAGGTCAGCTAGAAGAAACTCCCAAGTTCATAAGAGTCTAAAGTTTCCCAATCCAGAAGTTACAAAGTTTTAAAATCCTAAAGATTTCCAAGTTTATAAGAGTCCAAAGTTTCTCAATTTCAAAGTTTTAAGTTTAAGAAGTTCTAAGTCCTGAAATTTTAAATAAATCATATTCTCCTTAGTAAAGAAGTATGAGTTTTGAAGATATTGTTTAAAGACTCCTTTGATTTGTCAGTTTTGAAAATAAGAGAAGTACATACATGTATATATGTTTTGAGTTAAGTGCAATGACTCACGTGATTTACCTTACATGTTTCCTTCTTTAATGATTATGATGATTTTATTCGAGCTATGTGAGTCATCTATTATAGAATGCATGTTTTATATAAGGACTTGTGATATAATTTATTTAATTGAATACACCCCCATAAGCTCGGCACATTTCCATGGTACTCACACTCTGGTGTGTGGGCTACATTTTCTCATAATGTAGGTTCAGGTGCTCAGTCTCAGCGGCGATGTAATAATCGAGTACCTTGATCTACATTTTTGCAGTTGGTGAGTCCTCATGGTTCGAGGACCAAGTAGTCAGATTTTCAGCTTTGTTATGAGTTGTTTATTGCCTTTTTCAGTTCGAGTCAGTTGGGGATTTGTCCCAATGGCTCATCAGTTCTTTAATAGTAGAGGCTTGTTAGATTGTTTGTGGTATGATGGACTTTTTAGTTTGACTTTGTTATTCAGACAATATTCCTATGTTGTATAATTTCCGATTTGACATCATATGGTATTATTGATTTTATTGTAACCTATATTAAGTAATGAATTTATTAGTAGGCTCAAAGGGTTACCTTGAGGCTAGTTGTGGCCTTAAGTACCGTGTGATGTCTCGAGATGAGATTTCGGGGCGTTACACTATCTTTGTCCCTTGCTTCAGAAACTCTCTTTTTCTTATCCTCAACCTGATGCATGTGCACGGATAATCTAGAGAAGTCCATATCTATATTCAACATTGCCCCTTTGCACTCCAACACCAATTCATCCGAAAGATTGGATGCAAACTTCCTCATACAAGACCTTATGTTTCCCGCCAACTTCGGAGCTTAACGGGATAGTTGATGGAATTTCAAGTCATACTATTTGACGCTCATCTTCCCCTACTTCAAATTCATGAACTCCTCATCCTCGGACTCCCTCAACTCTTGGGGAAAGAATTTGTCCAGAAAAGCTTCCACAAATTTACCCCACACAGAAGGCTCAACATTTTCACCCCTCGAATCTTCCCATTCATTGTACCACTGATTTGTTACCTTCTTCAGTTAATAAGTCACTAGTTCAACCCTTTCCATTCCATCCATGTGTATCACTCAAAAAATTTTCTCCATCTTCCACAAACTCTTGTGAATCCTCCTCCACCATTGTACCCATAAACTTAGGCGGGTTCAACCTCATAAACTGACCTACCCATGTAGTCTCAGATACACCAAACACATACCCAACATCCTTCATCCATCAGTTCTGTGAAGCCACCAATTATGAAATTATATGCCTCGACTTTCTGAACTCAGCATTTGATATGTCTCTCTATTGAGATTGGGTGTGGTTAGTACCATATCGGGAAGCCCTAGGTTCCTTGGGTGGGCTGGTCTAAATAGGAGGGACTACCTGAGTAGGAATATTTTTAGGAGTATGAGCCCTTTTTCATGACCTCATCCCATAACTGGGACGGACATCTTCAGTTTGGGCGTTCTATTCATTGGAGAGACGTGGAGACATGATAGCTTTTCTGAAATACAAGAGACCATTGATTACAGGACATTCAGACTCTACAACATGAACTAAACCACAAAGAAAGAAGATATTCCTAAACATCTAGAAGCCTCCTGCTTACAAGCGTAGCGTGCTACACACCCATAAATAAGACTATACCCTATGAAAATTCACAGACACCCTAGGAATATGAGCCGTGCTCTGATACCAAGTTTGTCATGACCCTAGCTTGGGCCCTAACCGTGATGAGCATCTCGAACCATAGAGGCTCGAGCACTCTTTTGCATTTGGTAATCATGCACAATACTCCTATAATAAAGGAAAGATACAGAAATATAAAGCATTATGGAATCATGGTCATACTCTGAGCTCAATTTAACAATACAAAAAGAAATCCATCAATATCTAGACAACATCTGATTCAGTCTACGAAATTTCTACAACAAAAGAAATTAACAACTATCTGAATTTGGGACAAGGCCCCGGACCCAAACCAAAAGTAAATAAAAATTATCCGGAAATAAATAAGCCTTCCGAAACATGGAAGGCTTACCAACTATATACTTCTGTCTAAATAACTCTACGGCTTTGTAGGACCTTTAGACTGAGTCTCAGACCTTGAAATATAAAGGGTCAATACAATTGTACTGGTATACAAATCAATCCAAAATAATGAATTTGTATATATACAACATAGGTGAGATCAAGTCACAAAACACTATGCATGGAATAGCTTAAAATACATGGGAAAATCTTTGATAATCATAAAACATTCTTGTCAATGCAGTTCAATTCTTTGTATTACTTCTGATTTAGGTGGTAAACTATACATATCTAAAAGTATTCCACGGGTTATATGGGATCCACCCTTAACTCGGCGGCCAAACCCCCAACCTAAGTTTGCCGCAAGTGTTGGAGTATCTACTTATCTACTATGCCACAGGGCCATCGCCGACGTACAATTCTCTATTTGGGTGACATAATAACCCGTATCAGCAAAACACGGCTTTGGGCAATGAGTTCTATGGCTCATGCCTTCTTCAGGTAACCACCTAACATCTCTTAAGACCAGTTTTAGTCTATTTAAAATATACATCTTTCTGAAATCAAATTCTAAAAATCTAAGTAAAATCTGTATCTTTAGTCTGTTCTAAATCTGTTATGGCATTATCTGAATTGGTATCGTCATACCAAGACTTGCAAGTCATATTTTTGAGCCATAAAATATCATATCATAGTCTCTTATTTCAAAACAAAAAGTTTGGACCACCATACTTCAAACAATTCAAGAAGATTCACACTTCAAGCCATTTATCAAGTTATGCAAAGATTACTCTTTTCAGTATTTCAACAAACATGTGGTGGTCATGAAATTGGATTTTGATTTGTTCTTTGGAAATCTTGGATTTAAGGCTTGATTTCTTGATCTTTAGGGAAATTATTAGGGTTTAAATTTGAGAGGATATGAGTAGTTTTTGATGTATTTTGCCCAAATTCCAATTTAATTTCATGTTATGGCTAGGTAAGATGAGAGAAAAGACTAAAATACCCCTAAGAAAACAAAAAAGGTTGTAGATTTTTATCAGTTGACAGACTGACATGCTAAAGTAAAATGGGCATAACTTTTAGCTCCAATATTAGATTTTGACGAAATCTATTACGTCAAAAAGAAGACTTAAAGACTGTTCATTTGATATAAAGTAGGCCCCCTAATTCGTTAAATACACAATGTTATGGTCGATGGAATTTGACCTTGATTGAGGCCAATCTGCTGAAGCAGATGCAACACAGACCAAGGCAGATTAGATGGAATTTTAGTCAAGCGCCAATTGCAAGAGAGTCATTTATCAATCATTTTGTATTTCACTATAGAAACAACTTGTTAGGTGTAGGGCCCAACCCCATGATTCAAAAAGCATTTTTTTTCAAGAAATGTTGCATGCTTTTTTGGAAGCTTTGCCAAATTTGGCAGAAAGGTGCCATTTTTTTTACACTGCTTACATTTTCAAAAATGGCTGCAAAATGGTGGTCATTGATCACATGGACAAGCACAAAATCTGCCTATAAAAAGGAGTTCTCTGCTCCTTTTGTTCTACACCAACAAAAAGAGAAAAAATATATAGAGAGCGATGAGGTGTTCCATAGACTGTGATAGAAATAATATGTGAAGGAAAAATCAGAGTGAACAATATTTTTAGTAAGGTGGGAGTCAAAAGAAGATTATTTATTTGGAGTCTGTGGTAGTCATTTTGAGTATTATATTTGTGATTAAGATGTAAAAATTTTTTACTATAGTAATATCAATTGCTCTTTTTGATCCATGAGTTTTTTCCTTATTTAGAAGGGTTTCCACGTAAAATTCTTGGTGTCATTATTTTCATATATTTTTTCTATTATTTTGCCATAAATACTTGTTGTGGTTCTGCGTTTACCCAAAAAATTAGTATCAGAGAACACGGTTTGCAATATCGGTTTTTTTTATAAACAATGGAAGCCAACACAAGTAGAATGATTACTTTAAATAACGTTAATTATGCCATTTGGAAGGAAAAAATGGAAGATCTGCTCTATGTCAAGAATTTTTATCAGAGTGTCTTTGACACTGCAAAGCCTTAAAATAAAATCGATGAAAAGTGGAACCTGATTCATAGATAAGTTAGCAGTTTTATCAGGAAGTGGGTTGATGATAACATATTGAACCATATTTTTGGGGAGACACATGCTCGGTCCCTATAGGAGCATCTTGAAAGTTTGTATGCTCGAAATACTGTAAATAATAAGATGTTCTTGATTAAATAAATGTTGGGGTTAAAATACCATGATGGTTCTCCAATGACAGAGCACCTTAATAATTTTTAGGGGATTATGAACCAGTTATTTGTTATGGACATTAAGTTAGATGAAGAAATTCAAGGCTTGCTTCTACTTGGTTCTCTACCAGATCATGGGAAACATTTAGAACTTTTTTATCAAATTCTGCTCTTGATGGCATAATCTCTATGGATTTTTCCAAGAGCAGCGTTCTTAATAAAGTGATGAGACGAAAGTCTCAGGGACTGGCGCAAGGGGGAGAAGCGAGAATCGTGGTGCTCAAAATAATGAACACCATAGAAGTAAATTCAGAGACAAATTTAAAAATATTGAGTGCCACCATTGTGGGTTAAAAGAGCACACAAAGAAATTTTGCTGGAAGTTAAAGAAAAAGAATAGAGACAAGGAAAAAAAAGAAAACGACAATGAAAATTGCATATCCACCTATACCACTGAAGATATTATTACTGTCCTTAATGCAAGTCCAATAAATGTTGCTCGCGATAAGTTAAGCTGGGTTATGTATTCTAGTGCCGCATCTCATGTGACAACAAAGAAGGATTTTTTTCTCATCTTATACTCTAGGTGACTTTGGAACCTTGAGTATGGCTAATGAGACTATTTCTAAAGTGGTTGGTATTGATACAATTTGTTTGAAAACTAGTACTAGATCTAAACTAGTTTTAAACAATGTAAAACAAGCACCCGATGTTCTCTTACACTTGATTTCTATTGACGTGCTGGATAATGAAGGATATGTTAGTACCAATGGTGGTGAAAAAAGAAAACTCATTAAGGGTTCTTTGGTTGTGGCTTGTAGAGACAAACGTTGTGGTTTATACTGAACTACGACTTCTACTTGTGCTAACATGGTGAATACAGTTGAAAGCGCTAGCTCTTCAACATTATGTCACAAGAGGCCTAGCCACATTAGCGAGAAAGGACTTAATGTTTTGTCCAAGAAGAAATTGGTGTCATATTTTGAAAGTGCTAAATTAGAAAAATGTGAGCACTGCTTGGCTACAAAACAAAATAGAGTTTCTTTCAAGTCGCATCCTCCTTCAAGAAAGACAGAGTTGCTTGAACAAGTGCATTCAGATTTATATGGTCCTACGAAGACAAGGATTTTTGGTGGTGCACTTTACTTTGTCACTTTTATAGATGATTGCTCAATAAAACTATGGGTCTATCTCTTGAAGATGAAATACCAAGTGTTGGGTGTCTTTAAGCAGTTTCACGCTTCTATTGAAAGAGAAACATGGAAGAATTTAAAGTTTATTTGTATTGATAATGGTGGCAAATATTGTGGACCGTTTGACAAATAATGCAGGCATCAATGTATCAGACGCCAGAAGACTCCTCCTAAAACTCTGAAACCTAATGGTTTGGCGGAAAGAAAGAACAATACATTGATGGAAAGAGTAAGATCTTTGCTTTCTGAAGCAACATTGCCGAAGTCCTTTTGGGGTGAGGCCTTATTAACTATTGCACATGTTATTATTCTATCTCCTGCTGTTTCTTTGCAAAGTAAGGTGCCGAATAAAGTTTGGTATGGGAAGGATGTTTTCTATGACCATTTGAGAGTATTTGGTTGCAAAGCATTTGTAAATGTGCCCAAAGACAAGAGATCAAAGTTAGATACCAAGGAAAGACAATGCATTTTCATTGGTTATAGCCTTGATGACTTTGGTTATAGGATATATGATACAGTTGAGAAGAAACTTATAAGAAGTCGTGATGTTGTCTTCATGGAGAATCAAACCATTGAAGATATTGACTAAGTGGAGAAATTAGAATCTTCAAATTCTGATAGTGTTTTCAGTCTTGATCAACTTCCTCATACAAGTATGCATGATGTTGGTGGGATAGATAACCATGGTGATGCCCAGAATCAGGTTCAAAATCAACATGTTGATATTGATAATGAAAACGATGTTGTTGTTGATGAGGCTTCAGTCCAAGAAGACGTAGATGGGCCAAATGCTCCACTAAAAAGGTCTACAAGATTACGTATTCATTCTTCTCATTATTCTCCTAATGAGTATGTGTTACACATGGACGGTTGGAGAACCTGAATGTTATAAGGAGGCCATTGAAGATAAACATAAGGATCAATGGATTGAAGCCATGCAAGATGAGATAAAATCTCTGCATGAGAACTGCAACTATGAGTTGGTGAAATTACCTAAGGGCGTGCGATCTTTGAAGAATAAGTGGGTGTTCAAAGTAAAATTTGTAGAACACAGCCTGAAGCCTAGATACAATCCAGATTGGTTGTTAAAGGATTTGGTCAAATAAAGGGTATCG
Organism: Capsicum baccatum var. pendulum; assembly: GCA_030864225.1. Classification (NCBI taxonomy): domain Eukaryota; kingdom Viridiplantae; phylum Streptophyta; class Magnoliopsida; order Solanales; family Solanaceae; genus Capsicum; species Capsicum baccatum. Next base: position 195,267,128 of record CM061560.1, read on the forward strand.
ACTTTGACAAAATATTTTCTCCTGTTGTAAAAATGACCTCTATTCGTACAGTTCTTGGTTTGGCTGCTAGTCTTTATTTGGAGATTGTGCATATGGATGTGAAGACAACTTTTCTTCACGGTGACCTCAAAGAGGAGATTTATATGGAACAACCTGAGGGCTTTAAGATGCAAGGTAAAGAAAACTAAGTGTGCAAACTTAGGAAGAGTCGTTACGGCTTGAAGCAAGATCCTAGACAGTGGTATAAGAAGTTTGAATTTGTCATGGGGGAGAAAGGTTCAGATCATTGTGTATTTGCACAAAGGTTTTCTGATGACGATTTTATCATCCTTTTGCTATATGGATGATATGTTGATTGTGGGAAATAATAATTTTAGAATTGGCGAGTTGAAGAACAGTTATGCAAGTCATTTGCTATGAAAGACTTGGGTCATACTAAAAAAATTTTAGTCATGAGGATTACTCATCTGAGAGATGAAAGAAAGCTTTACTTGTCACAGGAGAAGTCGTGTACTGGAGCGCTTTAACATAAAGAATGCTAAAGTTGTTAACACACCCCTTGCTGGTCATATGAAGTTGAGCAGGAAAATGTGTCCAACACCAAAGGATGAAAAAGAAAGCATCGCTAAAGTTCCATACTTCTCCATTGTTGAAAGTTTAATATATGCGATGGTATATACCAGACCCGATATTGCTCACGCAATTGATGTTGTTAGTAGGTTTCTTGAAAATCTGGGAAAGGAACACTGAGAAGCAATCAAATGGATATTGAGGTACCTAAGAGTAACCTCAGGAGACTGTTTCTGTTTTCAAGGATATGAACAAATCTTGAAGGTCTATACAGATGCTGATATGGCAGGTGACCTTGATAACAGAAAATCTACTATTGGATTTCTGTTTACTTTTTCAGGGGGAGTTATATTATGGCAGTCGAAGTTGCAGAAGTGGGTTGCGCTATTTTCAACTGAATCTGAGTATATTGCGGTTACTGAAGCTGGCAAAGAAATGATATGGCTTAAATGATTCCTTCAAGAACTTGGTTTGCACCAATTGGAGTATGTTGTCTATTGTGATAGCAAAAGTTCAATAGACTTGAGCAAGAACTCCTTGTACCATGCAAGAACAAAACACATTGATGTGAGATACCATTGTATTCGTGATCAAGTGGAGAACGAATCATTCCATGTCAAGAAGATTCACATGAGTGAAAATCCTGTCGATATACTGATAAAGGTGGTGCCAAAAGACAAGTTCGAGTTGTGCAAACAACTTGTAGGCATGAGCTCTTTCTAAAAAAAAAGAAGATACCTCTATCTGATGCATAGGACTGGAGACTGAGATTTGTGGGGTCCAGCCCTATGATTCAAAAAGCATTTTTTTTGTCAAGAAATGTTGCATGCTTTTTTGAAAGCTTTGTCAAGTTTGGCAGACAGTTGCCATTGTTGACATTGCTTACATTTTCAAAAATGGCCGAAAAATGGTGGTCATTGCTCACGTACATAAGCACAAAGTCTACCTATAAAAAGGAGTTCTCTGCTCCTTTTGTTCTGAACCAACAAAGAGAGAAAAAATATATAAAGAGCAGTGAGGTGTTCCACATACTTTGATAAAAAATAGTATGTGAAGTAAAAAATTAGAGTGAGTAATATTTTTAGTAAGGTGGGATTTAAAAAAGGTTTATTTCTTTTGAGTGTGTGGTAGTCATTTTGAGTATTATATTTGTGACTACGGTGTAAAAATTCCTTACTATAGTAATATCAGTTGCTCCTCTTGTTCCATGGCTTTTTTCTTATTTTGAAGGTTTCCACATAAAATTCTTAGTGTCATTATTTTCATTGATTTTCCCTATTATTTTTTCATAAATACTTGTTGTGGTTCCTCGTTTACTCAACATTAGGGTTATTTCTAAGCAGTTCATTCTGAAGATTTGAGACAACAAACATTGTAACATTTTGAACTTCTAGCTTCCATTGGAGAAGCCAAAACCGAATCTCAATTCATGCTCAACTAGATTCTCATACTACATAATTGATTAACACGCTAAATTTGCATAAGATTTATTGGATTCTAGAACTCTTATGCGTTGAAAAGACGGTTTACATTCTAGCCCAAAATGCGGGTTGCTACACAATATTTGGATCTTTATGACAATAGGTAAAACATCACTTTTGTCAGTATTTGGATCTTTATCACAATGGTTAAAATATCAGTTTTTTGTTTTGAATATCCAAAGATTTGAACTGAGAAACATTAAGCTGATAACTTTGAAGATTATGGAGTTTCCTTCAAATTATGTCCATTACTTAACCTGCCTGGAATGAATTCAAGGTTTTATAATAGAGAAATCGATTTACTCATGCTTTAGTTACAAAGATGCGTATTTTGTAGTAATAGTGGTTTGTATTATATCTTATAATAGAGATCATAACAAAGAAAGAGTCATCTCTTATTAATTCTTTTAGTTTTAGCTGATGTATATTAGTTGTTCAAAATATGATGCCGCTGTAACTTACTGCAATTTGTTGCAATTTACTGTCCAGATATCTTGACAGTTAATTTTGAGAAATTCCCTCTGCTTTTCTATTAACTTGATTTGGTCGTTGATTGATGATAGGCGAATTTACATGCCTAAAGTACTATAATTTACCCATATTTTAGCTAAGTTTTGAGGACAAATTATATAATTCATGCACTTTTAGTCCTTTTTCCTATAAGTGAGCTAACAAACGTGATTAGCAAGTTTTCAGGTATAAATGATGCAGATTTCAGCATTTTATGGATAACTTGACGCCAAAGGAAGCTTCACGAAAGAAGAAAAGGAAAGCTTGGACGCCAAGGACCAAAACTGACGCATGGGAAACCTGTCCCGGGCAAAAACAGTCATTTTCTAAAGACTTTGGGGACTAGCAGTAACTTATTAGGATTAGGATAATGATGCAGTAACCAGTAGGAATGGGTTAAGTAGTGCATTAGCTTAGTAGGAATAGGATATGGGTATTATAAATACCCTATTCTGCTAGAGATTTTTAATTCATTCTCATTCTAACTTTTAATTCATTCCTCTACAATCCGAACAATTTTAATTCTTCTACTTTCAATTATTATTCTACTTTTAATACCTCATAAATTCTCATTCCACTTTTATTCAATTCTCATATTATTCCACAACTTATAATTCGGATTCTAATTCTTCCATTAAATTCTACTTTTTATTCTTCTTCTATTCATCTATTCAATTCTTAATTTCCATAACAAGAGAAACGTTACTCAACAAGGAATTCATGCCATTCTTACCCCTATACCTAGCGTGAGATTATTTTGGTATGATGATAATTGCTATTGTGTTTTCCGTTGCAATCATGAGTAGCTAAACTTCTCTGTTGGGGTTATGGAAGCCTTATGAGATACTATCTATTGCTATGAGTTTGTGAATTCATGACACGTATACTGCTTATATCATTACTCTCTTCGTCTTAATCTAAATTCTTTGTGGTTGCAAACACGTAGAATACGCCAGTATAACATTAACTTGTTCGAAAGAAAAGTTATATGTCTGGAAAAGAGATAATGTCAAGGTAATAGGGCACCAACCCCTATTAAAAATTTAGTGCCGTAACTGTATTAACCTCTTGGAGAATTTGTACCGTTAAATACGCTTTAAGCTCGAAAGAGTTAAAGTGAAATAGTCCTTGTTAGGTCGAAAGACGCCTGGATTTACCATCGAATACAATTCTCTATAAGCACATGCATGTTTGAATTCTGCATAACTCATAGCCAATAGAGACGTACAACTCATAAGGTGGACATAACCCCAACTCTCAATTCTCATTGGTTAACATCTTACCAAACATCCTTTCTTTTTACTTTGCCATTTTCCGTTTTTACTTTAATATTTTGTTTACATTATTTGCACATTACAATCCCCCCTCTTTTACAAGACTTTCACCAAAAGTCTAATAATCTTTGCTTACTTAATGACCGACTATTCTCTGTGGGATCGATACCCAACCCAGTTGGGTTCTATATTTGACAACGACCGCTTACACTCTTATGAGAGCTGTAGATTGAGCGTTGTCAAAAAATTGGCACCGTTGCTGGGGAATACGGTTGTAAACTAAGTTTGTGATAATTACTAGACCCTTTGGTCAAAGATTCTCGCACTTTTACTTTTAGTTTTTATTTTTGTTTTCTACAGGTTTTTATTTAGTGGATGCCCCATACTCGAAGTTCTGGTCAACCGTTATTACCTATCAATCCTGAACCACAACATATTGGCAGAATGGAGGCACAAACGGAAATTGAAAGAATGGATGCTCAACAGGAACAAGCTAGACTAGCTGCTCTAGCCGCCGCTTAAGTACATCAACAAAATATTGATAACCCTGGGCGAGCAATAAATCCTGATGATGAGGATCTAGGTGATGACGAGTTACTAAACCCTAGGAGTGATGCTGAAATAGTAACACCTGCTAACAGAAGAGATCATCAAGATAGGTTTATGTATGAATGACAACCCATGCAACCAACATTCGATGATGATGATGATGATGATCTTGATGGATCCGGAGCCACAGGATCCATTATTCCTCCACCATTGGCACCCGGAGCCAAGTTCAACATCACGAGCACCGTGATTCAGTTATTGCAACTCAAGGGATTATTTGGTGGACTAGCAGGCGATGATCTAAATATGCATCTGATCAACTTTATTTCTACATGCAAGTCGTTTGACAATCCTGGCGTTGGGAAGAATGCCATTCGATTACGCTTATTTCCATTGTCTCTGTCTAGGGAGGCAACTCTATGGTTGAATGGGCTAACTCCTGATTCTATTACAAATTGAAGGCAATTGAAAAATGCTTTCCTAGAAAGATTCTTTCCGCCATCCAAAAGAGCACAATTGAGAGATAAAATCAGCAACTTTCGTTAGCTTCTAACTGAAGCCCTTCATGAAACATGGGAAAGATTCAAGACGAAGCTCATGAGATGCCCAAACCACCATATGACCAATGTCCACCTAATGGAGATACAATACAGATCCTTGAATTCAATAACTAAACCAGTGGTGGATAATGCGGCTGGAGGATCATTTATGGACCTCACCTTTGGTCAAGCAAGCAATATGCTAGACCGGATGACGAAGCAAAGTAGAGCTTGGCATACCATGGATTCAGAGGTATCAAGCCCCACTTTATCTATTGGCATGACTGCAGACCAAAGGAGAAGAGAAGAAGAACGCGATCAAGATATGGCGCACATGAAAACACAAGTGGATCTTCTTACAAAGCATCTATTATCAGGGAAGACTGAAAAAGTCAAAGCTGTTGCGTCAAAAGGAAGAGACGAATATGAGTCGGAAGAAGAGGCCAACTACTTAAACAATCTAGGGGGTTTTTGAGGCAATACCCAAGGAAACCAAGGTCGGAACTATTATGATAAAATTGGAAACAAGGACCAAGGTAGTTGGAAGAACAAGAATGACAAAAGTGGTTTGTATGTTCCCCCAGGAAGACGTGACGCCACTGCATCTGGTTCTGGAAGTATGGAAGACATGATGGCCAAACTATTAAAAGGAGTGGAAGAAACCAGCGTTGGAGTAACGGAGGTAATAAATGACTTGTCCTCAATGAAGCAATTAGTTGACTTGCATTCCACATCAATAAAGCAAATAGAGCAGCAATTGAGCCAACTTTTGGCAGCACTCAATTAAAGAAAGGTTGGCACCTTACCTAGCGACACTGTGCAAAATTCAAGGAATGATGGATCATGAATGGATATTACTACTCGAAGTGGTAAGGTTCTGGAAACTTCATCCAAAGGCAAGCAAGTGATAGATGATGTAGCGGACAACGATGATAAGGTTAATGGAGAAAACATCGTAGAAACCGACCACGACGTCCATGACGTCACACCGAGTATGTTGCATCCTGAAAAGACTAAAACACGGAAGCAAGACGAGAAGAAAGCCGTGGAGAAAACAATTCTACTTCCACCACCACCTTTTCCTCAAAGATTGAAGAAGATTGCGGATGATACAAGGTTCAACAAATTCATGATGATGTTAAAGCAGATGACCATTAATGTTCCGTTGGTAAAGGCACTAGAACAAATGCCTGGGTATGCGAAATTTATGAAGGATCTTTTGACAAAGAAGCGGGCAGCAAGCTATGATTTGAAAGATACTGTTCATCATTGCAGTGCAATTGCTACCCGATCACTAGTTCAGAAGAAGGCTGACCCCGATGCTTTCACTATTCCTTGCACAGTTGGTTCTTTGAATTTTGCCAAGGCATTATGAAATTTAGGAGCCTGCATCAATTTGATACCATTATCTATTTACAAAAATTTGGGGTTGGGTGATCCTACTCCAACCAATATGAGGCTCGTAATAGCGGATAGGTCGGTAAAATGACCTGTTGGTATTCTATGTGATGTATTGGTAAAGATTTCTTCATTCATCTTTTCGGCAGACTTCGTTATTTTAGATTGTGAGGCAGACTCAGAAGTTCCCATAATCTTGGGGCGACCTTTACTTGCAACAGGAAGTGTGCTTATTTATTTAAGAGCTAATGAGCTTTTATTCTGGATAAATGACGAAGTAGTTCGCTTTGATGTGTGCAAATAAATGAAGCAACCCAAAGATCTGAACATATTCTCGGTGAACGATGTTTACTTTGATGATGACAAAGAATTACTTGAAGAGGAGCAGCTGATTGATGACTCATTGGCGATTGTGCTTATGAATGTTGAGCATAAGGATGCTGAAAATTATGAAGAAACTATTGGTGCTCTAACAGGATTAGGGTCATATCCTCATGCTCCTAAGAAGCTGGACCTTGATCTAAAAAATCGACCCACACCACCAGCTAAACCATCCATTGAAGAGCCACCCACGTTAGAATTGAAGGAGCTTCCTAGTCATTTAAAGTACGCATTCTTAGGAAGCGAAAACACACTCCCAGTCATTGTGGCGGCATATTTAGGTGAGCAACAAGTTACAGCTTTCATTGCTATTCTAGGGAAGTATATAAGAGCCATTGGTTGGACCATCGCTGACATTATTTGTATTCCGCCTGGGATTTGTACACACAAGATTCAGCTGGAAGAAAATTGCACACCAACTATTGAGCATCAAAGGCGTCTAAATCCACCTATGCAAGAAGTGGTGAAGAAAGAAATTATTAAGTGGTTAGATGCCGGGGTTGTGTATCCAATCTCTGACAGTACATGGGTAAGCCCGGTACAATGTGTTCCCAAGAAAGGAGGCATGAAGGTAGTTGTGAATGAGAAGAATGAGCTTATTCCACTCATACCCATCACAGGATGGAGAGTATGCATGGACTACCGAAAGCTGAATTCATGGACGCTCAAAGATCACTTTCCAATGCCATTTATGGACCAAATGCTAGATCGATTAGCGGGGAAAGGATGGTTTTGTTTCCTAGATGGTTATTTCGGCTATAATCAGATTTGTATTTCCCCCGAAGACCAAGAGAAGACAACGTTCACATGCCCATATGGTACGTTTGCCTTCAAACGTATGCCATTCGGACTATGTAACGCACCAACCACCTTTCACCATTGTATGATGTCCATCTTTTCTGATATGGTTGAAGATACTTTGGAGGTATTCATGGATGATTTTTTAGTCGTGGATGAGTCGTTTGAATCGTGTTTGGCAAACCTAATTATGGTGTTGCAAAGATGTGTAGAATTCAACCTAGTGCTGAATTGAGAGAAGTGCCACTTTATGGTTAAAGAAGGTATTGTCCTTGGGCATAAAATCACCAAAAGAGGAATTGAGGTTGATCGAGCTAAAATAGAAGTTATCGAGAAACTTCCACCTCCAATTTCCGTGAAGGGAGTCCGTGGTTTCCTCGGTCACGCAAGTTTCTATCGGCAGTTCATCAAAGATTTCTCCAAAATTGCTAGTCCATTATGCAAACTTTTGGAGAAAGATGCAAAGTTTGACTTCAATGAAGATTGTTTGAAGGCATTCGAATGCCTCAAAGGAAAACTAAATGAATCTCCTATCATGGTAGCAACAGATTGGTCTTTACCATTTGAAGTCATGTGTGATGCCAGTGGGGTAGCTTTGGGCGTTGTACTTGGCCAAAGAAGGGAGAAGTTATTCCATCCTATCTATTATGTGAGCAAAGTCCTGAACGAAGCCCAAAAGAACTATACTGTCACAGAACAAGAGCTCCTAGCGGTTGTGTATGCGTTTGAAAAGTTCCATTCTTATTTGTTGGGAACCAAAGTGATAGTTCATACAGACCATGCAGCACTGAGATATTTAATAACAAAGAAGGATACGAAACCAAGGCTAATTCGATGGGTATTGCTGCTGCAAGAATTTGATTTCGAGGTAAAAGATAGAAGAGGTTGCGAGAACCAAGTAGCTAACCATCTATCTAGACTTGAGAACGAGCATATAGCGCAGCCTGAAATCGAGATTGATGATGCATTCCCTGATGAGGAGATCTTAGCTACGATAATGAAAGAGTTACCATGGTATGCCGACTGTGCGAATTTTGTGGTGAGTAATGTGATACCTGAAAATTTATCTTTCCATCAAAAGAGGAAGTTTATGCATGATGTAAAACACTACTTTTGGGATGAGCCATATTTGTTTCGTCGATGCACGGATGGTGTCATCAGGCAATGCATATCCCATGTAGAGGTGCCTACTATATTGGAAGTGTGTCACGCTTCCCAAGTTGGGGGACATCACGTTGGTAATCAGATAGCAAGGAAGGTAATGCAAAGTGGATATTATTGGCCTTCGATATTTAGAGATGCCTATGACTTTGTGAGAAGATGCGACTAATGTCAGATACAGGGTGCAATTTTGAAACACCATGAGATGCCCATGTCGAAAATTCTTGAAGTATAGCTCTTTGATGTATGGGGTATTGATTTCATGGGTCCATTCGTAAATTCGTTTGGAATAAAATACATCCTAGTCATTGTAGATTATGTTTCAAAATGGGTTGAAGCAGTAGCATTGGCTGAGAATGAGGGAAAGCGTGTTGTAGCATTCTTGATGAGGAATATCTTGTCTCGCTTTGGAGTACCACGTACTATCATAAGTGATGGAGGATCTCACTTTTGCAACAAGCTATTCAAATCCATGTTGGCAAAATATGGTGTCAAGCAACATAAGGTAGCCATACCTTATCACCCACAAACTAGTGGACAGGTAGAGGTTTCCAATCGAGAGATCAAGCAAATCCTTGCTAAGACGGTAAATTCTAATAGGAAAGATTGGTCTTGAAAACTGGACGATGCACTATGGGCTTATAGGACTGCATTCAAAATGCCAATTGGCATGTCCTTGTACCAACTAGTTTATGGGAAAGCCTATCACTTACCCATTGAGCTCAAGCATAAAGCATTATGGGCTTTAAAGCAACTTAATTTGAATTGGGATGATGCAATGAATCTGAGATTGGAGCAACTGAACGAGATGGATGAATTCCGTCTACTTGCTTATTAGAGGTCGGACCTCTACAAAGAGCGGATGAAAAAGTATCATGATCAGCGGATTGTTCAACGAAACTTTCAAAAGGATGATATGGTACTTCTCTTCAATTCCAGACTGAAGCTATTCCCAGGTAAGTTGAAGTCCAAGTGGTCTGGTCCGTACAAAGTTAACCAAGTCTACTCGTATGGAGTAGTTGAGTTGGAAGACAATAATGGTGTTGTCTTCAAGGTGAATGGCCAACGAGTAAAACCTTATATCGGTCCTCTTAACTCGATAAACTATATGGCCATCACTTATCTCGACAAAGTCTAAGTACTCGAGGTAACTATGTAGTGCCACGACAATAAATCAAGCGCTAGATGGGAGGCAACCCATCGTTTTTCATTTTTTGTCTTTTTCTCGTTCTATTATGTGTTTGCTTTTGATAAATAAAAATTCAAAAATAAGAGTCGTGCCACGACCAAAACTAAGGCGCTTGATGGGAGGCAACCCATCGTTCTAATCGTTTTGGTTGTTTTTGAGTAAATGTAGATGCAAGAGGTGTAAAAGAGGAGATTGGTTTCAACTTTCGATTTGGAAGTATTGCATGTTGAAGGTGGTAAGTTAGGAATGAAGAAGCAAAAGACTATGGATTGGGCATTGCTTATGAAAATATAGGCAACGAATAAGGCAAGGCCTATGTAAATCTAGTCCACGAATAAGGTACAATGGCACCCAAAGCAAGACAAGGCAAAGATAAAGCAACCAATTCACAAAAAGGCAAGAAAAGAAGATGAAAAGAGCAAGGAGAATCACCCTCGATGCAAGTATCGTGCCACATGTTTGGAATTAAAAGGGTCCTAGAGGAGGAAGCAAAGGAGTGGTATAGGAACAATAAAGAGAGAAAATATGTTCATGTGGACTTGATACATAAAGAAAGCCTAGCAAAGAAAGAACCACGCATGTTGGCCAAGATAATGGCGTTAAATCTTGATTTCATCTTCTGAGATATGGGAGAATGCAATCTCAATTTAACAAGAGAATTCTATGCCAACTGATCACCGAAAACCACAGGAAGTGATGTCAAGATTCGGGGCCAAGTTTTACAACTAAATGCGGATTTCTTCAACTCCTTTCTAGGTTTGCCTACAGTTGATCCATCACCACTCAAGGAGCTGTACAATACACCTCCATACAGAGTCATTTGACACACACTTTGTGGAACAAGATCTATGGCACGGTGGAGTAGACATAAGGACACCGGTCGACACAACACCTTCACATATGCTCCCTTGAATAGGGAAGCAAGGATATGGTTGCGCATAGTCAACTCTTGCCTAATTCCAGGGACCCAATACACCAAGATAACACGAGATAGAGTATGCTTGGTATACGCATTGATGACGAATGTCCCTATCAACATTGGGGCAATTATTGGATCTGCAATGCAGAAAGCCAGGCTACACAAGAGGTCCCACTTCAGCTTTGGCAATCTGTTGACTGCAATATTGAGGAAGAAGGACATTGAAGAGGAACCGGTTGATCATAAGCTTCCACACAACCCAAAAAAGGTTGACCTCACAAAGGTGAAAGATGCTGAATCCACACATGGCGTCAACCTTACCACTTCAGAAAGATATGCTCGAGACGAAAGCTTCTTCCGCCATCTTTATGGCATAATGAGGTTAACAATGATGAGCGGAGGTCATGTTCCAACTGCTGCAGAGCTCCAACAGCTGGATTATAACTACCCAATGAATGAGCATGCGAGGGCGATGTGTGGAGTAGGTACATATTTTGAGGAATCTCTTGATGACGATGTGCCAACCGATGATGATCGTAGAATTCCAGACTCCGACGTAGAGGAGAATTCTGATGACGACGACTCCAATGATGATTCCGACGAAGGGGGTATGACCCCAGACATAGAGGAGGAGTCCGACTAACCAGGTTCTTCTTATTTATTTTTCACTGAGGACAGTGTGTCCCGTCTAAGTGCGGGGTGCTGGTATTTGCATACTATACTTCTCTATCTGCATTTGCATTTATTTATGTTTGTTTGTTTTGTTTTTTTAGTAGTCGAATTATTTTTAAATTTTTTTTAACTTAACGTGTCATGAAATTATTCTGATAGGCAGCGTGGTATTATGACAAGAGTCTGTGATAAAATCATTACTATTGAGACATTTAGTCTCTAATGATGACTTACTATGTGATAATTGTGTGGTTTAATTCCTTCATCTGTTGGGTCAAGAGTCTATACTACTTCCAATAAAGTCGACCATGTGCCTTGTGTGTGTGAGGATATATCATATTCTATGTTTGTGGCTGATGCTAGAACTTGCCTGGTATGTATGTAAAGCGAAAATAAAGAGTGCAAGTTTAGGGGATGATTTAGGCATTTATTTGACAACCTATGATTGCTTACCTTCGTTTTACCTACCCGTGGACATTATCCTAGATAACCCCTTTTGAGCCTTTAGCCTATTTTCTTTGACAACCTCATATGTAAGCCTAATCCATTTTTTCAAGACCATAATTTGATCCAAATTTCTAAGTTCTTTAAAAGTGTAAAGTCATGTGACAAAATAAGAGGAAATTGGATGAGTATGATACTTTAGAATGTAATGGTGCTTGAATTTGTTAAAAAAAATGCTATCATAAGAGGTATGTTATGAAAAGAAAAATAAAAAGAAAACTAAAAAGTTAGTTATGTTTAAAATTGAAAAACAAAAGAGGAGAAAAAGGGTGGTAGAATAAAAGAAAGTAGAAAGGTTGTTTGAAAGAAGAATGTTAATGATACAATGTGATGTATTAAAGCGCTTAGGAACATAGTCACTATTTCTGGCCAAAATAGTCCTACCCGTCCCTTAGCCTACATTACAACCAGCAAAAGACCTATTTGATCCTAAGCTTAGCATTCTGATATTTAGTGGAGCATTACACTAAGGGAAAGCCTATGGTCATCAGTTTCAGCATATGAATTCTTTGTGAGAGTGAGAGAAAGGATACTCTTCTACCCATGTTTCGACAAATATACTATGCTTGTGAGTGATTATGGGTAACATATTGTGAGACACACATGGTTTATGAGTTTTGGGTAGTCATGTATGATTCTTTGTGCCTTAACTTTTGAATATGAATTGACCATCATCACGAGTCTATATTAGAGGTTGAATTTTTTCTACTAATGATCAGAAAACTACTCTTTGTTGATAATTGTTGTGCCTATCTTGATAAAAATTTTGTGTTGTTACTGTGAAACCCTAAGTAGATGTTTAGATGGACACGATAGTTGGTTCGAGGACGAACAAAGCTTTAAGTGTGGGGTGTTGATGATAGGTGAATTTACACGCCTAAAGTATTATAATTTACCCATATTTTAGCTAAGTTTTGAGGACAAATTATATAATTCATGCACTTTTAGTCCTTTTTCCTGTAAGTGAGCTAACAAATGTGATTAGCAAGTTTTCAGGTATAAATGATATAGATTTCAGCATTTTATGGATAACTTGACGTCAAAGGAAGCTTCACGAAAGAAGAAAAGGAAAGCTTGGACGCCAAGGACCAAAAGTGATGCATGGGAAACCTGTCCCGGGCAAAAACAGTCATTTTCTAAAGACTTTGGGGACTAGCAGTAACTTATTATGATTAGGATAATGATGCAGTAACCCAGTAGGAATGGGTTAAGTAATGCATTAGCTTAGTAGGAATAGCATATGGGTATTATAAATACCCTATTCTGCTAGAGATTTTTAATTCATTCTCATTCTAACTTTTAATTCATTCCTCTACAATCCGAACAATTTTAATTCTTCTACTTTCAATTATTATTCTACTTTTAATACCTCATAAATTCTCATTCCACTTTTATTCAATTCTCATATTATTCCACAACTTATAATTCGGATTCTAATTCTTCCATTAAATTCTACTTTTTATTCTTCTTCTATTCATCTATTCAATTCTTAATTTCCACAACAAGAGAAACGTTACTCAGCAAGGAATTCACGCCATTCTTACCCCTATACCTAGCGTGAGATTATTTTGGTATGATGATAATTGCTATTGTGTTTTTTGTTGCAAGCATGAGTAGCTAAACTTCTCTGTTGGGGTTATGGAAGCCTTATGTGATACTATCTATTGCTATGAGTTTGTGAATTTGTTACACGTATGCTGCTTATATCATTACTCTCTTCATCTTAATCTAAATTCTTTGTGGTTGCAAACACATAGAATACGCCAGTATAGCATTAACTTGTTCGAAAGAAAAGTTATATGTCTGCAAAAGAGATAATGTCAAGGTAATAGGGCACCAACCCCTATTAAAAAGTTAGTGCCATAACTGGATTAACCTCTTGGAGAATTTGTACCGTTAGATACGCTTTAAGCTCGAAAGAGTTAAAGTGAAATAGTCCTTGTTAGGTCGAAAGACGCCTGGATTTACCATCGAATACAATTCTCTATAAGCACATGCATATCTGAATTCCGCATAACTCATAGCCAATAGACACATACAACTCATAAGGTGGACATAACCCCAACTCTCAATTCTCATTGGTTAACATCTTACCAAACATTCTTTCTTTCTACTTTGCCATTTTCTGTTTTTACTTTAATATTTTGTTTACATTATTTGCACTTTACAATCCCCCCTCTTTTACGAGACTTTCACCAAAAATAATCTTTGCTTACTTAGTGACCGACTATTCTCTGTGGGATCGATACCCAACCCAGTTGGGTTCTATATTTGACAACGACCGCTTACACTCTTACAAAATCTGTAGATTGAGCGCTATGTCCACCTTATGAGTTGTACATCTCTATTGGCTATGAGTTATGCGGAATGCAGACATGCATGTGCTTAACTTGTGGTATAGCATTAACTTGTTCGAAAGAAAAGTTATATGTCTGGAAAAGAGATAATGTCAAGGTAATAGGGCACCAACCCCTATTGAAAAGTTAGTGCCATAACTGGATTAACCTCTTGAAGATTTTGTACCATTAGATACGCTTTAAGCTCGAAAGAGTTAATGTGAAATAGTCCTTGTTAGGTCGAAAAACGCCTAGATTTACCATCGAATACAATTCTCTATAAGCACATGCATGTATGAATTCCGCATAACTCATAGCCAATAGAGACGTACAACTCATAAGGTGGACATAACCCCAACTCTCAATTCTCATTGGTTAACATCTTACCCCTATTAAAAAGTTAGTGTCGTAACTGGATTAACCTTTTGGAGAAGTTGTACCGTTAGATACGCCTTATGTCCACCTTATGAGTTGTACGTCTCTATTGTCTATGAGTTATGCAGAATTCAGACATGCATGTGCTTATAGAGAATTGTATTCGATGGTAAATCCAGGCGTCTTTCGACCTGACAAGGACTATTTCACTTTAACTCTTTCGAGCTTAAAACGTATCTAACGGTACAAATTCTCCAAGAGGTTAATCCAGTTACGGCACTAACTTTTTAATAGAGGTTGGTGCCCTATTACCTTGTCATTATCTCTTTTCCAGACATATAACTTTTCTTTCGAACAAGTTAATGCTATACTGGCGTATTCTACGTATTTGCAACCACAAAGAATTTAGATTAAGATGAAGAGAGTAATGATATAAGCAGCATACATGTCACGAATTCACAAACTCATAGCACTAGATAGTATCTCATAAGGCTTCCATAACCCCAACAGAGAAGTTTAGCTACTCATGATTGCAACGGAAAACACAATATCAATTATCATCACACCAAAATAATCTCACACTAGGTATAGGGCTAAGAATGGCGTGAATTCCTTGATGAGTAACGTTTCTCTTGTTGTGGAAATTAAGAATTGAATAGATGAATAGAAGAAGAATAAAAAGTAGAATTTAAAGGAAGAATTAGAATCTGAATTGTAAGTTGTGGAATAATATGAGAATTGAATAAAAGTGGAATGAGAATTTATGAGGAAATAAAAGTAGAATAGTAATTGAAAGTAGAAGAATTAAAATTGTTCGGATTGTAGAGGAATGAATTAAAAGTTAGAATGAGAATGAATTAAAAATCTCTAGCAGAATAGGATATTTATAATACCCATATCCTATTCCTACTAATCTAATGCATTACTTAACCCATTCCTACTGGGTTACTGCATCATTATCCTAATCCTAATAAGTTACTGCTAGTCCCCAAAGTTTTTAGAATTGTTGTTTTTGCTCGGGACAGGTTTCCCATGCATCACTTTTGGTCCTTGGCGTCCAAGCTTTGCTTTTCTTCTTTCGTGAAGCTTCCTTTGGCATCAAGTTATCCATAAAATGCTGAAATCTGCATCATTTATACCTGAAAACTTGTTAATCACATTTGTTAGCTCACTTACTGGAAAAAGGACTAAAAGTGCATGAATTATATAATTTTTCCTCAAAATTTAGCTAAAATATGGGTAAATTATAGTACTTTAGGCGAGTAAATTTGACTATCATCATTGATCGATAGCTATTGCAAGATTTGTTTAATCTTGTCTCTGTTTGAACTTCATTCAATTTATGGAATCGCAGAGAAAAATCATGAATGGTCAGAAACATGCAATCAATTTGCGCCAGAGATGAATCTAAGGCTAATAAAATGAACAGGTGTATCATGATGTATTAAGACTCTGCTATTTGCTAGAGGTTGAACAATGGAGATTCTTCTGGATCAACAACATCTTCGGTTGGAGAAAATTCAGCTGATGGAGCAAGTACTGCAGCTGCTACCTTCGATCAATCTGGAGACCTGTGGTCAGATATCAAATCAAATGTTGCACAGAAGAAGGACCACGTGCGATTCAACTTTTTGGCATGGTCGGACTTGTCCCATCGAAAACCCTAGTTTATTGCTTCAATAGAAGTCTTTCCTTGGAAGGTAATAAGTTTATCTCCTTTTCACTTGTCTAGCTTCTAATTTCTGTTCAAGATGCATGTGTATACATGTGTATATATGTATACATAAGTTTCTCTCCATTTATGTTGTTACCTTCTAATTATTTTTCAGGATATGTGTGTGTGTTTAATCCATTCTTGCAGTCCTATATGCCAATGTTTGGGATTTCTTCATTGTACTTCTTTCTTTCATATGAAGGGGAGCCTTGGAGTAACTGGTAAAGTTGTTGTCATGTGACCAGGAGGTCACTAGTTCAAGCCGTGAAAGTAGCCCCTTGAATAAATGTAAGGTGAGGCTGCGTAAAACAGACCGTTATGGTCCGTCCCTTCCCCAGACCCCGCGCACAGCTGGAGCTTCTGAGAAGCTTCTGTGGACATTTAGAGGGGAGAATTCATGCAACAGTTGATTAGGAAAAATGTGTGCTAGTTCTTTTAGTTGATTTACAAATGGTTTTTGAGTTTGCATTTGTTTCAGCGATTGCGAGAAGCCAGGATACAAGCAGTTGATTTCCTTATTCTATTACTTGCTGGACTCTGTTTGGGAACACTTGCTAAAGTGAGTGATGAAACCATTGGATTGATGGGGTACCTTGTAATAAATATCTAAAATAGATCTTTTGGAAGAATGAATATCATAGTTTTCTAGTTAACATTCCTAGAATAATCTTGTGAATTAACATTCTCGTAGCAAAGTTTCTAGAATACTCTAGCATAATATTTAGGATAATTATCTTAGAAAAATATCTAGATTATTCTTAGATAACTAGAAGATAAAGTTCGCTAGAATATTATTATAGATGTATCCAGAAGAATTTCTAGAACCATCCATAGATTAGTATAAATAGGGAAGTGTCTTGTACATTTATAACAAACCAAAAATCAAATCAATTCAAGTAGTCTTCGTCTATACCCAAGTTTCCTTTTAATATTTTTTCCTTCACCTTTCTTTCTCTTCTTAGTTGAATCTTCTGATTTAGTTAACGATCTTGAGCTAGCAAAAGGTTTCCTTAATATACCTTTCTTCTGCTATTCTCTACATGGTATTACAGTCATAGCCACACGTTGGCTTCTGAATTTTATTTCAAGATCAGGTTTGTGATCGATTCAATTAGCTTGTCCTAATGGATTTAAGTGGTCACATTAATGGACTGCGAATGGAGCTGTCGAATCAGTCCAATTACAAAGTATGGAAGACTTGTATGGAATCATACTTTATGGTGGAGGATTTGTGGGATATTATTAACGGGTGTAACACGAGTACTCTAAAAGACGAACCGGAGAACAGTATTGCATAAAAGAAATGGAAGCAGATTAATGCGAAGGAGGAGCTCATTTTGAAGAGGTCCATCTCCTCAAATTTATTTGACGATATTATAAGGTGTAAATCAGCTCATGATATTTGGAGGACGATCGATCAGTTATTCAATAAGAAGAATAAAGCCCGGCTACAAATGTTGGAGAATGACTTGGCGAACGCCACTCAAGGTAATCTTTCTATTGTCGAGTACTTTTTAAAGATTAAGAACTTATGTTCTGAGATTTATTTATTGAATATGGACGAGGCTATCTCTGAAATACGAATGAGAAGAATTATCATTTTTGGTTTGAAATCAAATACATTCTCTTTGTGACATCAATTCAAGAATGGGCTAAACAACCATCATTGGTAGAATTTGAGAATTTGTTGTCTTCACAGGAGTTACTAGCCAAACAATTGGCTGGTGAATTTGTCAAATAAAGGGGAAGAAAATGCTCTGGTAGCTGACAAGAGAAATGTTATAGGAAAATCAAGAGATATTCCTCACTCTTGATTCGCATGTGGTTCAAGTTCGCCTGGAAAGAAGGAAGAGTATCTTCATATTTATAAAAAGCCTCTCAAATTTTATCGGTGTGGCCAAGCAAGACATATAAGAAGATATTTTCGAGCCACAGAGAGCAACATGGTTGATACTGAAAAAGTTATTGAAGAAAAAGAAGGCTGGGAAAGATGCTTAGAAGCTGAGAGTCGAGCAATAAATGACTTGGCTTTCATAAATTTGGAAAGAGATTATGTCAGATGTAATACAATCTATCATGTGGAGAAACAATACATGGATAAGAAGAAAGAGGACACTGAAGATATTCAGACTGGAGATGTAGTAGCTGCTATCGAGGAAATCAAATAAGCAAATCCTGAAATTGGCCATAAAAGTCTAAATGTGAAAGATGTTGATGTAGATTTTGAGGAGACAGTGTCTGAAATCAATATTCCAGTGATGACATTATCGAAGAAACTATTAAGGGAGATATAGTAGAAGTTGAAGTCTCTGGTCAATCATCCATATCAAGGTCAATTATTGAATCAAACCAAATATTGGAAGTTGATGAAAAATATAAAGATCTAATGAATGATGAAGCCCCAATTGTAGATGGAGAGATATATAATATGATTGAAGAGTAGAAATGGAATCTAGTGACGGATCCTGTAATGATACTAAGGCTTCACATAAAATTGATGATCAAATCGTCATCGAATAAAATAAAGAGGCTGATACAGATGAAATATCCTTATGTTATGGAGTTGCTTCAGAAAAAATAAGTTCAAAAATCTTGAATTCTAGAGCTCCAAATTTTTTCATCACATGTGTGTCTCCAGGTAATAAAGTTATGGAGGAGTTTAGAGAAAGGGGGATCTCAAGAACTTAACATCATAAAACACAGCAAGGACAAATTGTTAACAAAAAATCTTCATCGTTTGAAGGAGAAAGAGGAGTTGGAAAAAAACTGCTAAAAACTTCACCGAGGCATGGTTCAAAGCTTCATTTGAGTTCTTCTACAACAAGTTTGGGATAGCAATCCTCACATATCTTCATTACCTTTCTTAACTTTACCTTAATTCTAATCTTCCAAAATGCTTTCCAGCTCTTCTCACCAAGATTATGGAAAGAGTGCATCTGGCATGAGTAGTTTGACATACTTTCTGGCTAAGGATACAATTGATCATATCAATACTATTGTAAAGCCTGCAGTTTATCTATTAATGTTCTACTTCTTCAACAATCCAAGATCTTCAATTTTGGATAATTATGTTGTCTTGATTTGTGTCGTAAATTGTGCTACTGGGATATCTTATCCACTTGCCATCTACTTTGATCCTGGTCAAGCTCAACTGGTGTGTACATACAATACGTATCAACTCTAACTGTAATCCTCTATTGCCACAATACTCTACCAACAAACTGATCTATTTTTCTATGATTGGTATTGCTACCAGTTGTGTTGACCCTCGTAGAAAGCAAGGACAGTGCGGTCACTACAATAGTAGGAGATTATATCTAGTCAAAGTGGGCCTGGGAAGCATTTATAATTGCAAATTCTAAAAGGTATGGTGAATCCTTCTCCATTGTGTATAAATTCTTCTTGCGTTACGGTTAACCTTGCTAACAAATACTTGCTGAAATTTAGAACGGCAACAATAATAGCAATACCCAGTGTAATCCCACAAGTGAGGTTATGGAGACAGTAGAGTACTGTACATAAATCCTTACCCCTACCTTATACAGGTAGAGAGGTTGTTTCTGGTAGACTGTCAGATCAAGCAAATCATAATTACAGCATTAAGGAAAAAATAAGCAGTAACAACAGCAAGATATTAAGAAAATCGAACCACACGAGACAACAATTAGTAATAGAAACATAGTAATTAGAAATACGGAAATAATAATACTAATACTACTGGTAACGAAAAACAAAATGTGAAACTACCTACAACTAGCCTTCTACGTAATCGTTAGCCATGATACGTTGTTGAATATCAAATGCACCTCATATTTTGGGATTTAAGAACTCATATTTTGATCTTTTCTTTTATTCCCCCTCTTCATTTTCATTTTCTTGACGGTTAGGTACTCTCGGGTGTGGATGATCACAAGACGTGGTGTACTAAGGAAAAAAGGCTACGTGCTTGATCATTGGTACCCTTGCTTACTAAAGTTCATCCTTCTCGGTGCTGCCAGTCGCTGCGTAGCATTTTTGTTATTAATAACTTTCCAGAAAAAATAAGACTTCATTGTTGCTGTCTTGCCTCATCACTTGATATACAAGGAAGAATTCCAGTTTACAGTCTCAATGTCACGACCTGAACTGGGGCCCTGGCTGTGACGAGAATTCTGAACCGTGAAGGCTCGAAACACCCTTCTAAATCTAGTTATCATGCACATAGTTCATATGATCCAAGAGATACGGAAATGCACAATACAACGGAACCATGGTAGTAAGTCTGATATAAATAAAAAATTGGAAATAAAGTCCCATAACATCTGAAAATCGTCTGCGAAATCTCTACTACATGACTAAAACAAACAACCGTCTGAAAATTGGGACAAGGCTCCCAGTAGACCAAAACTATTAAATGACAAATAACTGCAAGACATCAGGCCCTCCAGAATATAAATGGCTCACCACTTGACTCTACGAAACTGCTTGAAGAATCTACTGATTATCTGGACCCCTAGACTGTGCCTCCGAACCTAGGAGGGAAAGGGGGTCAATACAAAGTACTGGTACGCAAGGTAATCCGAAAACAAAATACCCCTTATTATAAAACATAGGTGAGATCCATTATGAAACACTTTAATGTAAATCAATTGAAAACACATGGGCATAGTATAATGACATTTCAACAATAATGCAACACTACTGAGCTAGGTGGCACACCCTACAATTTTCACCAACTGTCAAATCCCGATTGCTGCCAAGATTTGAGTATTAGTGAGGAGAGAAGAACACACAAGATCACACAGCAAAATGTCTCCATCCCAATCAAGTTTGTGTGTCAGGGTTGGGATCAAGATCACAAAGCAGGGCTCCCAACCATTTGTCCCGAATAGGGAGGACACATTATTAGGTACACAAGATCACACAGCATGGTACCAAGTTTCCCATGTCGGTAATTCACGGTTTCCAGCATAGAGTCATTTGACTCGTGCTTTCTTCTGGTAACCACCTAACTCACATAAAATCAATGCATTAAACTTGACTCAATCAATCACATATCATACTCTGCAGGGTATCGTCATATCCGACTTGCAAGTCATCAATATCACATCAATTCTCCAACTTCTCATGCCTTTTACAATATGCACATATACAAGACTTTCACACACATCAACCCATGCACCATGGTTCTCAACATGTAATGGTTCAAGAAGTTTTATCATTTTTAAGTAATATCATATCAATTGTAAAACTCATGCCCTCAATAGTTTAACACAAGTATAATATGGGGTATAAAACATTATCATGGGGGATTTAAAGAATTCACAATTCATGCACACTTCGTTCTTTTGAAATTCATATCACACGTTCACACTTCAACCATTGAATATATTCCAACAGACAACCCCATGGTATTTCAATATTTCTTTCATAATCATATCTCAAAACATGTTATTTGTATCAATTGAAACCCACATTTGTAAAAACACACAGATATATATAGATAAATTCAAAGTCTTGTATAATTTCTTTTCAAAACATGTCCATGAAATTTATGACAAACCCACGTACCTTTAGATGATTTTGATAGGTAATTCTTAAAGTCCAGCACTTGGGAATTCCAAATTGTCAATCAGTTTTCTAAACCCGCGGTTAAATCTTGAGTTTCTTAAACTTGCTATTTGAAACCCTAGAGAGAATTTTTGATGTTCTTGGTGGAAATAGGGTTATGTTGCTCTAATATACCCTAAATCTAGTGTTATGGACGGTTAAAAAAGGATTAGGAAAATTCCATAATACCTCTACTAAGTCCTGAATGACGCTGGAAATTTCAAACTAGAAATCTCGATTTTTAATGCCACCGCGACGCGTCACAATTGCGGTGGCTCACTGAAAATGGACAAATGGGAAATTGACAACCACCACGAAGCGGAGCCATTTTATTTCTCACTGGTTGAGACCTGGAACTTATCCACGACGCGCCACCATCGCGGGGTTTCACTGGAAATTGACAAATGTTACACGACTTGAACTTAAATTAGCCATAACTTATTCACCGGGTGTCTGTTTTAGACGAATCCTATATCGTCAAAAAGCTAGTTCAGTCATCTATGCAAATGATAAGTCGAAATCTAAAAAATTCCATAGAAAATGAATACACATCATTCTAGAAGCTAATGTTTAACACTTTAGTGATGAAATTTAGCTTATAAAACTTCGGGACGTTACACTCAATACCATGATGAAAATGTTGGGAAGCCTCAAAAAGTTGGGTCCCTTGTGAAGATTATAGTACATAACCTTGATATGATTATTGCGAAAAATGTAATTTACTCGAAACAGATGGGTATTTAGCAGCAGGAGTCAATTAAAAAAGTTATATGATTCTTTCTTCTTTAGATGGAAAGTCAAATGTAACATGTGGTATTAGTAGTTTCTCTTGGAGAATGATTCTACCTGGTTCCTGATCCTCATTTTATAGCCTTGAACCTCCAGAGAAATAACCAAAAATGACCATTATGTCTTCTTGAAGTTGACAAGGATATGACTGAGAGTACACTACAGAAATTAGAGGTTATAGCCAAAAGTTGATAAAGATCAGGAAATTAACAGCAAATTATGTAAATGGCTATGCAGCCAAATGTGATAATATCATAAATTCAGTTTTGAGTAGACAGTAAATCTTTTGTTCACAAAACTCTCCTGCTTTTTTCTTTTCTTTTTGATTGGTAACATTGAAGGGGGGTCTTGGATTAATTAGTAAAGTGGTTGTCATATGTTGCGGAAGCAGACTGGGTAGAGTGGTTATTGCACAAATACTACCCCCAAAAAAAAGCTGCTAAAAATAGTAAAAAGAGAAAAATAAAAAGAACTTTGAATTTACGAGGTTCGGTAAAAATACTTTACTTACGTCCTCAGAAAAAACTCTGAATTTACGAGGTTCGGTAAAAATACTTTACCTACGTCCTCAAACACAACTGATCCAATTTTATTTTACTCCAAAAGTACAAGTGAAATATTACAAAAGAGAGAGAATACTCAAAATGCCTTAAAAAGATGAGAAGGCTATTAAGAGAGGTGTGTTTAAAACTAAAACATTTGGGTTTCTTTTATAGGGATGAAGACCCCATTATTTTTTCCCACAAACGTTGTGGGGTAATCCCACTTTCAACAAATCTCCACCTTGGGATATACTACATCTTTAATTCTCTTCATGATAAATTTCAATTGTATCTTCAACTTTTGAACTTCAATGTTCAACAATGTTGATCAAGTCCAAACAATGTCCAAACTTGATCAGAGTCACCACTTTAGTCAGCATATCAGCAAGATTCTCTGTAATCTTGATTTTTTGCACTGGGACTCCACTTTCTTATATTATTTCTCGTATGAAGTGATACCAAACATCAATGTTCTTCGTTCTTGCATGATAGACTTGGTATTTCACTAATTGAATAGCACTTTGACTATCACAAAATATTGTAATAGTTTTTTGTCTGATACCAAGTTCCTTAAGCAATCCTTGAAGCCAAATTACATCCTTCACAACCTCTGTAATATCTATGTACTCTGTCTCAGTTGCAGACAAACAAACTGTTGACTGTAAAGTAGATTTCCAACTAACTGGAGCTTTTGCAAAAGTAAACACATAACCAGTAGTTGACCTTCACTTGTCTAGATCACCTACATAATCAGAGTCATAATATCCAACTATACACAAATTTTCTTCCTGCTAAAAAACTAATCCAACATCCATGGTATTACGAATATCCCTTGTTATCTCCATTCTAAGAATCTTCTTCGCATCTCCCAAATCCTTCATCTCAAACTCCTTACTTAGTTGAGCTTTCAGCTTCTCAATTTCTATCAAATTCTCGAAAGCTATCAACATATCATCAACGTAAAGGAGAAGATATATAAAGGAACCATCCTTAAGATTGCGCAAATACACACAACGATCGTATTTACTTCTCACGTACTGCTGCTGCAGCATAAACTTGTCAAATCTTTTGTACCATTGTCTAGGAGACTGTTTCAATTCGTATAATGATTTTTCAAGTTTGCACACCATGTTTTCTTTCCCTGCAAATTTGAATCCTTCAGGCTGAGTGATGTAGATTTCCTCTTCCAAATTACCATGTAACAATGTTGTTTTTACATCCATCTGAACTAGTTCCAAATCCAACTGTGCTACCAAAGCCAATATAATTCTAATGGAAGAATGTTTTACAACTAGAGAAAAACTTCATTGTAATCAATTCCTTCCTTCTGAGCATATCCCTTGGTCACCAATCTCGCTTTGTAGCGAACATCATTTTGGTCAGGAAATCCTTCTTTTTTCACATATACCCACTTGCACCCAATAGCTTTCTTGCCTCCGGGAGGTTGACCAGATTCCACATATTATTTTGATGAAGGGACTTCATTTCCTCATTCATTACAACCTTTCACTTATTTTCTTCACAACTTTAGATAGCTTCTTTATAAGTGGTAGGAATATCATCAATTATGATTGAGGTTGCACATGCTATCGTCTCTATAAGACCCATAGGTTTCTTTGTTGTTCTTTTAGGCTTTTGGGTTACTATTGACTCAAGATGTAGTTCAGGTTCTTGAGTTGGAACCTTCATCTCAACTGGATTTGCTTCCAAATCATCTTTTGTTTCTTCATCTGCTTGTTGTGGAGGAAAAATAAATTTTTCCTCAAACTCCACCTGCTTTGAAGCACTATCAGTTACTTTTATATCTTCATCTGTATCCCTTTTCATCATCACGAATTCATCAAAAGTAATATCTCTGCTGAATATTACTTTTCTTGTCTCAGGATACCATAGGCGATATCCTTTGACTCCATAAGTAATTCCCATAAAGATAGCCTTCTTAGCTCTTGGATCCAATTTTGACTCTTTCACATGATAGTATGTAGTTGAGCCAAATACATGTAAAGAATTTTCCATACCATTTTTCAAATGGTGTCTTCCCACCAATTGCAACAGATGGTAGACGATTAATAATGTGGCACACATATGTTATTGCCTCAGCCCATAATTCTTTGCCCAAGCCAACATTGGACAACATACACTGTACCTTCTCCAACAAAGTTTGGTCCATGCGTTCTTCTACTCCATTTTGTTGTGGTGTATGACGATGCCATTATTTTCACAGACCTTGTTGAAAATATCATTCTTGGATTCACCTCCATTATCTGTGCGAAGATTCTTGATCTTTCTTTCTGTTTGATTTTCTATCATCATCTTCCATTTAACAAAAACTCCCAACACTTTATCTTTTGTTTTCATGGTATACACCCATACTCTTCGGGAAAAGTCATTATCAAAGGTTACAAAATAGTGTTTCCCACATAATGAAGGTGTTTTAGAAGCACCCCAAACATAAGAATGTACATAATCCAAAATGCCTTCAGTATTATGGATAGTTGTACCAAATTTAACCCTTGTTTGCTTTCCCTTCACACAATGTTCACAAAATTTTAAGTTTCCGGATTTAACGCCTTTTAACAATCCTTGATCTGATAGAACTTTCATGGATTTGCCTCCAGCGTGTGCCAAGCGCATATACTATAGCCTGGTTACTTCTGCCTCTTTGTCAACACTGGATGTTACTGTTGCTATCCCAATAATTGTACTTCCATGATAATGGTACAAATTATTGTTCTTTTGAATAGCCTTCATTATCAAAAGTGCACCAGAGTATATCTTCATCAATCCATTTTCTGCAACAACTTTGAGCCCTTTTGAATCTAGGGTTCCCACAGAAATGAGATTCTTCTTTAAATCCAGTACATATCGAACATATGTTAGTGTTCTGATCATTCCATCATGGTTCCTCAAATGTATTAAACCAATGCCATATACGGTAAGAGACATGTTGTTTGCCGTGTGGATAACTCCAAATTCTCCTTCTTCAAAATCAACGAACCAGTCCCGATTGGGACACATATGATAGCTACAAGCCGAGTCCATCAGCTAGACATCTGATGGTTTTGATGACTCTGCTGTAACCAGTCAGAAATATGAGTCATCACAATCAGCTACATTTGAATCCATTACAGCCTTCCCTTTGTTAGGTTTGGCCTTATTCTTCAATTTTGGACAGTTTTTCTTCCAGTGTTTTTTTTCTCAACAAAAGGGGCATTCATCTTTTCTAGGTCTGGGCTTTGACTTGGATCTTTCCTTCTTTGTTCTCATTTGATCTTGAGAACGGCCTCTCATTACTAGTGTTTCTCCTTCACCGCTCTTCTGTTTCTCTTTCTTTCTTTGTTCATAGATGTACAAAGCTGAACAAACTTCTTTCAGACTAATTTCATCCCTCCCATGAAGTAGAGTAGTTTCAAGGTGCTCGTACTCATCAGAAAGTGATCCCAACAACATCAACGCTAGATCACCATCAATAAAAGTTACATCCATATTTTGCAGATCTGTAACTAATTTATTGAAATAGGTGATATGATCATTTATTGTGGTACCAGGAACATACGTGAAGTGAAATTTTTTTTTTCTTCAGAAAAAGTTTATTCTGAATATTTTTCTTCAAAAATTTATCCTCCAATACCCTTCACAATTTACTTGCATAAGTTTCTTTGTGAATGGATACTTCTGTTCTCTTCCAAGGAAGGACCGAATAGTACCACAAGCAACACGGTTGATGTATTTCCAATCTGCATCTCTAATATTTTCTGGTTTCTCTTCTTCTAGGGCAAGATCTAATCCTTGTTGAAAAAGGACATCTTCGACCTCACATCTCCACATCCCAAAGTATCCTGTTCCGTCAAAAATTTCAACTGCAAATTTTGCATTTGTCTGAATTCTTGACATAAGCGGAGATACCAATGACGCGTTATTGACACCTGATATAGACACCTTTGTCATGCCCGAGCTGGATACTTCTTGATTTTCCTTCATTTTATGCTATAAATACTATTTAATAGTTGGCTACGCACAGACTAAGATAATTATTTTCTGGTGTGGAAGATCAGACTATGCTGCAACCACAGAGCATACTAAGAAAAAATCTTGATGATGCATACCCAAGAAAAAATCTTTTCTGATGTGAAAGATCAGACTACGTTGCAACCACAGAGCATAATCAAATAAAATCCTGACTTTGATACCAATTGTTGTGGAAGCAGATTAGGTAGAGTGGTTATTGCACAACTACTACCCCAAAATAAAAGCCGCTAAAAATAGTAAAAAGAGAAGAATAAAAAGAACGCTGAATTTACGAACTTCAGTAAAAATATTTTACCGCCTGTGCACCCTTATCAGGTTTAGTTGGCCATGAGAGATTGTGTTTGTGCACGCATGACTTTTGTGTTTAGTTTCAAGCTAAAAGGGCCTTTCGCTCTATTTAGGATCGAGAGCACGCATCTGATCCTGAAACACGTAAAATAATAGCAAACAACTGCAAGATTATGCAGGTAAAGATCAGTGAAGTCTGAGATTTCACATAACTATTCAGTTTTCATCACTGTTTGGATAAAAAGGTTTATTAAGTTAACAAGTTTAAGTGCTTGAATCTGTGCATCAATGTGCTAGTGAATGCCAATTATATAAGAAGTTTAACTTGCTAAATAGTGATATAAAACATCAAACATGTATAAGTTCAATATTCGTATGGCTTGGTTCAAGTTGAGGCATCATTACCACTTATTTCATCAACAATCTGTCATCCTAGTAAGTCGGGCAAAGATGAAATATAAAAGCTAAAAGTAGCAAACAGAATAAATAAGGTAATTGTTGTTTTTCATTGGAAGGGATGCCTCGGGTTCGAACCTCATTAAGCTAATATTTTTATTTTATTCAGTTTTTAGATTTTTGAAGAACCCACTATCGATGGTTTTAAAATCTTGTGTTTTGATTAGTTGAGGGATTCAAATGACGCTAGCGATAGGCTCCAAGCGCGATTCTGTTCTAGAATGAATTTGTTCTAAAGAAAGATCTATCTATAGTGAAGAGGGTGTCCACCTTATAAACTCAAATAAATACAAAGGTCCAGTAGACCGCCATTTCGCTTATCAAAATCAAGTTTAAGCATGTGATTATTAAATACAATCATCAAGAAAAATAGATAGCAATATATCACAGTTACAAGTTTAATCATCATCGCAACACAGATGCATTTCATGTTGGCCTAATTTAGTCTCACCTAGAAGCTAATAACTATGCATATCTCGGCAATTCATGTCATTCAATTCGGTTTGTTCTAAATGGTGTTTGCAATATTATTAACTGTTGAAAAAAGCTCTAGGTAAAGCAATTGCACAAGATATTTAAGATACGTGGACAACAACAACCACCCAATGTATTGGAACTGGAAGTAAAATGTTACTGTAATAAGATGGACAATGTTCAACAATATTAAAGACGAGAATCTTAATATTAAAGAAATCGATCCACTGTCTTGTAGGAAACATGTAACCAGTAAGACCAAGGCTTTGTCTCGCTAACATGTTCGCAAGGAAGGGATACCGATAAGTCACCTGTTTCCACATTGATAACGTAGAGACAGCGACGCTCAACGTGGTAGATGAACCCTTTCATAAGATTGGTTCCTCGTGTGGAGCAAGTTATTCCCCAAGAACCGGACAAAAAAATGGCAGTATCACCGATGCTTTCCACCTGTAGCCACACATTTTTAACAAAATCAAACCGGAAAACTTGGAATTCATCTACTTCTTCCATGATGTATCCACAGTATGATTCGCGAACATAGAACAATTCAGCATCATCGTCACATGAGGATTGATGAATGAGTTGTCCCCTAGCGTGCATTATGTCTTGGTAACCAGAACGAGTAGGTATGGGTTCCATAGCCACTGGTGTAACCGTCACTATTCCTGAGTCATTATCTGGATCCAGACGTACTAACATTGATCCATGGGATGTTAATCCGTAGAATTTTCCCTTGAAAACTATCCAGGACTCTAATTCGTTATCTTGAGTAAGTTGTTGTTTATGGAATTGTTGATTATAACCTGGTTTGCAGAAGTAAAAGGTAAACGTAATATCATCATCATTAGGATTCTCATCGTCCGGATCATCATCATCAGAATTCTCATCGTCCGGATCATCATCATCATCATCAAGAGCAGTTTGAGAAATTAGGAAGAGAACGAGACATTCAGGATCACGAGGAGGAGCAGATAAAAGGCACTTCAGATACTTGTACTTAGGGAGCGGTGGGAGCTGAATTTTGTCCTCCGAACTAGGATTCCAAAGGTAACAATCACCTGAATCAAAATCTCGTAACACGAGCCACTCATCACGACTACAAGCACATATTTTCTTGTTTCGAAGCTCAGGTATACTTGTCACATAAGACTTATTCTCCATGATGTTGCAAAAAGTTTGTTCTTGCTTATTATCTCCATGATGAATAACAAGCCAAGGAAACTTTTCTCTCTTATTTTCATCCAAACTCATCTTTTTTTTTTTCTTAATAACTTTGTGAATACTCCGTGTCGCGCTACTTCCGCTAGCAACCAGCTTCAAATTCTCCGTAATGCACCGTGTTGAATAGAGATTTGAACAGAAACTCTACTGCTCTCTACAAAGAATTCATCAAGGAATGTAACTTTTGCTTATTAATTTTACCTTAAACCCTAAATAAATAAAAGAGTTGAGTTTGTATATTTCAAATATAATTGGGAAAAGAAATACAAGGAAACAAAAATAATTATTTGGACGTAAATAAGGTAATTAAAACGAATCCTAGTTTAAATAAGGTAAGCAATCCTTCGCCAAATCCTTGTTGGACTATAATTGTAACTTTCACATTATTTAAGCAAATCTTTCTCATACTCTTCGCATCGATCAAGACTATTTTTTTTTTTCCAAGTGTTTTTTTATTTTGGGGAAAAAACAAAGAAAGAAAGAAAAGAGTGAATGGAGAGTTCATTGGAGTATAGTGAATTGTGGTCTGATTGTCTTCCAACGGATATACTGGGTTTAATATCATCGCGTCTTGTTGGTGGTGAATACTTTGTTTTTCGTGCTGTTTGTAAAAGATGGCGCACTGCGCCTCTGAAGCCTCCACACCCGTCTCTTCGGGTACATGATGATGATTCACCATCGCCTTATTTGGTAACCCTACGCAAAAAAACTGGCACTGTGGAGTTCTTTCACCCAATGTACAATGAGGTGACGCACAAGAAAAATATAGCAATATTAAAGGGTTGTCGAATTCGGAGTGCCAAAGGTAGTTGGTTGCTCATGAGTCAGGGGAACCATGGCATGTTCTTTTTCAATCCACATAGCAATGGCATAATTGAACTTCCCAATCTACTAGAGGAGATTGGAAATTATTGTTGTGCTTGGACATTTTCGAGTCCTCCGGACTCATTGGATTGTTTTGTTGTTGGTTTTGATTTTTACGGTTCTCCTCCATTAGTATGCATAATCAAAGTTGGAGATAGTACGTGGAAGTTTCATCGTCCTTTTAACACACAAGAAAGTTTTCAGTTAACTGGGTGCAATAATCCGGTATTTTTCGAAAAAAATAGTGTCTACGTATGGGGAGATGAAGGAAATTTGGGAATACTAAACATAAACGAAAATTCATCACCTACTTGGGAATTTTATGGGAAGCCTTTTCCGAGTCAAAAACTAAGCTTAATTCGAAAGGTTTACACGGCAGAAGATGTCGATAAAGGAGGGATGTTAGTTGTATTTCTAACTCACAAAGAAGGGAAAGTAGAGGTTTGGAGGTACAAGATGATGAATGAGAGTGTGTTGGAGAGGGAACAAATAACAAGTTTGGACGATAGAACATTGTTCGTGAGTTCCGGAGGATGTTGTTTAAAATCATGTGTTGCACATGGCCTAAGAAACAAGATATATTTTCCAATGTTTCAAGATAACAAAAGGGGTGTTTTCTATTGTCTGGCCGATCACAAATATTACTCCTTTGATTACTCTCTCAACAAAGGTTACTCTAGTCCAAATATTTTCAACTTGGTCCAGCCAAGATCCTGCATTTGGATAGATCGAACTAGAGATTTCTGATTAATTATTTCCTTTCTTTTGTTGTTTATATTCTCATTAATTTGTAATCTGGTGTGGGTCTGTTCTCTTTATTTTATTTATTTTACCATACATTTTTTATTGCTTTCACATTTCATGCTACTTCTCTTGTACAAATTTTGTGAATTGCCTTAGGAAAAATTCGAAAAGATTTCAGGATGATGTATGAAGAAATAAATGGGTTAAATAGGGAAGTTGGGTTGAATTTTGAAGGTCAAATTTGATCGAGTCAATAAATGAACGAATTCTTGATCGGCTCTAATATTTGAGACATGATCTATTCGATTTTCTTGATCTTGATTTTGAATTTGAACTTGAACTTCAATTGATTCGCTCTCCTCATTGATATATATATATATATATATATATATATATATATATATATATATATATATATATATATATATATATATATATATATATATATGTGTGTGTGTGTGTTACATCCTTCCTAACTTATCCTTATACTTTCTTGGCTCAACTATAGGAGACCAACAAATCGGGTAATTTACGTGCACGGTTGTCAGTGCATGTGACATGAAAAATGTGCCTACAAATAGACAACAAACGAACCACTTCACCTTCTACTTAAGCACGGTTGATTCGATTTTCTTAAGTTTAATCTTGAATTTAAACATCAATTGGTTCGCTCTCCTCATTGATATATGAGGATGAATTAGAGGGCATTGGAACGAATGTTACATCCACCTTAACTTTCTCCTCGTACTTTCTTGCCTCTACTATAGAAGATCAACAAATCCGGCAATTTAAGTGCTCGATGAGCCACGTGTCAATGCATGTGACTTGAAAAATGTGTCTATAAAATCGGCAACAAACGAACTACATCCACCTCAACTTTCTCACTTTCTTTCCTTTACTATAGAAGATCGATAAACCGGGCAATTTAATTGCCCAATGAGCCACTTGTCGATGCATGTGACATAAAAAATGTGCCTACATATCGACAACAAACGAAGTTTTATAAAGGAAGAGAATTCAAAAATAGAAGCTTTATAAAGGTAGAGAATTTCAATGCGGACTTTAAGTTGGTGCAACGCAAACTCCAAACATATTTTGGGGTAAGCCCTTGATCCGTATCTTAATCGATTCAATCCAGACGTATCAAAAAGTCATTTTTCTTCATGCAAATGATGGTCAAAGTTGATACTAATAATTATATTATTTTTAATTAAGATCGTATTAGTTAACTGCAAAATGATTATTTACTTGTACAAAATTATCATATCTCCAAGATATGTTACTTTCTACCTTTTCATCCATTATTTTAGTCAATAATATTGGATCCAAAATTTACTATTTAGTCTAAAAAATCTAAAAAGTGTTATTGTTTGTAAGTTATATGTCAATTCCTCCTAACTTTTGTACTTGATGCTTTGGGCCTCTTTCTACTAAGCAATATTTGGGCTGTAGAGGGAAGGTGTTAGACAATGGTAAAAATAACATAAAAATATTCTTTAACTTATCATATATATATATATATATATATATATATATATATATATATAAATTTTCATCTTTATAAAATAATTATTAAAAAAATAATTAATTATGTATTTTTGTTGGATATATCGAAAGCTAATTATGTATCTCGACAGGTCCAAAATCGAAAAAAATGTATCGGGAGCTAATTATGTATTTTGACAAAAAACAAATGTACTTTTGTTGGATGTATTATGCATCTCGGCAAATCCAAAATTGAGAAATATAT
This sequence comes from Capsicum baccatum var. pendulum, assembly GCA_030864225.1. Lineage (NCBI taxonomy): Eukaryota > Viridiplantae > Streptophyta > Magnoliopsida > Solanales > Solanaceae > Capsicum > Capsicum baccatum. The sequence continues at coordinate 195,300,247 of CM061560.1, forward strand.
ATCGGGAGCTAATTATGTATTTCTAGAAAGGAAAAATATATCTTCGTTGGATGTATCGGGAGCCCATTATGTATCTTGACAGATCTAAAATCAAGATTATCAGTAATTATGGAAAATGTCAAAATCTTCTATAATTAAGCTCCAAACTATCAGGATTTATGTTGTTTGCATGTAGATAATTCATTAACACATGAAAAAATATTTAAATTTGACTTCAGTTGACAAGTAAATGCTTCAATTTTGAAGTGCAGACCTAGACACTTTAATTTGTCTCCATTGTATCAATTGAATAGTTCAATGTACGACATGATAATCTAGACACCTTCAAAATTAGCGTAATATCATTATTAGGTGTCAATGAAATACAGGGCCAATTTGAAGTATTTAATTATCCGTTGAAACCAATTTGACGTGTCTAAATGTGTATTTTTAAAATTAAAATACTTGTAAGTTTTTGTATTTGCTTATATACTATGTCTAATTTTGCTTAAACTACAACAACTACAATAACAAGTCAATGTTAGAGATTATTTCTCATGAAGGTTATCCATAGCTTGATAAAATTTAATTTGTTTAGAACTCTTATAATGTATTAGATAGCTACCTACAAATTGTATTCAATTTATTTTTGCTTCATTTAGGATATTTCAGGGATAATTTTGATCATTTTTCGTAAATGAGATGCTGACGTGGATTGATTATATGACAATATTTTTTTCACGCCGTGTGCTTAGTGGCACTTCGTTAAGGTGAGGGATATTTTTGAGCCAAAAAAAAAATGAAAGATATTTTTGCTCCATTCAGATATTCAGGGGTAGTTTTGACTGACCTTTTTCCATTGTTTCAATCAACAATACCCTGTTTATTAAAACGTTGAGATACTATTTCTAACACGCCCTTGACTCAAAAAAAACTATTAAAAAAGGTTCGACAAATGCTAAAGTATGGACACCTTTAATCTTAGATACTATTTTTACATTCTGATGAATATACAACAACAACAACAACAAACCCAATGTATTCCCACCTGGTGGGGTCTGGGGGGGTAAGATGTACGCAGACCATACCTCTACCTCTAAAGAAGTAGAAAGGTTGTTTCCGATAGACCCCCGGCTCAAGACACAAGATACCACAAAAATACAAAGTAAAACACCGAACAAGGTTACAAGAATACATAACATACATACGGCAGCCATAAGTAAAAGAAAACAGAGGAAAGCACCCAGATTCGTACTAAAACAAGGAACACTGAATCATAACCAGGATACTACCCCCAGCAAGTAAATTCCTACACTAGCGACCCAAACTGGCCCTAGTCCTCTGCCCTAATTCGCGTCCTCCAGACCTTCCTATCTAGGGTCATGTCCTCGGTAAGTTGTAACTACTCCACGTCCCGCCTAATGACCTCACCCCAGTACTTCTTCGGCCTACCCCTACCCCGCCTAAAACCATCCAACGCTAGCCTCTCACACCTACCAAAATACAACATTGTGAATATCAAACCTGGCAAGGTCATTATTCCTGTCTTGATTTTCAGTATCATCTTCACAACCATTTACCTCAGCAATTTGGGAGATGGAATTTACCAGATCAACAGGGGGAATGAAAAATTCAATAGGTTTGCTGGGTGAACTGAGAGGATTTGAATCTTTGTACCAATCAGACGACTCATCAAACACCTTATGTGTATTGGTTTTGCTTTTGTGTTCTGATTGTTCACTATAATATTGTGGTAACCTGGTTATTTTCCTCCAGTATGAATGAATTTGTATTGCTTAGGAAGAGTATATCAGACTCAATAAAATATTTTCAAATAGTGGGGTCTGGGGAGGTTAAGTTTACATAGTTCATACAACTACCTCAGAGAAATTATTTTCGATAGACCCACAACTCAGGACAAAAAACAAGTTGGGATTGTAGGTATTAACACAACAAATAGTAACAGAAACAAGACTATTACAAACTAGTAATACAATCGATCAATTTGAACAACGAACATTATGAAATTTCACAAACAATGCACTACATGTATAGCACCAAGAATACTGCCACAGATACCAAAACAAAGCACCCTACCTACTGGAGCAAGGACACACCCCTTTCTACTAACCATGTACCCCACATCCTCCAAAACTTTCTATTAAGGGTCATGTCATCGGTAAGCAGTAACTGATCCATGTCATGTATAATCATCCCCCCCCCCAATATTTCTATTATCTGCCTCTACCGCACGAATCCATCCATAAACAACCTCCCATGCCTCCGAACTGGGGCATCTAAGCACCTCCTTGTCACATATCAGAACCATCTCAACCTTAATTTTTTCACCTTGGCATTCACCTAAATAACTCCCTACTTATTATGAACAACCTCATTTCTAATCCCATCTATCCTAGTAAACCCACTCATGCATTGTAACATCCTCATCTCCGTCATCTTTGACGTTTGGATGTGAAAGTTTTTTACTTGCTGACACTCAAACCCATAAAACATAGCAGGTCTAACCAACACTCTATAAAGCATATCTTTAAATTAAAGAGGCACCTTATTATCACAAAAGGTTCCAGATGTGATCCTCCAATTCAAATTTTAGCGACGCAACATTCACTATCATATAACTGTTGGTCACCACTCTGAAACACCTTGGGGGTCTTGGTATCCAACATCCAAGCTACAAGAATGCTACTTTCCTGAAAACCTTGGCTTGGAGATGCATTAAACACCCTCAATCCCTTTTTGTCAGGATCCTGACTAAGAAGTTTTCCAAACAGAACAATACATCCCCTAACTTTTCAAAGGGAGCCTCTAGAACTTGGAAGAACATTATCAAAGGCCTTGACATCTGTTCGAAAGCATCTATGTGGATTATCCACAGGGGTGACAGAGTGAACTTTTGGAATGATAGATGGATGCCAAACACTGACCCCCTCAGCAGTATTATATATATCTATGGACCAATGCCTAATAATATGATGAACCTTAAAGTCTCTGAATTACGGGCAAATGGTTCATGGAATTTCTCCTAGTTACCCTTTCAACTTTCGATGCCTATTATCCATACCATCCACTCCACCTTTTTCCCAGATACCTTAAGCGTGGCTGATTATTCAATCTGTACTCTCACTAGCAAGGGCATGTTCACCAGTAAAAGTGCTTACAAGCTCATCACTTCCACCACTCACCCTCCTCACAGTTAGAAAAACTTTAATTGGATTTGATCCCTCAAGGTCCCCAACAAGATGAAATACTTTTTTTGGCTTCTAAATCACAAAAGACTACCGTACAACTATACTCTTAATTGAATCAGTGTGCCTCTTGAACCCTACTGTAAGTTCTGCACAAACCAGAATGAGGACATACCACACATCTTCTGATTTTGCAGACATGCCAGAGCTGTATGGGATGGTTTATTCCAAAAGATTAGTTGTACTTTTCCTAATATCACTAACCTCAATAGTGATAACTTCCTGGAAAGGGTTAGCGATTGGGCTGGGAATACCATGGCCGATCAACACATTAACCTCCAACCTCTAATCATCTTTTTCTTATGGGAAATCTGAAGGTTCACAAATGATAATCTTTTTAACAACTTAAATGCCCCTCCCTCTTTCAGAAATGCCTATGCTAATGTTGTTGAATACTCTTTCCTTATAACTTCATCTTCTTCAACCCCCCAACAAACAATTTTTCAACTACGTTGGCTCCCCCCATGAACGCTACTTACAAACTCAACACGGACGGAGCGTGCAAAGGGAAACCAGGTATAGGAGGTATAGGAGGATGTATTAGTAATCACAAAGGTGATTGGATCATTGGCTTTGTTAAGGGTTTCCCCCATGCTACCAATAACCAAATGGAACTCCTAGCTCTTCTTGAAGGCCTCAAATCGGTGGAGGAACAAAATCTTTTACCTATTGAAATCAATGTGGACTCAACGGAGGTAATCAACATGTTGAAAGTTGGTAACATACACTATAACCCTATTCTTGAATCTTGCAAGTGTGTGCTGAGAAGGGTGGGACATCCATCAGTAACCCACTGTTTTAGGGAGCAAAACCACGTTGCAGACTGCTTAGCTAAGGAAGGAGCAAAAAAGAAAATCTTTGGCAGTACTAACTTTTTGGCAGTTCGTGTAGGCACAAAAGCATGTGTGGGCAAATATTCTAGGAACTGAATTTACTAGAAAAATTAATTTGTGTACTAACTATCAGAATACTGATACTCATATTTGTACCTGACTAAGAAGTCAGCAGTTTGTAACAAATCTTTATTTGTGTTTCTAATGTATCGCCTAATTACCAAAAAAAAAAAAAAAAATTATTGTTTTTGTTCACAATAAATTGAAAATAAAAATAATATCTAATCTGCAACTTATTAAAATAGAAAAAATAAAATAGTAAATGGAAAACGAGTTCAGCTTACATTATTATATTTTATCACTTAGTATATTTTACAGTAACAAATAGCTGGTAGCCATTAAAATACATTAATATTAATAGTAGATTATCAAAGCTTTATACTAAACTTCTAAGCTTAATTATACTTAAAATTCAGTTATTCTTTCCATTTTAATTTATTTATCAGATTTTTACATGACGCATAATTTAAGTAAACAATATTTTAAATTTTATGGTCTTATACTATGTAAAATATACCAAAATATCGTTTAATTTTGCGGACATATAAAAAAATAGAATTGAAGAGTTGCTAAAAAGAAAAAGAAACGTTCTTTTTAAAACAAATGAAACAAAAGACTTTTTAAGTATAGTGAAGCTACAATTTTGTTCTCAGATTCAGCCGAACTCAATAACTTTGGCCATCATCCTTTATCTATATTTAAAAATCCGATTGATTTATATGTATAACGATTTATTCAGAATCTAATAATTTTTTCTTTTTAAAATTCAAAACTAATACATTCAAAATCCTAGCTCACCTCTATTTCCTTTAAGTAGAAAATTTTAACAAACTCATAGTTGAATTAACCTTAATTAACATAATTAAATTAAAGCCGCCCTCTAAAAGAAAACAAAAGAATTAAGTAAATAAACCTAACACGTATTTTTAGAATTAATTCTAACAGACTCTGTCTAGTAAAAATTCATATCTAAATGAAGTTATGTATCAAATTAAATATTTAATTCTAATTAATATTTCTTTGATTTGATCTACACTAAAGTTTATTTTGCCAGTTGCCATGCAGTAAGCTGTTTGATGTCAATGTAGATATGTTATTATGGTGACGTTTGATTAATAAAATAAATTAAATTAAATTTTTCTATGCAATAGTACGCAGTATTATTTGATAACAAAATTCGAGATTATTAAACCAAACTTCAAATAAAAAATGTATAAAATTTTGCCCGTAGATAAAGTTTTTTCGAATAAAATTCAAATTTCCAAACAGACGTATCGATAAGATTGTCAGTTCAAACTTTAGATTAAAATATTTGAATTTTTGAATTGCCAAGTCAAACTTTTAGATAAAAATGTTGGAGTTAATTTGCCTATATACAATTAATAATATGCCAAACTACAATCATTTTATTAGAAGTTAGATTTTGATTATATACATGTTGAAAGTTTATAACAATATAAAAAAAAGTAATTAAACCTAACATGCTCTTTGTATTCTAACTTTCTCTGTCTGATAAAAAAAGATATTTAAATGTATATGATTATGTATTTAATTAAGTCTAAGATTTTTTTTAATTTGATCTAAACTAAAGTTTATTTTTGCCAGTTGCCATGCAATAAGCCTGTTACGTCAATGGATGCTTTTATGATGACGTTTAACAATTTAAAAATAACATTTTTGGTCCTTTAGGTATTCATATATTCTAACTTTTGTCATTCACTATGAAAAAAATATATATATGAAATTAGCTACGAAATTTATCCACAATTTTCAGTTAATTTGTCACTAAAGTACTCTTAGCTAATTAAATTTTCTTATAATCTGTTGTTAATCGTAGCTAAGTGAAGTTATCATGGAATTTATACTGTTTAGTTACGAAATATTATCCATCGCTAATTCTTTGTTTTCTAGCTATAGTAGTGATATTACTCTTTGTGTTCTGAATATTTTTGATAGATTCATCGAATGAGTGTTCTTCAAATAAATTTGCGTTCTATTAGTGGCAGAATCAGAATTTTCAACAAAGAGGGTTCACAAGTGAGCATACGAACTAACTAAAGGGGGTTCAACATCTACTATATACACATAAAAAATAATTTTAATCATATATATATAATATAATTTTTCATTAAAAAAATTCAGATAAACCCCTAATCCTAAGAGTAGCTTTGCCCCTGCCTCCTGGAGCATGCATCTTTTGATTTAACAACTTGGTAAATATAATAGTGATAATTATTATTGGCACTGAAAGGAGCATGAGATTAAACAGTACTTAAATCTCGTGATGTTACATCTAGCCTATATATATATATATATATATATCCACTAAATTAAAACAGTACTTAAATCTTGTGAAATGCATGATCAATATTTAGGTCATTATTGTTGCATGTATTGTGATCTTCTTCTTATTGTTTGTCACCTCAGCTATTGCAGAATCTAAGGACTCGCCTGTATTCGAGATAATCCCTTCTCATGCCAGAGCAATTTAGACATGCAGAAAGAGTAAACAATATAAGATTTGGAGTCCAACATCGAAAATAATAAATTGAGATGAAATTGACTTTAATAGCATAATAAAGAAATATATAAAAAAATAATGGTCTAATATTATATTAAAAAGATTAAATTTTCATCTCATAAACGATGTAGGACTCCAATGACTTCTTTTGTCTTTCCTATACTAACCTTTAACAAGATCCAATAATTCATATATAACAAAAACTAATTATATTTAATCATACAATATGATTTTTCAATAACAAAATTCCACCAAATACTCCATAGACATAATCATTTGAATTACATATACATAAAGAAGTCCACTAAAAAGATGGGGTGGGAGTAGGGTTGGGCATAAAATACCGAAAATTGAATTATCGAACTGAATTGAAAAATTTGGTATTCGGTATTCAGTAATTTGGTATGGTATTTGGGAGTAAGATTTTCATATTTTTGTATTCGGAATTGGGTTTGGTACAAGATATTAATACCGTTTGGAATTCGGTATTTACCGAATATCAAATTATAGTCATCCCAAAGAATCTCTTGGACCTTTGTAATATATTCATAAAAAACAACAAAAGGAATACTAAATAGGGTTTTTATTAAATATAATCTTTGATATTTAAACGTACATTTGCACATCTCCAACTTTAATATGGTATTACCAAAAACCGAACCGAATCGAAGTTTAACTTATCAATTATCGAAATACCGAATCGATGTTTATTAGTATGGAATACTGTATTTACGTTCAAATACCGATTATCGAATTGCCAAACCCGAATTTTAAAAATACCAAATCGAATACCGACCGCCCACCCCTAGGTGGGAGTATATGAAAATTAGCCATTGACATTTTCATTTCGTCTTTTTATTATATATTTTTTGTTTTACAGATATTATGTTTATAAAAATATAAAAAAACTAATAAATTATAGTATTAAATGACGTGGATAAAATATCATGCAATGAATCAAGAACAAAATGACAAAATAAATGACCAGCTTGGCACAACCCTAAACACACATGCATCATCACATTTTTATTTGATAGGATGGTTGGATATTTGACTTTTCTAGTTTTATTTTTTAAAAAATAAATTTGTAGGTCACTTGTACCTTACAAAATTATACAAGCTAAAATTAATGAAATAAAAATTATGTCAACGCACCATTAAAAATACTTGAGTCAATTATCAAAATCATGCTACAATTATTATTTTTTCGCGGGTTTTAAATTTTCATTATCAATATTATTTTCTTTACCAACCTAAATTATCACTCCCTTTATATTTAAACGTACTTGAGGCTGATCAAATATTTGTTCTCCAATAGACAACAGATAACGTGTAAGCCAACTCAACATTAAAGTGTACTTTAATACTAATAGATTGAATAATCTTTACATTAATATTATCAACGTATATAACTCTCAATATTATGTATATTAGTATAGGAGATTATTTATATAGCAATAAAATGAGTAAGTAAGAGATTTTCTATTCCTTTAATTTTTATTGGTTTAAGGAAGTCAGCCTGAGGTTTTGTGTATATTAATTAAATGATAAGTCAATTTTTAGATTGAGTTATTTAATTTGAAAAGAAAAATAAAGTCTTTTTTTTTATATATATTATTGAGAGCACCCATTGAGATTAGTGAAGTGTTAACATTATGAATATACTTCATCATAATAATAATTACGTCTCAATCTAAATTTCATTTAAAATAATTAAATTTGAATTAATAATCTTTAACGAAATATTGTATCACTTACACGAACCACATCCAAATTAGGGACAGACTACCCTTATACTCTAACTAGGCTTTAAAAAAACTTCGAGATCATCGCATTTCTTGAGAATCGAAATATGAATTGCCTAATTTTTTCGCTGAAAAAATATACTGGGGATAATACTCACAAAAATATTTGAAATTTAACCGAGTTTGCAATTGAGCATACTGAACTTTGCGGGTGTCCTATTACCCCCTAGATTTTTTTTTTCTTTTTTCATATTTTAATAACATATATCTACCCACTTTGACACGTGTAAATATGAGGTTGGTGTGTGTATTATACGCACCAATACATGTGTAAAAACGAGATTGGCGTCGTGTACTACACGTGCCAGCCGACGAAACTGGGTATAGAGTTTTGGAAGGGAATTAAATCTGCTTTAAAAAGTCTAAGGGGGTAATAGGATCTCCACAAAGTTTAGTATGCTCAACTGAAAATCCGATCAAAGTTCAGACATATTTGTGAGTATTATCCCAAATATATTGTATAGATACGTAAATATATGTGCACGCTACATTGGCAAAGGAATATAAATTAGTTAAAGGGCTAAATATTTGGAACCATAGGACAAATAAATATAGTGATTATAATTAAGGTGGGAGGGCCAAGATTAGATAATAATTAATTCATGAAAAAAGTTATAAGCCACGAATAGGGATTGTGAGTTTTTTCTTTTTTTAGAAAAAAGTGGGGACTTCATAGACTTAATAGATAGGTATTATGATTATGATTTTAGTATGACATAAGTGAAAGAAAGTTAGTGATTAAAATATCAAGTTAATAGCTGTAATGTATGGATAAGTTTAAATTTAGTGTTTTGGTTGGATAGAGGATGAATGTTAAAAATTACTGCTCTATTTTTTTTTTTTAATTGCTTTATTTTCTTTTTTAGAATCAAATAATACAAGCATCAATCAACATTTTAAAATATATTTTTTGATCAAATAGAAAAAGAAAAATTACAATTTATAGTACTTTTCATGTAGTTTTTAAATATCTAAATTATAATTTTAAAAAAATTAAATTAATCTAATCTATTTTAACTTTGAAATATAGTTAAATTGACTTATAAAAAATGAAGAGAGCAATTAAAAATGAATGAAAGGAGTAATTTATTTTCCCCAAAGCATGAGATATCACAAGCTTATTTTTCCCAAAGCATGAAATATCACAAACTAAGTCTAATCTAATATCAAAGTCCAAAAGAATGTGTCACACCCTTGTTTTTCACAGCATCCGATCCCGCTAGGGAATCGATTTTAGAGAAAATGAGTTTTTCCAATTAAAGTGACGTTTTGAAAAGGGATTATTTTATGTACAGAGTCGCCACTTGGAATTGAGTTTGGCTGTTCCAAATCACCTTATTGAATCCCTATTCAAAAGAAAATGACTGTTTATTTTTTTCTGCGAACTAGAAATCCGGATAAGGAATTCTGTTGACCGAGGGAAAGGTGTTAGGCACCCCTCGAGTCCCATGGTTCTAGTACGGTTGCTTTAATTGACTTATTCTGACTTTAATTATTTTGACAAATGATGTTAGTAGGCCCTAAAATCGCTCATTTTTATTATACCCAAAACTGGTCTATTATCTTATATTAAATCGATGAAAGTTAATTTTAGAAAAATATTTTTTGAGATGCATTATTGCATCGTTAAATTTTAAAATATCTCAGAAAGATGCGTACGCCGCATTCTTAACCGAGACAAATATTTTAAAAATACCTAAAACTTTTCTAGCATTAAAGGAATTTGTTTTGTCTCTTATAAACTTGAGATAGTTTTATTTTATCTATTTTTACATTTTTTACTCTTTATTTTACAACGAGTTTTGAATCATTTCGCAACTCGTCTCACTCATTCTCACCTTAGTTAATTTGATTATGCCTTGAATAGGTAATGTAGGTCTACAGAGTGTGGAAGCGTGATAAATTCAACCAAAGATTACGAGAAATTAATAAAAACAGTAAAATTGACACCAAGGTTTTAGGTGGAAAAACCCTCTTTAAATAGAGGTAAAAAACCACCGGCGAGAGAGCCAAAGATTCCACTAATATTGACGAGAGTACAAAATATTTTCTCGGGACTAACAAGACAAAAATAACCCCTTACAAATTCTCTACGAGTATAGAAATACTCAACCAAGAAGTAGAGAAAGAAGAAAATATAAAGGAGAGATTGGCTATTGAAATGTTGTGTGGGTGTCTTTGCAAATGAAGTAGCATTGGCTTTTATAGCCAAATCTAGACCTCAAAAGTCTTGCCTTCATGTGTGAATGTAGCCACCGATGTTGAAAACACAAAGTTAAAAATGTCTTCATCATCCACAATTGTTGAAATATGAGCAACAATTGTTGACAAAAGGAGAGCAACAATTGTTGACCAACAAATCTCCACCTTGATCTCCTTTTGACCGGAAATACTCTCTCGCCATGAAAACCTGTTAACAATGAATAATACCATCTAAGTCCCAGCAATGATCGAACTTAGCGACTGGAAGTGGTTTGGTTAACATATCTGCAGGATTTTCAGTTGTATGGATTTTTTCCACAGTAATTTCTCCTGTATCAATAATATCTCGGATAAAGTGACGTTTAATATCAATATGCTTGGTCTTTGAGTGATGCTTGCTATTCCTGGCCAAGTGGACAGCACTCTGACTGTCGCAGAACATAACAAGAATGTGTTGTTGTAAACCAAGTTCAGCAACCAAGCCTCGGAGCCAGATAGCCTCTTTCACTCCTTCAGTAGCAGCAATATATTCTGCTTCAGTGGTGGACAAAGCCGCAATGGCTTGAAGTGATGAATACCAACTGAGAGCAGAGCCGCAGAGTGTAAAGATATAGGCTGAAAGTGATCTTCTCCGATCTAAATCACCACCGTAGTCGGCGTCAACATAACCAACTACGCCTCCTGGATCAGACCTTTGTCTATCAAATACCAAACCAATATCAGGAGAACCCTTCAAGTAACGAAGGATCCATTTGATAGATTCCCAATGTTGTTTTCCTGGGTTGTGCGTGAATCTGCTAACAACACTAACCGCATAAGTCAAATCAGGCCTAGTACATACCATAGCGTACATAAGGCTTCCGACTGCATTAGAATATGGGACATGTGACATGCGCCTTTGTTCCTCTTCTGATTGTGGACACTGATCTGATGACAACTTGAAGTGGGCAGCAAGTGGAGTATTAACAGCTTTGCAATCTCGCATTCCAAATCTGTCAAGCATCTTCATTACATATTTTTTCTGTGATAGAAAAAGTTTTCCAGCTTGACGATCTCTGTTAATCTCCATTCCAAGAATCTTCTTGGCAGGACCTAGATCTTTTATATCAAATTCACTGTTGAGCTGCACCTTTAACTTGTCAACAAGAGTTTTATCTCTTACAGCAATTAACATATCATCAACATATAACAGCAAGTATACTAGTGATCCATCAGATAATTTTTGAAAATAGACGCAGTTATCATAACTACTTCTAGAATAGCCATGTCCAGTCATGAAGGAATCAAACCTTTTATACCATTGTCTTGGTGATTGCTTCAAACCATAAAGAGATTTCTTCAGACGACATACATGGTTCTCCTTTCCAGGAACAACGAACCCCTCTGGCTGCTGGCAAACTTCTTCTGGAATTTTGCAGTCGAGTGATCGATTTGGTGAGCGGTTTATCAAGTAGCATGATGTTGAAGCTGCTTCTGCCCAAAATTCTTTCCCCAGAGTAGAATGGGAGAGCATACAATGAACTTTCTCCAAGATAGTTCTGTTCATCCTTTCAGCAACTCCGTTTTGTTGTGGAGTTCTTGGAACGGTGAAATGTCTGGCAATACCTTCTTTCTTGCAGAAATCATTAAACTTATTAGAACAAAATTCGAGGCCATTGTCTGTCCTTAGCCTCTTGATCTTCTTGCCAGTCTGGTTCTCAATTAATAATTTCCACTCTTTAAAGGTGGAAAAAACTTCATTCTTTTGCTTGAGAAAATATACCCAGAGTTTACGTGAAAAATCATCAATAAATGTCAACATATAATGACATTTACCTCTGGAGGGAACTCTCGATGGACCCCAAAGATCTGAATGGATGTAGTCCAAAGTACCTTTGGTCCTGTGAATGGCTTTTGAAAAGCTAACCTTTCTCTGCTTACCAAAAATGCAATGCTCGCAGAAATCGACCTTTCCGGTACAATGGTTGCCAAGATAGCCTTTCTTTTTGAGAATTTGGATTCCCTTCTCACTCATGTGGCCCAACCTCAAATGCCATAACTTCGTGTTGTCTTTGTTGGATGAGGCGACGGCTGCAGAACCTATAACAGTTGAACCCTGAAGCAAATACAAACTACCAGATCGAATTGTCTTTAGTAACACAAGAGCTCCTTTGGACACTTTTAAAACTCCACCTTCAGCTGAGTATCTACACCCTTGAGATTCAAGAGTGCTTAGGGAAATGAGATTCCGTTTCAAATCAGGGACATGTCTGACACTGGTCAAAGTTCTAATGACTCCATCATGTGTCTTGATTTTGATTGTGCCTTTGCCGACAACTTTGCATTGAGCATCGTTGCCCATTAAGATAAGACCACCATTAAAAGATTCATAGGTGGTAAACCAATCTCTATTAGGAGACATATGAAATGTACAACCAGAATCAAGAACCCATTCATTTTTTGACCTTTGATCAGTACCAGAAGCAATAAAACACTCTCCATCAGATTCGGTTTCTACAAAACTAGCTTCGGCAGATTTTTCGGGTTGCTTACCCTTATCTTCTCTGTTTTGCTTATTTTTCAATTTGTAGCACTCAGAGATTTCATGATTTCTTTTCTTGCAATAACGGCAATACTTAGAGTTTTTACCTTTGGATTTGGATTGGTTTTTACCGCTAGCACCTACTTCGTGGTTTCTCCCTCTAACTACTAGTCCCTCACCCGAACTTTCAGAATGAATTTGGGTATCAAATTTTTCTTTGGACAGTAGGTTAGACTTGACATCATCAAAGCTCAAGGTAACATTATTACCATATAGCATAATTTCTTTGAAATGTCTATATGAGGGTGGCAAAGAAACAATAAGTAGTACGGCTTTATCCTCATCATCAATTTCGATATCCAGATTTTCCAAATCAATTATGATGGAATTAAATTCACCAAGATGAGATTGGATGGGTGTACCTTCAGACATACGGAGCATGAAAAGTCGCTCCTTTAACCGGAGTTTATTTGCAAGACTTTTGGTCATGTACAGAGACTTCAATTTACTCCATATGCCGGCTGCAGTTTTCTCATTGATGACTTCGCGTAGCACCTCACGGGACAAGCATAATTGGATTGTGGATAACGCCTTTTCATCCGTCTCTTCCCGCTGCTCCTCCGTTGTAGTGGCTGGCTTCGCCGATTTGCCAGACAGAACCTTCTTTAGGCCATTCTAGGTAAGAACAGCCAGCATTTGGACTCGCCAGATAGCAAAACTAATTTTACCATCAAATTTCTCAATATCGAACTTCGTCGACATTTTTAATTAAAAAAAATCCCGGTTGAATTATCGTGGCTTTGATACCAATTTGTAGGTCTACAGAGTGTGGAAGCGTGATAAATTCAACCAAAGATTACGAGAAATTAATAAAAACAGTAAAATTGACACCAAGGTTTTAGGTGGAAAAACCCTCTTTAAATAGAGGTAAAAAACCACCGGCGAGAGAGCCAAAGATTCCACTAATATTGACGAGAGTACAAAATATTTTCTCGGGACTAACAAGACAAAAATAGCCCCTTACAAATTCTCTACGAGTATAGAAATACTCAACCAAGAAGTAGAGAAAGAAGAAAATATAAAGGAGAGATTGGCTATTGAAATGTTGTGTGGGTGTCTTTGCAAATGAAGTAGCATTGGCTTTTATAGCCAAATCTAGACCTCAAAAGTCTTGCCTTCATGTGTGAATGCAGCCACCGATGTTGAAAACACAAAGTTAAAAATGTCTTCATCATCCACAATTGTTGAAATATGAGCAACAATTGTTGACAAAAGGAGAGCAACAATTGTTGACCAACAGGTAAAAATACAATGCTAAATCCAACTTAATTATTATGAAACCCAAAGTAAAATAGTACACATTTCAGTATTTACGAATCAGTTGTAAATTGCTAAAACAACAAATAACAATAACAATACAAATGTGCTGGAACCTAAGTACAAACTATCTATTAGCAACATGAATAAGGAATAATCAATTAGACAAGGCCAACTTGGCCAAGTAGCAGCGAGATAAATGAAGGCAAATAAAAAAAAAACTAACTCAAGATAATTAAAACACAAACTGGTAGTTTACTAGTTTAATACAGTTGATTAGCGAATTTATCAGATCCATTTTAAGCAAAAAAAAAAAGGAAAAAGACAAAGAAAAAGACAATGTGCATGGCTTGATATATATATACATTTACGTTTGGCAGAATAAGGGAAAAACATAGACTAAACTACTGCCTAAACTATTGAGGTAAATCATTGCTTTACACTGCCAAACAAGTGAAACCAGAAGAGGTGATGTATTTCAAAGTAATAAATTTTTTTAGGAAAAGAAAGATAACTCCCATTACTCATCTTTTGATTTTAAACCCGAATTGTCTAATCTTGTCTCAAATTTTGAAAGAAAAGAAAAATAAAGCAGACAATCTGTGACTAGGGAGTAACATGAAACATAGTGTATTCAAATCGCACATTCTTAGAACTTAATAAGATCGAAGAAACAAAACTAGCAATAACGAATTCTCCTTATTCCAACACACAATTATATGGTCCACATAAAAAACATACCCATTGGATGCTATCTTTTAGTAAGTTTAACATGCATATAATTCCGCATCATGTAACAATTCTAGACTTTATAAAATTAGTTGGCAACTCCAAATCTACATACAACTGTATAGCTACTCCATAACTTACTCGTACAACTCATGGCAATCATAAAACCTACATAATTAATCAACCACACATACTAAATAATGCATAATGCCATTTAAACAATTTTATTTATGCTTTGATTCACAAGAAACTTATGGAATATAGTACAAGAGGGATAAAAACCTGTATTATAAATTAAACAAGTATCGAAGCAAGAACGTCGTCACCGGTAACTCAAACAGAAATCCAAACTCAACTTGTCACCCTTTTTCTTTCCTTTTTCTCTCTGAATGGGCTTTCTTTCTATACAGTTTTTCTTTTGTTTTCCTTGTTTTTTCTTTGTGTGAATGTGCATGTCTATCCTTAGTGTATGGGTGTGTGTGTCGTGTGTTATATAATGAGTGTTATGTGTGTGCTGAACATGAGAGACGTGAGGGGAGTTGAGGCAATGATGGGAGTGTGTTGGAGGAAAAATAGGGATGTGGTTTTAGGGTATGGGAATGGTAGTTTAGGATTCTTTTTTTTTCTTTTAATTAAAAAATAATAAAATCTATTTAAAACTAAAAAAATACAAAATAAGTTAATTAGCTAGTCTTAGGAATATGATTAAGAAATATTAATATCACAACATTCTTTATTAAAAGTTGAAAGAAGAAAACAAATATAATTTAGAAATTTTTTTTCTAAAAATAAATAAACAATAAAATAAAAACTTATTTAAAATGTGACTCTATTTTTGTAGTTTTCAAAATTTTTCACAAACCTCAAAAAAGATAAAAATAAAAAAATTAATTGAACATTAAAATGGTATAAAAACATTAGGTTTGGGTCAAAATTAGGTGTTTACAGTATGCCCCTCTTTGCTTGGAAATATGGAGAATTTCCAAGCAAAGAAGTAAACATGACTGATTTTTGGCTCAACCATTTATTCACTCATAAATAAGTAGAAAAGCGGTGTGATCGAGCCTTGGTTTTAGACATCCTACATATCTCGGGTTATAGAAGAATTAGGTCACATGTAGTTCAAGTGGGTGTACGAATGAAGGGATGAGTTGGAGATTCGATTTGAGGTCCCGTCGAGTTTTTGGTTCGTGGCTCTTTTTATTACATCAGAAAAAAGAAAAATGAAACTAAAAATGAAAGATACAAAATCCTATCTATTCTAATTGTCTTGATTCTCTTGCTTCAGATCTTTTTCTTGGGTCCCCAGTTATCGCTTCACCTTCTTATGGTGGGTACCTTAATCTCAAGATTTTATCTTGAAGTTAGGATTTGAGACTTGAACTTGCAACTTGGATTGTGTCATTGACACTCTTCCAAAGGATGGTTCATAGAATACTTTTGGATGTTTGTTCTCCTGATCAGGAGTTATGCAGATGACTCTTGGGATGTTGGGCTGCTACAGATGCATAGATGACTCTGTATTTTCAAATTAATCATTCTCCACTACTCAAATCAGAGATGGAATGCCATTCTCGGCATTAAACTTGTGTTTCGCAGAAAACCTGCAAGCCATCAAAGAAAACGAAACAAAACAAACAAAATTTTTCTACCCCGAGTTTGCACTGGGAAATTTTTGGGAGTTATTAGAAAAACTACACAACAATTTAAAAATAAATAAATAAAAATTATAGAAATCAAAGCTAGACATTCAATAAAATAAGATTCTTATTCTCAATAATGCAACCAAAGGAAGTTATGCCTTATGAATGCATGAAAAAGAGTTAGAATATTTGCTTCTTAAAATGCAACTAGATTTTGTATGCCCTACGAAGACATAAAAAAGAAAAATAGGAAGGTTTATTTCCTAAAATATCGACTAGGGGATGGCGCCCCATGAAGACAAAATACAGTGTCAACTAAGGGATTGCGCCGTATGAAGACGGATAAGATGTCAACTAGGGGATGGCGCCCTATGAAGACGAGATAAGATGTCAACTAGGGGATGACGCCCTATGAAGATGAATAAGATATCAACTAGGGGATGGCGCCCTATGAAGACGAGATAAGATATCAACTAGGGAATGGCGCCCTATGAAGACGAAAAAGATATCAACTAGGGGATGGCGCCCTATGAAGACGAGATAAGATGTCAACTAGGGGATAGCGCCCTATGAAGACGAGATAAGATGTTAACTAGGGGATGGCACCCTATGAAGACTAAAAAGATGTCAACTAGGGGATGGCGCCCTATGAAGACGAGATAAGATGTCAACTAGGGGATAGCGCCCTATGAAGACGAGATAAGATATCAACTAGGGGAGAGCGTCCTATGAAGAAGAAAAAGATGTCAACTAGGGGATGACGCCCTATGAAGATGAGATAAGATGTCAACTAGGGGATAGCGCCCTATGAAGACGAGATAAGATGTCAACTAGGGGATGGCGCCCTATGAAGACGAAAAAGATGTCAACTAGGGGATGGCGCCCTATGAAAACGAGATAGGCTGTCAACTAGGGGATAGCGCCCTATGAAGATGAGCTAAGATGTCAACTAGGGGATGGCGCCCTATGAAGAAGAAAAAGATGTCAACTAGTGGATGGCGCCCTATGAAGACGAGATAAGATGTCAACTAGGGGATGGCGCCCTATGAAGACGAAAAAGATGTCAACTAGGGGATGGCGCCCTATGAAGACGAGATAAGATGTCAACTAGGGGATAGCGCCCTATGAAGACGAGATGAGATATCAACTAGGGGATGGTGCCCTATGAGGACGAAAAAGATGTCAACTAGGGGATGGCGCCCTATGAAGACGAGATAAGATGTCAAATAGGGGATAGCGCCCTATGAAAACGAGATAAGATGTCAACTAGGGGATAGTGCCCAGTGAAGACAAGATAAGATGTCAACTAGGGGATAGCGCCCTATGAAGACTAGATAAGATTAGAATTTTTTTTTTGTTAGAAAAAAAAATGCCCCAGTCTTGAATATGATAGGTTTTATTATTATTATTATAATTATATTTATACGAGCTTAGAATTATAGGAGTATAACAAAAAAATAAATTCAAGAACACTTAACTTTGCTATACTTGTTTTTTTCTCACTAAACTTCACAAGATTGCTTTGCCCCTGTTCAAGCAAGAGAGAGAGAGAGAACAAATTGTTAGTATTAAAATTGGTAGTTGGTTTGTGGCCTTGAACTCCTTAGAGGTTTTCCTTATCTCTGTCCCAACTTGATACGGTTGATTCAACTAATTGGTTGGCGAGCTTGAATCTTTGTCTTTCAAATTCTGTTGTATTTTTGTTTGTTTCAGTATGATTATGTTCTTTATTTTCAAATGCTTCACTCGTAACACTTATCTTGACTGGATCCCTGTCCTCGTCAAGGTGGTGAACGCCCAACAATCTCTGCTCAATTTCACTGGAAGCCCTGGTCAATTTTGCGCGTTTTTCTTTATTTTGCATTTGGTGCGAGACTTACCCATAAAAAACAGAGCGTGTAAAAATGAAATAAGGAAAAATCAAAAGATGGAATAAAAGAATTATGTTTGAATAGAAGGTATTTCTACCAGTAAAGTAAGAAAGCTTATTTGGAGGTGTATGTTGACTTCAATAATGCATGACACACAATTTGGAGTAGATATTTGATCCTTTAAAACTGTCGAATCTCGAATTAGGCTACATCTTTCAATCAAATCAAATCATCTTTCTTGATCTTTGTCCTATCATGATAAACTTTGTTTGACTAAAGTCATTCCTTCTAGGATTTTCTCTATTGACCTCTCTAATTTCGATTGTCTCATTCATCATTGTCTTATGACGCCCCTGAGGGTTTTCACCAATAAGATTTTATATATATATATATATATATATACAGCACACAAGGCTTGACATTCTCAAAAATTGATCGGAAGTTCTTTAATGGACAAAGGGAAAAGGATTTTTGTGATAAATTACAACTTGAGAGCCATATAAACGTGAAAATAGGATACATATCTCATCTTTTTTTTTAAATACCAAGATTTTTTTCTTGTCGGACCGAACCCCAAGATAGGGTTGCCTACGTATCCATTTAGGAATCAGGTCGAACGTAGTTCAATGATAACACATTATCTTCTTTTTTTTTTTACTCCAAAGAGGGTAAGCAAGGAAAGGTAAATAAGGCTCGAAGGGCTGACAAGGTATTAATGATATTTAGTTAAGTAGAATGATGGCCTTTCGTCGTCTCAACTTAAGAATGTTAAACCCAAGTGTGTCAAATATAATATCTTTCGACTGAATTGGCATTGATAGCTTTTTCTGTCATTTTTTCGTCCAGATTCGCAAGTTGCAAAGCTCCATTTGATAATACTTGTTTAACTATGTATGGACTTTGCTAGTTTGGAGCAAACTTTCCTTTAGCCTCTTCTTGGTGTGGAAGGATGCATTTTACAACAAGTTGGCCGGCCTTGAATTTTCTAGGACGTACCTTCTTATTGTAAGCTCGCGCCATCCTCTGCTAGTATAATTGACCAAAGCAAACTGATGTCAACCTTTTTTCATCTATTAACGATAATTGTTCTAGTCTAGACTTGACCCATTCAGTATTGTCAATTTCGGCTTCACCGATGATTCGAAGCGAGGGAATTTTAAATTCTGCGAGTATCACAGCTTGAGTCCCATAGACTATTAAATAAGGAGTTGCGCCAGTCGATGTACGGATAGTTGTACGATATCCTAAAAGATCAAATGGTAATTTTCATGCCACTGTCGAGATCCTTGGACCATTTTCCTAAGAATCTTTTTAATATTTTTGTTTGCTGCTTCAATGGCTCCATTCGCTTTAGGACGGTAAGGGGTAGAATGATGATGCACGATCTTAAATTGCACACAAACCTCCTTCATTAGATGACTATTGAGATTGGTTTCATTGTCTGTGATAATGGACTTTGGTATACCAAAACGACAAATGATGTTCGAATGAACAAAATCCACTACTATTTTCTTCGTGACTGATTTGAAAGTAGCAGCTTCTACCCATTTGGTGAAATAGTCAATAGCGACCAGTATGAATCGATGCCCATTAGAAGCTTTTGGTTCTATTGGACCGATTACATCCATGCCCCAAGCAACGAATGGCCAAGGAACAGACATAGGATGCATTTTTGAAGGTAGCGAATGAATAAAATCACCATGAATTTGACACTGATGACACTTGCGAACAAAGCAAAAGCAGTCTCGCTCCATAGTTAACCAATAATATCCTGCCCGCATAATCTTCTTCGCTAAAACATAGCCATTCATATGCGAACCACATACCCCCGAATGTACCTCATTCATGATTCTTTCAGCTTTCTGAATATTAACACATCTCAATAAGTTCAAGTCTGGGGTTCATTTGTACAGAATCTCCCCACTTAAGAAGAAACCATTAGCAAGTCTCCTAATAGTCCTTTTTTTATCTGCATTGGCGTGCATTGGATATTCTTTTGACTTTAGGAAGTGTTTGATATCATAGTACCAAGGTTCATTATCTGGTTATGCATCAATTATATTGCAATAACCATGTTGATCTCGTATCTGTATCTCTAATGGGTCGAGATGCGTATTTCCTGGGTATGGGACCATGGAAGCTAGGGTAGCCAGGGCATCAGCCAGCTCATTATGGGATCTGGGAATATATCTAAACTCGATAGACTTGACCCTTTTGCTAAGGTCTTCTAAGAACTGTTTGTATGGAATGAGCTTGATATCTCTCATTTCCCATTCACCTTGAATTTGTCAAATGAGTAATTCGGAATCTCCCAACACCACTAGCTTGTGTACATCCAGATTTATTGTCATAGTTAACCCCATGATGCAAGCTTCATATTCTGCTGTGTTATTAGTACAAAAAAAACGAAGTTGTGCTGTGGCGGGATGATGATGCCCGGTCAGTAAGACAAGAACCGCCCTAATTCCTACTCCTTTGACATTGAATGCCCCATCAAAATATAATTTCCATGCATACATATCATCTTGAACTTCTTCCTCAATTGAATTTATCTCTTCATTAGGAAAGTAAGTTTACGAAGGATCATAATCATTGTCAACTGGGTTCTCTGTTAAATGATCGGCCAATGCTTGTGCTTTCATAGCGGTACGAGTAACATACACAATGTCGAATTCTGTAAGTAAAATCTACCACTTCGCCAATCTGCCTGTAGGCATAGTTTTTTGAAAAATATACTTTAAAGAATCCATTCGAGATATGAGGTAGGTTGTGTAGGACGAAAGATAGTGCTTCAACTTCTGAGCAATCCAAGTTAGGGCGCAACATGTCTTTTCTAAAAGAGTATATTTTACCTCGTAACTCATGAACTTTTTGCTCAAATAATAGATTGCTTATTCCTTTTTGCCTGTGATATCATGTTGTCCTAAAACACAACCAAAACAATTGTCCATCACTGATAGATATAGAAATAAAGGCCTACCAGGTTTCGATGGGACCAGTACTGGAAGATTTGCCAAATATTCTTTAATCTTATCAAGTGATTCTTGACATTCGTCTGTCCATTGGATAGCAGTATCCTTATTTAGCAACTTAAATATCGGTTCACATGTAGTGCTGAGCTGAGCGATGAATCTGCTTATATAATTCAGCCTTCCAAGAAAACTCATGACCTCAGTTTTATTCTTCGGAGGCGACAATTCTCGAATGGATTTTACCTTGGAGGGGTCCAATTCAATGCCTCTGCGGTTAATTATGAAACCCAAAAGTTTTCTGGATGGAACTCCAAATGCACACTTGGCTAGATTGAGCTTAAGATTATACTTTCGCAATCTCTCAAAGAATTTCCTCAAGTCGTATACATGATCGACTCGTGTCTTGGTCTTGATAATGACATCATCAACATATACTTCTACTTTCTTGTGCATCATGTCATGAAAAATTGTAGTCATAGCTCTCATGTACATAGCTCCCGTATTCTTTAAACCGAACGGCATGACCCTGTAGCAATAAGTACCCCACGGGGTGGTGAAAACAGCCTTTTCTTCATCTATTTCATCCATCAAGATCTGGTGATATCCGGCATAACAATCCATGAAATATTGGATCTCATGTTTAGCACAATTATCAACAAGGCTATGAATATTGGGTAGCGGAAAGTTATCTTTAGGGCTTGCTTTGTTCAGATCCTTATAATTAACACAAACTCTGATTTTGCCCTCTTTCTTCAGTACAGGCACCACATTATCCAACCATGTGGTGTACTGAGCGACCTTGATCACGTTCGCATTCAATTGCTTCATGATTTCCTCTTTGATTTTATCGCTCACGTCAGTCTTAAACTTTCTTTTCTTTTGCTAGACCGGTGAAAAATCAAGGTATGTAGGCAGTTTGTGGACTACCAAATCCATGCTTAGACCCGGCGTATCATCATAAGACCAAGCAAAAACATCTTTATACTCGATCAAAATCTGAACAATATCATTCTTGATATTCTGATCCGCATGAATACTTATTTTTATTTCTCTAACCTCCTCACCGATTCCCAAATTTATTATCTCAGTGTCATTTAAATTGGGTTTGGGATTATCCTCAAATTGATCCAATCCCTTTTTGACTTCCTTATCAGCTTCACCTCCATCGTATTCATCTACCGTTTGGTTTGCTGATTCGAGATTAGACAACTTTTTAGGATCTAAATGTGAACTCCACGTACATGTCATGTTATCGAATCCAGTATTGACATAACTGAAATAAGATAAAAAAAATAAAAATTAAAAGAGGGAAGAAAAGATAAATTTACTAGAAAACTTAAATTTTATTTAGTTGAATCGGAAAGGATAGGAGGGTTAACATGAAAGTAGAGCAACTAAACTATGTGGACTACAACCCTCAGAATAGTCCAAAATACAAAAGAAAGAAAAATGAAATAACAAAATAAACTACCAAGACTCATTTCTTGTGGGGAGAGGAGTGGCTTCCAAGTTAGTGAGCTTGATATTTGGCCCGACGAACTGCACATCTGCATGGATAGGGCCTTCACCCATATGAACCATGTTTATTTCATAAAACATTTCCTTAAGACCTTGACATATTTCATCCACATCCTTGTTAGCATATGGGTATTGATTTTCTTCTTTTTGAGATTTCGTGAAAGATTGGCTAATGTGTGGAACCAGACTTATCAATTTGCAAGCCTTCTTCCTTTGCTCTTTTGCCCTTTTTCTATCTGCTGCGGTAGGCTTAAAGCCTAAGCCAAAGGAGTTGTGGCTACCACATAGATCTACAGGGTTTATAATTCCTTGCAGCGAAACCCCTAATCCTTTTCCCGATTCATAACCATTTTATAGCATTTGGCTAGCCACCATGATTAAAGTAGAAGAGAGATGAGGCCCTAGAATCGGCGTGCCTTCCACGACTTGATCAGCTGTCACAATTTCAAAGGCTTGATAAATGGAAGATTCACAGCCCCCTTTTGTTTCGATACAGGGTATAGAAGGATCTCGATGTATGGGAAGGTCATCCTCTCCATGTATAATGATTTCCTGATTGTTGTGTTCAAACTTAACTAGTTGATGCAAAGTAAAAGGTATGGCTCTGGTCGTGTAGATCCATGGTCTTCCTAAAAGTAGGTTGTAGGAAGTATCCATGTTTATTACTTGAAAGGTGATCGTAAACTCAACTGGTCCAATAACCAATGCAAGATCTACCTCACTAATTGTGTCTCGTTTTGCACTATCAAAAGCCCAAACACATACATTATTGGACCGAATCCTATCTGGGCTGATTTTTAATTTTTGCAAAGTAGAGAGAGGACAGATATCTACTCCTGAACCTCCATCGATCATTACCCCTTTATGTAATATCCTTCCCATTTAATAGTTAGATGCAAAGCCTTGTTGTGACCAGAACCTTCTGTGGGTAACTCATTATCAGTGAAAGTGATTCTATTTGCTTCAAATATTCTACAAACCATCCTTTCTATTTGACATACCGTAGTTTCCTTCGGGATGTATGCCTTATTCAACAACTTAATCAATGCCTGACAATGTTCTTTAGAATGTAGCAGTAGGGATAATAATGAGATTTGAGCCGGGGTTTTCCTCAATTGATCGGCAATGGAATAGTCTTGGGTTTTTATTTTCTTCAGAAATTCCTCAGCCTCTTTGTTTGTGACAGGTTTTTTCATTGGCCCTTGACTAACTTTAAACTATTTTGGTCTTCTTAATTCTTCTGGAACATAGCATCTTCCTGATCGAGTCAAACCCCCTGTTTCGTTTGTTTCTTCCATGACCTATTTTCCTTTGTACATATTTCATAGTAGTAGTATAATTTTAAAAAAGTAGTAGTACTATAATAAGTCCAACTATCCGCAAGTATGCTCCATTCTGAAAACTCATTCTTGTGGTGTGTATTATTGTTCCTAACTTGTTGTATGTCTTTGATAGATGATGCGCGAAATTTTTTATGCTTACAACTAATTTATGTCTTTTTTATACAAGGGAATTGCGTTACCAAATGTTTAGTTGCTTTAAAACTCTAAAAGGTGATGAGGATCGTGATATGTGTTGTGTTGTAACCTTATGGTGTATTTTGTCCTAGTTTGGTTGAAAGTGGTTTGCGATATGTGCTAATATATTAGCTTATGCCGATGCTTTCTGTACCCGTCATTCGAGGACGAATTATCCTAAGTGGGGGAGAATGAAACACCCAAGAATATGGCCTTGCAAAAATTTTTGGTTGATTGGTGATGATTATGATATGTGTTGTGTTTTATCCTTGTTGTGTATTGTTTCTAACTTGTGTAAAGATTTCCTTAATGCATGTTGATGTGTTAACTTATGTTTATGCTTGCCTTGCCCCTCTTGTGAGGATGCATGGTCCAAGTGGGGGAGAATTGAAATACCTAGACTTGAACCCTTGAAAAAACAACTCCTTTTGATGTCTCTAGGGTACGATTGAAGGGCTTGAGTCGCACCCTTGGTCATGACTCGTACCCTTATCCCCCTCCCCTTTCATACCTTGAGCAGTAATTTCAGGTAGCAAACTTTATCCAATACGACAATTCGATTCCTTGGTCCTAACCATGCATATGAATCGTATACTACAAGGTCGTATGGAGTGAAAACCTAACCTAGAGTGGACTATTTTTGGTACCAGTGAAGCTCACGATTGGGACCTGAGTCACACCCTTTGGTTATGAGTCAAAGATTCCCTCTCATACCCACAACAATGTGGTTGACCTAGGAGAAGCCTAGGGTACAATTTAGGGTACCACTCATACCGTAGGTCACGATTACCATATGAACCGTATGGGGGAGTTGCACCCCTGAACAAGTGGACTTTCCAGCTTTTTATTAAGGACCTTTTGGTCATTTTCATTTCCTAAAACCCTAAGTCCTTTCACTATATAAGTCATTGTAGCCTCAAAAGTCGTTATTTACAAGACACAAACATTCTAAACACTCTCTCAAGCTCATCTTTGGAAGATTGGAGGATAGGGTTTCAAGAGTGGTCTTCAAGAGGCAAAGGAGAGTCAAGATTGATGGTGTGTCATCTTTTTTAAGGCATGTACCTCTTCACCTTTATAAATGACTCTATATTTAGGCATTTCACACTTGGATTAGTAAGTGTACATGGTTGTTTTGACATCATCAAAAAGGTTTTGTTGCCTAATGATGAATAATGTTGACTATTGCTTGCACTTGTGTTTATACATGTTATTATTGATGTTTTCCACGTGTGGGTGCTTGTTGTTTGTATTCTAACCAATGAGTCTTGAAAAATCCTAATGTTGATGATTTTTGCTTTGAATATAGCCTTGGTAGAGGTATGTACATAAGGTGTTTGTGAAAATGTCTAAGTGAAATGCCTAGTTATATGTTGATGATATATTAAGTTAGGTAAATGGCCTGATCAGCATGAATGATTGGTAAATGGTGTGTTAAAATTATTGTGGTCCATGTATTATGTATTTGATATTATTGTTGGGATAATGGCTAATAAGGGTTTGAAACCCTAAACATAAAAATGAACTTGCTATGTGTGTTGAGCCTAAATGTAGTGAGAATGTGGTGAAAGCTTGCTAATGAATTTTGAATGGTTATGTGGGTCTTGGCAACGATAACTGAAATAAAATATGTGTTGAATCAATGCATGCGGTCTATTGAAATGATAAATGGTTAAATAGTTTTGTGAAAGTCAAATGTGTATTTATTAAATTAGCCTAGTGGACATGAATGAGTCATGAAAATGTCTAAATAAATGTGAATACTTGTGGATGGTTAGTAAAGGCCTTGTTGGCCATGTATTGAGTTATCATGATTGTGAATGTTTTGTAAATGGTTGTTATGACCCTTTGTTAATCATGTAATGAATTGGCCTATGGCTTAGAATGGTGTGATGGACTTATAAGTATGAATGGTTGATGATTGATTTTGTGTAGATGTTGTTGTCCATGTAATTTGTTAAACTATAATCATGTTGGTCTGATGGCTAAGAAGAGGGGTTCAATTCCCTAAACTTGAACTTGAATTGTGTATTGAACCAAGTATGGTGAACAGTAATATAATGTAGTTAATCAGATAAGAATAATTTGTGTGGGTTATGAGGACCACAAATTACATTGTATGATGAAATGAGTTAAGGCATTGGCCTAATGAAATGGTTAAACAATAAAGGCTCCTATATGAACCATGTGGTCATGTATGATGTTGAATTGGCTAAATAAGCCATGGCCCTTAAATGTGATATAATTTGTATGTATGTATATAAATGCATGAACTAATGAGTCAGAGTTCTAATGCCGACCAAGGATGCCAATGAACAACGAGTGATTCGAGTTCCTCGTCTAATGAAATAACTAGCAATTCGAGTTTGTAGTCCAATGAACAACGGGTGATTCGAGTTCCTCGTCTAATGACACGGCTAGCGATTCAAGTTCCTAGACCGGTGATATAGCTACCGATTCGAGTTCCTAGTCCAGAGATATCTCTTGAGATTAGAATACTCTGTCAAATGACACAACTAGTGATTTGAGTTCTTAGATAGGTGATAAGACTAGTGTTTTGAGTTCCTAGTTCAATGAAATAAAATGTCTAGTGATTCAAGTTCCAAGATCGGTGAAACGACTAGCGATTAGAGTTCCTAGTTCAATGAAATAGCAATGAGATTGGCCGAATTAGACAACTTGGTTAAATTGTTTCACTTGGTCAAATGTGATATGTTCATTGAGTTGGTTTAGGGTTCGGATCCCTGTGACTAATGTAACAATGAAGTATAAGTTATAAACTTTGTAAGGCAGAATATTGAAAGTTCTTAACTCCATGTATCATGAATGAATGATTTGAGAATACATGCTAATGCTTGTTCCTTCTGTGGCTAATGTTGGATGTATTTATGCATTCTAGTATCACTATTCTAGTCTTTTGAGCCTTATTTTTACGATGATTCATGTGCTATATGAATTGATAATGATATTAATGTGTATATAAGTGTTAAAGTATGTGTTTATAATGTGAAAAGTAAATTCCAAACAAGTTTGTACCAAAAAGATTCATTTAGAGTTCAACCCTGAAAACTAGTGTTACTAGCTTGAGCTTGGTGCTTGTCTAGTTGATCCTATTAGATTATAGTGTGTTTAATGAGTTCTTATGGTTTTAATGTGTAATTATATGTGGAACAACTTGTTGATAGTGTTCAAAGTTCAAGCAAGTCAATTAAAGAGTCGGAACATAAAATGAAAGATCATGAAAATTTGCCTTGTCTTAGCTTTTGTTTTTGATTCGTCATGATAGATATTGTGTTGTTTGAACCTCTAATTCATGCGATGTGTTCTTGTAGGATCTTTTTTGAGCTTAATATGATGATATATGGATGTTGTGAGGCTGAAAAACCATAGAAATGACACCACAAAGTCAAGGATGAAAGGAGGAACGACCAACACTTAATAAAATTTCAAGATGCAATTTCGTGTCGTGATGAATTAGCGACACGAATTCTATTCTTGATTTTAGAACTCACGACACAACTTCTATTACTGATTTTAAAACTCGTGATATGACTTCTATTCCCGATTTTAAAACTCACGATGCGAGTATCTAGGACTAGACCTCGCGTCGTGAGTTCTAAAATTAGGAATAGAAGTCATGTCATGAGTTCTAAAATCAGGAATAGAAGTCGTGTCGCGAATTCTAAAATTGAGAGTACAAGTCATGTCGCGACTTCATCGCAACACCTCTCTGGAAATTGCATCTTGAAATTTGGTTAAGTGTTGGTCGTTCCTCGTTTCATCCTTGACTTTGTGGTGTCATTCCCATGGTTTTCCAGCCTCAAAATCATCCATATATCATCATATTAAGCTCACAAAAGATCCTACAAGAACAAATCGCATGAATTAGAGGTTCAAATAACACAATATCCATCACGACGAATCAAAAACAAAAACTAAGACAAGACAAATTTTCATGATCTTCCACTTCATGTTCGGACTCTTTACTTGACTCGCTTGAACTCTGTACACTATCAAAAAGTTGTTCCACATATAATTACAAATTAGAACCATAAGAAAATCATTAAACACATTATAATCCAATGGGATCAACTAGACAAGCATATAGCTCAAGCTAGTAACACTAGTTTTCCGGGTTGAACTCTAAATGAATCTTTTAGGTACAAACTTGTTTGGAATTCACTTTTCACATTATAAACACATGCTTTAACACTTATATGCACATTCATCTCATTATCAATTCATATAACACACGAATTATCCTCAAAACAAGGCTAAAAAGACTAGAATAGTGACACTAGAATGCATAAATACACCCAACATTAGTGGCATAATATAAACATGATGTATATGCCTATGTGTATGAGTATGTGTTTAAGAAGGCGATTAAATTTCTATGCTTAATAAGAACGGTTTGAGCCTTAGTGTGGAATATCAGAGTCCTCTCTTTTATGTCTCATGATTGAAGATGCCTAGAATATTGTTAAATCTTGATATCTTGTTGACATACGATATATCTATACGTAAGGATAAATGTATGAATATTATTGAACATGATATATTGACTTGTTTTTGAATGATGATATTATTTTATCCTTATCCTTGAGCTACATGTTAGCGCTCCAACCGTTAACCGTCTTCGAACACTATGTTCCCACGCGACATAGAGGCTGGAGCATCTTCTTCTTCTACGCAGTGAACAGGTGTTTGAGCGGATTTGTGCATTGACCTTGAAGTGGTGAGCTTCCATACTCCGGAAGACCTACCTCTCATATCCACATTACTCTACGTCATTGGCTTGTATAGATTTGGTAATTGGGTAATGTCGAGGGCATGTCCCGACATCTTTGAATTTATTTTGGTAGATGTTTTGTGGATGACTATGGACTTGGGCATATTGGCTAGACTTTTGTTATAAATGAAATATTAGATATTGTTTTTTAATCCTTACATTTACGCCATATTATTATATGGTCAGAATCCATCCGACCCTTGTGGCTAATTGTTGATGATTAGGTTGGGTTATCGGGGTGACCTTCGGTTTATGTGAGCTTGAGGTGCCCATATGACATGGCCCAAAGTTTGAGTCGTGTCACCGTCTATAACTATAATCAAGAAACAGGTCTTGATCAAAGAGCTATAGTCGCTTAACACAAAGGTTGGGTACTTGTCAATCACCATGCTCCAACCTATTTCTACTACACCCACTTTATGGATCTCCCCACCAAAACTAATACCCTAAACCATTATCGCAAAGGCTTAAACCATACCTTCCCTCCGCAGCTATTTCATAGGGCAACATTCATCTCATTCCTCCACCTATACTTATATCTTAGCTCTAGTAGTCACCTCTAAAATTTCACTACCACGGACATCTACTCCCTTGTCCAAAACATCACTACGCTTTCACAACTACTACCACACTAACATAAGAAGGGTCATTGAGGAACTAAAGTACGAAAACTACTCGTGCTACTCAAGGAGAGACTCAAAAATGAGACACGGTACTATAGGCATGAAGTATTCCATAAAAACTAGCTACGTTATAAATAAAGGATCATCCTGACATAAACACACCATAACACGAGTCCCCTAGGACTGGGTTTCGGAAGAAACACGACTGCATAAATCATGTGTAACATATCATAAAGCTAAGATTTATATTCGAGGAACAAGGCAAGGATTGCCGGTTGAGACTACTGTTTCTTAGATTTAGGCATAAAGTGGGACATGAATGTATAGGTTAGGAGTGTAATGACATAGAGCTTCAACACTTGGAAGCTCAAATTTCTAAGATCCATTATTTTCTTTGGTTTTGGGGTTGGAATATGGACGTAGGCGGCATACAAAATATGAACTTTATACATAAGCACTATTAGAATGCGTGCAACACTAGTAGAGTGCTCACTTAATAAAAATAGAAGGGAATCGCTAGAATGGTAGTAAATTCAACCCGACTTTCCCCGGAAGTCCACCGTTAGGAGAAAATTTAAGATTATCCCTTGATCTTCATCTTACTACGTAAGCACAACTCTCTGCTCTAAGGGTTATCACCAAAGACTCGTACTAGGGACACTTGGATCTCTCATACTTAAAACCTCATCTATCCAGATGCTACCTAGAGTTCAGCATAGTCTCACAAACTCCATGCCCAAACCCGTTCAATGACTTAGCCCCAATTCATTATTTCAACCTAGATCTCCGGCCTTTATATCATAACTTTCCCCACTTTTGTATTTCCTGAGTCATCAACCTCATTTCTTTAACATACCTTACCAAGCCTACCAATCTACCCCCATAAATCTCGTATTGCTATCATCGAGCTAACACACTTCCTTCACCAAAATCAATATCTAAGGTCCAAACATAGTGTCTATCAACCACTATACACTACTAACTGAGTACCCTACGCAAAATATACATATAGCCTACCTCACGAGGAGGTCACCCCAAATTCCTCATCCACCAGCTAGTAACCTATACATATTTAGAGAAAACCATCCCCTCTTATGCACAAAACAACAGAAGCGCTCTATATAGGAACGCTAGGACGGATAAACCATTATCAAAAGGATACTTCAATTATTCTTTTAAGCTCCTTCAACTCAAATAGAGTCATCTTATAAAGAGAGATAGGGACAGAACGAGTGTTCGGAAGGAGATCAATCCCAAAATTGATTTCCCAATCGGTTGGGATACCAGGAAGGTCATCAAGGAAGACCATAGAAAATTCATTCACAACTGGGATAGAATGTAAGGAAGGACACTCCAAGTTAAAATCTTTAAACTGGACCAGATGATAGAGACACCCTTTAGAGATTAATCTCAGAGCTCTAAGATATAATATGAACCTCTCCTTAAGAGCTAGGGAACCACCCTCCCACTCAATAATCGACTCATTAGGAAATATAAAGATGACCTTCTGGGTCCGACAGTCTAGATACGCATAGCGCGAGTGCAATCAATCCATCCTAATATGACATCAAAATCCACCATATTTAATTCAAACAGATCCACCATAATTTCCCAACCACCCACAGATACCACACAATCCCTATAGACTCTGCTAGCCACCACAAAATCACCCACTGAGGTAGAAACAGAAAAAGGATCTGAAATACACTTGGGACCAAAACCAAAATACATAGCCACAAATGGGGTCACATAAGAGAGAGTCGACCCCGAACCAAGTAAACAGTACATATCACGAAAAAAGAGTTTGAACATACCAGCAACAACATCAGGTGATGCCTCGAACTCCTGTCGGGTAGTGAGATCATAAAGATGATCCCGTCTAGAGCTGAAGCTAAAAGCAGCACCCACTACAACAAAATGTATCTATAGCTATGAAACAACACAAAACTCATAAAAATAGTCCATGAAATAACATACTTTCTGCCTAAATAGTTCATAAAACAGTCCAAAGTCACCAAAATAGTCCATAAAATATTTGAGTTACTAAAACAATCCATAAACAGTCTGCGGCGTATAAGAATTTGTTGTTAAATGTTAATTATGAATATGAATTATTAAGTATTATATATATATATATATATATATATATTAAAATATATATATTATTTATTTATTTATAAAATTTTGATTTTTTCGTTTAACTGAATTTAAAAAAAAAAACCGAATCGAAAAATCAAAATTTTAAAATTAAAAATTGAATCCGATCCGAAAAAACAAAAAAAGGAAACTAACATTAAATTTCAGTTTGGTTTTTCAATTTTTTCTATTTAAACTAAAATATGTCCACCCTAGTAGGGAGTATATGATATGATACAATTTGATCTATATATATTATAGAGAAAATATTCAAATATACTTCTAATATTTTTATTTTGACTTGTACATACCACTGCCTTTTCAATTAGTAAAGTTATTACAGTTCTTCTGTCTTCAAGTGTGTCCGCTCCAAATTGGCATGTAATGATATATTTGGCTTGACCATTTTAGTTGCACTCAGGAACATGTTTTAGATGATTGCAGAGTATATATAAACTTAATTGATAGTTTATGGTGTAACTGAATTTTTCGTTTGTCTCCATGACTCAGTCGACCATGACAAATCATTACCAAAATGGACAACCGTTCTAAGGAAGGTTAAAACAGGATATAATTAATAATGCGGGGGAGTTCTGAATCAAAGATAAACAGGTGATAAATGTCACAAAGGAAGAAAAGGACAGATTTGAAATGACAGATTTGAAGGACAAATTAACAGAAAGCTAGTAAACTTTCGAAGAAGCGATACATATCAGTTATGCTCCCTCCGTTTCAAAATAATCCATCTTTTTTACTTGACATTCTACTTAAAAAAATATTTATTAGGAGTTTATTTTATTAAATTAGCCTTATTAATTATGTTTTGAAAATATAAATTTGAGTAAATACACTTTATTTAGTCATTTAATGTTGAGGATAGTATAGGAAGAACACAATAAAATACTTTTGATTTCATCAAAAGGGACAACTAAATTGAAACAAATATTTATAGAAAGAGGGTTAACTAAAAAGAAACGGAAGAAGTAGTAGTACTCCCTCCGTCCCATTTTACCTGTCTCAAATAATAATTTTATTTATAAAATATCTAATGAATTGTGCTAAATTATTCAAGACATATGGCAATTAAATCTGATTGACCGTACAAGTCTTTCATCTTTATGTTATATCGATTTGATAAATTGTGGATCGTGAAATATAATGTTATTAAATTAATCTCTAATTAATTATTTTATAATTATTATATTTAAAGAAAATTAAACTGTATATTAAAATAATTTTTAAACATAATTTGTGAAATATTTTAATAATGATAGATCGATACACTTTAGACTGGTAAATGTCGACACATTATAAAATCATGCATATAGTTCCTATATGTCGAATCAAAAAGAATTAGACATAAGTGTTGATCTACAAGTCTTTCGCCTTTATGTTGTGTTGATTTGATAAGTTGTGAATCATTACTTATATTTGTAAGATATTGCAATAACAACTCAATTAATTATTTTTGCCTCTATTAGTTATTTTGTAAGTATTATGTTTAAATAAAATCAAAATATATATTTAAAAAATTCGCAAACAAAATTTGTAAGATATTGCAATAACGAAAACTCAACATACTTTAAACTTGATAAACATCGTCACATTATAGAAATCATACATATAGTTTACATCTGTCGAATCAAAGAGTGCGAGATATAAGTGTTGATCATACAAGTCTTTTGCCTTTATGTTACCCAATTTGATAAATTGCAGATCATTACCTATATATATTACTAAACTAACCTCCAATTAATTAATTTAAAATTATTATATTTAAATATAATTAACTATATATTTAAATATAACGACAACTCAACACATTTTAGAACTGATAAATGTTGACAAATTATAAAATTCATGAATATAATTCATATGTGTCGAACCAAAAAGAGAGAGATATGAGTGTTGATCGTACAAGTCTTTTGCCTCTATGTTATGCCTATTTGATAAATTATGAATCATTACTTATATTTGTTGCTAAAATGAACTAATTAATTATTTTTTAATAATTATGTTAAAATAAAATTAAACTATATATTTGAATAATTTATAAACGTAATTTGTGAAATATTTCAATAACGACAACTCATCACACTTTAAAACTGGTAAATGTCGGTACATTATAAAATTCATCCATATAGTTCATATTTGTCAAACAAAAAAAAAACGAGACACAAGTGTTGATCCACAAGTCTTTCACTTCTATGTTACGCCGATTTAATATATTGTAAATCATTACTTATATTTGTTATTAAAACGACCTTTAATTAATTATTTTTTAAGTATTATGTTTAAATAAAATTAAAATATATATTTAAATAATTCTTAGACATAATTTGTAAGATATTTTAATAACGATAACTCAACATACTTTAGACCCGATAAACGTCCTCATATTATAGAAATCATGCATATAGTTCACATATGTCAAACCAAAGAGGGTGAGATATAAGTGTTGATCATACAAGTCTTTCGGGTTTATGTATGCCAATTTGATAAATTGCAGATCGTTACTTATATATATATAACTAAATTAACCTCTAATTAATAGTTTTTTAATTATTATATTTAAATAAAATTAAACTTTATTTAACTATTTTTTAAACATAATTTGTGAAATGTTTCAATAATGACAACTCAACACACTTTAAAGCGGGTAAATATCGACAAATTATAAAAATCATGCATGTAGTTCATATGTGTCGAATCAAATAGAGTGAGACATAGGTATTGATCGTACAAGTATTTCGCTTCTATGCTACACATATTTGATAAATTATGAATTATTACTTATATTTGTTACTAAAACATTCTCTAATTAATTATTTTTAAATTATTATGTTAAATTAAAATTAAACTATATATTTGAATAATTTTTAAACATAATTTGTGAAATACTTCAATAATGACAACTCAACACACTTTAAACCTCGTAAATATCGACACATTATAAAAATCATGCATATAGTTCATATGTATCGAATCAAAGCGAGTGAGACATAAGCGTTGATGGTACAAGTCTTTTGCCCCTATGTTACGCCAGTTTGATAAATTGTGAATCATTGCTTATATTTGTTACTAAAATAACCTCTAATTCTTTATTTTTTTTTTAAGTATTATGTTTAAATAAAACTAAAAATATATTTAAATAGTTCTCAGGCATAATTTGTAAGATATTGCAATAATGACAACTCAACAACACACCTTAAACCTGGTAAACACTAGCATTTATAGAAATCATGCATATAGTTTATATCTGTCGAACAAAAGAGAATGAGATATAAGTGTTAATCATACAAGTCTATCACCACTATATTATGCTGATATTACACCGATTTGATAAATTATGAATTATTACTTATATTTGTTACTAAAATGACCCCTAGTGAATTATTTTTTTAATTATTATGCTTAAATAAAATTAATATATATATATATATATATATATGAGATAATTTTCAAAAATATTTTTTAAAATATTGTGATAACAACAATTCAACACACTTTATACCTGATAATCCGATAAGTCGAACCACTAGTCCAGTAACCAAATTATCATTACAGATTATTGATTTCAATTCGATTTTGAACAGGCATATCTAGAGTCGAGATGTTATGTTCAAACGTAGAAAATGCGAACAAAAGTACTAATTATCTTTCACCGTCACAAATAAATTTTTTACTATAAAAGAATAAGCATTGACTGGTATAACACTAAAATATTGAATCTTTACCTAATTATTTTTTCTTAACTTGAAAAAGTGTAAAATTATACTAACTGGAATTAGAAATTTCTACCTAATACGTCTTCCAAAAATACATACTGTGGATAATACTTAAACAAATGTATTTGCCTATGAAAAAAAAATTATTGAAAACGTTTTTGGCTAAGGAAAATTGGCAATGAAAATAAGATTATGAAAAAAACACTTTTTCATGGATATAGGAATTAACTACTTCTCCGTCCCAAATTATCCGTCTTAAATTGAGATGACACATTGATTAAGAAAAATAATTAATAATATACCTAATTTACTATAGTACCCCTATTAAATGATATTTACAATTTAATTTGAACAAAAAGTAATTAATGCAAAGTGTAAAACATGAAAAAAAAAATATTTTGTCTTGATTAATGACAAAAGATAAGTAAATGGGATATCAAATTAGAAAATTTGAGACGAATAATTTGGGATAGGATGGTATAATTAAGGTAATCAATGTATTGGAAATAGGATGGAAGAATATATTCAATTTTTAAGGTAAAAGGGTATAAATATCCTAAGAAAAACTAGTTTCTAGTGGAACCCCTTTTTATTATTGTGGTCAAATTTGAGCCAAATTTTGTGGACAAAAAGATTTTTCCTTAATGTTTAGCTACTATTTCAAGTAAAATTAAAAAATAGTCGCTTTTAATGCAAAAACAAAATTTAGATAAAAATATTTCAGTTAAAACACAGAACAATTCAAGCATACAATACCGGAATTCGAGTCCTTGACAAGTGGAACTTGAAAAATGATTCATAGAAATCAAATTTTTACAATTCAAATGTGAAAATTTATGGAAAATTTGAACTCCATAAAGTGTTCATGAAGTTGAAACACCAAGAACGATTCATGGAATAATGAATATGTGCTGAAGCTTTAAACCCTAAAAACGATTCAGAAAGTCCAAAATCTTATCATGTGCGATTCATAGAGTTCAAATTTAGAGTTTTCCCAATTTTAGCTAAGAATACTTTTATTAAAATTTTATTCCAATATTAAAAAAATAACTAAAATACTATAAATGATTTTTTTAAAATGACTAAAATTTAATTATCTATAAAAAAAATAACTAGTATTCGCTTCGTTCTATTTCACTTGTCACATTTTAAATTGATACACATATTAAGAAAAATAATTCATAATATGATTATTTTAACATAATACACCTATTAAATGCTGCTTATATTGTATACTGAAATAATTTTTTTAAAAAAATAATTAATGTTAAAAGTAAATAAGAAAAAAGATTTTTTTTATATATTAAAAATAACAAATAAAAATATAAATTTATATTAAAAAATTAATAATAAATAAAGACGAACGGAGGAAGGAATATCTTTTTATCATGTCGAGTCAAAGACAACACATCCCATAAATCTTGTAGTGTGACAACACATTGAAGTGTGTGGGGTGCACCTTTGGAGAAATGCGTGGATTAAAGCAACGAAAACAATAATACGGATAAGGGAAGTTGGACCATTATGGTTCAGGAGTTGGTAAGTTTATAGTTTCATTTTTATCTATTGAAATTTAAATTAAAAAATAAACAGAACTTTCCAGCTATTTTCCAACCAATTCCTCCCTGTCCTTAGGATGGAATGGAAACTCCTAGAACTGTTAGAATCTTTAGCCACAATCAACTTCCACCTAACACAAAATAAACAAATCCTCGATGGTTAAGACACTCGTAGATACTTTGAGGTGTCAAGGGCCCGCTTCACCCCACCCCCTCTTTTTTGTACACAGAACTCAAAAAGATTAAATCTTACACGTATTCGATGTATGTGTTAAATTAATTTTTTTTATTATGATTAAAAAATCAAATAAAATAAAATACTTGTTAGTTAATGATAATTAAGTAACATCAACTCTAAATATAAACACATACATGCATGTATTGACATAGTATATATATCAAATACGTGTAAGGTTTAACACAATTCAAATAGAGGTGCAATTAGAGGTTGTTTGGCAGCTAGAAAATGTTATGCATGTATTAGTAATATAGAAATAAATTTTTTTTCCCTTTTTTTCACCTTTTTCATTTTTTCGAAAATTGTGATGTTTGACCATGAAAATTTAAAAAATTGTTTCGAAGTTGGATTCCAAAAAGTGAAAACAACTTTTTATTGTTTTCTCAAATTTTCACTCCCATTTTCAACTTTCATTATTATTACATATAACCTTAATCTTTAAATTTTTACACAAACACCTCGTATAACTACAACCAACCACCAAAAAAAAAATTATTTTTTTCTATGTTACAATATCATTTTTAATTGTTATGGATATTCTAATCTTTTTTTCTTCTTTTAATCAAAATTTACTAACGTGAAGTAAAAATAATAAATGATAATGTATGACGGAAATATATCAACTTTGTTTTGAATAAACTATATTATAGAAATATAAGGCCTGATACCTTATGTTATTTAAAAGTGAGAAATTTAATATTTTTTCTTGTCATTCTAATTTTCTGTATATGTCATATAATGACTATTATGATTTTAATAAATTATTAAAAAGTGATCAATAAAATTGCTTATCAAACATAGCGTAACGATTCATATTTACGATACAATAATATTCAAGGAAAATCAATATCATCAATAAAGAAAAACAAAAAATTAGCACTAATCTATTCAGAAATAATTCATTCGTAAATTTCTTTTGAAAGATCAAATTCAATAAAATAATTAATTCAAGTGAAAGTAATTAAGAATTTTTATCAACAGATTTAAGAATATATAAAATATATTTATATCCATCAATCATATTTAGCAAAATATATTTACTCTGTTCAGTCAATTATGGTTAGATAAACTTATTTAGCTCGTGTTTGTGATATTTTTATTCAAGTTTTAGAAGAATAACAATCATAATAATTAGTTTGTTATTAATTATTTATATCAATTGAAGACATATAAATTATTTTCTCAACATTTGGTTGTATGTTAGTAGGTAAATTAGTAATTGGGTGATTTTGATAATTTTTAAAAGTTGAGGGCATAAAATTATATTCAAAATTTTTTTTTTTTAAAATCTACAAAAAAAAAAAAAAGTCAAAAAAACATAACCAAACACAACTCCAACTTCAACTTCGAGAAAAAATAATTTTCATGGCCAAACGGCTACTATATAAGTATTAGTAATACATATATTATTAATTATTTATATATGTATTAGTTATTTCAGATTCTATAACATAGAGTTTCTCATAATTTATACATATATTAGTTATATGAGTTTATAAATTACAAATCAATTGTCATATTAATTTCACACATAATAAGTTATCTACTAACTAGCAACAAAACATGATACTCCCTCCGTTTTTTTTTTAAATGAGTGATCTATTTTGACTTGATACGAAATTTAAGAAAATAAAGAAGTCTTTTAAAGACCTTAAACTAAAGTTGTGTCAAATATACCAAAATACTCTTTCATCTCATGGCATTAAACATATCATGTGAAAAATTAAAATTAAAGTATTGTAAAAAAAAATGAAAAGATCTTTGTTTTTTTACAACAACAACAACAAATTCAGTATATTCCCACAAATTGAGGGCTAGGAAGATTAAAATGTACGCAGTCCATACCACTACCTCCGAAGAAGTTGTAACACCCCATATTCAAGTACGTGTATTGGCATATTCAAGTATGTGTATTGGTCTTATTTATATGGAATTAATTTATTTTATTTTATTTATACCAGAATTTGCCCGTCGATGGTTCCATGCGAAAGTTATTGAATAAGCTTTCCAACGATATAAAGATTTCCAAAAATGGATAAGTTTCAGATATAATCGAGCACGTTCGAAACTATAAAACGGTGGCCGGGATATTGTGAATAGTAAATGTGCAGGAAAATTTCCTGCACACAAACTACTGAGGCCAGTCAATTTTTTGGGTCAACTTTGAACGATCATAACTCCCTTAATATAATAAACTAGGAGAGGTACGACCTATCAAAATAAAGATCTTTGAGTCTTCTTTCCAATGCAATTGGTTTCATCCAAATCCAACGTCTGGGTAAGGAGTTATACTCGTTTTACTTCAGCCTCTCAAAACAGATTTTTAGGGTCAACTTCAAACGATCATAACTCCTTGTACAGGACGAACTGGGTGGCCTACTTTATATTAAATGAAAGCCCTTTGAATTATGTTTCCAACGATACTAATTTCACCCAAATCCGATATCGGATCAAAGAGTTGTGGTCGATCTACTTTAGCTTATCAAAACAGTCCACCAAAGGACAGATTTGACATTATTTAAATTTTAAAGGCACTTTGGTCATTCCCTATGATATTATGTACGGGAATGTGTGTATATATACATGTATATGAGTTCAAAAACTCATTTTCATCATCAATCATTGAGAAAGAACAAACCCTATCGAATTTGACCTTTAAATTACTTTTGATTCAACCGTAGAAATTCCAAAGTAATCCGGTAACTGCGTTTGTCATCTCGAGAGCTTCGAACGACACCTATTATTTGTGCAAACAGGATTGCATAATCAAGAGGTGAATTCTAAGGTATGAATATTGTTTGCCTTTGTTCTCTTCCATATGTATATATGTGATAGAGGATTATATGTATTGGTTGTTATTGAAAGGTGATGAAAATAGGGTTATGGACTATTTTGCATGGTTTGGTTGTATTGAATTGTGGAGGGTGGATATGGTAATTGAGTTATGGAAGGTGGATATGGTGATATACTATTGAATTGATGATTATTTATGTCTATGGCTCAATTTGGTTTAATGGATTGGTTGGAAGGATAAATGAATCCAAACTTGATGTTGGAGGATGTTGTATGAATATGGATGACATGTGAATGTAATTGGAGTATAAGAGGGTTAAAGTGACACCCTTTATGGTGTAATTAAGGCTTGCTACTTGACCACTAGTTTGGTGAATTCAAATAATTGAATTGTGACGTTTGGTCGCTAATACTAGATTGTTATATATGTTCATTGTAGATAAGTAATCCGAAAAGACGAGAAGTCCATTTGGGACTAGTATTAAAGGTTGACAGTCAGGTATGTAAAGCATACTCTATACCATATCTTTGGCATGAAAGTGAACAATTGTTCTATTAAGAAAGTTTCCAAAGTTATTCAATAACATGTGATCCATAATGGTTTTGTATGATGTCCTACGTTACCAATGAACTTGCTTACACCCTACAAGATGTCAAGATATTCCAATACTTACTTGTTTTCCAAATCTTACATGTTTATTGCATTAATGAATGTCAGAAGGTATCCGGTTGCTCAAACAAGATCCATGTGCTATTAATGACTCCAAAACGTTTCATTGATATACCAATAAGTTCCTACTTCATTGCTATGGCATTGATGACTCCAAAATACTTTATTGATGTGCCAATGAGTTCTTACTTCATTGTTATTGCATTGATGGTCTATTTATATGTCTCTTATTGATGTATCATTGTTTCAAAGTATCAAAAATGTGGTGACGACCAAAATAACAATCTCAAAGATTAATTGAACTAAGTGATGAAAGTTCTCTCTTATCGGGTAGTATCCCAGGGGCATAAGCCTATCATGGGTCGATCCCTATTTATGTGTTTATGGGTGGTATCCTAGGGGCATAAGCCTAGCATGGGTCGATCCCAGTTGATATGTACTGGAGGCAACCTAATAGTCACAGTACAGTACAGTAATGATTACAAAGATGATAAGAACGAAGGTAAAGTGATTGAATAAATACAGTGTACAGGTTGTCACAAGTTCTAGTAAGTGTGGTCCACTCCTATTACGATTTA
The DNA here is from genome assembly GCA_030864225.1 of Capsicum baccatum var. pendulum. Lineage (NCBI taxonomy): Eukaryota > Viridiplantae > Streptophyta > Magnoliopsida > Solanales > Solanaceae > Capsicum > Capsicum baccatum. Next base: position 195,342,118 of record CM061560.1, read on the forward strand.
TTCACTTGTTTCTGATTTCTATTGAGCTCCTATATTATATGTGATTATCTACAACTTTACATACTCATTACATATTTCGTACTGACATCCCCCACGGGGGACCTGCATTTCATGTTGCAGGCACAGGTACCTCAGCTCATACACCGCACAAGTAGGAGCCAGGATACCCAGTTGCTTTTGGTGAGCTCCAGTTTGCTTCGGGGCTTTCCGTGTCATATCCAGTCACTTTTGATATTATATAGAATTTAGTTATATGACGGGGTGTGTCCCGACCTTAGTTAAACTCTGTGTATTGTCTAGAGGCTTTGTAGACTTAATGTGCAGTCAAGGTGGTATTTTGTTAATAGACGTGATGGCTCCAACGGCCAAGTATTGTATATACATATATATGTCTGCTCGAGCTTATACATGTGATTATTTTCTTTTATATGCGACATGATGCTGTCCGAATTTCGGGTTGTCATAGAGGTATGCATGGGAAGTATAAGGTTAGGAGATGGTTTTTCCGGACCTCCTCGGTTACGGGTGCCAGTCCGCCCCAATAGAATTTGAGGCGTGACAGAAGTAGAGAGACTATTTTTGATAGACCCCCGACTTAAGATAAAGTATAGTAAATAAGATCGTAATGAAACGTGAAGCAGGGTGGATGACATAACATATGTAAGGAATAAGAAACAATAAAATAGGAATCAGAGCAGTACGTAATAAGAGAAATAAGCGCAATATGAAATAAGACATATGCAATAGGACACTTACCTAATAATAACATACACTCACAAATCAAAGACACCCACCACACCCAAACATTCTTGACTAGATCAATCTTTTTTAAACAGATTAAAAAGAAAAATAAGTTATTCTTTTTAAATCAAAGGAAATACTACTTATGCAGGATTTAATGCTTACATAACTCACCTTCATATCAGCTACTAGGGGTGGGCATGGTACGGTACGGTATGCTATTTTAAAATTCGGTATGGTAATTTCTATTTTCGGTATCTAAAAGAATAATATCATTATCATACCAAATTAGTTCGGTATGGTTTGATATTTTTAAATTCGATTTCGATATTTTACCGTATGGTAATTCGGTAACCATACTTTATTTGATTTCGACTTACATATATTTATATAAAAAAAACTATAACTTTAAACTTTAAAAACGTCTCAATCATATAAGACTAACAACTACCTTTGTTAGTCAATTGCACAAAAAAAATATTTCAGTCACGATTGAGTAGTCCAAGATGCAAACTCTGAACAACATTACCAAATTTATGCATAGTACTTCTAAATAATAAGCTTTCCAAAAAATTTATTTCTAAATAAAAATTACTTTTATATTCAATTGGCTAATGGATGATATATAAATATACTTAATAATCTTAAATATAATATACATGAGTTTTATATATTATTTAAAAATTTCGGTGCGATATACGGTATTTCGATATTTATTGCATAAATACCAAATACCGTACCAAATACCAAAACAATTAAAAACTCTTACCAAACTCCATATCAACTACCATAACATGCATACCACGGTATAAAAAATTTTGGTATCGAAATGGTATTCGGTATATACCATACCATGTCCATCCCTATCAGCTACTAACCGCCTTTAAAAGGGTTTTTTTAGAGTAAATACATAATTACCCCCTGATCTTGTCCGAGTTTTCCAAAAAGACACCTAAACTCTAACTTCGACCTATTACCCTACGATTTTTTTTATTTCGTTGCAAACGCACCATTTTTTGCTGAATCTCAATCACACCAAGGAGAGTGAAATACACGCGAAAATCAGGTGTTGCCACGTGTCAAATACGTTTAATTTCATATATTTTTATTTTTTTAATACAATTTTCCTTTTAATTTAATTTAACACCCCATCCCACCCCCCTTTTTTCCCCTCATCCCCAATCTAGCACCTCCACCTCCCCCCATCTAGCACCTTCTCTCCCTACCCTTCGCGTCCAGCACCTCCCCCTCCCCCCGAGTTCGGCACCTCCCCCTCCCCCTCGTCGCTTCGCGTCCAGCACTCTCCCCGTCCAGTTTTTTTTTTTGTTCAAATCAATTCAAAAGTTAGTTTTATGATTGAATTGAGTTTTAAGGATAGTAAAATAATTGAATTGAATTTTAAAGATAGTTAAATGAGATTTAATGAAGCTTTAATGGAGGAGCTTTAAAAAAAGCTTTAATGAAAGAGCTTTAATGCTGACATTGTGTTGAAGAGTTTTAATAGTGTTGAAGAAGATATTGTGTTGAAGAAATGGTGGGTAGTTAAATGATATGATTTAATTGCAAAATGGAGCTTTAATGATATGATTTAAAAAAAAAGCTTCAATGGAGGAGCTTTAATGGTGGCATTGTATTGAAGAAGAAGGGGGCGGGGTTATGGTGATGATGATGATGTTGTTATTGTGGGCGTAATTGATGTTGTTGTTGTTGTTGTAATTAATGTTGTGTGTTGTAATTGATGTTGTTGAGTGATGGTGATGAAGAAGAAGTTGGGGAAGAAGACAATCGTGGATGAGGGTTTGCGGGAGTGGGGGTGGGGGTATGAAATAATTTTAAAAATAAATAAATATTAAAAAAGAATATAAATTATATATGAAATTATTTTACACGTGACAGCTTGTAATTGGTCAAAAAAGTCAAATTTGAGCCCTTTCAGGCGCCTGTGGAGCGTGTGTACACGCAGGGGGTCAAAATAGTGTGTTTGCAATGAAATAAAGAAGAATTGTGGGTAATAGGTCGAAGTTAACGTTTAGGTGTCTTTTTGCAAATCTTGGATAAGATCAGAGGGTAATTATGTATTTACTCTTTGTTTTTTTTTTATGTAAGAGATGAGGTATGGAAGATTATTTTATCTTTTATTTGGTAAACATATTAATTAACTTGGGAATTATTTATTCATCATTTACACTATAATAATGAAATAAATTATCTTATACTTTCTTCGTTCGGTTTTACTTATCACATTTAGATTTGTGATATTTATTAAAAAATAATTAATAACATAACTATTTTATGATAATAACTCTATTAATAATGTTTACACTGTACCTTAAAATTAATTTAGAGAAAAAATAATTAATATTAAGAATAAAATATAATTTTTTTATTGATATATTAAAAATGATATATAAAAATAAAATATAATTAAAAAAATAATGAGAAATAAAAATAAATGAAGAGGGTATAAAATTAACTTATCCAATGAGATATTTAATTCATAAAATAACTTTATTCATCCTATTCCCTTACCAAACAACCCCTAGAAATCAAATGGGTGTGCAATTAGTCTTGTACAAAAATGAGGCATTGATTTGTCACTTTTGTTATGACATGGGTGATGGTAGGCAATGAGAAAATTGTGGGAAATTATCTTTCCAAAGTCTTAGAATTTTCTTCTTCCTCATCTCTACATAGCCCATAAGCACCCCCACCATTTAGGGGGTCTTATTTTAAAAGGATTACCTCCCTTCTTCTTCATAGACAAAAAGATAAATTCAATCTTTTTCCTTTGTTCTTGTACACCCTTTTGGAGTTTTAATTATTTAATGACATTCTTGATTACCTTTTTCCAAGATTGAACCTTTTGGAAGAAGGGAGGTTGCTTAAAAAAAATTTAATTACATTTTTGATCTCTCTTTTAATTCTTTTTAAAATTTATATATAGATAAAGAAAAATGATAGTAAGATGGTGGATAACAGCTCTGCAATTAACAGAGCTGTTTGTGAGTTCCTTGGTTCATTTGGTTTATGGGTTTTACATATTTAGTACAGCTGTGGCTGGTGATCTTTCTCAAGCATTAAGTGATTGTTTTTACAAGAATAGTAATAATTTGGAGGCTAATTTGAAATCTGATGATTCAAAGGAGAACGTTACAAGTGTTAAAGATTTGCCTCCCATTGTGTTGGTTCATGGAATATTTGGTTTTGGAAAAGGGGTATGTTCTTTTTTGTTTTTTCGTGTGTGGTGTGTGTGTGTAGAAGATTAAATTTTCAAGGTATAATTGTGAAAGTGTGATGTTTTTTTTGTAGAGATTAGGAGGGCTTTCATATTTTGCTGGTGCTGAGAAGAAGGATGATAGGGTTCTTGTGCCTGATTTGGGCTCATTAACTAGCATATATGATAGGTAGGTTGATGCAGCCTCAAATGTTTGTTATTTACTATGTTTTTTTGGAATGTTGTTGTAATGTTTTAATTTTGTTCTACATGGTCTTATTTCTGTTGCTTTTGTTACTTCTGCTATTTCTTGTACTGCTTGTGGACTATTTTTTTTCTAAGTTGCCTGGACTTTCCAACAATGTTCCTGCACCCGTGTCGATCATTCAAAAATACACTATTTGTGGAGGATCTGACACGCATACATGACATTTTTTAAGAGTTGAGCAACATGTTTTGTTTTTTTGCCTTGAATGGAGGGTATTATTGGAAACAACCTCCCTACCTTTGATTTAGGGGTAAGGTCTGTGTACATTCTACCCTTTCCAAGCCCTGCTTTGTATGATCTTGTTGTTCTACATGTTCGTTTTCTTTTTCAAAATTTGATGGAATTTAGGTTTCAGGGCTCGTGAATTGTTTTATTATTTGAAAGGAGGGCACGTTGATTATGGGGAAGAACATAGTAAAGCTTGTGGGCATTCCCAATTTGGACGAATTTATGAACAAGGTTAGAAGCTTTTTCTTGCCTCTATTTATTTACAATGTTTGTAAATTTATGGTACTTGTGAACAAGATTGAAGCGTATTGTCTCTTCTGTTTAGTTTTGTTGCATTTCGATGTTTTTGGGAATTTTTGAATGGTTAATTTAGCCTTTCCTACTCTATTTTAAGCAGGGCATTACCCAGAATGGGATGAAGATCACCCTATTCATTTTGTTGGGCATTCAGCTGGAGCACAGGTTGTTCGAGTTTTACAACAAATGCTAGCTGATAAGGTTAGTCTGCTTATAATCAATTCATGGATTTTGAGATTTGGAAGGATTTTTTTCTTTTTTGTTGATTTTAAGGTTATTTTGATTGTAGGCATTTAAGGGTTATGAGAACACTTCTGAAAACTGGGTCTTAAGCATCACAGCATTGTCTGGAGCATTCAACGGGACTACAAGAACCTACTTTGATGGAATGAAGTAGGTTTCTGATATCTTATTTATCTCTTTATTATATCTTATTATCTTGTAGTTCAAATATATTTAGTATCATATTGTCATATAGACAACTAAGTGATGCCCGTGGCAGTTCATAATATCGATTGTCCCATGGTGTAATTTTGTAGTTTTTAGTAATGATCTCAGAGACCTAGATGATATGATTGACACCAGTTCTGGTGTCATTAATGGATTCAACCAGTAATTATCATAACAGTATTAGATAATGATAATGTGAAGGTTTTAACTTTGTCGTTTTTATTTAATCCATTTTCAATTGCTGTTACCTTTCCTAGTATGTTTGGTTATGAAAACATTGCTGTCATATGTTTGTATTTATTTTTAAGTTATACCCTCATGATTTGTGAATCTTTACTGAATTGACTGATTTCATTTACAGTCCTGAAGATGGGAAATCCTTGAGGCCTGTATCTTTGCTTCAGCTTTGTCGCATTGGAGTACTAATTTACGATTGGTTTGACATACCGTGGCTAAAGAACTATTACAACTTTGGGTTTGACCACTTCAACATATCCTGGAGAAAAATGGGCATATGGGGTCTTATTGATTGCCTCTTAGGAAATGCTGGTCCATTTGCTTCAGGGGATTGGATACTTCCAGATCTTACCCTCCAGGGGTCGATCAAGTTAAACAGCCACTTGCATACATTTCCTAACACATACTACTTCAGCTATGCTACCAAGCGTACTAGCAAAATCATGGGTATAACAGTTCCTTCGGGCATACTCGGTATACATCCCCTGCTGTTCATCAGAATTTTGCAAATGAGTCTATGGCGCCATCCTCCAGATGTCCCTCCTCCGTATAAGGGCTATAGGTGTGTTTTTTTCCTTATTGTTCCATCTTCCGTTTACCTGAATTTCATTCAAATTAATTGGCGGTTACAATGTATTTAAAGCAATTACCATGTATCAAAACGAAGTGGAACTGCCAAATAGCAATTTCTATACAAATCATACGTAATTTCATCATCTCACTGCTTTCGGTTCATCTAATTCTTGCAGAGATGAGGATTGGTGGGACAATGATGGTGCACTCAACACTATATCTATGACACATCCTCGTTTCCCAGTCGAGCACCCAAGTCACCTGGTCGTTAAAGATTCTGATTGCCAGCCTTTTATACCTGGCATCTGGTAAGCAATCAATCTTAAGCTTCTTCTATTATATTTCTTTTGCCAAGCTGTTGTTGTCGCATTTAACTTCTTTATTTCCTTGTTTAAGTAAAGCAGTTTTCGCTGCACTCTTGTCATTCTTGTTTTCTCATTACTGTCTGTTTTTTCTTAGTTCTAAGAAATGAGGTAAATAGCTTTGAACTCTTCTCTTATAAAGAACCAAAGTGTTAATTCTCTTTCGTTTTTTTTTTTTAAATTATCATTACGGTTTGATAGTTATTCATGATTCAGAAGCATGTTCAGTTTGCAAACCAATATTTTCACATGTTACCATTTAAGGGGTTTCTAGCTGGATGATAAGTTTCGCCCGACATCTACTTGAAGCGGATGTGCTAAATTTTTGACAAAGCATGCTAGAAGTTGCAACATCAGCTTTTGCATGTTATAGGAACACTGTCTTTTATGTGTAATCAGGAATTCTTAGGTTTATTCCAATTATCTTTGAGATATGGAAAACATTTGACTTGCTTTTTAAAATTGCAACTATTCAACATACTGCATATTTGTCTGACACATCGGATACTTGGGATTGCTATAAAGTGGGATTGGAAGTTGTTATCTGAATAAACAACGGTATTTCAGGACAGTGCCAGTACTAATATTTCCTTTTTCTTCTCTGGAATCAGGTACTATAACATTGTAGAGGGTGATCACATTCTTTTCATTGTGAATCGTGAAAGAGCTGGAGTTCAATTTGATTTGATATATGACAGCATATTTGAGCGCTGCAGGAAGCATGCTTTCAGAAAGAATCCGACGATGCCAAACCATATAATTTAGTAGTTAGCAAGATGTTGCTCTTACTGATGCGCTACAAACTATTAAATAATTCAACAACGACAAACCTAGTATATTCACACATAGTGGGGTTTGGGGAGGGTAAGATGTACGCAGTTCATACCACTACCTCATATGAAGTAGAAAGACTGTTTTCGATAGATCCTCGGCTCAAGACAAGGAATAATAATCAAATTCATAATAACACATGGAACAAGATGACAACATAAATACGACACCCACAAGAAAGGGAAACTGCAATATCAAATACTCTTCCGGTTTCTTGTTTCGTTTTTCTTCAGACAAAAATCTATTTTCCTTTTGAATTGTAAATGCAAATAGATCAAAATTCACCATCATTAATGTGTAGGCAGGCTTGCAAAGGAAAAATGTGAATTAAGGAGACACAGACACACTGGTCTCCTGTAATATCAAAACATAACGATCGACTTTCAGAAGAATATATTAGAGAGGTTTCTGTTTTATCTATTAGTCATAGTACTACTCTTGTAGTTTCTTGTCCTTTGGGTTTGGTTACTATCTCTGGGTTTTACACTTTGACTATCGTTTTATCCTAGTTATGACTATTGTTTTGGCTGATTTGTCAAGTGGTCTAATAGTACTTTGCCATGACTGTAAGCATTTCGATTCTTTTTTTTTTTTTTTTTTATACTCTTTGGATTGTTTTTTTTTTTTAGCTGAGGGTCTATTGGTAATAGGTAGGGCTGGACATATTTTGGTTTAAACCGAAAAAATTACAAAATCGAATCGAAAATTAATTTTGGTTTGATTTTTCGGTTTTTCGGATTGGTTTCGGTTTCAAATTTTAGAAATTCGGTTAAACGGTTTGGTTTATGGATTTTCAAAAAAATAATTCGAATAAACAGAAAAATTGAAATTATATAAATAGTATATTATAATATATATATATATATATATATATATATATATATATATATATATATATATATATATATATATATATATATAATATAGTCTAATATATAAATTATAATCATTTAGTAACCCTAAATCCTAATATACTGCTTTGCATTAGACCCTAACATTAATGTGGAGGCTACAGTGGTGCTTAGTCATTCTCCGTTCGTCAGTTCGTTTGAAATTTTAATATCGCCAACGACAGTCGGCAGTGGTTTGCTCAGTTCGTCACTGCCGTTGGCAGTCGCTGCCGAGTGCGGCCACTGCTGTCATGTCAATGGCGACAACTCAGCGAGGTCGATATTTATGGTTATTTCATGCGTGTTGAATTAATTATATTTGGGAATGAAAAATAGGTTTTAAAAAAAGATTATTTTTCTAGAAAAATCACCAATTTTAAATGCTCACTACTTTAATCTTTAAAATCGAAATAAAAATCCTAAATAATCAAATCGAGTTTGTAAAAATCGAACGAAACCGAAATAATTTTGGTTTGGTTATGATTCTCTTTCATCAATTCAAAAATCGAAAAATCGAACCGAGATTCAACAATCAAACCAAACAAACTGAATGCTCATCCCTAGTAATAGGCTCTAAGATTGGCGTACACTCTAGCTTCTCCAGACCCCACTTTGTGTCATTACACTGGACATGTTGTTTCTGTTTTATCTATGTGATGATATGCAACATCTCAAGCCTTTACATATTTGAGCAAATGCAATTCACTTCTGGATTAGGATTTGAAATTTTAGTAAAAACTGGTGCTCGTGCATGTAACTGGTTATTTTTTCTGATTGTATCATGTTAAGATTAAGATTCTAGTTGATGCATCACTGTGTTGCTTATTGAACTCAAGGATTTGACCACTATACAGTTGGTATTATTCTGTGGAATAACATGATGTTACAGCAGGTTACACCCTTGATCTTAGCTAGTACATTGCTATTAGTTGCACGTTTGTATCCAGATTTTCGATCTTTTTATTTTCCCTAATACAAGTAATAAAGGTTTAAATGGAGCGATATGGACACTAGGCATTCATATAATTTATGCAAACTTGCTAGGTTTAGCACGTAATTGTTGTTGTTGTACAATCAGTTAGTGTTCCAGAGTTGGAAAAGGACGGGGAAAAGGAGCTTCGAGTTGTTTAGGCTCGGTGGGGAATGTACTTTCTTCTATGCTCTCTTTGGAACAACGGACCATTCATCTCTGCCTGCAGATATAGGTCATTGTCGAAGTCATGTCAAATTTTTGTGCCTCCTTTGATATATTTCTCATTTCTGGTCTGACTTATCATTATTCATGGTTAGCGTTGTTAGCTCCTAGATGACAGTTATTTCAATCCTTTTTAGGGGTTGTTTAGTATACAGGATGAGATAAGCACGGATATCTCATGTGACTAGTTTATCCTACCTTCCATATGTCCAATATAGTAATCCTACCATATTAGTATGAATGATATAAAATAGTCTTGGAATTTGCTAATACCTAACATAGGATATAGTTAATCCCAAATTTTATCCTGAAATTGTTATCCTTATCCCACGTACCAAACGACCTCTAAGAGGAAAGGGGTACAATAAAGTTGTATTCCTTGGAGCTTGGGGTTATTAGGACAAGTGAAAACAAGAGATGCAAAGGCCAGTTGTCTGTTTCAAGTTTTCAAATGCTTGATACATAAAACTCGGGTTTTGTACACAAAACTTGAGAAGAAAGAAACATCAAAATGAAACAGACAGACGATTTGTGTTTGATGTTATTTAGAATTGCATTATCTTCTACCTTATGTTTTTTCCTTCGAGTTGTCGTAGAGCATTGGCCTGGCCTTTACACATGCATTATCATGGGGAGCACATGTATGTCATTCAGTTGCACATGCCTCTTTTTTCTTGGTTGCAAATTGGCAGAATACATGTCAGACCCTTCAACTTGGAGCTATCCAATAAAAATAAAATAAACTATTTCTACCACCATTCGAATCTTCGAGCGTTGAAGGTTCCACGGCGTCCAAACATCTAACTTAAAAACCAACACACCTGCAGATGCTTTAGTCCAGTGGGTGCTCGCAGATAAACATATCCCTATTGCAGTATTATATATATAGAGAGAGTGTTCTGGTTGGGGTTAGTGGGTGCAGAGGCGAATCCAGAATTTAAAGTATGTGGGTATATTAATGTTGAGTGTTGTTAAAGGCGCGCATAAGTTCGAAAGCAAGACTCAAAATATATTGAGCGCTCGCCTCGCTTAATGTGCACTTTAGGTTCTAATTTTTAAGACATGCTTTTCCTTGTCAATGAGACTTTTCTGAATAGACGAATATTAAACAATTGATATTTTACTTTATAAAAAAAAAAATCAATTTCATTGTTCATAAATTTGTTATTCATGCTTATATTATTAGTTTTGGATTATACATATATTTATATTATTTTTTTCTCTATACCTTTTTTCATTACATGTCACATTTTACTTGTACTTTGTGATTAAACAAATGGACCTTGAAGTTTTTTTGCCCTTTTTACTTTTGATCATACTGTGGTGCTTTAATATTATCTTAACGTTAGCAGAATTTTCTGTGTCAATTAAGGGATATTATCATATTTGATTTGTCGCTAATGACATGAATAGTACTGAAAAAATAAATATATAGAATAAGTCTGAGTAGTTTTATTAGTATTATGTTGACTTTTAACTTTTTTGAACAATTAATTGTGATAGCTTAGTGGTCAAGGTGTGTCTACCATACAAGGTGGTTGCGGGTTCAAACCCCATCCTAGCAGCACAACGGTTTTGATGATATGATTTTAGTAATAATCTTTAAAAAATGTTGTGAGAACCCAAGTTACTATATATTATTTCGTGTAGTTCGTTTGTAGTATTATTTTATTGCAATACTAATCTGCTATTGTCTATTGTTTTGTTATTATCTACTGTCTCTTGTACTTTTATTACGTCTTTTTATAGATTATTTTTATCTTGAGTAGATGGTTTATTGGGAAACAACCTCTCTAACTTATTCCAAGGTAGAGATACGATTTACGTATACTTTATCCTCTCCATACTCCACTTTAAATATCTATACTAAATATGTCGTTGTTTGTTGTTATTTGGATTCTGACTCCACCATCCATAACTAACAACAAAATTAATCGAGATGTGGCAAATTGAATGGAATACCCTATTAGGGAAAAAAAATGGATGGCCATTTTGTGATTTAAATTGATACCGACATATCCAACATACACTTCAAGCACCGACCAAAGAGGCAGCAACACAACGACCAATCATCTAAACAGAAACAAAAAAGATTTCTAAAAAGATAAGTCAGTTAAGTTTCATTATATTTTATAGAGTATGGTTCTCTTGATACCAAGAGTCAAATTGAAAGTCAAAGCACATCACATGGGAACTATTCTCGTTCAGTGAATACACTACTTTTTAAGAAAAAATGACAAAAATAGTTCTTGATGTTTAGATTGTTTAAAATGGTCAATTAAGTATTCATGACAATTTTGGTCCATACAATTTGTTAAAAGTGACCATACTTTATGTTAATCACATATTTAACAATCCATTAATGTTATGTAAGTAAGAATTATGAAAAAGAAAATAATTCAATATGTAATCACATTCAAAGGTGTAATTTCTTTTTATTTCTAATTCGATATAATTTTTTGAGGTATAGCTTTTGCTACTCTCTCCATCCTAATTGTGATTGTCTTGACTGTCTTTCAGTTCTCAGAAATTACATTGCATCTTTATGTGTATGTTAAGTCCTCAGTTTTGATTATTGACAAATTATACGTTGGGTCCTGTTTCCTGGAGTTTTCTTGATGACAAAGTTGCTACCACTTAGTGAATAGGTTGGGCTCACATGTCACTATCACGGTCAACTGTCACAGCTGACACAAAGTACAAAAGTTGGTGGGAAAAGCTCCTGCAACTTTTTTGCCTGAACCAATGAGATCTCTCCTAGGTTTTCTTGTGTCATATATATATTGCCCATCTTCCTTAACAAGAAAACTAATGCTTCTATATTCTCACAACAAAATATCTCTCTGAAGCTGAATCAAAGACTCCTCATGCTAGGTAACTGAATGTTCATCGAGTTGTATCTTTATTTCCTTGTTGTATTAGAGTTTTTGTATTGTTCTTAAATGTTTTCCTACATTTTTTATGATTGTTAGTAGGTGTTGAGGTGCAAACCTTTCTTTGTAATCATCTAGAATTAGGTGATTGTCCAAGCTAGAGTTAGCTTATGGTGTCCAGTTAAAGTTGCTTGAGGTTGAAGCAGTAGAGCTACTGCTTGTGTTTCCTTATAATAGAGCTATTGGTAGGAGACAAAGGATTAAGAGGTTAATCCTTGGAGTCTGTATTCAAGAAGTTGCTTGGATATGGTGGAGCTTAGAAATTCTGAAGGCAAATCATGGTTTTTCTTCCTTGAGCAAGGAGTTTTCATGTAAAATTTCTTGTATCTGCTATTTATCTTTCCAAGCACTTTATTGTTTATTCTTTCCTTAGTCTTGGAGTTTGAGTTCATCTGGGAATAGGTTCTCGATTTGCGGAGCAACCCACTGCAACTCTTTATTTGGTATCAGAGCGAGGTCTTCCATAAAAAGGCTAACACCTTGGAAGGATCTTGAAAAATGGCTGCTCCTCCAAATCTAAAAGAAGGCCAGTCAACCACTAGACCCCTAAGATTCAATGGTGAATACTATGGGTGGTGGAAGACAAGAATACATGACTTCATCATGATTGAAGTCTCTGAGCTATGAGAAGTCACTGAGGATGACCCTTTTGTTCCTACAAGGTTGTGAAGATTAGAGATGTGACCTCACAAGTTCCCAAAACCAAAAAGGGAGTTTGATGATAGTGATAGAAAAAAGATAGAGTAAAACTATAAGGTGAAAAAGATTTTAGTGACTGGTATTAGTCCTGATGAGTACAACAGGATCTATGCCTGCCAAACTGCTAAGGAGATCTAGGATTGTCTTTTCACAGCCCATGAAGGAACCACTCAGGTGAAACAGTCCAAGGCTGACATACTGACAAATTAATATGAGATGTTCATTATGAAGGACAGAGAGTCTATTCAAGAGATATACACAAGGTTCACTGCAGTAACCAATGAGCTGTATTGTATGGGTGAGAATATTTTAATTCACAAGTAAGTCAGGAAGTTCCTGAGTATTCTTCCAAAAAGATGGAAGAGCAAGGTAAGCACAATCACTGAAGCCAAAAATCTGAATAAGATGGCTATAAATGAGCTTGTTGCCAACCTTAAAACATATGAAATAATGAAAAAACTTAGAAAGATAAAGAATGAACCCAAGGTTGGGAATAATTTGGTTCTGAAGGCCACTAATGAAACCCTAAGTACTGAGGATGAAGAGACTGCTTACATTGCTAAGAGAGTTATCAAGGCCTTAAAAAAATTTGGAGCCATCCCCAGAAAAGGAGAATTTAGTAAGTACATCATAGATGGGAAGGCAAACAATACCTGTCACAAGTGTGCAAAGCCTGGACACTACATCAGAGACTGTCCTATGCACATGATAGAATACAAAGAATATGCCAAGGAGAATAGTGAGAAGAAAAAAGGTAGGAAACAGGTTCAAGAAAGGTTTAGCAGAAAAGTTGAAGTTGATAGAGTGGCTATGCAAGTTATAGCTTTAATAAGTGACTCATTTCTACAAGATGATGACCCTAAACAACATGAAGATGTCTTTTTGATGGTGATAGAGGATAATGTTCAAGTGCATGACTCCCTTTTTGCCTTGATGGTAAATTCTGATGAAGATGAAGATGATAAGGTAACACTCTTGGAAATTAAATAAAATCACAAAAACTACTCTCTTATTGAGCTGAAGTCTTTTGCTACTGTGTTAATTGATACAGTAAATAATCTCACTAAAGAAAAAAAGTCCTTCAAAATAAGTCTTGAAAAATGTGAAGAGAAAGTAGTTGAACTGAATGTGCTAGTAACTAAACTTCAGGCTACTAGTCAATCACTGTTTGTTGGAAATAAGTCCTTAAATGAAAAACTGATTAAAGTTTCTAGAGTCCAATCAAAAGGAAAAAATGAAAGGTCACAAATTCAACTCTATCTGGAAGAGAAACTAAGTGAGGCTAATGATAATGTGATTACTTCACTGGAGAGGTACCTGGTTACAGTAAGGGACGAGCTTTATAAAGCTATGAAATGGACCACTTCATCTGATACCTTGTCAAGTATTGTCAGTCAAAGGTCAAATGGTAAAAAAAGGGTTGGTTTCCATAGTGTGTATCCTGCCTAAAATTCTTTTAACAAGTATGTCTTATTCAGGGATAATTTGTTGTGTTTTCATTGTGGAAAAAATAGTCATGCAAAACAGTCATGTCCTGCAAGAGCTGCTACTTTAAAGGAGATGAAAGAATCTTTTCTTAAAAAGGGAAGACGTGTAAATCTGCCTGGCTAGACAAGAAAGAGCTTAATACTTCCTCTAATACCCCATTGAGAGCTCTGATAACGCTCAATATACAGATCTCGTAGGAGTGTAAAGCGGTCGTTGTCAAATATATAACCCAACTGGGTTGGGTATCGATCCTACAGGGAATAGCTTGGTCAACAAGTAAGTAAAGATTACTAGACTTTTAGTGCAATTCTCGTAAAAATGGGGGGAGTTTTGTCGTGCAAGTAATGTAACCAAAATATTAAAGTAAAAACTAAAAATAGCAAAGTAAAAAGAAAGAATATTTAGTAGGTTGTTAAACAATGAGAATTGAGGAGTTGGGGTTATCTCCACCTTATGCGTTGTACGTCTCTATTGGCTATGAGTTGTGCGGAATTCAGACATGCATGTGCTTATAGAAAATTGTATTCAATGGTAAAGCCAAGCATCTTTCGACCTAAACAAGGACTATTTCACTTCAACTCTTTCGAGCTTAAAGCGTATCTAACGGTACAAATTCTCCAAGAAGTTAATCCAGTTACGACACTAACTTTTTAATAGGGGATGGGACCCTATTACCTTGACATTATCTCTTTTCCAAACATATAACTTTTCTTTCGAACAAGTTAATGCTATACTGGCGTATTCTATGCGTTTGCAACCACAAAGAATTTAGATTAAGATGAAGAGAATAATGATATAAGCAACATACGTGTCACGAACTCACAAACTCATAGCAATAGATAGTATCTCATACGGCTTCCATAACCCCAACAGAGAAGTTTAGTTACCCATGAGTGCGAAGGAAATCACAATAGACATTGTTATTATACCACAATAAAGATTTCGTATAGCAAAGTGTGGTAGGCGTTAGGTGTGAACTCCCTTGCAATAGTAACGTTTCTCTTGTTGTGGAAATTAAGAATTGAATAGATGAATAGAAGAAGAATAAAAAGTAGAATTAATTAGAAAAGTCTTACGGAATAAGAAGTAGAATGTATTGTAATTGATGGAAGAAGAATGATTAAAAATCTCTAGCAAAAAATCTCTAGCAAGATAGGGTATTTATAATACCCATATCCTATTCCTACTAAGCTAATGAATTACTTAACCCAATCCTACTAGGTTAATGTATCATTATCCTAATCCTAATAAGTTACTGCTAGTCCCCAAAGTCTTCAGAAATGTTGTTTTTGCCCGGGACAGGTTTTCCATGCGTCACTTTTGGTCCTTGGCGTCCAAGCTTTGCTTTCCTCATTTAATGAAGCTTTCTTTGGCATCAAGTTATCCATAAAATACCGAATTCTGCATCATTTATACCTGAAAATTTGCTAATCATGTTCGTTAGCTCACTTACAGGAAAAAGGACTAAAAGTGCATGAAATATATAATTTGTTCTCAAAACTTGGCTAAAATATGGGCAAAATCTAGTGCTATAGGCGTGTAAATTCGCCTATCATCAAGCTTAAGCTAAAATGGGTTTCCAAAACTGGTCACTAATTGATATTGCAGGGTAGAGCTAAAGAAAGTAGCAATCACTGGGTCCTGAATAGTGGCTATTCAAGGAATATGATAGGGAAAATTGAAAACTTCCTTTCGCTCAAAGCTCATGAAGGAGGTAGTGTCTCTTTTGGTGATGGAAGCAAAAACTATATTGTTGGAATTAGAAAAGTTGGGAATAATTTGAATAAGGCAATTGATGATATCCGTTTTGTTGATGGACTCAAGTTTAGTTTGTTAAGTGTTTCTCAGATCTATGACAAGGGAAATGAAGTCAGATTTAGGTAGGACAAATACACTACAATCAGGATTAGTGATACCAAAGAAATGTTAACAGCCTAGAGAAATGAGAATATGTACTTTGTTGGTCTAAGCTCCTGTGAGTCCAAAAACATAACATGCCTAGTGTACAAGAAGATATTACCAATACATGGCATAAAAGGATTGGGCATGTTAGCTGTAAATTGTTAAATAAATTAGTCAAGAAGGACCTGGTCCGAGGGTTTCCAAATGTAAAGTTTGTCAGCACCAAGGTATGTGATGTATGTCCAAAAGAAAAGTAGACAAAATCATCATTCAAGTCCAAAGGGGAAGTGAGCACATCCATACCTTTGCAACTTCTCTACATGGATCTGTCTGGACTTGTAAAACTTGCCAACAGAGGGAGAAAGAAGTACATCCTGGTCATTGCTGATAGTTACTCCAGATTCACCTGGACCTTCTTCCCAAAATCAAAGCATGAAATATTTTCTGTGATTGAGGCATTTTCCAAGCAAGTGCAAGTGAAATATTATGAGAAAATTACAGCAATTAGATTAGATCATGGTATAAAATTTAAGAATGTCAAGTTCAATGAATATTGCACTGAGATGTGAATCAGTCATAATTTTTTAGCTCTCAGAACACCTCAGCAAAATGGTGTTGTGGAGAGGAAAAATAGAACCCTTGTGGACGTTAAAAGGACCATGCTAATAAATGTTGGAATTACTCATAACTTTTGGGCAGAAGCAATCAATACAGCATGTTATGTGACCAACTAGTGTCTCGTGAGAATTCTGCCCAAAACCCCCTATGAACTTCTAACCAAAAGGAAGCCTAAAATGAGATACTTCAAACCTTTTGGTTTCAAGTGTTTTGTTCTGAATAATGGCAAGGATGATCTTGTAAAATTTGATCCTAAAAGTGACGAAAGAATATTTGTTGGTTACTCATCTACCAGCAAAGCTTATAGGATCTACAATAAGAGGACACAATGTGTGAAAGAGAGTGTTTATGTCATATTTGATGAAGCTGAGAATATTAACAAGGGAAGCTCTCCTAATGATGATGATGAGTTGGGAAATCCCTTAAATGATCCAAAAAAGGTACAAGAGGGAAATGATGCTGTTGTGTCTCAAGGTCCAAAATTAGGAACGAAAGATGAAGATAAGGGGATCAACAGGCTGGTGACTTCCCAATATATTTCTTCAGATCCTGACCTTCTATCTAAGAAAGAAATGATTAGTCCCTTGAGGATGATACCTCAATGGGAACAGGTCCCACTTCCAGTCAACCCACTCATCTCAAGTCTAGATGGAAGCATCAATCCTCATATTCTCTTGATAACCTTATGTCTCCTCTAAACTTTGGCATGCAAATAAGGATTAGAGATAAGATCCTTTATGCTTTCTCTCATTCTTATCACAAATTAAACCCAAGAATGTAAAGGAATTACTAAAGGATACAACTTGGATCAATGCTATGCAAGAAGAACTCTATCAGTTTAAAATAAGCAAGGTTTGGTATCTGGTCCCAAGGTCCTCCGATAGAACCATTATTAGTACAAGGTGGGCTTACAAAAATAAGATAGATAAATATGTAAACACTAATAAGAACGAGGCTAGGCTATTTGTACAAGACTATAATCAAGAAGAAGGCATAGATTATGATGAAACATTTACTCTAGTTACAAGAGTTGAGGCAATTCAAATTCTTATTGACTTTAACTTTTACAAGGAGTTCAAACTATTTCAGATGGATGTAAAGAGTGTCTTTTTAAATGGTCTCCTCAAGGAAGAGGTATTTGTCAAGCAGCCTCCAGGTTTTGAAAATATAGATTTTCCTAATCATGTCTTTAAACTGGAGAAGGACCTGTATGGTCTAAAGCAAGCTCCCCGGGCCTGGTATGAAAGATTGTCTAAGTTTGTCACGACCCTAGACTATTCCCTAGTCATAACATGGTGCTTGGAACTATAAGTTATCCCAAGCTAACCCATAAAATAGTATACTGCTTGAGAAACTGATCTAAATTGTATAAAAACTAAATTTGTTAAGCAAAAAAATAATCATAAGGAAATCTGAATAAGAATAATACTGATAAAGTTTACAACATGATAAAACTGAAGAAAGAAACTTGAATTACATGAATGACTTTGACTGACTATCTATAAAGCCTCTACTATACTGACTTTAGATAGCTAGGACATGCCTTCAACTACCACTAATCAATACATATGAATAATAAAAATAAAGTACATACACTATAATTGACTGGAGTCCTCAAAATATGAGAACTCATCACCTGCTGATTGGAATATGTAAACCGTCTAATTATGATGTATGGGCTACAACTGGTACCTACATTATGAGACAGTATAGCACATATATGTATATATAGATTATTACTTCTAGAATATACCGAGTAAGTGGGGTAAATACAATAAGTAAAACTAATTACATACATAGTCTTAAAACATACATGCTAAGTGCAAGTAGACATACTAAGAGACTGAAATAAACGGAACGTTGAAGTATCTTAAAACATGAGTAACAAACATAATCTGATAAGCTGGTGAATCACTACACTTAGTTTCTTAAAATCTTTTCTTATGTGGAATAAGTAGTACTGAAGCTGGGAAGTGGTAAAAATATGAATACTGTGTGTAAATCTCATGTAAAGCTGAACATGCTGTAAAACTGAACTGAGGGTCATGTATGGATACTAAGCATGAAAACATAAACATGTAAAACTAAGAATGTATGACCAAGTAAAGCTTGTACTAAAATAATCTGAATAACTAATATATGAATATCTAAAAATCTAATTACTTGGTCAAGCAAACATGAACTTGTACAGACTGAGTACTGACTGAAACTATAGGAGCTATATGTAACCGACATACCCTAATCTAAAATACTTGGGGTCCAATCTGTAACCCCAGTTGGAAGGGTGTCAGTACCTTGCCACGGGTACTAACACATGGCTATGTGGTCCACTAATCTGATGTCCCGAAAGACTAGGAAGTCAGTCCTAAACTGGCGGGTGACCCCTAATAGAGTGTTAGTTCTAAACTGGCGGGTGACATCTCTTAATCCTATGCTGGCTACGTAGTTCTCGAGGGTGAGCCCCTATCCCCAGGTTCTCTCGACGCTAAATCCTACTACCAACTGAATGACAATGGTATTGAACTGAACTAAGTTTAACTGGATATTATTTCTGATAGTTGTCATCATGATCATAAATATCCGTGTATAATGATAAGGTTTATGGATTAACTGACTTATTACTTTAAAATCTGAAATCATGTAAAACACATAGGTATCCGGTGTTCATAACCCTGCAACACTGAATGATCATAAAATATGATATCAAATTTTAAAACTATAATATGGAATTAGGATTCAAAGACCCAAACATGAATGTTTCACCAAAATAAGTGAGAAACATGAATTTGAACATGGGAATGTCTTAAGCATGAGAAAATAACACGATTACATGGATCAATTCGTAATTCAGGGATTTAACATGAAATCAATGGACTATGACATAGAAACTTTCAATTCATAATATAAAATAGCGTAATTCACTTGGAAACACTTGTAGACATAACTTGTAATCGATTTAGCATAAAATTCATGGGTTAATTTCATAAAGTAGGATAAGATTTATACTTGTAAGTAAAACTAGGGTTTTTGGGCTCAATGGGTGAAAGGGTCCCACTGATGAATACCCACATACCTTAATTATATGAATTCTTGAAAAAATCTTTAAATTAAAGCTTGAATCCTTGAATTTTTTAGAAAAGAATCTTGGATTATTGTTCTTGGGAAAGGAGAGGGTTTTTACGTGAGTATTTTTGATGATAATGGGCAAATAAATCCCTTTTTAGTATTATAAATCGTGTTTTGGATGATTGGGGTCGAGGGGAAAGTACCAAATTACCCCTTGGACCTTAAGAAACTAAAACAATACGAGAATAACCTCCGCATCATATCCCTTATTTCTGGGGAGATACCAACGTATCACACACCTTATTCCATAGGAGAGACCAACGCGCCGGGGGCTTATTGTGAAGGCTTACAATTTTTCATGAAAATGGTCATAACTTTTTACTCGGGTATCAGATTAAGGCAAAATTGGTATAGTTAGAAATAGGATAGATAATACCTGCCTATAGAAGTTTTATTATCTTCTTTTTTACCATTTCTTGCATCGCAGGATTTATATTATTTGTGGATGAACTATTGGTTTGTAGTTATCCTCCATGAGAATTTTGTGTGCACAAATAGCCGGATTAATTCCTTTGATATCTGCCACCATCCATCTTGTGGTTCCTCTGTGTGCTCGTAGTACCTCAATCAATTTATGTTCCTGTATAGCAATCAAAGAAGATGAAATAATCACTAGAAATAGTTCAGGCTCAAGATAGGCATATTTTAAATGGGAAGAGAGTATTTTGAGTTCAAATTTTTGTTGAACTCCCTCTGATTGCATTTTCTCATCCATATAATCATTTTTCTCGCTTCTGATGGGTGGATCATCATCTTGTGGTATGTCAGAATTAAGCAAACAACTTTTCATGGAATTTAGAGTTTATTTTTCATCTTGAAATTCATTTTTAAGATCTTCAATCATATCAATTGAAAAGAATAAAGATGAAATCTCATCTCCTAAAAATCTTAACATTTTTTGCATATAAAAAAATAACCCTTTCTTCATCTACTCTAGAAATCGGTTGTCCTTGATGGACATCTATGATTGCTCTTCCCGTCGCAAGAAATGGTCTACCCAGGATTATTGATTCATCAGGACATTCCTGCATTTCAAGTACTATAAAATCTACAGGAAAAATAAATTTATCTACTTTCACAAGAACATTCTCAATTATTTCTTTAGGGTTTTTAGTACTTTGATCTGCAAACTGAAGAGAAACACTTGTGTTTTTTTTTTATTTCGCTAAGATATAATTTTCTAAAATAGAAAATGACATTGAATTTATTGAAGCTCCAGAATCACATAGTGATTTTCAAAACATACCCCTCCCAAAGTGCATGGAATTGTGAAACTCCTGGATCACTGAGCTTTTTTGGTAGCTTATTTTGAAGTATAGCACTATATTTTTCAGTAAGTACTACCATAGAAGCTTCTTCTAATTTTCTTTTGCTTGACGAAATTTCTCTTAAGAACTTGGCGTATGAAGGAATCTGCAAAAGAGCATCAGTGAAAGGAATTTTTATATGAATTTTCTTTAAAATATTCAAAAATTTAGCAAATTTCTTGTCAAACTTTTCTCTTTTCATTTTTTGAGGAAAAGGGATTGTCATAGGGATAGAAGTCATTTCTTTACTATTCCTCTCTTCAATTATTTTTTTCTTTTTCTTTTGATGGTTCTGTTGGTATTTCCACATCTTTATGTTTACTTACCTGTTGCTTTGACAGATTCTTTTCATGAATATTTGCATAAGGTTCATCAAGATTCTTACCTGACCATAAGGCGATGGATTTAAGATGCTCGTTTGAATTTTTCTCTATATTGCTTGGTAAGGATCCTTGAATCTTTTCTAACACAAGAGTTACCAACTGACTTAACTGAGTTTCTAGATTTGTAAAAACACTATTTTTACTCTTATTTTTTTCATCAGCATCTTTGATGTGTTTATACAATTCGTCATCAATATTTGAATGGGCCTGTGAGGGTCTTTGGTGATAGGAAACTATTTATTGATATGATTTGAAATTTGGTATTCCACGATTTTGATTCTGAAATCCAGGTGGACCTTGTACTGAAAGTTTTTGAAAGCTTTGAGGATTTTCAGCACCATTATGATTGCTCCATTGAAAGCCTGGATGTTTCTGTGCCAAGGGGCTACCAAAAGAGTATGACTTATATCCGAGGAGATTAACATGCTCAACCTTTTGATTTGTTGCTTGACATTCTTGGTTCAGATGATTTCCTCCACACATGTCACAAGCCTCGACTTGAACTGACTGGTGCACATTTACCTGAAAAGATTCAAACTTTGTGCCAAAGAAGCAATCTGTTGTGTTAGTGTATTTAAAGCATCTTCTTGATTTACCATAGTAGCCTTTTTGATAATGATGCGATCAGATGACCATTGAATATCATTTTCTAAGATTTCATTAATCATTTGCAATGCTTCCTCTATGGTTTTACCCATGATGGAGCCTCCTACAGCTGCATCTATTACATTTCTAGAAGAAGGTTTTAGTCCATGATAAAAAATATACAATTGCATATGTTCAGGTATGCCATGATGTGGACATTTTCTTAACATTGCTTTTAATCTTTCCCAAGCCTGATAAACTGATTCAGTTTTAGTCTGCAAGAAATTAGAAATATCTTATCTTAACTTTGTGGTTTTAGCTGGAGAAAAATATTTATTTAAAAATTTCTGAGTCATCTGATCCCATGTGGTAATAGACCCTTGAGGTAAACTTTACAACCAAGTTTTTGCATCTCCTTTTAAAGAAAAAGGAAATAGCCTTAACTTAATTGCTTTCGGAGAAACTCCATTGTATTTAGTAGTTTCAACTAATTCTAAGAAATCATTCAAATGACTATGTGGATCTTCACTTGGATCACCAGAAAAAGTACATGATTGTTGAATTATTTGAATTAATCCAGTCCTGATTTCATAATTATTGGCTGCTACTGGCAGTCTTCAGACACTAGATTCACAGTTGAAGTGGTTTGGTCTAGCGTAATCTCTCAAAATTATATTTGCGGGTCTTAGCACCACTTTATCAAATTGATCATCTAGAGCAGGTGGTGAAATTTATGGTTGATTAATTTCTTCATCCGGTCGGTGTTCCATTCTACTAAAGACTTGAGAAGTTGATGTTTGTTCTTTCCTACGCCAATGAATTATTCGTTATAAAGTAGAGAAATAAGTTCAATAAAAATAAATTAAGTAAGACGAGAACGAGATTAGCGAGAATAATAATAAAAAGAAAAGTAAGCTCTCAAAGTAGTATCAAAACACTTAGTCTGAAGTAGATATACGCCAAAAATTTGACGAGTCCAAATTGTATAATATTTTATTTCTCGTACTTCATCAAATTCTAGTGTAGTTTAAGATATCATCCCACAGAGATCGGAAAATCTATGCTACAAACTTATGGTATTTTGTCCACTATTTGAGAATCAAATTGATGAAAAAAGGGTAATTTCTTAAGTTTTAAAATAAAATGTAAAGAAAGATTGTTTAGAAGATTATCTTGGAGAGGGAGTTGGGGGTTGTTGAATTCACTTGGTATGTTTATAATAATAAAATCCGTATTTAGTAATTTCTACAAAATTATAGTATAACTTTCTAGACTTGATTTATGTGTTTATGAGTAATAAAGACCCCTTGCGAGTAATCTTAAAGCAATAAACTTACTTGAGACAATCTCTCTGCGAGGATACAGATTGAAAGAAAAAAGATAAATACCCCTCAAATCAACAATCTTATTTGAATCAATCCCTCTGCGAGGATACAAATTGAAACACCTAAGATAGAGATTATTTAAATCCAAGAAATAGTTTGAAATAATCCTTCCGCGAGGATAAGGATCAAAAGAAGCAATATCAAATATTTGAAATAACAAGTGACTAAAAATTATTATTACTTATATTTTATAAAATACTAAAGTATATTTAGTTTTCTTCCTTGTGGGAAGCACAACTTAATATAACTATAACAATAATATAAAATATCAAGTAACGCGAATTTCTAGTACAAGTATTTCAACACGGAGTATTTAACTTTTATATAAAATCAAGTCTTGAAACAACTATAATAAGATTGATATTATAATATTGTACCAAGTTTCTTCAATGCTCCCAACAGAAAGAGATCACTCCATTATGTAAGTAGAAGAAAAAAAAATCTTAAATTTAAGAAACTAGATATATGGAAAAGACTTGAAGAAATAATTATTACAAGAGACCAACACTTTGTTTTTGCTAATTGTTGGATGCTTAATAATCAAAGAAATGCCTCTATTAATAGAAAATTATAATGTTGAACCAACGAATGCATTCTTTGAAGTGGTCGTCACGACGGTCAAATTATAACTCTTCTCAAAACGTTAATTTTTTTCACTTGACGGGTGTGAGAAGCTTTTGAAGTGGTGGTTGTGACGGTCAACTTATAAATCTTCTCAAAACGTTCACTTATTTCATTCCTTCACTTGATGGTTGTGAGAATTTTTTGTGATTACACTCGTGGAATTCTTTTATTTCTTCTTTTGTATTCTTCTTGTACTCTTTTTCCTGTAGAATTCACCAGAAAATATGCGAGGATCGAATATAATTATTCATATTTTATTTAAAAATATAATTTTATATACTAAATTATATGAATAATTTATATTAATCAAACACAAATAAAGAAAAGAGTCCAAATGTAATACAATGTATACTACCAATTAGGTAGATTTACAGAAAAAGAAATAAAGAAAGTTACTTGAGTCAGGGAAAAGGTATTTGGTCTTTGAAGAGAAAGTGGATGAAGATGTAATATGAAAAACAAGATGCAAGAAATAAATAGAGTGTAGCAGAATGAACAAGTAAGGAGGGACCTATTTATAGAGGATTGAATTTGAATGAGTTAGGCAAAAAGGAGCGATTGTTCACCTCCATTTATTAATTACATTCAAACTGGTGACATGTTGATTACTGTGAAAAATTATGACTTCATTAAATCAAACTGCTGACTTTTTGATTATTGTGATAAGTCTTGACTTTTCAGCTTATTATTATTAATTAGTTCTTAAATTTAAATAATCTTTTTCTCAATTAAATAATCAAAGACTTCTCACCTTTTCAATAGTCCTTTCTTCTAATAATAACCATTTTTATTGAGTTGTGGAAATAAATTGTATATCTGTTGCATCAAATAACCCATCTGTGGCAACAAATATACCATTTGTTGCAACAATTTGACCATCTATTGCAATAGATAATCTATCTGCTGCAACATATAATCTATCTGTTGCAACATATAATCTATTTTTTTTAATAATCATCATATACTTTCATTAATCCAAATTGGTGACTTTTTTATTATATAAATTTAAAAAATAGATTTAAAAACAAAAATGATGAAAAGTCACTACTTGTCACCTAATTAATATTAACACTATTTATTCAAATAACTAACCATTTTTATGGTTACAAATTTTGTTTATCATTTATTTCCTTATTGTTTTCTGTGAAAAGAAATTACTTAATTAAATCAAGCTGGTGAATTTTGATTATTATGATAAGTCATGACTTTTCAGCTTATTCTTATTAATTAGTTCTTAAATTTAAATAACCTTTTTCTCAGTTAAATAATCGTAGACTTCTCACCTTTTCAATAACCGTTTCTTTTAATAATAACCATTGTTATTAAGTTGTGGCAACAAATTGTATATCTGTTGCATCAGATAACCCATCTGTGGCAACAGATATACCATTTGTTGCAATAATTCGACTGTTGAAAGAGCTTTTTTGTTTTTTTCTAACAGCTGATTCATCAAACACAACAGATTGGGAATTTATTTCATCAGCTATTTTGAATGTGTTAGACAAAAAGTCATGATTGTTCACCTCTTTTTTAACAATCACCATATACCTTAATTGTCATACCCCAAATCCCATTGGAGCGGACTGGCACCCGTAGCCGAGGAGGCCCGGGAGAACCCGTTCATAACCTATACTTTCACATTTACATTACTTATGAAAATTAGAAATTTGGGCAGCACTTCATTGTAAATAGAAGAAAACAGTACCTGTATCAGCCCAGTAGACACGCATAAATATATATATGAACAGTAATTGGCCGTTAGAGCCATCACGTCTATCAACCAAACACTCCTATGGCTGTACAATATGTCTACAAAAGCCTCTACATAGATACACAATTGAGTTGGGGTCGGGACAAACTCCCGCCCACAAAAGACTTTTATACAAATACCAAAGGTACATATAGAGACGACTTGGGATGCCCCGAAACAACTGGAGCTCACCACTAACAACAGAATGTCCTGGCTCTTACTGTGGAGGTGTACGACCTGAAGTACCTGTTCCTACAGGCATGAATACAGGTCCCCCGTGAGGGACGTCAGTACGGAAATATGTACTGAGTATGTAAGGCAGTGAGTATCAAGATGAGATACAAAAGATCAACAGAACCCAAATACCAGTGAATAAACAGTATGAGTAGACCACACTTAAAAGAACTGATGGGATACCTGCACATTACTTTCATATCATTACTTCCCGTAATCCTTATCAATACATAACATATGTCATACAATGGCCAACTGATCAGTGGTACTAATACAATACATCAGGGACCACCCCTGGAATAGCATATATATACATAATCTTTATAATACAATGGCCAACTGATCAGTGGTACTAATACAATACATCATATCATCAATTTAAAATACAGACATTTCATTTCTTAATTCAATTAATCTTTGAGATTGGTTACTTTGTGGTCACACTTTATGGAACTTGAAACCATGATACCTCAATAGGAAGAACATGTAAATAGGTAATCAATATCATGAAAATGAAGTAGAGAATCATGGATACCTCATTAAACCATTTCGGAGTCAACAATAGTATATGGACATTTTTTGACTAGCCGGACATCTTAAAAGTGAAAACAAGTTCAAGTGGTAGTGTCGAAGATCATATGATGTTATTATGTGTCATGTGTCGTAGGACAATGATGGAAGCTTACTTGAGAGTACCATGGGTCATTATTCATGCCAAAGATTAGATAGAGTATGTCTTACATACGTTGATATAACCACTTCAATACAAGTGACTTCCCGTACTCTTCGAACACTTATCTACAATAAGTCATTTGTGGCAAACTAGTATTAGCAACCAAACCTTACCATTTAGGTATTAACTTCACCAAATAATGTCTAGGAAGTAATCCTTTAGCTCATAAATAAGAGTACTACATACATCCTCTTATACTCTTATTACATTCACATATCATGCATTTTCATGAAATATCCCTCAACATCACTCTTAGCCTTTATTTCCCTTCTTAATCACCATCCAATACCAACATGATCACTAGGAATACATAACCACTAATATAATGATATATCACCACAATTCATCCTCCATAATCCAATACAACAACTTCCATAATTTACTACTAACAATTTATACACAACAATTCATAACTATGTTTCTAGTTATCTTCCAACATCAAGACAATACTCATAATCCTTTATCAATACTTATTCATGGATAAGAATCAAGAATAAACAATATTCATACCTTAACAATGAACTCTTGTATTTAGAATCCTCCTTACATAACCATGGGGTTCTTCTCGAAGCTTTCGAGATGGTGAACACAACTACGGAACCAATTCGAATTTTCTATGGTTGAATCACAAAATATTTGAAGTTGAAATTAGGCTAGGGTTTCACCTTCCCTTAATAATTGGATGATATCTGATTTATATGAAGCTAAGTGCAGGTTTATAAACACCAATTTTCGTCCAAGAGGTAATAGAAAATGACCATTTTGCCCTAAAAATTTAAATAAATCCGAATCTGTCCCCAGTGGACAGTTTTGACAGGCCGAAGTAAATCGATCATAACTCTTTGCTCCGGTATCGGATTTAGGTGAAACCAATTGCATTGGAGAGATAATTCAAAGGGGATTTCATTTTCATATAAAGTATACCACCCATTTCTCCCTTTACAAGAAGTTATGGTCGTTTAAAGTTGACCCAAAAATCTGTCCCACAATTCTGGTTTTTTTTGATAGGCTGTAGTAAAACGGGTATAGCTCCTTACTCAGACATTGGATTTGGATGAAACCAATTTCATCGGAAATAAGTCTCTCAGAGATTTTCGTCGATATATAGCAGCTCACACAGTTCTTTTTGTACAAGAATTTATGATCGTCTAAAGTTGGATTGCCTAGCTGCAGTAATTTTCCTGCAGAATTACTGTTCACAGGCTTCTCGGCCACCGTTTTTAAATTTCAAATGTGCTCGCTTATATGAAATACTCCTCTGTTTTTGGCAAACTTTATATCGTTGGAAAACTTATTCCAATACCAACACATACAACTATTGAAGGGATACTTCCGAACACCATAAACTTAATTTAACCCATACGTAAGTCTTTAGGACTCCATATAATCGCGATAAGTGTACGAAACAATTTACGGGGTGGTACATTATCCCCCGCTTAAGAACATTCTTCCTTGAATGTTAGCATAGTTACTCAATTAAGACATGTCCAAGCTTACAATTAACATATTCATCATCATAACATCCTTGCATAAAAGTAAACACTTACTTGTTATTGTTCTTCTTTCGTCTCATGAACTTCCTCCTCATCGTTGAATAGGTAAGGGTACTTAATATTCATCGCTTCCTCGGCTTCCCATGTGATCTCCTCAACTTGTTGATTCCTCCAAAGTACTTTTACCGATTCTATCTCTTTATTCCTTATCTTTTTAATTTGGCGATCAAGAATAGCAATAGGCATTTCTTCAAAAGTGAGATCTTCTGTAACTTGTACATCTTCCGTAGTAGTAATGTGCGATGGATCTCCGATGTACTTGTGAAGCATCGAAACATGAAATACGGGATGAACTGCTGAGAGCTCCTGAGGTAGCTCTAACTCATAAGCAACTTGTCCAAATCTTTGAATGATCTTATACAGACCTATGCATCGTGGACTTAACTTTCCTTTCTTGCCAAACCTCATCACTCCTTTCATTGGTGATACTTTCAAGAATACCCAATCATCGATAGAAAACTCAAGTCCTCTTCTTCTAACATCCGCATAAGATTTGTGTCGACTTTGAGCTGTTGCAAGCCGTTGTTGGATCACTTTAACCTTCTCCATTGCTTGATAAATAAGATCCGGTCCAAATAAGACCACATCACCTGCTTCAAACTATCCTATTGGTGATCTATACTTTCTTCCATACAATGCTTCATATGGTTCCATTTTGATACTTGAATGATAGCTATTATTATAAGCAAACTCGATAAGAGGTAGGTGATCATCCCAGTTGCCTTTGAAATCTAATACACATGCTCGTAGCATATCTTCAAGTGTCTGGATGGTACGTTCCGCTTGTCCGTCCGTTTGAGGATGAAAAGCCGTACTTAGATTTACTTGTGTCCCCAAACTCCTTTGAAAAGACTTCTAGAAATTCGCGGTAAATTGGGCTCCTTGATCGGATATAATGGAAATTAGAACTCCATGTAACCGAACGATCTCCTTAATATACAACTTCGCATACTCTTCCGCCGTATAAGTTGTCTTAACTGGTAAGAAGTGCGCAGATTTGGTAAGCCTATCAATGATCACCCTTATGGAATCAAACTTCCGATATGTACGAGGCAAACCCTTGATGAAATCCATATTGATCTTGTCCCACTTCCAGACTGGAAGATCTATACATTGCATGTAACCACCGGGTTTCTGGTGTTCTACTTTGACTCTTTGACAATTCGGACATTCCGCTACAAATTCGGCAATATTCTTCTTCATGTCATTCCATCAATATATTGCTTTCAAATCTTGATACATCTTAGTCGACCCTGGATGGATGGAATACCTTGAACAGTGTGCTTCTATCATAATTCTCTTTCTTAGCTCAACTACATCAGGTACACATAAACGATTCTGACACTGAAGCACTCCTTCTCGCGTAAGCTCAAATGCCTTTGTCGTGCCACTCTGCACATCCTCCTTAAGCTGCAATAAAATTGGATCTGTATACTGATTCTCTTTCACTTCAGCTATCAATGAAGATTCCGCTGTATTACGTACAATAACCTCTTCATCTGGAGTTTTGAGAAGGCGGACTCCCAAATTAGCTAGTTGGTGAAGATCCTTAATCATCCCCTGCTTTTCTCTAGATGCCATTTTAGACTTACGACTCAGTGCATCCGCTACCACATTCGCTTTCCCTAGATGATACAAGATATTAACATATAATCTTTCAACAATTCAAGCCATCTCCGCTGCCTCAAGTTTAGATCTTCCTGACTGAAGATATATTGCAGGCTCTTATGATCGGTATATATGCCAACATGAACCCCATATAAGTAGTGGCGCCATATCTTCAAAGCAAATACAACTGCAGCTAGCTCAAGATCATACGTGGGATAATTCCTCTCATGAGGTCGCAACTGTCTAGAGCCATAGGCTATTAGTCTACCATGTTGCATTAGTACGCATCCTAAGCCAATTCTCGAAGCATCACAGTACACTGCATATCCTTCTGTGCCTTCAGGAAGTACCAATACCGGTGTAGAAGTCAATTTGCTCTTCAGATCCTGGAAACTCTTTTCACAGGCATCATTCCATTGAAACTTGGAGGCTTTATGCATCAACTTAGTCAAGGGTGCAGAAATAGAAGAAAAACCTTCAACATACCTTCTATAATAACCTGCCAACCCAAGGAAACTACGAATCTCCATAGGCGTCGTGGGTCTTGGCCAATTCTTCACAGCCTCAATCTTCTGAGTGTCAACTTTTATGCCTTCACTGGATACAATATGGCCCAAAAATGCCACTGACTTGAGCCAAAACTCACATTTAGAAAACTTCGCATACAGCTTACGATCACGAAGAATCTGCAACGCCTGCCTTAAGTGATTAATATGGTCCTCTTCTGATCTAGAGTAGACTAGAATATCATCTATGAAAACTATCACGAACACATCTAGAAACGGCTTAAACAGCCTATTCATCAGATCCATAAAAACTGCGGGTGCATTTGTCAGCCCGAATGACATAACCAGAAATTTATAATGACCATACCGTGTTTGGAAAGCTGTCTTGGGTATATCTTTATCCTTGACTCTCACTTGATGATAGCCTGATCTCAAGTCAATCTTGGAAAAACACTAGGCACCCTGCAACTGGTCAAATAAATCATTAATTCGGGGAAGAGGGTATTTATTCTTGATAGTCACCTTATTCAATTGCCAATAGTCAATACACATCCTCAGCGAACCATCTTTCTTACGCATAAACAATACTGGTGCTCCCCAAGGGGACATACTAGGCCTAATGAATCCCTTCTCTAGTAAGTCTTTCAGTTGCTTTTTCAATTCTCGCAACTCTGCTGGTGCCATTCTATAAGGAGGAATTGAGATTAGCTGTGTGTCTGGCAAAATATCAATACCAAACTCCACTTCTCATTCAGGAGGTAAACCTGGTAGTTCTTCAGGAAATACATCAGGAAATTCATTCACAACCGGAATGGTCTGAAAAGTTGGCGACTCTGCCTCTGTATCCCTTACTCTAACCAGATGGTATATGTACCCCTTGGAAATCATTTTTCTTGCCTTAAAGTAAGAAATAAATCTACCTCTCGGTGCGCCAACATTACCCTTCCATTCAAGGACTGCCTCATTTGGGAAATGGAAATATACCTTCTTAGAACGACAATCTACTGTAACATAACAAGACGCTAACCAATCCATGCCCATAATAACATCAAAATCTACCATTTCTAACTCAACAAGATCGTCCATTGTATCACAACCATAAATATACACAACACAATTTCGATAAACATTCCTAGCTATAAGAGATTCCCCCACTGGCGTTGATACTTCAAATGGCTTGGCTAATAATTCGAGTGTTCTTCCGAACCTTCCCGCAACCAAAGGAGTAGCATACGATAATGTAGAACCAGGATCAATTAAGGCATACACATCAAATGCAAAGATGGACAACGTACCTGTAACCACGTCTGGAGAAGCCTCTAAATTCTGCCGATCTGCTAGGGCATACACACGGTTCTGAGCTCCGCTAGCACTAGCTGCTCCTCTATCACCTCTACCGTGACCCATAGGTTGTGCACCCCTACTCAAAGGAGGCACTGAAGATGACACAACAGCTGATCCGGTAGGTCGTGTTATACTACCTGTGGTCCTGCGTAGGCAATCTCTAGCCATATGCCCTGGCTTACCGCACCAAAAGCAATTGTTCGTCCCAAGCCGACATTCGCCAAAGTGAAATTTTCTACATATGTGGCACGGGTGTCGTGGAGGTCTCAATTGACTCATATTTCCTTGCCCTTGATACCCCACTGTTCGCAAACTCTGATTTTCACTGCTTTGCCCGAACAGATTACCTCTGAACCTTTGAAATTACGGTGGAGCACTAATTGTAGGATAAGAAGATAACGGGCTAGGCAATCTATGAGAGAACGAAGGCCTAAAACCTCCCTGAGATGCCACAAACTGCCCTATAGCTCTGGGCCGCTTAGAATATCCTTTTTCTGATTCCTGGGTTCTTCTTCTTTGTCTCTGATCTTCCATCTTCTGAGCGAAATCTTGTATCCTTGCTATATCCATGTCCTTGTTCAAAGCAGCAATGGTACAATCTCTAACCAAGTATGGTTCCAATCTATCCACATAGTGATGAACTCTGTCATCCATAGTAGCTACCACATTAGAAGCATATCGAGACAAGGAGTTAAATCGAATACTATACTCCCTTACACTCATATTACCCTGAGGAAGATTTAAGAATTGATCTGCACGGGCCTGACGAGTCTCAAATGGAAGATAATGATCAATAAATGTATTTTTGAACTCTCCCCATGTAGTTGGAGGTGCATCAATACCCCTAGATCGTTTCCAATCCTCGTACCATAATATAGCCTCTCCTTTCAGTCTATATGCTGCTAGCTCAACCATCTCTTTACCGAATATGTGCATAACATCTAGAGCCCTTTGGGTTTGATCGACAAAGTCCTGCGGGTCTTCGTTAATATCTGATCCGGTAAAAGTAGGAGGATCCAGTTTCAGAAAATCCTGTGTCCGAAGGCTAGCTGCTCTATCCGTACCACGAGAACCCGTGGTAGGAACAGCTTGCCCTTGAACTTGACCGGCAACTATACGCGTCAGAAGTTGTACTGCATCCCTCAAATCTCGATCAACAGCATTAATAGACGGCCCTTCCGGAGGAGAAGAAGCGCCTGATATATGCTCAGCTTGAGACTCACTTTGTTCAGCTTGTGCCGGTGGTGACTTACTAGTACCTTCTCCGGCCACTGCATCTACTCGCTTCCACTTATTCTTTCTCCTTGTAACCAGCATCGTCACTATAATAAATAAAAAAAAGAAACAATTGGATTAAGCGATTGATTATGACTTTATCTCTAATATGGGATCTATTGCACGATCTAAGAAATGGAGAGTGGAAACAATCCCTAAATATCCAATAGCCTCCTGTTTATAGATGTGGTGCACAACACACCGATAAACGAGATTCTACGTAGACACGGCTTTGTAGACTCACTAGGACGAACTTCTCTAATACCACTTCTGTCATACCCCAAATCTCATTGGAGCGGACTGACACCCGTAGCCGAGGAGGCCCGGGAGAACCCGTTCATAACCTATACTTTCACATTTACATTACTTATGAAAATTAGAAATTTGGGCAGCACTTCTTTGTAAATAGAAGAAAATAGTACCTGTATCAGCCCAGCAGACACGCATAAATATATATATGAACAGTAATAGGCCGTCAGAGCCATCACGTCTATCAACCAAACACTCCTATGGCTGTACAATATGTCTACAAAAGCCTCTACATAGATAC
This sequence comes from Capsicum baccatum var. pendulum, assembly GCA_030864225.1. NCBI lineage: Eukaryota > Viridiplantae > Streptophyta > Magnoliopsida > Solanales > Solanaceae > Capsicum > Capsicum baccatum. The sequence continues at coordinate 195,376,007 of CM061560.1, forward strand.
ACAATTGAGTTGGGGTCGGGACAACCTCCCGCCCACAAAAGAATTTTATACAAATACCAAAGGTACATATAGAGACGACTTGGGATGCCCCAAAACAACTGGAGCTCACCACTAACAATAGAATGTCCTGGCTCTTACTGTGGAGGTGTACGACCTGAAGTACCTGTTCCTGCAGGCATGAATACAGGTCCCCCGTGAGGGACGTCAGTACGAAAATATGTACTGAGTATGTAAGGCAGTGAGTATCAAGATGAGATACAAACGATCAACAGAACCCAGGTACCAGTGAATAAACAGTATGAGTAGACCACACTTAAAAGAACTGATGGGATACCTGCACATTACTTTCATATCATTACTTCCCGTAATCCTTATCAATACATAACATATGTCATACAATGGCCAACTGATCAGTGGTACTAATACAATACATCAGGGACCACCCCTGGAATAGCATATATATACATAATCTTTATAATACAATGGCCAACTGATCAGTGGTACTAATACAATACATCATATCATCAATTTAAAATATAGACATTTCATTTCTTAATTCAATTAATCTTTGAGATTGGTTACTTTATGGTCACACTTTATGGAACTTGAAACCATGATACCTCAATAGGAAAAACATGTAAATAGGTAATCAATATCATGAAAATGAAGTAGAGAATCATGGATACCTCATTAAACCATTTCGGAGTCAACAATAGTATATGGACATTTTTTGAATAGCCGGACATCTTAAAAGTGAAAACAAGTTCAATTGGTAGTGTCGAAGATCATATGATGTTATTATGTGTCATGTGTCGTAGGACAATGTTGGAAGCTTACTTGAGAGTGCCATGGGTCATTATTCATGCCAAAGATTAGATAGAGTATGTCTTACATACGTTGATATAACCACTTCAATACAAGTGACTTCCCGTACTCTTCGAACACTTATCTACAATAAGTCATTTGTGGCAAACTAGTATTAGCAACCAAACCTTACCATTTAGGTATTAACTTCACCAAATAATGTCTAGGAAGTAATCCTTTAGCTCATAAATAAGAGTACTACATACATCCTCTTATACTCTTATTACATTCACATATCATGCATTTTCATGAAATATCCCTCAACATCACTCTTAGCCTTTATTTCCCTTCTTAATCACCATCCAATACCAACATGATCACTAGGAATACATAACCACTAATATAATGATATATCACCACAATTCATCCTCCATAATCCAATACAGCAACTTCCATAATTTACTACTAACAATTTATACACAACAATTCATAACTATGTTTCTAGTTATCTTCCAACATCAAGACAATACTCATAATCCTTTATCAATACTTATTCATGGATAAGAATCAAGAATAAACAATATTCATACCTTAACAATGAACTCTTGTATTTAGAATTCTCCTTACATAACCATGGGGTGCTTCTCGAAGCTTTCGAGATGGTGAACACAACTACGGAACCAATTCGAATTTTCTACGGTTGAATCACAAAATATTTGAAGTTGAAATTAGGCTAGGGTTTCACCTTCCCTTAATAATTGGATGATATCTGATTTATATGAAGCTAAGTGCAGGTTTATAAACACCAATTTTCGTCCAAGAGGTAATAGAAAATGACCATTTTGCCCTAAAAATTTAAATAAATCCGAATCTGTCCCCAGTGGACAGTTTTGACAGGCCGAAGTAAATCGATCATAACTCTTTGCTCCGGTATCGGATTTAGGTGAAACCAATTGCATTGGAGAGATAATTCAAAGGGGATTTCATTTTCATATAAAGTATACCACCCATTTCTCCCTTTACAAGAAGTTATGGTCGTTTAAAGTTGACCCAAAAATCTGTCCCACAATTCTATTTTTTTTTGATAGGCTGTAGTAAAACGGGTATAGCTCCTTACTCAGACATTGGATTTGGATGAAACCAATTTCATCGGAAATAAGTCTCTCAGAGATTTTCGTCGATATATAGCAGCTCACACAGTTCTTTTTGTACAAGAATTTATGATCGTCTAAAGTTGGATTGCCTAGCTGCAGTAATTTTCCTGCAGAATTACTTTTCACAGGCTTCTCGGCCACCGTTTTGAAATTTCGAATGTGCTCGCTTATATGAAATACTCCTCTGTTTTGGGCAAACTTTATATCGTTGGAAAGCTTATTCCAATACCTACACATACAACTATTGACGGGATACTTCCGAACACCATAAACTTAATTTAACCCATACGCAAGTCTTTAGGACTCCATATAATCGCGATAAGTGTACGAAAAAATTTACGGGGTGTTACATTAATCCAAAGAAACACATGCTAAAAGAAAAAACATAACCTAATTATTATTATTATTATTATTATTATTATTATTGTCAAATGGCCAATCACCATTCGGCAGCTGCAGGGCCCTCCTCAGCCTTGCTCTCATGTCGCTCAACTCCCATCGGAGTTTATGAACCTGCCTTTCAAGTTCCTACAAGGAGTTGCACAGTGTCACCTTGCCGAAATCTGGATCAGACATATCTAGAAGTGGATTATACTGAACGAGTAAGGAGGGACCGATTTATAAAGGATTGAATTTGAATGGGTTACTAAAAAAGCCATAACTGTTCACCTTTTTTTAATAATTACATCCCTTGATTAAATAAAACTGTTGAATTTGCAAATATATAAATTTAAAAAACGAATCTAAATACAACATTTTATCTTTATTGTATTTCAAAAAGAAAAGAAAATTGTTTTAAAATAAATCTAACAGATGGGTAATCTGTTGCAAAATATATTTTAACTGTTTGATAATTTACAATATATTGACAATCTATTGCAACAGATGTATATATCTGTTTGATTATTTCCAACAAATAAGTCATATGTTCCTACAGATTAATCATCTGTTGTAACAGATGTCTATAATTGTATGATAATTTTAACAGATGTGTCATCTGTTGCACCAGGTTAGTCATCTGTTGCCATAGATGGGCTAGGAAGGATAAGGTGCATGCAGATGGATCCATTTTCATGTGTGGGATTTATGTATTATTGATAAGGTCATCGAGACAACACACATAAAGTACAATGATTTTGTGAATGTAGTTTTTAACCGATTAGGTATTAATCATTCAAACAAGACCCTGCATTGTACAGTTAAGTTTGATAGGTTCAAATTAATAAGGCTGAGGGGCCATGAAGATTGTGTCGATACCCTATTATGAATTAATGACAATTATTGCTCATGTTTATACGTGTCAAGTTTTGAGAAGGGATCAATATTTGGTGGCATTGCAGAGATTCAATAGTGATTAGACAGACTATAAGGGTGAATTGGACTCCGAGAAGGCCTTCAAAGCCTCCCACTATAGCAAACAAGAACAAAAAACCAATAGAAATTCCCCTGGCCTAAATTTATATGGATGGGTAGTTTGATAAAATGATAACACGCAAGAAGAACCGTAGGAGAATACCTGCGAGGAAAAGGGAAGTTGATGAAAGACTATATCATCTAAGACCTTATTGAAGAGGAAACATAAGGTACAACCAAGGAACTTCTTGCGAATCTGGATAATGAAACTGACTTAAAACATGAGAAATCTGAATCAAGTGCAAATATGAAAGTGTATCAAGTAATGAAAATCCATCTGTTATCTCTCTCAAAGAAAAATAGTGTAGCTGGCCGCTTTGCTAGGAAACTTTGAATAGTTAGCATGATCGGAATGATCACTTACATAGACAATAATAGAACACCAAGAAAAAATCTTTGCAAGCACCGATGTACAATAAGTCAAGAAAACTTACACCAAGAACAACTGAAGTTAAAATAAGGAAGCAAGCTAAGGCGGCAATTTCTGAATTTTAAATTGCATCCCATGCCTTCATGTTTCTGGTTCTGATTAGGTCCACTACTATAAACCTGATTGGAACCATAAAAAAAATTGAAATACAGATTGAGTATCATTACTTCCTTAGCAATATGGATATAATTGATTATTTTTTCTTGCCTTAGCATGCTTTCAACATATCTTGGAGAAGAAAGATAACTTACTATAGTATGCGAATCCCGTGCAGCTGCAAGAGATCTTGAAAATTAACAAATGGATGGAAATGTATATTTCACCAGTGTTTTTGACATATTAGCAGTTAAGCATGGAAAGCACCAGTGTCTACACTCTAGCCTATTGAAAGCATGCTAAGGCAAGAAAACACTATCAATTACATCCATATTGCTAAGGAAGTAATTATACTCAATCTGGATTTCAATCTTGTTTATGGCTCAAATCAGATTAATAGTAGTGAACCTGATCAGAACCACAAACAAGAAGGCATGGGATGCAATTTAAAATTCAGAAATTGCCGCCTTGGGTTACTTCCTTATTTTAACTTCAGCTGTTCTTTGCGCAATTTTTCTTAACTTACAGTGCATTATTTTAACCCTCGGTGCCTACAAAACTACTTTCTTGGTGTTCTGTTATTTTCTAGGAAGGAGATTATTCCGACCATGCTAACTAGTCGCAGCTCCCTAGCAAAGTGTCCAACTGCACTATTTTTCTTTGAGAGAGACGACCGGTGGATTTTTATTCTTGGATACACTTTCATATTTGCACTTGATTCAGATTTCTCATATTTTAAGTCAATTTCATCATCCAGATTCACTTCAAATTCCTTGGTACCTTATGTTTCTTCTTTAATAAGGTCTGAGATGATATAATTTTCATCAACTCCTCTTTTCCCTCACATGTATTCTCCTACTACACCTTCTGGGTGTAATCATCACCTTGAACAATCCAACCATATAAATTTAGGCTAGGATAATAACAATATTGATTTTCGTTCTTGATTGCAGTAGTGTGACGCTTCGAAGGCCTTTCAATAGTCCATTGAACCCTTAAAATCGATCCAATCACTATTGAATATTTTTACAATACTAGATACCTTCATAAAACTTGACACATAAACATGAGCAACAACCGTCATTAAATCGTAATAGGGTATTAGAACCATATTCATAGTCCCTCAGCTTTATCAGTTTAGACCTATTAAAATTGCAGATATATTGTTTGAATGATCAATGCCTTATCGGTAAAAAACAATATTCATAAAATCAATGTACTCTATGTGTATTTTTATGATATCATGATCAGTAATACATACCTCCCGTATATGAAGTGGTTCCATCTGCAAGCAGCTTATTCCTCTAAACCCATCTTTACTGTAGCCTTTTGTGTTGGTCGAGAAAAATTTGATCAACTTTTACTTATATCTACAAATAAGAGAAAAACAATTGATATCAAACAAGAGAATAACAAAAAGAACATTACAATTGATGTTTGCATAATTTTTAAAAAAGGTAACACAAAATTAAATAAATACAACATATTTCAACATTTGTTCAATAGCTGACCTATATGTTGCAACGTCTGTTAAAATAGATTGCCCATATGTTGCAACATATTACCCATTTTTTGCAACAGATTTCACATCTATTGCAATAGAATCTGCATCTGTTACAATAGTTGCCCCGTTTGTTCAAAAAAATGGGCAATCTGTTGTAACAAGCTATGCATCTATTGCAATAGATGGACCATATATTGCAATATATGGGTCATCTATTGGAATAAATCAAACCAGCCTTACTAGTGGTTTGATTTGTTCCAACAGTTGCTTCGTCTGTTGCAACATCAACAACAACATCAACAACAAAGAAGCAATACTATTTATTCCAGCACCATCAACAACAACACCACCACATGTTCCAACAACACCAACCCTACTAACAACATCAATAACAACAACAAAGAAACAAATAAAATACATATAAAAAAATTATACTGCCTACAAGGCTTCTAAATTTCTCTCAACAGATGACATTTTTTGCGTATTTTAATAAAAAAAATGGTTTGTTCATTCAAGATTTAAGAGCCACCTTTCTTTCAATTTTCTCAATAAATAGGATATGAGTAATGGGTAATTGAATAAAAAAATGTATGTAAATAACAAATTTAAATAACTTGCAAAGAAGAAAATGAGGATAAAAGAGAAATAGTAAACCATACCTGCAATGTCAAAAGCAAGGATATCAAACAACCATTTTAGTTAAGAAAATAAATAGATCGGTTCAGATCCAAAAGATCAATATCTGTTTGAAAATTTCCTATAGCTCAGTCATGTATTGCAACAGATGTAAATGTCTAATTGATAATTTACAATAGATAAGTAATTCGTTGAAACAGATTTCTTTGCAATAGATTTATCTAGAACTAGGGATGATTTAATTGAGTCTTTGCAATTATATGATGTTGGTATTGTGTTCCACCCGACTTGAGCTGTCAATCGATAAATCCGAGTTTAAATGATTTGTATTAACCTATTACAGAGCTAATACCTAAATTCATTTAGCAAGAGTTAGGGATGCATTCATAGGGTCAACTACAATTTAAATTGAGTCTTTGTAATTACATGATATTGGTATTATATTTTTCCCGACCTGAGTCGCTAATCGATCAATCTGAGTTGAAAAAATTTGTATTAACTTATTACTGAGCTAATACCTAAATTAATTTATCTAGAAATAGGGATAGGTTTATAGGGTCAACTACAATTTCAATTGAGTCTTTGCAATTGCATGATGTTGGTATTATGTTCCTCCCGACCTGAGATACCAATCGATCAATCTGAGTCGAAATAATTTATATTAATTTATTACTCAACTAATATCTAAATTTATTTAGCCATAACTAGGGATGAGTTCATAGGGTCAATTGCAATTTAAATTGAGTCCTTGTAATTGCATGATATTGATATTATGTTCTTCCCGACCTGAGTCGCTAATCGATCAATCTGAGTTGAAATAATTTGTATTAACTTATTATTGAGCTAATACCTAAATTAATTTATCTAGAAATAGGGATAGGTTTATAGGGTCAACTATAATTTCAATTGAGTCTTTGCAATTGCATGGCGTTGGTATTGCGTTTCTCTCGACCTATGTCGCCAATCGATCAATTCGAGTTGAAATGATTTTTATTAACTTATTATTAAGGTAATAACTAAATTCATTTAGCATAACTAGGGGTGAGTTCATATGGTCAACTATAATTTTAATTAAGTCTTTGTAATTGCATGATGTTGGTATTGCGTTCCTCCTAACCTGAGTTGCCAATCGATCAATCTGAGTCAAAACGATTTGTATTAACTTATTACTCACCAATACCTAAATTGATTTATGTAGAACTAGGCATGAGTTCATAGGGTCAACTACAATTTCAATTGAGTCTTTGCAATTAAATGATATTGGTATTGCGTTTCTCCTGACCTGAGTCGCCAATCGATTAATATGAGTCAAAATGATTCATATTAACTTATTATTGAGCTAATATCTAAATTAATTTAGCTATAACTAGGGATGCGTTCATAGGGTCAACTACAATTTTAATTGACTCTTTCCAATTGCATGATATTGGTATTATGTTCTTCTCAACTTGAATCGCCAATCCATCAATCTGAATTGAAATGATTTACATTAACTTATTATTGATATAATACCTAAATTCATTTAGCTAGAACTAGGTATGAGTTCATATGGTCAACTACAATTTCAGTTAAGTCTTTGCAATTACATGATATTGGTTTTGCGTTCCTCCCGACCTATGTCTCCAATCGATCAATCTGAGTCAAAATGATTCATATTAACTTATTATTGAGCTAATATCTAAATTCATTTACCTAGAACTAGGGATGAGTTAATAGGGGAAACTACAATTTAAATTGAGTCTTCATAATTGCATGATGTTGGTATTGCATTTCTCCCAACCTAAGTCGCCAATCGATCAATCTGAGTTAAAATGATCTGCATTAACTTATTACTGAGATAAGACCTAAATTGATTTAACTATAACTAGGTGTGAGTTCATAGAGTCAATTGCTATTTCAATTGAGTCCTTGCAATTGCATGATGTTGGTATTATGTTTCTCCCAACCTGAGTCATCAATTGATCAATCTGAGTCGAAATGATTCATGTTAAATTATTATTGAGATAACACCTAAATTTATATAGCTATAACTAGGGAAGAGTTCATAGGGTCAACTGCAATTTTAATTAAGTCTTTGCAATTGCATGATGTTGGTATTGCATTCCTCCCGACCTGAGTTGCCAATCGATCAATCTGAGTCAAAATGATTCGTATTAACATATTATTGAGATAGCACCTAAATTTATTTATCTAGAAATAGAGATGAGTTCATCGGGTCAACTATAATTTTAATTGAGTTTTTCTAATTGCATGATGTTGGTATAGTATTCCTCCTGACCTGAGTCGCTAATCGATCAATCTGAGTCAAAATGATTCGTATTAACTTATTATTGAGTTAATACCTAAATTTATTTTTCTAGAAATAGGTATGAGTTCATCGGGAAAACTATAATTTCAATTGAGTCATTGTAATTGTATGATATTGGTATTTCGTTCCTCCCGACCTGTGTCATCAATTGATCAATCTGAGTTAAAATGATTCGTATTAACTTATTATTAATCTAATACCTAAATTTATTAGCATTACAATTGATCTTAAAATAATTTATTATGATGAAACAGTTAAAAATTATATCTTATAAAAAATAATTAAGACCGATTTGGACCAAATTAACAATTTCAAAACTTGTCATTCTTTTCCAAAATACAAATCAATCCTTACAAATCATTCATTTGCGGAAAAATATTTCATTATTTCAAAGCTTGAGTTCTCGCTCTTTTCATTCTCTCTCAATAATACAAACTGTAGACACCTAATTTTGTCCCTGCCGAAACCCAATTCATTCATTTTTACCTCACGTTATCATACACTCTCATCCATGTGATTATACCCCACAAAAATACAAAAAAATAACAAAATTTCAATAAATCCCTAACAAAGCAAATCCCTAATATTCCCTTATCCTAACAAACATTATCTCAACCAACTCATCACCACCCTACCCCTACCTCACCCTACCCTGTGTGTCCCCTCTACCCCCACCCCGTATCATGTTTTCTTTCCTTTTAACATATATACCTATAATACAGAAAGAAAAAGAGAGACATATACGAATAACACACAAAAAAAGAGAACCCACCTAGACTAAACCTCACAATTGGGATGAATATATTTTAACCAATAAATATTCACACATCACTCATCCTTGCAAAAAAATACACACCATTTCCTCACTGAATACATACACATTATCCACACAAAAGAGATAGGGAGAGGAAGATACACACCATGACCCTGATCTTTCATTTTATAATAGATACATACATAAACATCACACACACACAATGACAGTAATTAATTCATGCACAGATCGGAGTAGTGAAAATAGAGATTGAGAAATAAAGAGAGGGGGAGAGTAGATATGAGAAGAAAAAATAAGGGATGGGATAATAAATACATATTTACATGCACATAAAGTAAAGAGGGAAAGCTATGGAATGAATTGAGGGATCCACGAGAGAAAAATAAGTAAAAGCATCGAGAAACACGGGGGATAACAGAGCAGTCAACGTTGGAGCTCTCTATTCTGGTGAATTAACTCTGACGTTTTTTCCTTGAACACTCTATTTTTGACCAAAAAATAATGTTCCCTTTTAGCCTTTTCTGATGAAATCATTGAACCAGCTGCACCGCCAGTCCAATTTGCTCCAAAATCCATAAAGCCATTTTTTCCCATCACTGCGTGATCTCATCAAAGCTCCGGTGAGTCGCGAAACATCGAAAGAAAATAGGGGGGTCGTCTTTGGAATTTTTGGATTCTAGTTCGAGCTTTGTCTGTGGTTCATTGGTTCCGAGGCTCCCATCATCGTTGAAATTAGTTCAATTGGTTAAAAAAAGCCTCAATTTAAGGTCCATCTCTTTATCTCATTCTTATCCTTAGTTAATTTTTATTGTAGTGTGTGGTTGATTGTTATTGTCTCGACTTTCTTTTAACTTATGCGTGAGGTGAAAGATGCATGTTGAATGATATTGATTGTGGATTCCTAAAATATTATTGTTGATTTGTTATATTCAAACAATGGTTGAGAATGATTTGGAATGAGAATCAAAAGTAAATAAAGTAAATAGAGTCGATTGTCTTTTTCAAATGGATGTTAATGTTGATTGAATCCAGGATAATTTTGATCCACTGGTGATGTTGAAAGTGATAGAATCATGATAGGTTGAATGGATAGGCAAACGTAGATTCAGGTAGGCAAATTTAGAACTTTTTTTTTGTTAAATGTTTGAATGTGTATGGGAATATTCCTTTCTAGTTTATCGTATTTGATTCAAGTGTATTCATTTGGCTAGGGAATGCCCCGAGGTTTCATGTTATTATTCACTGGGAAATTCCCTGGCGTATTATATCTTCGAAGAAGGTTCATGATCAAGGCCCGAGGCATTGGGTAAAGCATTGGATCTTAGTCTAGGACTAGTTTAGAATAGGTTTTATATTTTTTGTATTTTTTTATTTTAGACTGTATAATTGGACTGGACACTAAATTTTGGATTGTTTTGTTTTATTTGCTCGATTGATTGTTTTGCGTGTTTTGTGAGGTTTATACATTCGTAGTGTCAAATTAGCCGATATACTTCACGAAGAAACCGTGGTCGAATCACGGGATCGAGGGGTGACTAACACCTTCCCCTTGGTCAACAAACTTCCTTAACCAGAATCTCTGTTTGCAAACCAGTTTTAAAGAGTCAAATCATTTTGAAAAGGATTTTCCATAGGTGACTTGGCACACCCGATTTATGCCAAGTGGCGACTCTGAATTTAGTTAAAAATGAATCCTTTTTCTAAATAAAATTTTCATCTTTTGTTACTTCAATAATAAAAACCCTTTCAAAACTTTAAAATCATAATCTTTTCGGGTTTAAAAAAGGGGGTGTGATAGCTTGGGCGACTCTGCTGGGGATTTTTCAGAATTCGAGCTTATTTTTTAGAGTGATATCAACTTAGTTTGGTATTTGGGTGTATAAAGATTGTTTGTGTTATCGTTTGTTGTTTATTTTATCATTGTTGAGTGCCTACATGCTATGTTTTTACAGTTTTTATCTTGTGTGTTCCATTTTATATCTAGCATAATGTGTATAACTTGAGTTAATTCTTTCTGTAACAAGTCTCGGAGTGCACGTCGTGTGCACGAACTCTAGTTGAGTCACCCTTATTTTAGGACGGGGATCCATCAGAGTTATGGCGTAGGTGGAAACAAAAGCAGCCACTATTGACCATATGCTCCCCCGAACGACCTTGTTAGTGAACCCCAACGTAGGTCAGCCTTTAGGTTATGCTTATGTGCATCATATTGAGACCTAACATGGCCCACTTGATCCTTTATAGGAGACTCACCTGTAAAGCATCCCTATGTGATAAATGTTGCATCTCTGAGGGTAACGTGATCATTTGACGGACTGATTTGGGGGAAAAGATGTGTTAGAAGTAAAGTGTGTAGGTGATGAAAAATAATAAAACAAAAGGAATAAAAGAGGACAATAAATAAAAAAGATTTTTCTTGTTTATTTTTAGAGTTCTTTATGGCTTTTGTTCTTCACACTCCAAAAATTCAAAACGATTTTCTCACCTTTGCACTCATTTGTCAAAAATAAAAACCTCAAAAAGATAAGATGGTAGGAGTTCTGTACATTTTTTATAACGAAAATACCAAAAAGATTTTCCTTTCATATATTTTGGTGTGATTTTTTGTAGGGTTAAGTATCAAAAACAAAACTCAGAAAGATTTTATTGATGATTTTCATCTTCTATTTGTAGTCGCATCTCTCAAGTCAGGGTTCAGTCGGTTATTTAATCCTTAACTATCCTATCTGGATGAACTACGCACCCCTGATTCTCTTCTCTTGTGAGTCAGATACGTAGGCAGCCTATTATTGGTTCAGAAATCTTATTTAAAAAAATCCAAAAAGATTTTCTTCACTCTTCATTTAGAGTAATTGTTCTATAAACATCTCTAAAACAAAACCACGAAAAGATTTTCCTTTAACAGTTTCAAGTTTGCTTTTTGTATAAAATTAAAAATCAAAAACCCAAAAAGATTTTCTTTGGTAATTATAGATTTCATTTTGTATAGGGACTTTAAAACTAAAAAATTCAAAAATATTTCCATCTATTCTTATGAAAATTTGTTATTTTTCTTTCTTCTTAAAGTTTCAAGAGAAAAAAAAAGAGTTTAATTGGCTATTTTGGCAAGACTTCACGAACTACGCACACCTGATTCTCCTCTCTCGAGAGTGAGATACGTAGTCACCCTTATTGGGTTTGGTGATCTTTTCAAAAGAAAATAAAAAAAAGAGGTTTTGAAAAAGTGTTGAACTCTGACGCATTTGTTATCTATTGTTCAGTAAATTTAACGTGGTTGATTTGTGACATTTTGGCTGGTCTTCCATATTACACCAAGTCACAGAGAAAGTTATGGCCAACAAAGATATTGAGTTTGTTGTCACCACTTAGATAGGGAGTTTGGGGAATGACATTTTAGAAGCTAATTAAAAGGTTCAAAAATTAAGGCAGCAAATGATAGAAATGCATCGAGCTTGGGCTAATGGGTTGCCGCCTCCTCCATTTTCTACTTATAATCTGGAATATATTTCTAGCTTACCTCCAGTGTTACATGCACAATTTTCTATTGTTGTTGACACGTTACAACAAGCATCGGGATCTACTCCGGGGCAACACTATCTAAGCACTTCCAATATTTTTCTCCAAGCTCCTCAATACAAAACTACCACATACTCGGCTCCACCTGTTGTTCATATTTTTGCAGCACTACCCCCACTCGAAGCTCCTACTTTTGAGGTTTATCTATCAATTGTACCTCTCCACTCTATGAGAGAACCTGTATTTAATCCTTCTACTGATCAACATCATGCTATTGAACCCATATTTAATTCGACTGGTCCTTCAGGCTACACTCAACCACCCAAATTTCCTCTTAAAACTAAGAAGCCTGTTTTAACAGAAGAACAAGAGGAAATAACCAGAAAATTAAGAAGTTTGGAACTAGTTATGAAAAACTTTCAAGGACTTAGGGGGGTACAAAAGTGTCTCATATAAAGATCTGTGCATGTTTCCAGGTGTCCATCTCTCTTTTGGTTTTAAAATACCAAAGTTTGAGAATTATGATGGACATGGTGATCCTGTAGCATATTTGAGATGTTATTGCAACTAACTAAGGGGCGCTGGAGGGAAGAAAGAATTACTTATGACATATTTTAGTGTGAGTCTTTCAGGTTTAGCTTCAGAATGGTTTGTCTACCAAGACATCGAAAAGTGGAATAGTTGGGATGACTTAGCTAATGAATTCTTGCAACAATTCCAATACAATATAAAGTTGATTCAAGAAGATAAATCCATAACTAATCTGAAGAAAAAGAGTACTGAAAGTTTCAGAGAATATATGATAGATGGCGTGAACAAGCTGCTAGGGTGAAACCACCAATGAAAGAAATTAAGATAGTGGAGATGTTTATTCAAGTGTAGGATAAAAAATAGTATCAACACTTGTTACCTGTATTAGGAAAGCCATTTATTGAGGTCCTCAAAATGGGGGAGATGATAGAGTATGGAATTAAGACCGGTCGTATTGTGAGTTTTGGAACGTTGAAAGCAACTACTCAAGCAATTCAAAAGGGTTCAAGAAGTGTTGGGGTGAATAAGAATAAGGTAGATGTATCTGCTATTATAGTTGGATAGCGAGCACTGTCAAGAAGATCGCATCGTCGTTACCCTCAGGCTCAAACCCTACTTCATTCCCAAGCTATACAGAATCACTCCCAAAATCTATTATACTCTATGACTCCACCTCCATATCTAGTATTCAATGCACAACCATATGTTCAATCCCCTTGTTACTCACAATGGGATGCACCAACTCCTCAGAGTCATCCTCAAACTCCACAAATATACCAAAGCCCTTTAAGGCCAAATTTTTGGTCCCAGCTAAACAATAAAATAAGGCAGAAGTCGAGGGATAGCTTCACACCAATTGGAGATTCATATGCCAGTTTGTTCTAGATATTGGTATAGTGGGACATGATCACTCCTCTCCTTGGGTATACTCCTGATCCATATTCAAGAAGCTTTGATCCTAATGTAAGATGTGCATATTATTCTAATGTTCAGGGTCACAGGATTGAAGATTGTCATGCTTTAAAAAGAGAAATTTATAAGATGATTCAAGATAAATCAATTTTGGTACAGACCATTGACAGTGAGTAAAGCTCTAGTTATGTTGATATGCAAACCAGCGGCTAAGATGTTAGGCTGAGCAATTGAGAAGTCACCTTTCTCCTTACTAGGAAGAGGTCTGGTAGTATGTTTTGTTTTATTTTCTGTTATCCAAATTATTTCAGGGTTGTAGTTCGAGATCTATCTTGTTTTGTCCCTTTGTCATTATGTTCAAGCTCTTCTATCTTTTATTTTAATTAAATGAAGTGTCCTTTTTTCCTCTGTATTTTAAATTTATGTTGTTTGTTTGTTTTCTTTACATAACACATTTTATGTTGATTCTAGTGATATGACATGCTAGCATAATTTTTAGCTAGACCTTGAAATCTAGTTTAACCATGAACAATGAATCAGAGAGTTAAAGTTAGAAAAAGAGAGCATCTGAGAAAATAAGTAGAGTGTTGAGACATTGGATGACAAGTTGAAGCCTTCTTTGAAAATTAAGGCACTTATTTTGAGAATCAGAAGAATAACTTGGTCATCAATTGAAAGACATGGCTTAATTAGGTCAAATAGTGACTGTGTGAACAAAAAGAAAATCATCTTCATAAAATCATGAGTCATTCAATGTGAGGAATGTGCAACAAAAGTGGAGTTGTATGCTAGAAAAGCGCAGAAGAAGTAGTGATGTACAGAATCAATTAAAATTAATGCTTAAAAAGATGTCACAAATGATCTTCATCTCTCACTTTCATATTTCATGATATGTACTTACACTTTCAAGGATTGATATGATGAAGGCATTTCATTCTGCTATCCAAACATTGTGTCATCCTTTGTTTACCCCATTTGAGCTTTAGTTCTATTTTCTTTCATACCCTCTTTTGAAATCAAGATAGAATTAGCAAAGGTCAAAAGAAAAGTGTCGAGTAAAATAATAGAATCAGGAAAGTTTCAAAAATAAAAGAGAAAAAGTATGTCAAAAAGAAAAGAGGAGAGTGTCAAGAAAAATAGAATCAGAAAAAGTCCCAAAGAGAAAAAGAGTCAGTAAAAGAAAAAAAATCATTTCAAAAGAAAGAATAAGTTGCCAGAACTACCCGTTACCTGATTATCCTCTCTAGGGGGTGAGATATGTAGGCTGCCCTACTCTGGGCTCGTTCCAATCAAATAAATAATTTAGAGTAACCCAGCCAAAAAACACTGGGGCATAAGTTAATTTCCATTGTTTGAGTCGATTCCAAAAGTTCTAAGTCCCACCCCACTTCAAGTTTCGTTTGAGCCTCATGTCATCTTTTCTTTCTAACCCTATCCAAAAGACAAGTTACAACCAAAGAAAGACCTTCAGATTCATCTATGAGAATATTAAGGCTAAGCATGCAAGGGATATAATGATGCATTTAAGAACTACTTGTCTTCCTCAACATAAGGAATCAAGAGAGAAATAAAAATGAGAGAGTATAATTGGTTAAAACCTTTAAGAGCTCCATAATATGATGGTAAGTTAAGAGAGATAAAAATGAGAGATTCTTATCGGTTAAAACCCTTATGGCCACCGTAAAACGACTGCGAGTTGAGACAAATGAAAATAAGAGAGTCTCATTGGTGAAAAACCCTTATGGACACCATAAGAAAATAGTGAGTTGAGAAAAAAGAAAATAAGAGAGGCTTGTTGGCAAAAATCCTTCAAGGTGTCACTAACCGAATGAGGTCTTCAATGTAATTGACCTAAGGAAACAACTCAATTTCAAGGCCATTAACTCAACAACAATTGGTGAAAGTTTAAATGAAAAGATCAGGCAACTTAATCCAAAATACATGGTATAATCATTAGGGTTGTCTGTCATGTTAAAATACATTTTTTGTTTCTTTGTTTCAAAT
This sequence comes from Capsicum baccatum var. pendulum, assembly GCA_030864225.1. Classification (NCBI taxonomy): domain Eukaryota; kingdom Viridiplantae; phylum Streptophyta; class Magnoliopsida; order Solanales; family Solanaceae; genus Capsicum; species Capsicum baccatum. Next base: position 195,392,090 of record CM061560.1, read on the forward strand.
GGGGACATTCATTGTCTTTTCTTTCCTCTCTATATTTTCATTTCTATTTTTGTTTTTTGAGTCATTTATTCAAATAAAAAAATTATTGTCATTTTTCTCTTGTCTTTGAGTTAAGTTCATGCCAAAACAAGTGAGAAAAGATTTTAAAACTGGCTATCAGCTAATCTAATTGCACAAAGCAAGACTAAAGCCAGCACATGAAAGAGACAAAATTGTTATCCAAAATAAGGCATGCAGAAAGTTTTGTCAACAGAAAAGTCTAGAACTCATGGAAATATCAATATTCAAGGGGTCTATCTGAGGAGCATGGCAAAGAGGAGATGCTGTGTTTTATTTCAGAGTCATTCTTAATAATTTGAGTTTGGGCCAATGACGCAGCAAGTCATTAACATATGCTAATGTTTGAAAGCAAGGTTAAATGTGATGAGGGCAAGAACGATTTGCCATGAAAGTTAAAGCCACAAACCAGCCACCATATTTTTGAACTTACAAGTTTTTCTTGTATGAAATAGGAACATAGGTTGTCTTCAAATCAAGGACTTTAAGGCCTAGACATCAAAGGCAATGTTGATTTGTAATTTCTCACTTTTATAAATGCAACAGGCAATGTTGCTGCATAAGTTTGGTGATCAAAACCATGGTAAAAATCATAATCCAATATCTCTAGGAGACACACTTTCTTGTCCAGGTAATTTAGGTTCATTTATTAGGTGATGCACTTTCTAAATTGAACATTCATTCCTAGAAGTCGCACTTTCTAGTTGAGTCTTTCCACTTAACCCTAAGGAGACACACTTCCTTATTAGGGTAGTTCAACTTTTGGCTTGCTAGGTGGCATACTTTCTAGCTTAAGCCTTTACTCCTAGAAGATGCACTTTCTGGTCGAGTCCTTCCATACAACCCCTAAGAGATGCACCTCCTTATCGGAGTAATTTAGGTTTAATTTATTAGGTGATGCATTCCTAAATTGAACCTTCACTCCTAGAAGTCGCACTTTCTAGTTGAGTCCTTCCACTTAACCCTTAGGAGACACATTTCCTTGGTTGGGTAATTCAAGCAACACTTGTGAGGAGATGCACTTTCTTATTTGGGCAATTCAAGCAGCATTTGTGAGGAGACACACTTCCTTGTTTGGGTAATTCAAGAGGCATTTTTGAGGAGACGCACTTCCATGTTTGGGAAATTCAAGCGACATTTGTAAGGAGACACACTTCCTTGTTTGGGTAATTCATGCGGCATTGGTAAGGCGAAGCACTTTCTTGTTTTGGTAGTTTAAGCATCATTGGTAAGGAAACGCACTTCCTTGATTGGGTAATTTAAATTTTACTTATTGGGTGATGCACTTCCTAACTTAAGTCTTGATTCCTAGAAGATGTACTTCCTAGTCGAGTTAGTACCCTTGATTCCTAGAAGATGTACTTCCTGGTCTCGTTGTCTACTTTTTTGTCTGAAAACACTTTGTGTTTACACCCAAAAAGGGGCATGATGTAGACACCTAATTTTGTCCCTCCCAAAACTTAAGTCATTCATTTTTACCTCACGTTATCGTACACTCTGACCAATGTGATTATACCCACAAAAATACAAAAAAAAATAACAAAATTTCAATAAATCCCTAACAAATTAAATCCCTAATATTCTCTTATCCTAACAAACATTATCTTAACCACCCTATCCTCACCTCACCCTACCCTGCGTGTCCCCTTTACCCTACCACTTTATCGCGTTTTATTTCCTTTTAAGATATATATGCACAACACATAAATAAAAAGGGAGGCATATAGGGATAACACACAATAAAGGAGGACCTACCTAGACTACAACTCACAATGGGGATGAACGGATTTTCATCAATAAATATTCACACATCACTCATCCTCACAAAAAAAATACACATCATTCCCTCACTGAATACACACGCATCATCCGCACAAAAGAAATAGGGAGGGAAAAATACATACCATGACTCTGATCTTTCATATTTTAATAGATATATGCATAAACATCACACACACAGTAACAAAAATTAATTCATGCACAGATCAAAGTAGTGAAAACAGAGATCAAGAAGCGAAAAGAGGGGAAGAGCAGATCTGAGAAGGCAAAAATAGGGGAGGAGACAATATATACATATTTATATGCACACATAGTAAGGAGGTAAAGCTATGGAATGAATTGAGGGAGACACAAAAGAAAAATGGGGAAAAGCATAGAGAAACGAGGGGGATAACAGAGCAGATCTGACGTTTTTTACCTGAACACTCCATTTCCAACAAAAAAAATAATGTTTCCTTTTAGCTATTTTTTGGTGAAATCACTAAACTACCCGTACCACTAGTCCGATTTTCTCCAAAATCCGGCAAGCCATTTCTTTCCCGTCACTGCCTGAGCTCACCAGAGCTCCGATGAGTCATGAAACATCAGAAGAAAATAGGGTGGTCATCTTTGGAGTTTTTGGAGTTGAGTTCGAGCTTCGTCCTTGGTTCATTGGTTTCGAGGCTCCCGTCGTCGTTGAAATCAATTCAATTGGTTGAATAAAAGCCTCAATTTAAGGTATATCTCTTTATCTCATTCTTATCCTTAGTTAATTTTTATTGTTATGTATGGTTGATTGTTATTGTATCGACTTTATTTTATCTTATACGTGATGTGAATGATGAATATCGAATGATATTGATTGTGGATTGCTGAAATATTATCGTTGATTTGTTATGTTGGAACAATGGTTGAGAATGATTTGGGATGAGAATCGTAAGTTAATAAAGTAAATAGAGTCGATTGTTTGATTTGAAATGGATGTTAATATTGATTGAATCGGGGTTAATTTTGATTCACTGGTGATGTTGAAAGTGATAAAATCATGATAGGTCAAGCGGATAGGCAAATGTAGGTTCAGGTTGACAAATTTAGAACTTGTGTTTGGTTGAATATTTGAATGTGCATGGGAATGTTCCTTTCTAGTTTATCATATTTGATTCAAGTGTATTTATTTGGCCGGGGAATGCTCCGAGGTTTCATGTATTTATTCAACGGGGAATGCCTTGATGTATTATGTCTTTGAAGGAGGTTCATGATCAAGGCCCGAGGCATTGGGTAAAGCATTGGATCTTAGTCTAGGACTAGTTTAGAATAGGTTTTATATTTTTTGTATTTTTCTATTTTAGACTATATAATTGGACTGGACACTTAATTTTGGATTGTTTCATTTTGTTTGCTTGATTGATTATTTTGCGTTCTTTGTGTGTTTTACACATTTGTAGTGTCAAATTAGTCAATATACTTCACCAAGAGACCGTGGTCGAACCACGAAATCAAGGAGTGCCTAACACCTTCCCCTTGGTCAACAAAATTCCTTAACCGTAATCTCTGTTTGCAAACCAATTTTAAAGATTCAAATCATTTTAAAAAGGATTTTCCAAAGGTGACTTCGCACACCCGATTTATGCCAAGTGGAGACTCTAAATTTAGTTAAAAATGAATTCTTTTTCGAAATAGAATTTTCATTTTTTGTCACTACAATAATAAAAACCCTTTCAAAACTTTAAAATCATAATCTTTTTAGGTTAAAAAAAGGGGTGTGATACAGACAACAACTACTCAACATATTCTCAACCCTTCAAAACACATCAATTTTCTTTCTATTTCCGTTTACATAATTGTTATTATCAACTTCATTCTTGACTGTATCTATCATTTTCTCTGTCTTTACAGGTAATAGAGTTCTAGAAGTGTTCAACATTTATTCTTTATTTTAAAAATTAGGACATTTTAGTTAATGATTAAAAAGAAGACTTTTAGTTGTATTATCTTCGAGAATGTGTTAACAATTTTGTTTTTGATGCTAAAAATATAGGAAGAACCTAAGAAAACCCTAGTTTTTCTCATAGTGTTTCATTGACTATCATGGTATTATTTGATGGTATTCGCGGTGTTGTTGGTGGCTGTTGTTGGTAATTTCGTATCAGTGGTCTTGTTAGTGGTATCAGTGGTCTTGATGGTGTTTTTGGTGGTCTTGGTGCTGGTATTGATGGCATTACTGGTGATGGTGTTGGTGGTCTTAGTGGTGGAATTGGTGCTAGTGTTGGTGTTGGTGGTCTTGGTGTGGTATTGGTGGCATTGGTGATGGTGTTTGCGGTCTTAGTGGCATTGGTGTTGATGTTAGTGGTCCATCTATTGCAACAACTAGAATATCTATTGGGAGATATTAAATAGGTATTCAAAAAGATTCTCCATCTGTTCCAACTGATTGGTTATCCGTTGGAATATTATTTTGTGATGTGGCGTATAAAAATTTATTCAAATTTGTCTTACCTTTTTTTAAAAATTATTCAAACATCAAGTGTACTGTATTTTTTGTTTTTTTTTGTTGTTTGTAGTTAAAAGATGTCTCCCAAAATAAAAGAAATTGAAAGTGGATCAACTTCTGACCACCTAACAAAAAAGGCTAGAGTACAGATGGATTCGAAGGAACTTCCTAAACAATCTCAGCCAGGGAAATGTAAAGCTAAGGAAACTTATGAAAATGATGTTGAGGGAGGTGGAGAAGGGTATTTAGAGGCTGGTGAGGATAATAAAAGTGAGAAGAAAGAATAAAAACAAGAAGAGGAAGAGGTAGAAAGTGAGAAAGAGGATGATGATCAACATGATGATAAACAAGAAGAGGAGGAAGTAGAAAGTGAGAAAAAGCATAATAATCAACATGATGATAATTCATCACCAATGAGGTGTGAATTAATATCAAAATTCGATCTTTATCCTATCAAAACTATTAGGATTTATAGGATTCAAGTTGCGATACCGATAGATGACTCTGTAGAACTGACTGATGATTTTGTACTTAAATGTCAGTTGGGGAAACCTCTTGATGACTGTAGGAAAACTATCAAGAATGAAAAACTAGATGAATTATTTAACAAGAGTTGCTTTAGAAAGTTTCTTGATCTGCCTATGGACAACATTACCTGTTTCTAAGTGAGAATGGTATATGGTCTTTTCAAGAGCCGGATCAAGTACGTGGGGGATGATAAAGATTCAAAGAAGGGGGAAAATAGATAAAATCTGGATCAACAACTATTGAATACCGGTTTGTTTTGACATGAAAGTGTTTTCTATAGTGACAGGCTTGAGATACGATCGTCCAAATAAACCTCTCATCAAGTAAGTACCCCGCAAAAAGTTCAAGTCAAGCAGAACAACCAAACCTTTACCATCAAATAAAGGAAAGCCATTGTCCAAGCGACAACCCACCAAAACCAACAAACACAAGGAAAAAATAGATGGGTTGTTTGACATTGCTGGAGGTAGCTAAAAATCCACAACATTGATACAAGATCTCAAGGATAAAACCATACCAAAGAAGTATAGGGAGCAATTATGCTTAGTTTGGTTTGCCCATTCCACTATATTGGCAATAGACGTCAACAAAGTCATAGAAGATGGTTTGTTAGAACTTGTTGAGGATTTTGAGAAATTCAACAACTATCCTTGGGGATATAACAACTATAACTTGACTGTCAAATATTTACTGACAAAGCCATCCCTAAAGACGATCACATTATACGACTTTTCTTGGGCTTTCATGGTAAATTTAATTACTATTTGTTTACTCATCCATAAATTTATATTGAATAATTATTATGACTTTTTTTACTTTCTTTCTGTTTAGATTTTTTAAGCTTGGGCATTTAAAGTCAATCCTCCCCTCCGAAAGCAGGTTAAGGATTACCCGGATGGGTTTTCTCTTCCAAGTATCCTTAAGTGGTTGGTTGAAATGAGCTACACAAGAATTAAGAAGGCTGATCTTTTTAACCGTTCGGATGATGCAGTACATGTTCTTTCAAGTAAAATAATTTGATTCACAGAAAGATATTGAAATAGATGTCTCATCTATTGCGACAGATGGGTCATCTGTTACAACAGATTACCCATCTACTGCAACTGGTGCAACAGATGGGTAATCTGATACAATATATTATGAACCTATTGCGACAAAGCAATCAGCTGTTGCGACAGATAGATCATCTATTGCATAAGTTGTTTGTGTTAACGTGTAACCCAACTGACTGCAAATTATTTTATGATTTAAATGTATCTATCTTTTTTTATATGTTGTGCATCCTTGGATTGTGCCTACTGAGCAGGAGTTGGGGATGACTTCTTTTATTACTCTAGGTTTTGTTGATGCAATAGCAGACCCAATAGTGGAGTTAATAAAGAAGGAATTGGCTGGAGTAACAAACATAAGAAGAGAACAATTAGACAAGGCCAGCCTAATGTTGAGGCTATTCATAACCAACCTACTGCAACAACTCCAGGTGTTTCTTCTGGGGGTGTTACTGGTGGAGTTGTTAATTTTGGTGGCAGCCATGCTAATGCTGATGTTGTTTCCATTCATGATGATGAGCATGTTGATGCTCAAGAAAAAATAAATATGTTTGAAATCACCCCTTACACAGGTCCCTCTCACCCTTATAGTGGTCCCTCCCACCCTTACAGTGGTCCCTCTTACCCCTCTTACCCTCATGTTCTTATTGTAAATGCAAAGAGTGCAAGGACATATAGGATAAACTCTTTAAAAAATTTGAGGCTATCGATGAAACTATTGAGGAATTAAAATCCAAAAGAGGTTTTATTACATCCAAGAAGGTGAGAGAGCCATACACTCCAACAGTGGAGGTTGCGAGGAAGAAAAGAGTAATTATCCAAATACTCTTCAATTTGAAACAAAAAAAATTACAACTCCTTTCTTTTGAAAAGTTGTTAAAGTTCAGAGGCCATTGAATAAGGTGGACATATACGTGATAGTTGGCGCCAAAGAGAAGAGGGATCTGTAAAGGACCATGAATTCAAAGTAACCTGTACAAGATTACACCATGCATACCTTTTTCAACCAAGACTTTAATATGATAAATATGCATAAGTGGTACATGGACAAGGTAAGTTTACTTTTCCTAACCTAGCCTTCTAATCACTCCATGAAGAAGAAGCTATGCAACAGATATATCATCTGTTGCAACAGCTGGGTATTCTAGTGCAACTGGTGATGGTTCTGTTGCAACAGATTACCCATTTATTGCATAAGTTGTATTAGCTGGGTAATCTATGAACAAATTTAGAGAACCCTCTACAACAGATGGACCATCTGTTGCATCTTTTCTTTGTGTTTTTATTCTTTATAATTACTAACCTATTTAAAAATTATCTTCTTATATCATAGTATGTTGATGAAAAATTCTCTACCTCATGAGGTACAGGAAATTAGCGTACCCGAATGCTTATTATGTTGTTGATTAAATAGTGGACCTCAACTTCTACAATAATTTTAAGGATAGGTACAATTAGCTCATTAAGATAGTGTCAACTCTCGGTGGCTCGGGAATTAATTTGTTTAATTTTAGGTTCTAATGGGATAAAGATATGATTAACTATGTTAGAGAGAAGAGTCCATATCCACACGACAAGAGCTAGACCAAGGCAAAGAGAATTCTTGCAGTCATGAATGTAAACGTTAAACATTTTCTGGCTGTTGAGATACTACTCGAGGAGGAAGAGATTAAGGTTTATGAGTGCAACTTACTTGTCTTCGACGATGATATTTTTTTACCCACATGCTGCCACTTTTGGAGTTATTCACCAACTTGATGAGGTAGAGTAAATTGATGGATTATTTGCCAGTGGAAGTATTGATAAAGAAAACATGGGATTTTAAAGGTCCAAACAAGGACATGGACCTTCCAAAAAATAAAACTGCTGCAGCATGCGGGTTGTACGAACTTGCACACATCGAATATTTACTGACCATTATAGAAACAGCCAAGCCAATGACTTTTTTGTGAGATAACACTGTGGTAAACATGAAAGAGGTCTGGGCTTATGGGATACTAAATGGACGCTTGGAGACTGTGTATAAAGAAGAAGATGTACAAACACAAACACCATCACAATTTTCTATTTCAAACCACTTCACTTTACATGTAGTGGCAATTTTTTTATGTTTGATGAAATTTAAATTTTTTATAATGCAATAGATTATCTATCTGTTGTAACAGATAGTCTATCTATTATAAAAGATTGATTATTTATTACAATAGGTTGGTCATCTGTTGCATTATGAAGATGGTTCTAAGTCTATCTGTTGTAATAAATATATAATCTATTGTAATAAATAGTCAATCTATTGCAACTGATAGGTAATTTATTAGGACAAATCAAAATACTAGGAAGACCTGTTTGATAATTTCCAACAGATGACCTACATATTGCAACATATGTCTAAATTTGTTTAGTAATTTCTAATAGATATTTTGTCTGTTGTAGTAGATGAATTATCTGTTGCAACAGATTCATTATCTGTTATGATATTTGAATCTAGTATTCCATTTCAATTAATAAGTTCAAATCTAAGGATTAAATTAAATTCATAGACAACATAAAATAAATCAAAGCCTTCAGAAATTACATGAAATAACTCAATAAATAAATGAAATATAAAAAAATTATTATGGGTGCAGATGATCTACTCAATATGGACAAGTTGTTCTTTATCCAATGCTACAAAATTTGACTTTGGTCATCGTGCATCTTTAATGTCGCCTGCGTATGATTTTTGATCTTTTGATTTTCTGTATTTCCATAAAAGAGTAGCATATCTTTTATGGAGTAAACTGACATCAAGTCCATCATTGGTACTTGTAATCCATTGTTCAAATACTCGGTGTAAGTGGCAACAAAAATACCACAATTTCTGCGTTTATAAAAATCAGATAATGCATATCTTGAATTAATGTAAGCGTTGCGAAATTTATGAAATGAAACTAAATCATGATACTTACAGGTTTCCAATGGGTTGTTGAGAAATTCCTTTAACATATTCTATATCAAATGGATCACCCATTTTATCCCGGTATGATTCATTCATCGACTAATCAGTATGAATTTTTTGGTCCAAAAAGTCATTTATATCAAGGTAAGTAGGCAATATTTTGGTCAGCTTTTGTATCTCAGACGGCGGCCTAAAATATCTTCTTCCCGACATCTAGTCATAAACTCGGATATGCCTCTCTTTTAAAACGATGACAGCCAACACCCAATGGAATTCATCACCATAATTGCTTGGGATGTACATTTCATCGACCAAATAACAAGGTAAGCTGGCTAGAATTCTAAAACCTTTGATGATATTGATTAAGCATTCCTCAATTCGAAAAACTTTCCGCTATTGTTGACAATAACTATCGTAGTCATTATTGATATAACCTTTATACATATAATTGCTTGTCGTGTATCTGTATTGTTTTTTTGTTTGCAACTGTATTGTTTTTTGGTTTGCAACTTGGCCTTCTTTCGGAGGTAGTAAAAAATGACATCAATGTGCTGCATATATTATCAAACATTTCATATTATGTGACAATAAAATTAATATATATCTGCAATTAAATAAAGTATTAATTAATAGTAATGTGTATGGTATTTAAATCTCATCATTCCAGCAAGTTTGGGGCTGTGACATCAAATAGAACCAATCCTTCATTCCAGGATGTGCAACAACAAAGTCGAACATATTAAAATTAAGACCTGATTTGTTCACTTTGTAGTGTTCATCATTTTATTTTCTATGTGATTTATACATGTTAATGTCACTTTTTACAACAAGAATTGTATAAATCAATATCTTGATAAATGATATATGTACCTGCCGGCATGATGCTTTAACAGTCTATCGACAATCTATTCTGAATAGCCGTTGATCAATTTTGCTAGTTTTTTTGGATCATTGTCTGATATGTTGAACCCTTCAAATGGATAATTCTTCTGTTCTCCCGAACTGACAGACTCTACTTTTTCTTCTTCTGTAGAAGCAGTTGATAGATTATCAACTATGATATTAGGCTGTTCAGCAGTAGCTTCTACTATGACATCCACCTGGAAAGCTAGAATTACCAATGCTAATCACAGATATACAACAAATTATCTATCTATTGCACCAGATGGATCTATTGGGATAAATTCAAATATGTAAAAAAGTGTGGTACAATAATTTCCAATAGATGACCCATATGTTTTAACATATGACTCATCTGTTGGTACAAATTAAAATAGTATGAAGACCTGTTTGATTTGCTAAAATAGATGGACATATGTTGTAACAAATAACGCCTCTGATGTAACAGGTTAGACAACTATTGCAACAGATGTATATATCTGTTTGATAATTTTCAGTAGATGTATCATCTGTTGAAACAAATATATGTTTGTTTGTTTGTTGGAACAAATAATATATATTCACCCTTTTTAGCTCATGCTGCTCTCTAAGTGGCCCTTGTACATTGATAAAAGGTGCAAGACAAAGACCAAGGAGTTGCAATTTTGCTTTTTTTGATGCTTGATGTTGCCTTGAAATGTTTTTTCCTTTTTCTCTTAGCCAGCTTAATCTCCAGTGGAGTGTATGAATATATCCTCTTTAATGGAATGACACCCCTCTTAGATGTCAATTTCATTACAGAAGCAGTTAATGCATTAATAGTATTAATCACTCCATTATGTTTCACCTTATAGTCTTGACATTTGCATGCAAAATATTCGCTAGAAGGGACAAAATCTGTTTAACCAGTATCATCATAGTCAATGGTTTGTTGCTTTAAAAACTGTAAGAGAAGCATCATTAGCCCCAACATCAACACCACTACCACTAACATCATCAATAACAACACGCCCACCCTTCAAAATTATTTTACTTGTGATGGTTATTGCTCCAAACAACTCCTTTTTTCTTCTGCCAATGACATTAGGGTCTGATAAAAATTTGCACAGACCGTAAAGTGATAAAAAATGGCATCTTCAACTCTCGATTGGTTAGAACAAGCGGCGGATGCACAATCTAACATAAATCAATACATATATTAGAATGATGATTCAATCATTCAAAAAAATCATTAACTAAAACAAAAACTTAACTAGAATTAGACATACTATATCCTTTGGGGTTGAAGAGATCAAGAAATTTTATATTTTTATTAGTTTTGGCCTAGAACCATCTCAGGATTCTTGGACAGTAAACTTCTTCCTGATAGTTCACTTGTTGTATTAATTAAGGAATGCCTTTAAACACCCAAGCCTATAAAATTACGCCAATAATTAAAAGCATTATTGAATAAAAAAATAAATCATATCATAATAAATAAAATATTTACCATGAAAGCCCATGGAAAGCCATATAAGTCGACTGACTTTTGCATTAACAGAGTCAACAAATATTTGACAGTGATTTTGAAGCTTTCATAACCCCAAAAATAACTGTTAAATGCCTTAAGATCCTCGGAGAGCTTTATTAAATAAAGTGGTATGTTGTTGTTAACGTCTCTTGTCCAACAAATATTATGTACAAATCAAATCAAGTACAATAATTGCTTGTGCTTCTTTATTTTTATTTTTGAAGCTTGGACCAGCAAGGGCCACCAAGTATTCATGATCACTTGATTTGCATTTTCCTTTTTTGGGTATGCAAGGTATTTTTTTGGAGGGTTAGAATAGGTATAACTGTAGAAGGAGAATGAGGAAAACACTTTAGTCCAATAACTATAGCAAACTTCTTCCGACTAAAAAGAACAGGCATGTCACAGTAATTTATCCACACCTCATCCATCTTATCTTTGTTTTCATACATAAATCTAGGATTGAGAAGATCATATACCATTTTAATTTGGAAATGAGCATTGTTGTCCTCCAAAAAATAAAAATATTTCCTAAAGAAGCTGTACCTGAAATAAACATCCAAATTTTTTTCTTAGAGTTATTTTCTGAAGGCGTTGGAAGATTTTCCCATGCCCGACTTAACTACGAAATCATCCGTTAAATCTGTGATACTATCGCACTGCATTCTGACAGGATAATTATCAATGCTGAAGGTTTTGACCAACTTTTTAGTGGAAGAGCTATTAGCATTTGGATTATCTCTTTTGAAATATATCTATTCCCCATATTCATTATCTTCTACTTCTGATTGAGATAATGCTTGTAAAGTAAGCTCATATAGTGGTGTATGTAGCCTAGCTGCTTCACTTGTTCCTTACTTGGACTTGATTCGATTTCTATTCTTTTGGGGGCCATATAATCTAAAAATAACAGGAACATAAAATAGATTATAATTGATTAATGCATCATTAAAAAAGATAACAATATATCTAACATGTACAATAGTAAAATAACAGTTCCAACAGATCACATATTTATTGCACTAGGTAAGTTATCTATTGCAATATATAGCTAACTTATTGAAATAAATAAGTAATATATTATAGCAATAAAAATAGATCAATCATCTGTTGAAATAGATGACTGGTTTATACACTAGATCATACATTTATTACAATATATGACTGATATGTTGCAACATATAGCTAACCTATTACAATAGATGAGTAATCTGTTGCAATAATAAAAATAAATCACTCATCGATGAGTAATCTGTTGCAATAATAAAAATAAATCACTCATCTGTTGAAATAGATGACTGGTCTATGCAATACCAAAAACACCAACATTGTTGTTTTGTTTGTACAAATACAAATAACAGAAATCAAACTTCAAAAAAGCAACAGACAACAAAAAATCATATTTCACTCAGAAAAGAGAAGAGAAGAAATACCAGAAATTTGAATTTTATTCAGATTGCATTTCAAATTAAAGCAACAAATATTAGAATTGTTAACCAATACCAGAAGAGAAGTTGGCTCAAGTTTCTCTTTTTCTTCAAAACTAAAAAGGCCATAATATTGTACCTGTGAAAGAAGAAATGGGATGATGATGAACTCGAACCTGTTGTAGCCGGAGAGCAAGACTGTCAAGTCGATTGACGGTTGAAAGTCAAAAGGAACTCGAAGCCAACTATTTGTTGCCGGAGGTTCAAGTCACCAGGGATTGAAAGAAGAAATTTGCAGAACTATTGGTTGGGAGAAAATGTTGAGAGAAAGAGAGAGGAGAGACAGTTGACTTAGAGAGGAGAGGGGTGTGAGTTGATTTGTATTTTTGAACGGATTAGAACTTTTTAAAAATGTTAATCAAGTTCACAATTAACTTAATCAAATTTTCTAATTATGTTTGACCCTTTAAGTTGATCAGTGTCACCAATCCTTCATTCAAGAGTTAAATGACACCTTTCCTTCAATTTTCTCTAGATTTTCAAAAAGAATAAAAATTATATTATTTTAGACTTTCTATAATTAATCGTTATCACTTCTCATCTATCATCCATTACTTTTACACTAATTAATATATTAAATTTATATATTATATTATATTATATATACTTAATGAGAATTTCCTATTTTTCTTATGTATAAGGAAAATATGACGTTGTCAAACCGTTATTTTCAACATAAATTTGGTCATTTGGTTAAACCTTTAATTACCATTTAAATTGTGAGATGGTTAGTGGCTCACGTTTTTGGTGTTACGTTGTTTATAAAGAACCGAAAAGGAACAAGAAAAAATAACAAAGAAAGATTTTTCCTTTTTGTGTTGTCTTCTAGAGTTTTTTAATAAATAAATCTTTGTTAGTTTTTGTCTTGAAAGTTTTTTTTACTGGAAGAGCTTGTTGAAGGGGGATACACCTTAATTGGTGAAATATCCTCAAGTACAATGTCAATAAACATGTCTCAAGCTATAAAAATTTTCATAATTTTCCAACAATCTTAAGGTATCTCACTTGTATTATTGTTGAACACGGAAATAATTATCACATGTTATGCTGAAGAAAAAGAAAATGAATTCCTTTTGCTAGGAACTATAAAAGCAGATAATTTCTCTTTTACATTTTTCTTGGATGATGTTGAATCAAGAGTCCATTGCTGACATTATGATTGGGTAGCTATGGGATCTATTGGTGAAGAGATCAAAAGAATATTGTTCTTGTCATTTCTTTTCAACATCAAAATTTATGAAATGGTCCTTCAACTTGTGTTTGAATATAACTGATCATATACAATGTAATAAGTAATTCTTTGCCAAGGGGTTCACAAACCTTAGATTCACCACGACTCCCACATATGTCATCAATATAATTTTCTTTCTGTATATGAAAATATTTATTCACATTTATTACGTGAAAAATCTTTGTTTTATCATTCACCTTAACATATAAGATGAAAGAAAAAAATCAAGGTTAGAGAATACATTTAAAATTCTAGTCCAATTAATTCGAGAGTATTTTGTGGAGATTGACAAGTGCAATTAATAAGAAAATGTGTGTATTAATTAAAAAGACTTTAATATGTGGCATTAGGCTTTGTCTCCTTCCCTATATATAGAGAGCATCATACAAGACATGAAGTATGTAACACAAATCTGTTTTCTTCTCCCAATAAATTATAATACATTTTTACTTTTGATTGATTTAAGGATTTAGAACATGATTGGAACAGAGATTTGCCTTATCAAGAGTTCTCCAGTCCCTAGTGCAACACCAGAAAATAGCAACATGGACACTCTCATCAATATCAATCTGGATCAGTGAGCATTCTTTTACTATTTTATTTCATTTTGTGTTCCATATAGGTTATTGAGCTAGGGTCTACCAAAAACAATCTCTCTACCTTACTTGTTGGTCTTTTGTTCCATATAGGTTATAGGATCCAATGACCGTTTTTAAAATCTGACAATGTAGAGTCATATTGGAGGTCCATTTTATTTGCAGTTTGTAGATTCACTCAAATAATTCTTACTGATTTCGAATTTCATTACTTTTGTGTGTATATGTATAGTGGTGATCCAGTAATGTACGAGTCATATTGGAGAAAAATTGGGAATATGTGCGACATAACATTCAATGGTTATGAGTCATTGAGTTATTTTGCTAATGGTAAGAGCTTGTGTTGGTTCTTGGAGTCCAAACTAGAGGAAGAAATCAGGAGGCTGCACAATGTGGTTGGAAATGCAATTGTGGATGATTATTATGTTGTTATTGGCAATGGATCCAGCCAGCTTATTATGGCTGCACTCTATGCTCTTTCTCCTACAAATCAACCACACCCAATCAACATCGTTGCAGCTGCACCTTTTTATTCGGTATGTAACATATTTTTGTATACATCAATAGAATTGGTGGCATAAAGGTAAATTTTATTAAACGGCCACCAAGGTTAATGATCCCTTCTGATTTTAGACATTATTTTAACATGTCTGAGGTTGATCAATCTTTAATTAACCTATAACTAAAAGTCAACGGAACAAGAGTTTAATAATGCTGCTTCATTTATATCAAACATATCATCATGTCTCTAGCTGAGACAATGTTGGTTACTTACAATGTATCCTAAGGAAACATATTTGGACATGGTTCATGCAAAGATTTGCAAAACATACATGTTTATATTATAATATTCGTGCTTGTTCTTTATTAATTATTCACATAGTTCTTGGTACATGCCAGATCTATTAACTATAACCTGAACCATAATTTTTTTGGTTATATAATTATGGTGTCTGAATTAGCTTTCTTCTAATCCTGCCAAGATTTGGACAGTTGAAAGGAATCATTATTTTTTTCCTCTATTAGAATTTGAACTTGAGATCTAGTGGTTCTCAACTCACTTCATTGGCCACTATACCACGTACACCCCTGAGTGCAACATGAATCAAATTCTTAGAACGCATCATGTGACTTAATTAGTGAGATTTCTTGATTAATTACAATTAACAATAATTGTCTTGTTGCAGTCATATCCAGAAATGGCTGATTTTGAGAGGTCAGAGCTACACAAATGGGCAGGAGATGCAAGAAATTATGACAAAGATGAACCATACATTGAGTTTATAACATCTCCAAATAACCCTGATGGGGTTATTAGAGAGCCTGTTGTTAATGGAATTCAAGGAAAATTAATCCATGATTTAGCTTATTATTGGCCGCAGTACACTGCTATTACCTCGCCTGCCAACCATGATGTCATGCTCTTCACGGTTTCCAAATGCACTGGTCATGCTGGTTCTAGAATTGGGTAGGTTTCTCAAAAATTGCAATCATTAATTATAAGTGAGGTCATAATGACATAATTAAAGAGTAACACAAAATTAATAAGATTGCAACATTGTTGCAATCTAGGAATTTTAATCTAAAAAATACTTATGAGAATTTGCTTAATCAACTACGTCAAATACTATTTCTACCTTCGAACACTCGAAGAAGGTTGTAGGCAGCTTACACTCACAGAAGTATCAGTGACTGGTTCTACAAATCAAACATATGGATAATACTAAGATAATTTTATCATTGTTAATAGACTTATTTCAAATACAAACTATATTGGGGTCTACAAATTTCAACTTCTCACTAAGATGGTGTCATTTGTTTTGATTTGCATGCAGTTGGGCACTTGTTAAGGACAAAGAGGTGGCAAGGAAAATGATAAAGTTCATGGAGGTTAGCACAATTGGGGTATCAAAGGAAGCTCAACTTAGAGCTGCTAAGATTCTTGGAGTTATCTCTGAAAGCTGTGTGAATCCCACATTGGATAATTTCTTTGAATATAGTCGGTCTCTTTTGACTGATAGATGGCAAAGGTTAAGACAAGTTGTTAAGGCCAATGACCTTTTTGTCCTCCAAAAATACCCTCTTCAGTATTGCCTCTTCACAAAAAAGTTCTACGAAACACACCCTGGTAATCACAAAATTTTTACTACATTACTTTGTTTTTAAAAAATTTTTTTTAGTCTGTTACAGGTTTTTTTTATGAAGGGTGAAAAATACATCTGAAACATTTTTTTTTTTTTTAGTTTCATATCTGAACTATCATCAACTATTTATCGGATATACTTCGACTATTTTAAACCAAGATACTTTAGGTATTGACACTTTTCTTTTAAATTTCAAATTTACATGTTTTTTCATTTTTTTGGAACAGCATTTGCATGGCTAATGTGTAAAGGAAGTGAAGAGGACTGTGAGAAACTTCTCAAAGGACATAAGCTTCAAACAAGGGGTGGAGAAAAATTTGGGAGTTATTCAAGAAATGTTAGGATAAGTATGTTGGGCAAAGATGAAGACTTCAACATTTTTCTACAGAGGCTTGAGGCTATTATTCAAGAGCTTCCAGACGGAAATTAAGACATATCTATGCGATTTACACCATATTGAAGAATATCCGTTTTAACTTTGCTTTATTTCCCATATCTATTTTTTTGCTTTGATTATTTGTTTCACCGGACAATTTTATCTACCCCTTTTATTATCTGTTTACGACAAGTTTTTAAATTATTTGAAGATAATAGAATAATAATAAGTAGAAAGAAAATGAAATTATGTAAAAACAGTATTAATTGTTTAGGAGCATCATAAAATCTAATCCTAAGACAAAGTCTGCTTTTATGTTTAAATCTCTAACTAGTATTCTAATGAGTGTATATGATGGTTAATAGAATTTTTCACAAGTATTAATAAAATTTACCTTTGCTTTTGGTATATTGAGATATATATTTATTTAAATGTATGTTTTCATTTTTTTATATAAGTATTATTTGTAGAACTGTCAAAATGGGCTTGAACCTTGAGCCCGACCCAACCCAGCCCGCTATAAGGATTGAGTTGGGTTGTGATTTTTGAGCCCATTTAGAATTGGGGATTATAAGATCAACCCAAGTCAGCCCTCTGGCTCTTGAGGCTTGATTGAAGCTGCGCTGGATCGGTCTGTGGGTCAAAATACTATTTAATGTAAATTAAAAATATATGAATATTGTAAAAAAGAAAGTAATAATTAAAAATAGTAGTTATTGAATAAGTTTAATATAATATTTAACTTATTAAGTGTTAAACCTTAATCATCAAGTATTGATGTTTCATTTGTTATTGTTATTCAATTTAAACTCAAAGTTAAAGAAAATTATAAGCAAAAAAATTAAAAATATAAATAGTGATTACTCAAAAAATTTTATCTAGTTCTTACGCAATATTTTACTCATTTACCATTAAATGACAAACATTAAAATTTCTAATCATAAAAATAAAAATTGCATCCATCATGAAACGTTCAAACATTTGTTGCAGCTACTCGAAATCAATTGCACAACATTGCCCAAATTCAAAGTGTTAATATTTTTAAGTGAATTTTAAATATTATTAATTTTTGATATATAACTTTTTGATATTGTTCAACTTATTAAATTTGCATATGAATTTAGATGAATGTTGTTAATTAAGATAATGTAATCAATAAATTCAAATATGTTTGACAATGTATTGGTGTTCAAAATATTATAAATCATCATAGAATTATGTACTTTATATAATAATGTTAGAAGTGTGAGTGAATTGTCATATCTATTAGTTCGAATTGAAAAAGGAAATCTAACAAAAAATCGATAAAAATAAAGGGTAGCCTGCCCCAACCCGCGACCCTATTAGGGTTGGGTTGCACCATAAATTTTACTTAAAATTACATAAATACACAAGTTATGTTTTCAATATTACAAAAAATCTCAATTCCCTAAACATATTACAAAAAATACCAATTCCCTAAACATATTACAAAAATTTCAACATATTCACAGAATGTTATGTATATGTCGGCTATGTTATGTATATTAACAGGGAGAGAGAGTAAAGTAATTAAAAAAGTGAAAGAAAGTGTAATTACTTCCAAAATGATTGGTATTTATGTTAGTTATACTAAATTTCAAGGTCCTTTAAGGTGAAGGATCGGCCCATCCTAACCCATCAAATTCTTTGACCCGTGAAACTTGGATTAAGTTGAGTTGGGCCAGCCTATTTTGATAGCAATAATTATTTGTATTGTTTTAAAACTATATTATGTCAAACAAGGGGTAACAATACAAACTCAATGTAACACATCGATAACTAAGTAATGTAACTAGTTAATAATTAAATGTGTTTAGTCAGCTATTACAATGACTAAAATTAAAGGTACTATT
Organism: Capsicum baccatum var. pendulum; assembly: GCA_030864225.1. Lineage (NCBI taxonomy): Eukaryota > Viridiplantae > Streptophyta > Magnoliopsida > Solanales > Solanaceae > Capsicum > Capsicum baccatum. Next base: position 195,411,008 of record CM061560.1, read on the forward strand.
TATTACTAGCTCCCTTCGTGTTTATTTGTCTACAATATTAAAGATAGATATTTAATAATATGTATTCGGCTTAGAAAATCAATGAAGAATTTACTCTTTTGTGTTTATTTTACCTTACTATTAAATACTATCCATTATTCAATACATTTTTTAAAACATTATATTTATTATATAACAGGATAATATAGTAAAATAATTCTCTTATTTATTTTTCTTTAAATGTGTATCAAATTAATAATGGATGAATAAAAATAAACCGAGGGAATATATCGGAGAAAAGGAAAAACGAATTAAACTATGAGTATAAACAAAATTTTCAAACACTCACATTAGTGGAGGACATTAAAATTTTATTTCCTTTTTATTAATTATCTAAATCTCTTTTTTAAAAAATGGTCGGAAACATTCATAAATCAAAAAAATTTTGGATGCATAAATTTAATTATGTATCTTCCTTTAATCTAATTAATGTATTATGTATCTCGATTCAATAGTATCTCAACTTTAAAATTATGTATTTGAGCAAAAAATGAGTAATTAACTGTTATATTCTTAAGTTCTAAATGATGTATCTCAATTTTAAAATTATGTATCCGAATGCTAATTACGTATCCAAAAATTATAAAATAAAGAATTATTTATAATTTAACAAAAATAAAATAAAATAAAGAGTGGTAAACTTATTGAAATTTACCGTTATACAAGCAAAGCCTAAATTTCTGCAGTGGGCCAAGATTAATATAATATATTATTGATCATTGAATCACATGGTGTAACTAATTACCTATATATGCATGTCTTCTTAATCATCAGGAGAATTAATAACTTTTTCAATAGTCAAATTTTAATGTGATCCAATGATTAACAAGACTGATGCGTAGGTAATCATAAAAGAAAATCTAGATATTTTTTTTCACTTCTTAATAATGCAGATGCAAATCATCATGATTCATGACGATTGAAGAGCTATGATTAATTTGCTTGGCATATTATATCGTATTTTCCAAAAAGACATACGATAAGAGTGTGAGTGACTGATAAATATACAAAACATGTTTGAAAAGTAGTGTTTGGGAATTATAGAGATCAAGGAGTTTTGTCAAGCTGTGGGAGATGACCATGAACAAGAGAGAATCTTCCTCTGCCTCATTTGATGTCAATGTTAGACAAAATACGTTAAGTGAAAGTTCAGTTCGTAATGCGCGAGGTTACGTGAAAGTAAGATTTGATACACAAAGTTATCTGAAAGAAAGGTACTTTCAAGTATATTGGGTTTATAATTCATGGAAATGACACTACAAAAAATAAGGTTAATTATGAAGGTTTATTGGCGGAGGTTTCAAAAACCCCTACTACAAGATTATTTTGTAGCATTTATTTTAACCCCCGCAATATAAATTTCTTGTGGTGGTTTTATTGTGGAGGTTTGTAATAATCTCTGCTAATTGTATCCAATAGTGAGGTTTGCCACAATTTATGGTGGTTAATTATCCCCACAATATAGGTCACTACTAAAAGCAAGTCGAAGATTAACAAATTTTTTCATTTTTTACTAAAATTGATGGGCTCAATAATGTCGTAAAATGGTGCATTCGATTTAAAAAAAAATGATAGATCATTTTGGTTAAAATCAAGGAATGCCAGTCAATTTTATAAAACCGTTGGAGTTCCTTGATTTTTCAGAAATATATTAGAAGTGTAACAATTTGAAATCAAACTCATACCACAATATTAAACAATTCTACCACTAAACCACACATTTTTTCATTAAATACATTTGTGCTTTTTATCTATATTTTTCAACTACAATTTTGTACTTCAAAGTCAAAGAGCATCAAACTAAAATAAAACTCTTTTTTTTTTGTTTAATAATTTTTGTGTATCTTTGTAACAAATATATATAACCGACAAATGTCTATTGATTTCATTCAAGTCGATCGCTTTTCTTAAAAAAATTATTGAAAAATCGATGAATTTCATCATTTTTTACAATTTGTTAATGGTGTGTATCGACTAAAAGCTTGAAGTACAAAAACACTTTAGAGAATATGAAAATTAGGATAAGTAGAATTAAGATTGAATAAATATATTACAAGTTTAATCAACATAAGAGGAGAAAATTCAGTTGGGATGATACTCAGATGGAATTTTGATGACAAAATGCGAACAATTTAGATATTTAGGCTTATTTTTTTTGAGAGAATGAAATGACAGATGAAAACATTAATCATATAGTTTATAATTGAATAACTAAAAGTTCAACAAAAACTATCGCGGTACAATAAAAAGATGTATATATATATCAACGTGAAAGGTAAGTTCTAAAAAGTTCAATTTTGGTCATAGTCACTCTCAAGAATCATTGATAGAGTGTATTATAAGAGTATTTGGTATATGATGTATTAATTGTTGGTGTTTGTCCTGACTTTCTTATCATAATTAAATTTTCCTTTAGGAAAAGGAAGACATATTCTGCATATTTGGCTAATCTTTGTTCGTATAGAAAAAGATTGTATACTCTATAAATAAAGGCTCCTTTCATCTAGTTTGGTAGTACCCACAATGTAGTCCTAGAGATTTGAGAATATTGTTTGGAGGGAGACTTTGTGAGATACAAGTTTTGTGGTATCACTTGTGTGAACCTCTTTTTTATTCTGAGTGAATTGTGTGAGATTGTCTCTCTTGACAGTTTGTACTCTCATTTATATAGTGGATTGCTCATCTCCTTTTGTGGATGTAGGTCGATCGACCAAACCACGTAAAATTTTTGTGTCTCTTTTGGTGTATTTCTCATTTATTTTCTTATTCATGGTATTTCGAGGTTTGCTTTGCTAGCTTCTGCATGACACCTGATTATTTTGGTCCTAACATTAATAAAATCTGACATGCAATTTCATTAAACCCCCAATACCCTTCATTTTTTATTTCATACAAATATCCAACTTAGGAAGCGTTATTAATCTAGTTTAAAAATAGATCATAATAAAATATATCTATTGAGGAAGATGTTCTCTAATTTTACCATTTCGATAGCTAGTGGTAGAATGCTAATAACATAAATTGTAGTTTGGTGGTGACTATTGAGAGTTGGTTGATAGTGATAGCAAAATTGTGGTGATAAATAATGATTATATTAGAAATATATAATGATGATTGATGATGGTGATTGTTGGTAGAGATTGATGATTTTTATGGTAATGACTATTGGTGGTACCTAATGTTGACATCCAATTTTGACCGCCTGATACTCCTTTTAGGCTGTTATTTTATTAAAATTATTAATTTCAAATATAAATATTTTTTTTACACATTATTTTTGTATTAAACAGATATCAACGTGTCACATTCATGATTTAAAAAATATACAAATTATTTTATTACTTTTAATATCATTTTTACAATTTATCAATTTAAATATAACATTTTCTTTTACATAATCTTGTTAGTATTTATTAAATCATTTTTGTAAATATGCACACTCATAATTTACAAACACGTTATCATATATTTTTACGTAACATTAATTTTACAAACGTAGTTTATTTTAATATCGATATTTTATCACGTCATTATTATTAAAGTAATAACCCATTTTCTTTCATTTTTCTATGTCATTAATTCTTAGCCACTTTTGTACCTAATTAATATCAATTTTAGCCAAATATTGATTCCAAATTAAAAATCCGATTCCTTACCTATTTTTAAATTATTTCAATCTCTGGCATTAATCAAAGTTTATCAGACGGGTAAGATCAACTCACTCTATTATTTTCTTTTAAACCAATACCCCAAATCCTAATTCCCCATTTTCTCTCATCAGCCAGACACACATTCTACTTTCTCTCTCTACTCTCATTGCTCTATCAGCAGCCATAGCTGCCGCCACTTACCTTACCGGTGAACACCATGCTCCGGTGAGCCGCGTCACTAGTAAGACTGCCACCGCCCCAGCCCCCGCGAACCACGTCGCCATACAGCTGGCGACCACCTTACCTCCATCAGACCAGTGTCGCCCTTCTCTCTCTAACTACTAGCGATGGACATCCATGACTGGTGAAAACCCAACTCCTGCCTGCGCCATATTCTTTCTCCCCGTTCCAGCGATGCCAACGAACCAACGTAACATCCCAGCAGCCGGTGACCTCTCCGAACCTGACTTAGCTTATATGTAATGCTAACAAATTTAGTTTCACTTGAAAATGTAAAAGATTTTGTATTTCTATTTTTTCATTTTTGATTTGAAAGATTAGATTTTTATTTGAGTATTGAATTGTCGGTTATGATTCTTGAAATATGATTTTTTTTTAGTATTGAATCAGATCTAGGATTTTTTTTTTGAGTATTGAAATATGCCTTGGAGTAGGTTGAACGACTCTCTCCCCCCTTCTCTCTCTAACGGGTCTCTCCCCCTACCTTCTCTCTCTCTCTCTCTCTCTCTCTCTCTCTCTCTCTCTCTCCGGGCCCTGGCCCTCCGTCGCCGATGCCGACCTAACCCAATCTCCGGCCCTCGGCACCGACCCCCGTCGCCGCCCTCGACCCTCGGCGCCGATCCCATATCCGATCTCTGGCCCCGTCTCCGGCCTCGATCACCGGCCCTCAGCGCCGACCCTCGGCGCACCCCGGCCCAGATCTCCAGCCCTCCATCGCCGACCCCCGGTTCCACCCCGCTTTCCCCCCCAGTTCATACCCCTCCAATCATGCTCCCCCTCTCCGTTCATACCCCTCCTCGCCGGCTCCGGCGAGATCCAACACCCCTTCGGTCTCCAGCAGCCACCCCCCGATTCCCAGCAGCCGCCGATCGGTCTCAACCAGCAGCAGCTCGGTCGCCGGCCAGCCGCCGCTCGGTCTCCAGCCGTCGACTGGTCCCCGACAGTCGCAGCTCTGTCTACACCCATCGCTCGGTCGCCAGCTGCCGCGGTTTCCAGCAGCCGCAGCTCCATCTCAGCACCGGAACTCCCCGAAACCCGATCTACGCTGGGTTTTGGTTTTCCGGCTTCGCCGACAAGTGTAACCCGATGACTTCTAACCTTTGTTATTTCATTTTAGTCTTTTATTTCGTTATTTCATTCTTCGTATTATGCTAGTATTATTCCCTGTACCTTGACATTCGTTTGATTTGTTCATATTGTCTGTTGTTTGTTGTTGCTGTTGCTGTGGTCGCTTCTTGCACTGATGTTGTTGGGGTTATCTACTTTTGCTTTGTTGATATTGTCTGTTGTCTGTTGTTGATATTGTCTGTTGTCTGTTGTTGCGGTTGCTGTTGTCTGCTATTACTGTTGCTGTGGTCGTTTCTTGCCTTTGAGTATTTTTTTATATTTTCTTGTAGTAGTGGATGTGGGCGGTAATGGTTGGATAGGGTCATGTTCGAGGGGTTTGGGGCATAGGGCTGTTGTGGGGGCGGGATGAGAAAAGGGTGGGAGTGGGAAGGAGGCCAAGGTTTGGCCGTGGGGGTGGTAGAGGAGGGCGCATGGATAGCGATGTTAGGCTGAGGGTTGGGTCTTGGAATATAGGGACCCTTCAGGGTAAGTCCATAGATCTTGTGAAGATTCTTAGGTAGAGGAGGATCAATATCGCGTGTGTTCAAGAGACCAAGTGGGTAGGTTCTAAGGCTAGGGATGCGGATGGTTACAAGCTGTGGTACTCGGGGAGCGAAAGGCATAGGAATGGAGTTGGCATCTTAGTAGATGAAGAGCTTAGAGGCCAGGTAGTAGAGGTGAAGAAGATCAACGATAGGTTGATGATTATTAAGTTGGTCATTCGGGGGTTTACCCTGAATGTGTATAGTGCTTATGCACCGCAAATGGGCTCGGAGGGGGAGAAGAAGATGCGGTTCTGGGAGGCTTTGGAGGAGGTGGTGAGAGGCGTGCCTAGCTCGGAGAAGATTGTTGTAGCAGGAGATTTCAATGGGCACATTGGGGCATTATCGGGAGGCTTTGGTGATGTGCATAGTGGTTTTAGTTTTGGGGAGAGAAATAAAGAGGGGGCTAATCTATTGGAGTTTGCGAGGTCCTTTGGGCTGGTGGTGGTGAACTCGGGCTTCCCAAAGAAGGACGATCACCTGATCACCTTTCGAAGCGCGGTAGCCAGGACCCAAATTGACTTTTTGTTGCTTAGGAAAGGGGATAGGGTGTTGTGTAAGGACTGTAAGGTCATCCCGAGTGAGAATCTCTTGACCCAGCATAGGCTCTTGGTTATGGATTTAGGTATAAAGAAGAATAGAAAGAGGAGGAGTAAGTAGTGTAGACCTAGAATTAAGTGGGGCGGCTTGACGCCAGTGAATGCGTGAGAGATAGGGGAGAAGTTGGCGGGAATGGGGGTATGGGAGTGTAAGGGGGGACGTGGATAGTATGTGGGATAGGGCAGCTAGGTGCATCAGGGAGAATGCAAGGGAGGTGTTGGGAGTTTCTAGGGGCCGGGCCGGGCATCATCGGAGGGATTGGTGGTGGAACGACGAGGTGTTGAAGAAAGTGGGGACCAAGAAAAGGGCGTATGCTAAGTTGGTTGAGAGTAAGGACGAAGAAGAGAAACGGGTAAACAGGAAAGAGTACAAGCTAGCTAGGAAGGAGGCTAAGTCAGCAGTCACGACGGCTAAGACGACCACTTTTGAGAGCTTATATGCAGGGTTACAGGAGAAAGAAGGGGAGAAAAAGTTATTTAGACTCGCTAAGGCTAGGGAGAGGAAGGGTCGTGACCTCAACCAGGTGAGGTGCATTAAAGAAGAGGACGGTAGAGTGTTGGTGGAGGACGGCCACATTAAGAATAGATGGAATTCGTACTTTCATAGGCTCTTGAATGAAGAAGGGGATAGAGCTATTGTGTTAGGGGAACTGGAGCACTCAGAGGAGTGTCGGGACTTTAGTTATTGTAGATGTTTTAAGGTAGAAGAGGTTAGAGAGGCTGTTCGCAGGATGCGGAGGGGTAGGGCGACGGGGCCAGATGAGATACCAGTAGAGTTTTGGAAGTTCGTTGGAGAGGCTGGTGTAAGGTGGCTGACTGGATTGTTTAACGAAATCTTCAAGATGGCAAAGATACCGGAGGCATGGAGGTGGAGTACCATGATCCCTCTCTATAAGAATAAGGGTGACATCCAGAGTTGCAATAACTATAGGGGGATTAAGTTATTGAGTCACTCTATAAAGATTTGGGAGAGAGTGGTTGAGGTGAGGCTCAGACGGATAGTGTCTATTTCGGAAAACCAGTTTGGATTTATGCCTGACCGCTCGACGACGGAGGTAATTCACCTGGTATAGAGGCTGGTGGAACAGTATAGGGAAAGAAAGAAGGACCTGCACATGGTGTTTATTGACCTGGAGAAGGCATACGACAAAGTCCCCAGGGAGGTGCTATGGAGATACTTGGAGATGAGTGGAGTCCCGCTGGTATATATCAGAGCAATTAAGGATATGTATGATGGAGCAAAAACTCAGGTGAGGACGGCGGGAGGAGACTCTGAGCATTTCACTGTCTTGACAGGATTGCATCAGGGATCTACTCTTTGTCCTTTTTTGTTTGCTTTGGTGATGGATGTGTTGATGCGGCGTATTCAAGGAGAGGTGCCGTGGTGTATGCTGTTTGAATACGATGTAGTTCTGATTGATGAGACTCGAGGGGGTGTGAATGACAAATTAGAGGTATGGAGATAAACTCTTGAGTCTAAAGGGTTCAGGTTAAGCAGAAGCAAGACAGAGTATTTGGAATGCAAGTTTAATGATGTGAGGCTGGAGAATGATGTGGTAGTGAAGCTGGAATCACAGGAGGTATGTAAGAGGGATAGTTTCAAGTATCTCGGGTCCGTGATCCAGGGTAACGGTGAGATTGATGAGGATGTCTCGCACTGCATTAGGGCGGGTTGGATGAAGTGGAAGCTCGCATCGGGGGTGTTGTGTGATAAGAAAGTGCCGCCCAAGCTTAAAGGCCAATTCTACAGGGTGGTAGTCCGTCCGGCCATATTGTATGGAGCGGAGTGTTGGCCAGTTAAGAACTCCCACATCCAAAAAATGAAGGTGGCAGAAATGCGGATGTTGTGCTGGATGTGTGGGCTAACTAGAGGGGATAAATTTCGGAATGAGACTATCAGGGAGAAGGTTGGGGTGACTCCAGTTGAGTGCAAGATGCGGAAAGTCCGATTGAGATGGTTCGGACACGTGAAGAGGAGGGGCATGGATGCCCTGGTTCGTAGGTGTGAGAGACTAGCATTGGATGGTTTTAGGCGGGGTAGGGGTAGGCCGAAGAAGTACTGGGATGAGGTGGTTAGGCAGGACATGGAGCAGTTACAGCTCACCGAGGACATGACCCTAGATAGGAAGGTCTGGAGGACGCGAATTAGGGCAGAAGACTAGGGCCAGTTTGGGTCGCTAGGGTAGGGAATTACTTGGTGGGGGGTATTATTCTTGTTATGATTCCGTGTTCCATGTTTTATTACGAATCTGGGTGCTCTCCTCAGTTTTCTATGACTTATGGGTGCAGTATTTATGTTATGAAATCTTATCTTGAAATCTTGTTCTGGGCTTTACTATGTATTTGTGTGGTGTCTCCTGTCTTGAGCCGGGGGTCTATCGGAAATAGCCTTTCTACTTCTTTAGAGGGAGAGGTATGGACTGCGTACATCTTACCCCCCCAGACCCCACTAGGTGGGAATACACTGGGTTTGTTATTGTTGTTGTTGAAATATGCCTTAGTGGATGTTGAAGTTCTTGTGTGAAATTGTTTTGTATTCGTTCTAAAGTTGTGATCTTTTTGGATTTGTGGTGGGTTTATTTATTTGGTATTAGCATTAAAATTATGATCCTTTTATCCAATGATGATGATGTCAATTGTTTGTTCTTTCAGTTCTCTTTAGAAGTTATTTAGTGTTGAAAGTCTTGTTGAATATGGTCTACTTATTATGTGGCTTCGTGATTTGCTTTAGTTCTAATGATGCTAAAGTTGTCATCTTTTTGTGTTTTGGTTTATTATATTTCTTACCGAAGGTAATGGATTATGATGTCAATTGTTTGTTTGATATTAGTGTTAAAGTTGTGATCTTTTTATCCATGGAAGGGGAAGATAATGATGGTGATGTCAATTGTTTGTTCTGTCAGTTCTCCTTGAAAGTTATTTAGCCTTCAAGTTCTTGTTGAATATAGTCTGCTGCTTATGTGGATTTCTGATTTTTTTTGGTCCTAGTTGTGATCTTTCAGTTCGGATCGTTAGTGTAGGATATTACTTGGTGGTTGTATTATTCTTGTTATGCCATCTTGTTTCATACTTTATTACGAATTTGTTTACTATTCTTTGTTTACTATTCCTTGCGGGTTTCGTATTTATGCTATGTCATCTTGTTCCATGCTTATTATAGATTTTTTTATTATTACTTGTCTTGTGCTGGGGGTCATAAAAAATAACCTTTCTACATCTTCAGAGGTATTGGTATGGACTGTGTACATCTTACCCTCCCCAGACCTCACTATGTGGGAATACACTGGATTTGTTGTTGTTGTTGTTACATACTACTAATCGTTTTTATACTTACCAATGGATCTGGGCAATGCAGGTTGTATATATATGATTTGGATATTTATTACATTAGCATAGATTGATCACATTCCAGTATGAGAGGTGGTCGTCTTGTAGATGCTTACTCCATGTACAAACGTGTATCAACTAAAGATCAGTTTACGGATTATGAAGATAGACAAGAGAATATAGGTACCTTTACACTCTTTTCTTTTCATTTGCGACTCCGATTCAAGATTTAGAATCACAATGGGTGTTCAAGATTTAATATATACTTTGTATAATTTTCATAGTATATTGTTTTTGATAAAGTGTGTTCAACTGCACACCTTTCATTATATGTGGCTATGCTTTGTTTTTCTGGATATGTATAATATTGTAGGAGTAGAAAGGAACATGTTAAAGTTTACTGTAAATTTATATGGGGTTCAAAGAGTGCTCACAAGATGTGTGCTTTTTAAATTATGAGTCATGTTTAAGATCTATTTCTCTATCTTGTACCAAATGAATGAAATCATAAAATATGTATTTTTATGAGCTTTCTTACTGAAAAGCTATTGTCAGTCTTTGAATTTTTAGGAGCTTAAATAGAGAAATAAAATTTTGCCAACTTGGTTGAAGGATGTCTCCATTTTCCAATAAAATAGAAATATACTCCTCCAATGTACCATCAACTTAGATATACATCCATAGGACATGCTCCCTCAATTTTTAATTTTTTTGTTCTACTTTCATTTTTAGCAGTCTAAGATAGAATGCATCTTTTTCTTTCTAAACCACAAGATTTTGGACTGATTGCTTGATTTGTGCTGAATTTTGGTAAACTAAGATTTTCTCGTATTCTTACAAATTAATCGTATGTCAACACATTATTCTTATTTATGGAATGATTTGTTGTATCCTTGGCTGATTTTCTACCTATTTAAATATGTATAGATTTTATATTTATTTGCCCACTTATTTATGGTAAGTTTGAGATATTTGATTGTGCAAGTTCTTCTGATGTGAGCGAACGATTTATGAAAAATATTGTTGGCCGATGGTATTACAAATAATCTTTTTCTTTTTATTTTCTGGCTGAAACCTTTACATGATTGACTCAATCACTGATTTAAGAAAATTATCGTTTATTTGATTTGGAAAACTATTTTTTCATTATTATTTTTTGTAAGGGTTTACAACCCTCAGCCTATATAAGCATGCCCTCTTTCAATTAGCTGAACAACTCTTTTTGGCTATTACTCGCTCCTTAAAAATAAAAAAAAGATGACTAGCTAGTCCTACTACTAAGAAAAACAAATATTTCTCAGGCTCTTTGCTGTCTTTTTTCGGATTTGGTTAGTGATCCCTGTTTTTGCCTGTAATTTAATTCATGGGATTAGTTATACTATTCCAACTTGTATCTCTTTTCTTATTAATTAGCTCTCTTCTTTCAGTCATGTACTTATTTTCATTTTCTTACTATAATGTTATTTATTGACTTATGGGGAACTTTATATGAATGGTCTTCTTCATTGATGCATGACTATAGTATCTTGGCTTACCATATTGGTTAATCGTATTCATTGTTTTTAACTCTGTTGTTTTGAATTCATCATTCTTTTTTTTTTCATTTTCACATGCCATCTTTGATATAGGTTTTCCACTTCACAAATTGAATGAATTTGGGAAAGACTGAATACCAACAGTTTCTTATTTCGCTGTCCGCTCCAAAGATCAGATTCTTATTTATATATTCCTTATGTTTTGCTTCCTTTCCATATCCACCCTTCCCCACCTTTTATGTTGTTTGCTTCATCTTTTTCTTATTACTTGGTCTTTATATAAAAAATATATGTTTTAGTTACTTGTCTACTTCAGAAAAATTAAGCGAGTTTAATTATAGTTTTTTCCTTTCTATCCTCAATATTAAATAACTATATAAAATAGTATTAATTAGATTTAGATTCTAAAGTATTATTAACAACATTAATTTAATAAAATACTCCTAATAAATTTTTTTCCGAGACTTGTGTCAGGTCAACATAAATCAAGTTATATGAAATGAATAGAGTAATTTAGTAATGGATTATAACAATTGTAGTTTCTTGTAATCAACTAATTAATACATTGCATTTAGTTTTTTTTTAAGTATTAATGGTTTATAAGTTGTCATCTAATGATTTTATTTAATTATTTCAGTCCAGTGATGCAAATCGAAAATGCACTTACTTCACTCGTTGATGGAGAAGCACCAGGCAAACATTTGGTATCTTTTCATATTAGATTTTTATGGAGCTGAAGTTGTAAACTTTAGGTTATCGAAATCGAGATTGTTAATTATGTTTTGTACTGTTTTGTATTTGAAATATTTTTAGCTTAGTTTATGTTAGAAGTGGTTGTATATGTTTTCATTGTGTTGTTTTGTACGCTGATAGTTTCTATTTAGTATATGTTATAAATGATAGTATAATAAAATTATTTGCATGTATGAATATAATTCTAAAGTTTTATTTTTCATTTTTTTTAAATAATATGTGGCGGTTATAAATGCCTACAAAAAAATTATACAAGATATTAAGACTATTGTGGGGGTTATAAACCCTCAAAGGTTGAAGTTATTAGAAATCTAAAATCATATTATGGAGTTTATAAATTGCTACAAATTTAATTTTAAAAATGCCACAAATTAAAAATTTATTTGTGGCTGTTGGTAGTGGAGATTCCATAAAACCGCCACAAATTTACTCGTGGCATGGCTTATTGTGGCGTTTTCTGATACCGCCTCAATTCTTTTTGTGGGAGTTAAAAACTCACACAAATTAACAATAAACCCTCCAGAAAATGAGTCTTTCTTTGTAGTGTGAAGATATTATATTAACAAGGATGTTCCTCACCGTATTGGTGCAGGATAGATGAAATGGAGGCTCGCATCCAGAGTCTTGTGTGAAAAAAAGTTACCACCAAATCTTAAAGGCAAGTTCTACAAAGTGGTGGTTAGATTAACTATGTTACATGTGTGTACATTGAAACTTTGTAGTTCTACAACAAGAATTTAATTTTCGTCAGAATTCCTGGACACTACTTTACCTAAACCTATCTTGGAAACTACTTTATCCTAAATCCTAAGTTATGTCTATTTAAGGGTAACATATTTTCTTAAAAAGGCATCCCCAAAATTCCACAAACTCATGGAAGATTAACAAAAAATATCAAAACTCTTTCTTCTTGATAATCAGATAAGTCAAGAAGATCCACCAAATCCAAATACTCCTTTCATGGAGATGAAATATAAAGCTTTCTACGTTAAAAAAATATGCTACTAACGACCCTTGAATTAAGGATAAAATCTATATAAAATTGAAATCTTTCTACATTCGATAAATACGTCACTAACAACCCTCAAATTATGGAGAAAATTAAGAGAAAGAAGAATCAAGGGATATGCAGAATTGTACTCGCATGTTTATCAATAAAAATTTCTCGTTTCTTCAGATTTTGTTTGAGGTTCTTTATTTTTCCTGAATTAAAATTTATTGTAAATAAATTGCCATGTTCAGTAGGAACAAGCTTGTAGTAAGACCTTTGAAAGTATCAAATCATACTTGATGAAGACTCCACTTCTTGCGGCACCTATACCTGAAAAACCATTGATACTCTACATTGAGACACAAGAGGTAAGTGGGAGCACTATTGGCTCAAGAAAATAGAGAAAGCAAAGAGAACTCCCTTTATTACTAGAGAAAGATGCTACCAAATGAGTTGAATTATTCTCCGATCGAAAAATTATGTTTGGCGTTGGTCTACTCAATCCAAAAGATGAAACACTATTTTCAAGTTCATGTTGTTCACCTTGTGTCTAGAGCAAATTCCTTCAAGTTTATGATGTCAAAATCAATCCTCAGTGGCTGGCTTGCAAGTTGGTATCTTCAGTTTCAACAGTTCCAGATCGTGTATGACAGTGCACAAGCGCACACGCAAGTGTACGTGGTCTACCAAGTAATATAATGGTCTTCAAGAAAGCCGAGTTATCGATCCCATAGAGACTAGATTTGACAATGATTTGATTTCAGTTAACACTTTAGATTCAATTGATGCGAGAGTAATGTTGACACCTAATTATTGCCCCCAACAACTAAATTTAATCCTGGGTTTCTTTGATTTTTAATAAAAAAGTGAAATATTCATTTCATCCGGATAAATGCGCTCTAAAATATTTATTTGGGTTAATTTCGTCATTTAAGTGACGATTATAATTTTTGTATTCACATATATGAGATCGTATAAATTTTGTTATTTAAATGAATATTTGTTTTTATCAAAATTGAAGTTTTATTTAGATTGAGCTTGAGAATTATTTCAAAAGGATAAAATCTTGATTCAAATATAATTTGTTCTTGAAAATAATTTATTTGAAAAAATATGTATTTATTTTTTATTAAATAAAGATGCTTGGGATTAAACAAGATATTAATTCATATCGAATTTTGATTCAATTTAGTCAAATTATTAAATTTGGTCCTAACTGAAATGAAATTGGTCATATTTGCAATGCAATGGACTAATCTAATTTTTATTGGATCAAAATATTAATCAATTTTGGAAAAATTCTAAATTTCTAATTGAGGGTTATATTTTAAATAACCCCCAAATTCTTAACAATATTATGATCCAACAAATTCAACCCATCAACCCATTTCTCCTCTTTTAATCACCAATCTTTAGTTCTTTTAAATTAATAACATCAACAACCCACCTCAACAATTTCAGCCCAATCCAATTCAAGACCCGACTCGGTTCGGCCCATTTCTTTATTCTCTTCAAACAACAGTACTACACGACCTTCACCAATAAAATCATGACAACCATCTCTCCCAAACGAGGCAACAACCAACCCGACCCGCATCCATCATCAAATCCAGCAATCGATCAGCGATAACACCACTAGCAAACAACGACTTCAACCCTCTAATACCCAATCCGACCCAACCCTTCTCCACACGTGTCCCACTCAAATTTATAAGAAAAAGCCTCGAATCTTCTAGAAGATTGATTAGGTGTAAACCTCCAACGTCCAATTTCAGCAAATCTCAAATTGATCGTATGATTTCATACAGATTTAGAGGTTTTTCATTGGTTGGGGGTTACAATTGGTTGTGCTAAAATTTAATTGGTCTACCAGTTTACAATTCTCTGAAAAATCCAAAAAAATGGGGACAAATTGAGGATGAAAATGGGGCTGTGGGGAGAGGGAATTTTTGAATTTTAAATTCAAAATATGCTTCTTTCAAATCCCTAAAATACCCCAATTCTATCTTCTATACAAGAGGCGATGGGGTCAATGTTATAGGGGTTGCAAAATTGGTTGAGAAAGCTAGGTTGGGAAAATTTCTTTTGGGTCGAGAAAAGGGTTGAAGAAAATTCTCTTCTCTTTAAAAGCAAAAGAAAAAGGAGAAAAAAACTTGGGGAGCACAAGTCGATTCCCTTTAGTAAAATTTCTTTCATGGATTCGTCAGCTAATCGGAGTTTCGAAGTGACAATTACGACCTTTTCTTTTTGGTGGTTGTGATTTCGAATGAAGCTTGAGTTCTGTTTTGCTGCTCTGAAATAGGTAACCCTTTGTATATTTTAGTTTTGAAATATTTTCCTCTTCTTCTAGTCGATTCTTCTTTTAGTATTCTAGCCGTATAATTATGTTATTCGTAATTGTAGTGGTAATCATAGTTGTTGGGTTTGTTTTCTATAGAGTCCTTGAAGGTCGTAGGATGATGTTCTTGTTGTGATATTTCTATGATTTTAACCTCAAATCTCTGTTAAATATTTGATTTCTGCGTGTTCATGTATTTTGCCGAGATAGGAGTATTTTGTTGCGTGTTTTCATCTTCTGTATATGCGTGTATTTTAATGGAAAGTTGGTTCTACATAGTGTATATGGGTATGCATCTCATTGTTGGTAGGAAATTATCTGTCAATTAGTGTTAATGGGGGAGTCCCTCACTGTGTATGCGTGATGTGTGTATATGTGCATATTATTTTGTTGACTACTTATTTGTCAATTGAATAAGAAAGACTAGATGTACATAACTGGAGCGTCTCTTAATGTCATTTATTGTTATATCGCTAAGAAAGATTTCTTAAATTAGGTTTAAAGTTTGGGTGATTTCCTTCAAAACATGTATACTGCTTTCTTTGTTTTATTCTAGATCATGTAGCTCGTTAAGTTTTATGCCTCAAAATTTTTCTTCAATAAGAATTATTCTTCAATAAGAGAGATAAATTTATTAATCTCTGGTTTAATTGGAATCATAGTAGACAAGTCAGTAATTCATTTAATGGTTTGGGTTCCAAGTAAATCTGTTCGGATTGGTAGTTAACCTATTATTTATGTAGAAATGGTATGATTCGTTTTGTCTGTTGCTTTTGAGTATATAAAATATAAATTGTTTGGCTAGTGTTAATAGTTATTTGTTGCAAACTTAAACCACTAAGTTGTATTTTGGATATTCTTCCTCGTTGATTATCTTTTCTCGATCATTATATGGAACTTCGTTTCTATTCATTTCTTTCCGCTATTTTGAGAATTAGGTTTTGCATAATTGAATTTGCTAATCTCATTCACTTCAAATCCTTTATGCTTTGATGTTTAGACTGGAAACATGTATTAATTTCTCTTTTTTGTTTCTGTTCTTTTCTTCGCATGTGAATATGGCCGAGTCCGAAATAGACTCAACCCCTCTTTGCATTCCACTGGGCCATTAAGGCCCTTCTTCCTAGTCAACTCCTAGAGAAAGTCTAGATGAATTACATGGCATACAAATATAAGAGGATGGATTGAATCCCATTCATGAAAGATCGTTAAATTTTGCGATTGTTGTCTTTTTTTTACTTGTTTTTTTTTTATTTGTTTATTTATTCATTCATTCATTTGGACCTCAAAGCCAAAGTTGTAAATTTAATACCAGTGGATCAAACGAGCCTAAAAAAATAGTTTAGGACAAGTTACGGGCCAAGGTCTAACATTTAGATTAAGGCAGGTGAAAAATGGGTTGTAGGCCCAATTAAACTAGGACAGGTCTCGTTGATTTGGGCCCAATGGCCTAAGTCCATTACTTTCTCCTCCTTTCCCCCTTTTATGTGTTTGTTTGTTTATTAGTTTCGTTTAAACTTAGTTAAAATCTCTACTAAGTCGCCTAAATCTATTTTACACAAGTCTTTTTCTAAAAAATCAATCACTTTTCAATAAATTAATATTTTTAGAAGTTAATCAAAAGATGCTTTCAAACAGTCCAGATAACCGCAAGTTAGTAGACATTTTAGGTGCCTAACACCTTCCTAAAACGTTAATAGGAACTGCTTACTCAGAATCATTAAATTTTAAATGATTTTTCTATTTTTGATCATTTAAAGCATCGTATAAAGGTTTCTTAATTCCTTTTTAAAATTAAGTGGCGACTCTCAACTAAGACAAAATTTTTGCAAAACAAAAATGACGCTCTGCTGGGGATATTTAGCTAGGTTCTAACCAAATGTTTGATTTCGTCTTTTGATTAACTGATTACGTATTTACTTGTTTTAATTTCTCGATATTTAATTATTGCATCTCATAACATATTCCTACATTATTTAAACTGTTTTGGAGTTTCATGGATGTCCCAGGCCTTGTTGTTCAATTCCAAAAAAAATGTGTTGAAAATACGATGATTTATTAGCACGTGAGTCGTCTGGTGACTGTTCGTCTTTTCAAACCCAAGTTGTCTACTTAAGAACCTGTGTTCAAACCCACTATAGACACCTAGTATAGAGCGAAACCAAAACTCTATTTTAGGCATGAGCCTAGGATAAACCCATTAGAAAACTTGCCCTGCATCTATAAACCCCGAGTCAATTACAGACGAATTATATTTATGTGTTGAAGAAATATATGTTTGTTTAATCCAATCCATTATTATTTGGGGGGTTAGGAGAAGACTTGCTTTACTTAATTTTGTATAAGGATGCCTCAATCGTACACCGATTGACGAAGGAATTGAAACAAGCCAAGCAAGAAATTGATCGATTTGAAATTAGTATTTTCTATCCCCTACATGGGATATCATTCCTTTTCTCATGTTATTTCCCATTCCCTAAAGGTTGTATCCCTTTTGTGCAACTTTTGTAGGCATTTATGTCGTTTATGTATATATATGGAATTGGGGGGGGGGATAATGGATTCGCTTTAAAAATGGCATATATTTTCTTCAAAGTTTGTTACGCCTAAACCCTTGGCTTAAAAGGGTCACCCCATTTAGGATAAGCGCTATTATAATGTTTATATGATACAACTGCCTTATGTGTTTATGTGTGTTTGTTTGAATCAAAGACAAGTTTTCCACTATGCTCATATAGATCAATTTGGCTATGACACAAACAACTCTACATGGTTATTTCTTGTCAAATATCTTGCCTTACTTATCACATATGGAAACTAACACATCTACCTTTGAGTTATTTTACTTTACAGATTATAGAAAACTACTCTGTGTTGAAATAAGCTAGTAGAACATCCTTACTACACCCGTTCAAAAGCGTATAAAATTCCATCCTCTGACCATCATTCAAAAATGACTGGAATCAACGAAGAAAATGCATTGACTATCAGGGTCAATGTAATAGCAGAACAAAGCGAGATGATTGCTAAACTCGCAATAAAATTGGAAATACTTTTGGAGGAGATGAATCATAATCGATATTTGGCTAACCTGGCCATTACTGTCAATGCTCCTGCTTTGGGAAGACACGGGACTCTACTCCAAATCCATCCCCTCTGTACGCCTATTCTCAAGGACCATCCAAATAACGCATCCGTTTCCACTCCTCCATTTGTCCAAAATACCAATCACAAAAATAACCCAGATGCTTACCATCTACAAAATTCATCCCTAAACTCATCTCCGGATCCATAAAATTTATTCCCAAATCCCCATAACCCATTTTCAAATCCACAAAATTCACTTCCAGATCTATAAAATTCGCTCCTAAATCCACAAAATCCATCCCCAAATCTACCAAATCCATCAAAGCTATCTCCGAATACATCAAATTCATTTCCAAATCCACAAATTCCTTCTCAGATCCCAACAAACTACTCTCAAATTCCACAAAACTTTTCCAATTTCAAAAACATCCTCCTTACCTACCAACCAACTTCGTTTCATCCTCAAAATCAAGCTACCCTTGTAAATCCTCCTTATGTCATCATATCCCCTGACGTCTATAAATAAAGAGATTGTGATTATCAAGGAATCTCATTAGACGGGGGACAATAATGGCCTAGGTCACGATAATCATCTGTTCACCTTGGAGTAGATCTACCAGAAGGTTACAAGGTCCCTAGATTTGAGGTGTTCGATGGTACTAGAAATCCGATGGATCATCTAAGAAGGTATTGTGATAAAATGGTGGGTTTAGGGAAAAATGAGGCATTATTAATACGCTTTCTTAGCCGAATCTTAAGCGGCAAAGCCTTAGATTGGTTCACGTCTCAAGAACTAAAAAGATAGACTGGTTGGAGGGCATTAGCTAAAGGTTTCCTTGATAGGTTTACATTTAACATTGAAATAGTGCCTGATCGATACTCATTAGACCAGATCAAGCAGAAGAATGATGAGTTTTTCTAAGACTATGCCTTCCGTTGGAGAAAAGAAGCTACCAAAGTACAACCTCCCATGTCTGAGGAAAAATAGTATCGGTTTTCTCTCACGTACAGGAGGGAGAATTTTATACCAGGATGGTATCCATAGACCGAGAAACTTTCACAGATCTGGTAAAGATTGGGAAATCGTTAGAGGAAGGCATTCGAATAGGAAAAATTGCCAAAACCCCAACATCTGAATTTTTTACATTCTCAAAGAAGAAAAAAGAGTATGTGACTGCGATCTCTGCTATTTCTGTTGATGTTTTGAAGAAGAAGTTCAAGCCTAGGAATATTCTTTCCTCACTACCTCACCAAGTTTTCAGCCTATATTCTATGCCCAACCCCAATATCAAACTCCACTTCCAAATATTTTACCCCAGTGCCAAGTTCTGCATCCAAGTTATCAGTATCACGTTCAAGATACTTTTCTAAACAACCAAATAAACATCCAAGCACCTCCAAAATATCATTAAGTACCTCCTCCTTCTAATCAAAATCAGTATAATCTCCCACGTATAAACCTCAAAAATAAGCCTCCTAGAAAATTCACTCAATTGGCTAAAAGTCATACTCAGCTCTTCAAAAGATTGATGAAAGATGGTTATTTATAGCCTATTCCACCAAAGCCTACCAATCTCATTTTTTGATTTTTTTAGGCCGATCAATTCTGTGCTTAGCACTTAGGAGCGCTCGATCATAATACTGAAGATTGCATCAATCTGAAACACAAGATCCAAGACTTGATTGATCAGAAGATCATCACTCTTCAGGCGTCGACCCCAAATATCACTAGTAATCCATTGCCTAATCAAGAGGGAGCCACGGTTAGCATGACTAAAATAACAGGCAAATGGGTATCTAGCGAGACTATTACTAAGGTGGATCCATAAAATTCCAAAAAGACAAAAGGAATGTAAATGATAGAGAAAGTTGTGGCCGTCTTGAATAAGAATTTGGAAGGAATTATTGAGCCCACTATGGTCCCCAAAAAAGCATTTAAGTGTGGAATAGGGTACCAACCAAGAAAGAAAGATGATATTAAAGATAATTCAAAGATGAGTCTGTCCAAACTGTCGCCACTCCTGCACCAATCATTTCCCATGTGGGAGATGTCAAATAACGATGGTCTTGGGTATGGGATAGGAAATCTATTTGAGGGATGCCATATTGTACCAGAAGATTTCCCGAAGTCCAGTGGGTTAAAGAAGGTTGTTCCAAGAGAGGATTTGCAAAATTGGACTTTCGCTCTGCTCATAACTCATCACCCATCGTAGTAGATGAAAGGGCGATTACTAATAGTTTTAAAAAATAGTTGATGATCCGGAGGAGGCCCTGTGATCCACCCTTTTATGTCTCAAATTTTCATTTCGTATTTACGGCTTTCAAAAAGGCATGGGCCCACATTTGTGTGAGTTGAGAGTCGTCATCCATAGTTTTTATTTATTTTCCAAAAGGCATCCCTTTATTTAGGAAGTTAGTTTAAATATGATTATATTATAATCTTTTATTATCTTGTTAGCAATAATTTAAAAACTTGCCAATGTCATGTCATAAAAAGGGTTAGACGAACAAAGCAAAGAGAATGATGATGAATGTAAAGAAGGTGATGAGGAGAAGTTAGTGAAAGATATAGAGGAATTTGAAAACTGAAAAAATTCTAACCTAGAGAAGCCCTAATACTACCTGAGATGGATGGTCAAGAGTGGACCAAACCAATTGATTCTGATGCGGTAAAAAGATACTATGTTTGAAAGGTGTTTTAGCTTCTATTTCCTTTGATTGTAATTGACTTTGTATCGATGTTTGTTTTATAATATGTAATCGCCTAGAATCCCTTCTTTTTATGTGCAAACTACGTTAGACCTAAATTCCCAAGAAAGGGATACATAGGCGGCCTATGTCGGCTTCGGTTAACCCCGTAGAATAATTAATCCTTTCTTTTTATATTTGAACTACGTGATGACTTGAATTCCCAAGAAAGGGATACATAGGAGGCCTATGTCGGCTTCGGTCAACCCATTAAAATTTTATATATATCCTTAGTATAGTCCTGAACTATGTTTGACCTGATTCTGCTTCAACGGGATATGTAGGCGCCCCAACTGCACGGTCATATTAACCCCAGATAATGAAAACTAGGGCAGAATTTTTGAGAAGGAATCTAAAAAATTCACAAGAGGAAGATCATCATCCAACGAAGAGAACGATGACCAATAAAGACTTCGAATCCTCTCGAGTTGATATCATCTCAGACAACTTTAAACTGGGGCAGAAATTTTGTTGAAGGACTCAAAAATTTCTATCAAACACTGGAATATATTTCAAATTCCCCAGCACCAGAGGTCAAAGTTAAACTTTTGAAGTCACTAGCTGCAACAAAGTCTAGGTAGACTCAATCTCTGGCTATAACAGAACTGTTTGAAGAACCTTCCTAACAATGATGATGAGTTCTGGAAATCCTCCATAGGATATAGTCAAAACCAACAGGGGAGACGTTCATTGAGCTAGTATATGACATGACTGGCAGATATTTTCTAAAGCTTTTACAGAAACTTTTGAAACTATTTTCTAAAATTAACACTACTTTTAGAAATCTATACAAATCTTTTTACTTATTAATGGCCTAGGAATCTATTGGAACGAGGAGTCGGGGTGGAAGTACTAACATGATGGAGCACCTGAAAGATGGCGAGGAGCAAATCGAGGAGAGAAGAAGGTCAACACAGAGTGGTTTCACTCAAAACTAATCAATTTTCTATGGATGCAGGGATCAACACACAAAAATGAGAGTCTTTTTCAAAAATCCCCAAGCAAGTTGGAAGACACACCAGAGCATATAATGCTCAAGAATGGTATTTTTGGATTGCCCTAAAAATGGGTTTAATACCTATTTATTGAGGGCCTTTTGAATTGTCTATCTCATATCTTAAGATCATGAAGGACAAACAAAAGCGTCTTATCTTCTTTATGAATATTGTATTTAGAATTTTTCAAAAAAATAGTCTCTAGCAAAATCGACTTTATGTCTACTAAATATATATACATTGGGCATAGGTACATTCGAGGGAGTTGGCATAATAAATACAACAATCAAAGGATCACTCAATAGAAGGAAGAGCAGAAAGTCATCCTCAAAATTCACCTTGAAGCAAAGCAAACGGTATTTGAGTAATCCCCAAACAAGGGTTTTGCCCCATTTACTTGCACCCGGTGGATTTGCTATTTAATTATTTCTTCAAAAAGAGAAGATTAATAGCAGAATATGCCATTCAAATTATGATGCTTAGTATTTGTCATTAAACTATCATAAAGCTTGACTTTGGTCGTTAGTGAGAGTGACATTGTGTCTACTAATTGTCTACCTTGAGTACAGGTACATGTACAAAGAAAGACACAGACAAACGAACTCAGGTGAAACTTTTTTCAAATCACCGAAAGAACCATTGCATATCACTGCCAAGAGGGCCATTTCATATCATTGCCAAGAGGGTCATTGCCAAGAGGAACATTTCATATCATTGCCAAGAGGGCCATTCATACCATTGATAAGAGGGCCATGTCATATCATCACTGAGAGGTCCATTCCATATCATCAGCAATATCTATTGATACGCGAGACATAAACATTGTCATTGAGGATATCATCTACATTCAATATTTGTTGACACGTGAGACATAAATACTAGCGTCGAGGATATCATCAATAATATCTATTGACACGCGGGACATAAATGCTGGCATCGAGGATATCATCAGCAATATCTATTGACACATGAGACATAAACGCTGGCATTAAGGATATCATCTGCATTTAATATTTGTTGACACATGAGACATAAATACTGGGTTTCATATCTATTAAAACGCAACACACAAACACTAGCGTCGAGGATATCATCTGTATTTAATATCTGTTGACACATGAGACATAAACGCTGGCATCGAGGATACATCAGCATTTAATATCTGTTGATGCGTGAGACAAAAATACTGGCGTCGAGGATATCTCATAATTTTATTAATCAACATCTGAATGCATCAAGAGTACACGATTTGAAAGGACGCCTTTAAGTCGCTATCTAAAGATGGATGATACATGAGATTTCCTAGAAATTGATAATTTGAGGGTCATCTGTAAGTCATATTATTTGAAATAGGATAGTGTGCAAGATTATCTATGAATAAATATCCCATAGGTCATCCGTAAGTCACCACAACATCCTAATCGGATAGCGTGAAAGGTCACCCAAATATTGATAGTTTGAAAGCTATCCATAAGTCGCAACTAAATCCTTACTGGAGAATATGCAAGATCATCAAATTGATAATGTCCAAGAGTTCTCTATAAGCCACGTCATATCCAATATCGATTATGTCTAGGATTACCTAAAGACTAGCAATTTGAGACATATATGTAAGTCATATTATATCCAAGGTTGGATAATGTGCAGTAGAGCTAACGATTGGAGGGTATCTGTAAGTCATCTCTTATCCAAGGTTGGATAATGTGCAAGATCACCTAAAAGCTAGCAATTCAAAGGATATCTGTAATTTACCTCATATCCAACTTCAAATAATGTGTGAGATTATCCAAAGATTAACAATTCAAAGGAAATCTATAAGTCGTATCAATACAAAAGATATGGAAGACTTAACCGATGTCATATACAAAGAATCATTGGTAATAACCAGAGAGTTTATCATACAATAAGCATTATAGGTGACCAAAGGGTTACCGCGTCATCAAAAAATTACACGGTTGCAGGGACCGTTCTGCATAAAGTGTCGTCAGTGACCAAAAGGGACCTCCCCATCTTGAAGACATATTCAATCGACAAATGAGATAATTATGCAAAAACCAAGAGGTTTGTTGTGTCTTTTATTGCAAGTTATTTCCTTCCAAACAGGTACATGAGAGGATAGCTTTAAGCAATAACTCACTTGGAGATATGGTAAAAGACTACATACCTTTTTCGTAGATTATATTTAGTACTAACACTCCTTCTTTAAAATATTTTCGAGAGCATCCGAGAGGATTAAAATCTCAAATTAAAACCATAGATGGGGATGACTCCAGATAAGACGCAACACGATGTGGAACTCTTTCTTAGCAGCAAAACAGGACATAGTCTAAAGAGGGATGTCAAACTCTTTGGACGCAAGATAAAGAATGATCACCACCACCATTCGAACACACCCCTATTAGAAGACATGTGGTTATATTAAGATATTCTGGTTTCAGCTTCACCATCGGGATATTCCTAAATTCATACCAAGAGTAGTCTTCCCTTTCTTTTAAATTCGGATGACAACTTACCTAGAGTTTTGGAAATTATGTCCAGGTAAGTTATTACCTATAGATGTGAAGATCTCCACACTCATGGTTAAGAGGTTACAAACCTCTTTTCTAAAACTCGATCAACTTTTCACTCATCCTGAGCCAAAGATTCTTTGAAATAAAAGACTATCTTTTCTACCGATTGAGTCAAACTACAAGCAGCCTGATTTCCTGAGTATCGAGGATAAGTAGGCTGGGATCTATGTAAAAAACTTAACTACATTCCCAAATCCCCCCAAATTTCTTTATTCCCTAGCTTTTTAGTTTCATCAAAAACTCTAAAATCGAGATAGCTTGTAAATTTTCTTAAAAATCGTACTTTAAATTAAGTTTTATGAACTACAAGTGACCTGAATTCTCAGGTAACCTAAGATATGTAGGAAACCTGATACTGAGGTCCAGCCATAACTCTATGAAACTCGTGCGAAAGCCAACCTTTTTCTGATTCGAATTTGTGGTCGGACAAAAATTAGGAGCGTCAACCTGCCTTTGCCCAAGGTTAATTGCATCTAAGCTACCTAAAGGGAGGGGATAGTTGATGACACCTAATTTTTGCCCTCCGCAACTAAATTTAATCCTGGATTTGTCTGATTTTTAATAAAAAAATGAAATATTCATTTCATCCAGATAAATGCGCTCTAAAATATTTATTTGGATTAATTTCATCATTTAAGTGATGATTATACATTTTGTTATTCACATATATGAGATCATATAAATTTTGTTATTTAAATAAATATTTTTATCAAAATTAGACTTTTATTTAGATTGAGCTTGAGAATTATTTCAAAAGATAAAATCTTGATTCAAATATAATTTGTTCTTGAAAATAATTTATTTGAAAAAATATGTATTTGATTTTTATTAAATGAAGAAGCCTGGGGTTAAACAAGATATTAATTCATATCAAATTTTGATTCAATTTGGTCAAATTATTAAATTTTATCCTAATTAAAATCAAATTGGTCATATTTGCAATGCAATGGACCAATCTAATTTTTAATTGGATCAAAATATTAATAAATTTTTGCCAAATCCTAAATTTCTAATTTGGGCTTATATTTTAAATAACCCTCAAATTCTTAACAATATTATGATCCAACAAATTTAACCCATCAACCCATTTCTCCTCTTTTCATCACTAGCCTTTAGTTCTTTTAAATTAATAACATCAATAGCCCACCTCAACAATTTTAGCCTAATCTAATTCAAGACCAGACCTAGTCGGCCCATTTCTTTATTCCCTTCAAACAACAGCAGTACACAACCTTCACTAGTAAAAGCACGATAATTATCTCTCCCAAACAATACAACAACCAACCCGACTTGTATCTATCATCAAATCCAACAACCCGTAACGATAACACCACCAACAAATAATGGCTTCAACCCGCTAATACCCAATCCAACCCAAAACCTCTCCATACACATCCTACTTAAATTCATATGAAAAAGCCTCGAATCTTCTAGAAGATTGATTAGGTATCATCTTCCAACATATAATTTCTTTTAATCTTGAATTGGCTCGTATGATTTTGTATAGATTTAGAGGTTTTTCATTGGTTGGGGGTTGCAATTGGTTATGCCAAAATTTAATTGGTCCATCATTTTACAATTCCTCTAAAAATCCAAAAGAATGGGGATAAATTAAGGACAAATATGGGGCTGTGGGGGGAATTTTTGAATTTCAAAAGCAAAATATCCTTCTTTCAAATCCCTAAAATACCCCAATTTTGTCTTCTATATAAGAGGCGATGCGGTCATTGTTATAGGGATTGGAAAATTGGTTGAGAAAGCTAGGTTGGGAAAATTTCTTTTGAGTCGAGAAAAGGGTCGGTGAAAATTCTCTTCTCTTTGAAAGCAAAAGAAAAAGGAGAAAAAGAAAACTTGGGAAACACAAGTCGATTCCCTTTAGTAAAATTCCTTTCGTGGATTCTTCAGCTAATCAAAGTTTCAAAGTGACGATTACGATGTTTTTTTCGATGGTTGTGATTCCAAATAAAGCTTGAGTCCTGTTTTGCTGCTCCAAAATAGGTATCCCTTCATCTCTTTTAGTTTCGAAATACTTTCCTCTTCTTCTAGTCGATTCTTTTTTAGTATTTTAGCCATATAATTATGTTATTCCTAATCATAGTGGTAATCGTAGTTATTGGGTTTGTTTGTTGTAGAGGACTTGAAGGCCATAGGATGATGTTCTTATTGCGATATTCCTGTGATTTCAACCTCAAATCTGTGTTAAAAATTTGATTTCTACGTGTTCATGTATTTTTCTGAGATAGGAGTATTTTGCTGCGTGTTTTTTTCTTATGTATATGCATATATTTTAATGGAAAGTTGGTTCTGTGTATGTATATGGGTCTCGTTGTTGGTAGGAAATTATCTGTCAGTTAGTGTTAATGGGGGAGTCCCTCACTGTGTATGCATGATGTGTGTATATGTCCATATTGTTCTATAAAGTCCCTTGATATGTGATGGTGTGTGCAAAAGTTTTATATGATATGAGTGATGTGGAGTATGTGTGAGTCTATGTATTCGAAATAGTAGCCTAGTGTAGTTTAAGTATCGCATTCCTCTCGTTTGATGTTTTGCTAAAAGATGTTTCGAATGCTACACATGTTTAGCCTAGTTTGTCCGTCCTGGTTTGCTTCTTTTTTTGGGATAAAGTTGGCCTGTCATTATGTCTTTTTTGATTAATAATTTCAAAAGGAACAAGGGAGTTCATCCTCCAAATAAATGTTAAGCCAACATGCATTTTGAATTTTTTTTGCACGATTGTGCATTCCCAACCTCTAATCTATTACCTAAGTAGAACCTTACACCTACATCGTTGAGAAGGGGTGTAATAATTCACTTAAGTTCTTAACAAGTATCATCCTACATATGAATCAAGTAAGGTATCTAAGTACATCCCTGTCCTAGATACTAATTCAAATTTCTTATTTTATAAAGAATCAAAAACCATACTCTACTTATTACCATGTTCTATCACCCTATTCCCTCTCCCGAGTTCACAAGGTTGATAATGGATTTATTCTAAGGGCCGCAAATACTTAAAATAGTTATTATAAGGATAAAAAAACAACCAATATTGATAAGAAAATCAAACAAACTTAATCCATAGCAATAATAATCATATTCTTGGCTTCAACCTCAGAAAGAGGGCATTTAGCCATGCATAGTCATAATCTTAATCACAAGGTTGTAATTAACAACTAAAAATATGTATGAACTAAATAAAATTAATAAATACCTAATAATGAAGTTGTAGTGGACCCTTGATCTCCAAAAATTTCAAAAGATAAGTACGAATGTGATACAACATGTATATATAGCATAAGGGTAAGCCAAGTCCGTGTAGGAGTCAAATTAGCTTAAAACACCCAGGTGTAGAGTAGAGCGTGTGTTGCAACCTCCATAGAAATGGAATTAGGCATGCTACACACCCTGTATTGCACAGGAGTGGAGCATGCGATGCATGCTAAACATATGCACACTCTAGAAATTTTCCTCCAAATTTTGGTTAAGTGTTGGCCCTTCCTCCTTCCATACCTTGTCTTATGGTGTCTTTTCCATGAATTTCAAGCCTCTTTAACATAATCATCATATTCAGCTGCAAAATCATTCTAAATCATCTCACCAAACAAATTTGAATCACAAACAACACTAAACCTATTACGATGAATCGAAAACAAAAGCTTAAACTAGGTTGAATTCCATGATCTTTCCCTTCACGTTTCCACTCTTTATTTGACTCATATAAACTTTGTACACTCCTAAAAACTTTTTCTACATATTATAACACATTTAAAACCATAATTAACACCTATAACTCAATAGAATCCAACAAGATAGACTAGAAAAGCAATTAGCTAAAGCTAGGAAGACTAGTTTTCTATATTGAACTCTAATTGACTCTTTTAAGTACAAACTCACTTAGATTTCACTTGGAACCTTATTAACACTTGTTTTAACACATTTATCTTATTATCAACCAATATAGTTTAGAATCATCCTCAAAACAAGGCTGAAAAGGCTTGAATAGTGGCGCTAAAATGAATAAATACTCCCAACATCACCACCCCACACTTAAATCCTTGTTTGTTCTCGAACAACTTTTAACTATAATCAACATTAACTAAGGAAACTCTACACTTATACTGAATGCAAGATACTCAAGCTAGCACTACAATGATGGCATAGAATACAAGTTACTAAGTTAAGCATGTTATTTACACAATTGAAATCTTATGAACCCTACTCCAAAACATCCTTGCCTCAAGAATTGACTAACCAAGTTGGAAAACTCATGCATATAATTCAATCAAAGACATCATAAAAATCACCCACATTCATCAAACATGTGCCCCTCACAACAAGAGAGTTACCTATAATCGCTCATAATTAAGCAATTCATCATTTGATGGGTACAAGAATCAAATTACACTCACTCTCACAAAGAATTCACAAGTTACACACAATGAACCATAGGCTTGCCTAAGTGTAATGCTCCACTAATAGTCGAATATAAAGCTTAGGATCAATTAGGACTTATTTGGGTTGTAATGTAGGCTAAGGGACGGGTAGGAACTATTTGAGAATAGCGGCTAACCTCTCTAAGAGCTTTAATACACTACATTATACATTTAAAACCACTCTCTAACAACCAAAAAGCATTTTGTCTACCCATATCTTTTATTTTTGCCCCCATCTCTTTCAAGCATGTTCACAAACACTTGGTGGTCACATAGTTTACTACCACAAGAATCAATTTTTTTTCTCTTTTTTTCACAATCATGACAATATTTTTAGTATAAATTTTATCACAACCCTCAACCAAACATCAATCATACACCAATCACTATTACCTTTGGGCATCAATTTCATCTTTTTCTTCTTCAATCTCCCAACTCCTTTCTCAATTATTTTTTTTTAATTAAAGCACTTAGGAGCTTTTTGGATCAAATTATGGTCTATCTAAGAATAGAATTAGGCTACATATAAGGCTACCAAAGAAAAAGCTAAAGGCTCAATGGGAGTTAACTAAGATAATGCACAAGGGTAGGACAAATAGAAGGTCTAAAACAAGGCTATCAAAGAAATGCCTATATCATCTCCTAAACTTACACTCTTTATTTTGCTTTACACACACACTGGGAAAGTTCTAGACATCACATGCAACAAGGAATATTCAATAATTCTCACATCCATATGGCACATGCTCAACTCATATAGGATCATCATAGACTCCCAACCAAACAATAACATAAATTCAAAATTAATCCACCATGAACAAGAGTCATAAACTTGAGCCTAAGAGTCTAAAAAATAGAAATTCACATCAATCAACATGCTTTTACAAACAAACCCACTTGTATCATGTAATAAAAAATAGCACCAACAAGAATATCTTACATAAATTTTTTTAAAATTGAGTCAAAATTTGGGAATTTGCCTATCCCACACTTAAAAATCTACTTTGTCCCCAAAATGAATTTAAAATTAAAAAGATAGAAATAATCCCTAAGGCCTCTAGCCCTAGCTCTTTGCCATGCTTCAAGCTTAAGTTTATGCTACTCAGACTACCCATTAACCCGTGACTCAAACAAAAAACAAAAACTACATGAAATAAAATTAAAAAAATTGAAAAGAAAACATACCTAATTAACTTGGGTTGCCTCCCAAGCAGCGTCTGATTTAGTGTCGCGGCATGACCCAACTCAACTCAACCATATTCCTTCATATTTTTCCCTCACACTTAGGGGCCATCTTCTTATCCTCTTCACCTCTTTTAGGTATGAATTTTCAAGAGCAGCAGGTTTATTAGCTTTAGCCTTTTTAGGCTCATCAACTTCCATCATGTCAGGCTTAGGAGATTGAGTCTTAGGTTTCTCAATCAGGTAGTTTGAAGAGGTCTTTTGTGGGCTAGCCACCCCACACTTGTCCCCTTCAATAACATTGATCATACATAAATCTTTAACTTAGGCATAACTGTGGGTACTTTGTATACATCAAACAGCACATCTTCATTCTCTATCCTCATTTTGAGTGTGCCTTCTCTAACATCAATTAACACTCCTCTAGTTGCTAAAAATAGATGCCCCAACATAATTGGTACTTGTTTGTCTGTCTCAAAATCAAGAACAATAAAGTTAGCAGGAATAATAAATTTACCAATCTTAATGAGGACATCCTCAATTATCCCTTTTAGATATGCCATGGAACCGTCTGCTAGCTGGAAAATCACGATGGTCGATCTAGGCTTTCCCAAGACCGATATTTCAAATAGAGATAGGGGAAACAAATTTATACTTGCCCCTAAATCACTCAATACATGAACCACTTTACTCCCAATTTGGATACGGAAAGTAAACTTCCCCGGATCTCTCAACGTTTTAGGGATTTTCTTTGTCATTACCTCACTACACTCTTTAGTGAGTGTTATCACCCCAGATCCTATAATTTCACCTTATTAGCCACCACATCCCTCAAGTACTTTGCATACTTAGGCATACCTTGCAAAATATCTAACAAAGGTAAGTTAATGTAAATTCTTCAGAACATATCAAAGAACTTCTTAAACATGACACCGTCCTTCATTTTAATTTTCCTTTGAGGGAAGGGAAATAACAGTGTCTTCTTTACTTCTGGTTCAGCAACTTTTGGTCTCAAGCACTCAGACTTCTTTGAATTTTCAACAACTTCTCTAGGATCCCGTTTGGTCACAACCTTTGCATCTGCCTCCTTTGTTGCCCTGGGAGGTTCTCCTTGAATCTCTTTACCACTTCTTAAGGTGATTGCCATAACCTGCTTGGGATTTTTTATGTCAGCTGGCAACCCACCTTATGGCCTAGTATTCAATACTTTCTGATTCTGACCCACTTGCAACCCTATACTTCTAGTTACCACATATAAACTTTTTAGGTCTATGGCAAACTACGTTTGATTAGCTAGGATCTACTTCAACATCTCATCTATACTTTTTGTTGACTGAGTTTATTGGGCCTGAGGCTGTGGGGCATTTCATGGCTGATTTGGTGGATGAGTTTGTCACTTTATGTTGTAGGCATTATCATAATTTGGCCATTGAGCATTACCTACATACATCACAGATTTCAGATTTGAAGCACATATGGCCACTGTATGACTACTATTTTTGTATACCTCACACCAATCTGTAGCTTGTTGGACAACATTGACTGTGGCTACAGGTTATGCTGCTCCTAAGTTTATGCTGCTGAATAATATGTTAATCAAATTCTGTAGTGCAGAAACCTGTGTTGATAAGGCTATGAGTTGGTCCACCTCTAATACACCCATAATATTTTGTCGCACTTATAGAGTCTGAATGCCAATCTAGATTTCCTAGTGCTATGCGGTTCAACAATGTGTACAACTCATCATAAGTTAGCTCTAACGCTTGACCAACTGTGGATGAATCTAGAAAAAACTTTGTATTATGATCAAGAGTTTCTACAAAAGTATGAGAAAGTACCTCATTAGACTGTTGGTGGTGTGAAAACTACCAAAGAAGAGCCTTGAAGTGTTCCCAAGCATGATAGATGTTTTCATCAGTCTTCTATTTGAAACTCACTATTTCACTGTGGAGTCTCGCGATCTTTCCTGATGGAAAGAATTTGATGAGCAACTTTTTGTCTAAGTTATCCCATGATGTGATTAAATTGGATGGCTTCGCATTCAACTACCTTTTAGCTTCCTCCAAAAGTGAATGGGGAAATAGTGTCACACTCATATTATCTAGATTCACCCTAGTCAGAGTGAATGTATCTGTAAGCTCAATGAAGGTCTGCAAGTGGACTTGTAGACCCTCATGTGAAAGCCCAACAAACTTTCCACTGCTAATAAGAAGTTGCACCATATTATGTTTTAACTCAAAATTCCCCCCATTTGCTAGTCTTTGAATTGGGGAAGTGAAGTTTGTTAGAAGTGGGACTGGTACTTCCCTAACCTTCCTACTGGTTGCTTATTGTTCAGCCATAGGAGCAGTATTCTCTTTGCCTTCTTGGATTTGAGGAATTCTAGGGATAAGGATTGATTCTCTCCTGCGTTGATGGTAAAGTTTCTAGGGTTCTAGGATTGGTTCTACCAACTCCAGATCCCTTGCCATCTTATCAAATTAAAAATGTATTTTCTGCGAGAAAAAAACCAAGACCAAGCATAAAAATACCAAATAAACCTAAAAGTAAAACTAAAATAAACAATTATCAAATAACAAGTTCCCAACAACGGCACCAAAAACTTGATAGCACATAAGCAAGTGTATGTGGTATACCAAGTAATATAGTGGCCTTCAAGAAAGATGAGTTATTGATCCCACAGAGACTAGATTTAGAAATGATTTGATTTAAGTTCACACTTTAGATTCAATTAATGCGAGAGTAACCAAATAAAGAGTTTGGAAATTGTAAATTGAAACTAAACAATACAGAAAGTAAAGATATTGAGACATCAATAAGAGAAAACTCAGGGTTGAAGCACTCTGAACAATCATATTATGCTTTTGGATTTCATTCGTTAACTTTCTTATCTTGGTTGTTGATTCGTAGGGTTAATTGTGTGACTATGGTTTCCCAACCTCTAATATATTACCTAAGTTGAACCTTATACCTACATCATTGAGCGGGGATGTAATAATTCACTTAAGTTCTTAACAAATATCATCCTACATATGAATCAAGTAAGGTATCTAAGTACATCCCTGTCCTAGATACTAATTCAAGTTTCTTATTTTATAAAGAATTAAGAACCATACTCTGCTTATTCCCATGTTCTATCGCCCTATTCCCTCTCCCAAGTTCACAAGGTTGACAATGGATTTATTCTAAGGGTCGTGAATCCTTCAAATAATTATACTAAGAACAAACAAACAACCACTATTGATAAGAAAAGCAAACAACTTAATCCATAGCAATAATGATCATGTTCTTGGCTTCAACCCCGGAAAGAGGGCATTTAGCCACACATAGTAATAATCATAATCACAAGGTTGTAATTAATGACTAAAAATATGTATGAACTAAAATAAATTAATAAAAAACCAATAATGAAGTTGTAGTGGCCCCTTGATCTCTAAAATATGTCAAAAGATATGTAAAAATGTGTACAATATGTATATATAGCATAAGGGTAAGCCAAGTCCGTGTAGGAGTCAAATTAGCTTGAAATGCCTAGGTGTGAAGTAGAGTGTGTGTTTCAACCTTCATAGATATAGAATGGGTAATGCACCTCACCCTGTATTGCACAGGAGTGGAATATGCAACGGATGCTAAACGCATGCACTCTTTGGAAATTGTCCTTCAAATTTTGGTTAAGTGTTGGCCCTTCCTCCTTCCATCCCTTGTCTTGTGGTGTCTTTCCAATGAATTAAAAGACTGTTTAACATCAAAATATCATCATATTCAGCTCCAAAATCATTCTAAATCATCACACCAAATGAATTAGAAGCACAAACAACACTAAACCTATTACGATGAATCAAAATCAAGAGCTTAAACTAGGTTGAATTCCATGATCTTTTCCTTCAAGTTTCCAGTCTTTCTTTGACTCATATGAACTTTTTACTCTCCTAAAAACTTTTTACACATTATAACACATTAAAAACCATAAGGAACACCTAGAACTCAACAGAATCCAACAAGATAGACTAGACAAGAAACTAGCTAAAGTTAGGAAGACAAGTTTTCTATATTGAACTCTAATTTACTCTTTTAAGTACAAACTCACTTAGACTTCACTTGGAACCTTATAAACACATGTTTTAACACATTTATCTCATTAACAACCATTATAGTTTAGAATCATCATCAAAATAAGGCTAAAAAGGCTAGAATAGTGCCGCTAGAATACATAAATACACCCAATGTCAGTGTACATCTCTCAAAAGGCCACAAGGGGTTAAGCATTAGAGTATATCTTGGCAGGACACACGATACCTAATGAATGAGAACTAACCTATAAAATTCCTAATGTGGATTCCATAGTTATTAAAGTTTTACCCCCATGGAAGATGTATTTTAATGGCACCACACATCGAAGTGGAGCTGGTGCTGGTGTGGTTTTGTCAGTTCACAAGGAAAGGTCATTCCATACTCCTTTACCTTGATATATTATTGCTCTAACAATATTGCTGAAAATCAAGCACTAATATTTGGACTGGAAATGGATGTATACATGAATCAACTACAATTACAAGTCTTTAATGACTCTTACTTAATGATCAAACAACTCTTTGAATACTATTAAGTCAAAAAACCTGAGCTACGCCCATATCATGATTATTCTAAGAAATTGATGGGATGACTTAGAGAAGTAACCCTCCAGCAAGTGTTAAGAAAGGAAATTAAGTAAGTTGATTTCTTTTTTACTTTAGCTTTAAGCCTAACTCTTTTGAATCAGATATGATTTACTGTTCGCCAAGAATTGACAATACCACCACTGAATGAGGATGAATATGTCAAAATTAAGATTGATCATCTTATCATTGTGTTTGAAATTGTGAAGGAAGATTGGTGATAGCCTGTCACTGACTATTTGTGCTATGTGATACTTTCAGAAAATCCAAGAAAAAAAACTAACATCCATCATCGTGCACATCGCTTCCTCTAGTACAAGGACATGTGTCATGACCAGAGACTATCACCTAGTCATAACAGGTGCTTAGATTCACAAGTGACCTTAATCTAACCCATGGTTTGGTACCTGCTATGAACACTGAAGATAATAATAATTTAATATGATGTGTGGAAGCTAAACTGAGGGGGGAACCAATAAGATATAATACAAAAATAATAATTCATATATCTAAACACCTGATAAAAACTGAAATCAAGTCTGACTATTTGAAAGCCTTTAACATAAGGAGTTGATGGGATAAATCCCCAACTAACTTTGATTGACGATAATGAAAGGTACTGAAAGTAACTACGAATAGCTTGTACTCGAAGGATGATGAATCCACCATAACTGTTGTTGAATGGAACATGACCTTTCTAAGTACAATAGGGGAACTGAGCGTTCAAACCTATGTTATAAGACAACATAGCACAATAAAGAGTATGCAATCTGTACTTTGAATGTACTGGTATGAGAGATAAGGACTAGATGATATGTATATATATAATGGTACTAAACATGAATGCATGAACATGTGAATTGCATGCAAGACCAAGCAACGAATATGCTGAAATAATCTGTAAAATAGAATAATTGAACAACTGATAGATGAACACTTGGTTATGAAAACCAGAACTGGTATAATTTGATTATTGAACTGAGACTGTGGGAGATAACTACAACCAAAATACCCAAATTTGAGCAACATCTGGGTCTAACTAGTAACCCTAGTTAGATGGGTGTTAGTATTTTGCCAAGGGTACCAATACTGGCTATGGTGGATCCACTAATATGATATCCTAAAGGACGAGGGTGTCATAACTCTATTGATGAGGGAACCCTCAAAATCTATGGTGGTGCCGTAGGTCTAAAATTAGGGACTGCTACTAATGACTCATGCCTAACTGACGGGGGAGCCACCGTCTCTACATTCACTCAATGTTAAGTATCACTCCTAACTATTTAATACTGGTATTATTACTCATTTAACATGATCTGGTACTTATAAGTTCTTATTATGATAATGTTATGAATTTGATGATACATGTAGCATATGGATGTTTTGTAACCTAAAAATTATGACATGCGTGAATATCTAGGTATCGAGTGTTCATAACCCACCATCACTATCTACTGCAAAACTAATCTTGGCAAATATTGAACAATACATAGAATGGAAAACCACAAATAATACCCCTTATTTCAATAAATAATCATGATGTAGATATTTGTATTATCAAATATATGAAAGCATAATTATCATGAGGAAATATATTTTCATAGTTTAAAATTAAGATAATTGAGAGAAGGTTCATAAAATTCATGATTAACTTGGAACCCCTATAAAGAAAAAAGAGTTTTACATTTGAAATTTAGAGAATTCTTGGGACTTAATGGGTGGAAGGGACCCATGATGAATATCCCACGTACCTAAGGTAGAAGCTTTGGTGAAATCCTTAAAATTGATCTTGTTCTTGACAAACCTAATTTTCTCTTGATGAAAAAGAAAACTACTTATCTTTGCTTTCTCTGAGTTAAATTACAATTAATGGTGAAATTGGGGGTTTTGGGTTTTTTATACCCCCTTTAGGAAGCCTAAACAATATAGATTAGAATTTAAAAGGAATGGGAAAAGACTTAAAAGTCCATGGAAAACACGTGGTGAAAACTGGCTTCCCAGTCATTATGAATCACCCTATGACTCATTGGGACTAACTATGAGTCGTAGTCGGGGTTATAAGATAGAATCTAGGGCCTGAGGCCCTTTTCTGGTCTGACTATGACTTTTTCTTTATGACTCATCATGACAGACTATGAGTTGTAAGATAGAGTCGTAGTCTGAAGCGTGAGTATTGGGTCCTTTATTGGTTAGACTCATAAGATAGAGTCGTAGTCTGAAGCTTGAGTTTTGGGTCCTTTATCAGTCAGGCTATGAGTTCCTCCTTATGACTCCAATCACTGATTATGAGCCAAAAAGTTTAGTTGTAGCCATTGGGCTAAGGCATTTGCTGGAGTGACTATAACTCACTCGTGATAACTCATCATGAGTGGTAATGACTCATTACCTGAGTCATCCTTATGGCAGTGTATCAAGCCCTTAAGGTAAAATTTCCACAACTTTTTGCCATGACATTGTAGGCTAGACTTGAAGCATTAGAAATCTAACATAGTGGCCTATATTGTAAGGGGTCTAGTACTTAAAAACATGGGGGGGAGGTATTATAACATATCCCCATTAGGATCATTCATCCTCGAATAAAATTATCTAAGATGGAATAGTAGAAAGACCAAGATTACACAATAAATACTTATGAGTTGAATCATGGTTAAATATCTGAATCTAAAATATGATGCACAGACTGAACCAAATTCATGAATGCTTGTTATGACATGAGGATGGTTGAGTAGCTGAGATATAAAATAAGAGAATTAATCTAATGAAACACCCTGGTTTCTTGACCTTTGAAAATTTCCTTGATTTTTGGGCAAGATACAACTTAGCAGAATGAGTCGTACACTTGGAAATAGGTGTTATGGTCCATTCATATGTTGACTAGTGTTGGTTGGTGAAATGGATTTTGGTTACTAGAATGGGTACGACTTAGTGGTATGAGTCATACTGGTGGATACAAATCATTTGGTTCCTTCACTTAACCTTAGACTTGGTATCTTATGTTGGATAATAGTACGAATGGTTCACCATTAGCTGTAAGCCAAGGTATATGTAACGATCTGTAAATTTGCTGAAATATGTGAAATCTGTGATTTTGTGTGATTTGACTATTTTACCCCTCCTTATAGTTACATTATGGTATTTCTGCATTGTGGGAGTGATTGTTATGGTTTTTGATGCATTTGGTACCATTTATGCGATATTGTAGTTTTTGATGGCTTCGAGAGCCTTATTTTAGACTTATGGAGATATCTTTTAATCCGTGCATAGAATGATAGAACTAACTGCATCAGCAGCTCTAAAATATCTATTTTAGGCTAGGTAGACTTTTGTTTTTGGTCCTGGTGCAACCAAGCTCATTTCGACCTATTGATCAGAAAATTAAAAAAATAGAAATATGGGTGGGACCCATATTAGATCGAAACGACCTTGGATGAGAGATACAACTTCGCTAGGAGATCCAAAATATCAATTTTAGGCTGGTAACATATTTGGTGCGATTTTATGGTTTTTAAATCTCATTTTGACCCTCGATTTGGCAAATTATATTTTTGGGTTTTGGGGATCAACTTTTTGAAAATGATAATTTTCGAAAATCTGACTTTGCCAACACGTTTGAAACATCAAATTTAGTGTGGTTTCATCATTTTTTTTGTATATATCGGACTCCGAATAGATCTCAGACACCTCGTCGGAGTTCGAATTGGACTTATAAATGAAAAATCTGGTGCATAGCAGAGTTTTTTTGTGATAAAAATATTTTCGCTCTTTTGTCCCATTTTGTTCATTTTTCATCTTGCCTGTTGGGAGTTAAATTCTAAAATAGTGCGGGAGCTTAATAGTAAAGTTTGTGGGAGATTAGAAAGCTAGATTAACACCTACCTTTTTATGTTATTATGGATTTAAGGTAAGAATTTACCCCTTTCTTAGTAATTTCTTGATTAGTTTTTCAAAACTTCAAAAATCTTAGTGCTTGATTCTTAACCCCAATTTCACTCCTTTTCACTTGAATAATATTTTTTCCTTATAATTACTAGTTTTCATCAATTTAACCTTCAAAACAACTCTGATTCTTGATTTTAATCCGGATTTCAAAGATTTTACCTAGTAAAGCTTAAAAATAGTTTTCTTCAATCTAAACATCATTTTGAATTGAGTTTTTAGCTTTAGATTCCTAAAAATATGAGAAATATATTTTTGATGTAAGGTTCTGATTTTGCCCTTCTCTTTTGGAATCCCGTTTCGGGGGTCCGTTTTGACCTCGAATCAAAAGTAGTCAATATGGGCGTCGTTGGTTTTGTTTTGTTGCTTAGATTTCATATTTGATGTTCTTAATGGAGTTCGAGATTGTTCGTGAAAAATAAGGTCATAGGTTCAAAGTGTAGCAGATCGATTATGGCTTAACTCTTTTATATTGGGTTGGACAGTGAATACTGATACAAAATACATGTTATGGGTGGGAACTAATCATAAAAATAGCTATCTATGTGATTTTCCCTTGCGGGCTCTATATGTGATGTAATTGTCGAAATTGAGATATTATGAGATGTGTGTGACTATGTGAGTTCCTATGTGATGCTGGTAGCCTTGAATACATGTGAATAATTATATTGTGTTGTTGAAATGTATAATGTGAAACCATTAGTGTATTTTGATACATTCATACTTATTGGCATATGCGACATGTGGAAATTTATGGATAAAACAGAAATAATGAGTGTATATTGGCTCACATGGTTGTGAAAATATATCATTGTGGTTGATTGTGAAAATGTATCATTATGGTTGGTTGTGATAATACATCATGTGGTTGATTGTGAAAATACTTATTGTGATTGGTTGTAAGCATTACAACTCATATGATACTCATTCATGAAACATTGGTACTACCATGGCAACACTTGAGTAACACTGGCAACACTTTTTTAAAACCCTCCCCGAGAGATGTGCCGGGGAGGAGATATTGTAACACCTTATAAAACCCTTTTTGAGGTATTTTCAAGAAAAAAAGATATGACATATGTGGATTGTATATGGGTTGATGAACCCCCTATGGGTCTTGCATTGGGAGGCTTACCTCCATAGGTGTATAGGGGGATTGTGTGATGATCCTGGAGGTTGAGCGATGACCTCGTGCATCATCATCATCATCATATACATTCCACTTACTTTATTGTGTTTATATTGTGTTATATTGCCATATTGACTTGTCATTTGTGTAATTGTCTATCTTTGTTTACTTGTATTTGATGATCTTTTATATGAATATTCCCCCTTGTTCTACTTATATGTGATATGATGCATACTTGTGTTCGATATGGTTGTGATGTTGTAATATATGTGATATATTAGAACTATTAGTGCAAGCAGTGTGGGCTACCGTTGTGGGACATTTTCTGATTGCAGGTGACGTGCCCTTAATGTATATTTTGTATGCTTTATTTACAACTTTGGTTGGTTGGACTATGATACCTACTGAGTACAAGTGGACCATACTTATTCCTGCTACACCCTTTTGGTGCAGGTCCTAGCTTGAGTGTGCCTAAGCTTGCTTGACTCGAGCGATTGTTGGAGCTTCCAAGGTATTGGTTGGACATTCATGCATCCAAAGTTCACCTCTATCTTTCTATAGTAGTTATGTTTTATTAGTTTTTGGAGACAGATATTATTCCTTTGAGGTTATTTTTCTGATATATTTC
Source organism: Capsicum baccatum var. pendulum (assembly GCA_030864225.1). Taxonomy (NCBI): domain Eukaryota; kingdom Viridiplantae; phylum Streptophyta; class Magnoliopsida; order Solanales; family Solanaceae; genus Capsicum; species Capsicum baccatum. The sequence continues at coordinate 195,451,495 of CM061560.1, forward strand.
ACTCATGTATTACATTAGTAGTTCTTACACTATTGACACCAGGTGTTTTGCATGATCGGTATTTTAGATAGTCCTTTCCATATTGTTATGATTACTTGTATAATTCGGTTTCATTCTAGAAGCCTTACCTTGGGATATTTCTGTCTTTTTCTCTTTTTGTATCAGTTTGGGTGATAGGCTTACTGTTCAAGGTACGCTACGATAAGTGCCATCATGACCCTCATTTTTGGGTGGTGACAGAGTCGTACCCGGGACTCATATAGTGGTCTCTGTTCAAACCTTCTGGACTCTATTTTGCCAGGGGTACGATTTATAGGTACTAGTAATACACTTGAATATGACTTGGGTTTAGATGTGTCGTACCTTGGACAGTGTTGGGTCCAAGTGGAAGTCCAAGGGTATGAGTGATGGGTACCACTCGTACAGGAAGGGTACTACTCGTAAGGGTCAGTCGTATCTCTGTGATGGGATTTTGTGCAACTTATGTGGGGCTATTCTGTACATTTCTCCACTTACCCTAATAATGTCCCATGACTTATATTGCACTTGAGAGGTTATTTGACCTATTATTCTATTCTTAAACACTTGGAAAACACTCTTAAATCCTCTCTAGAGTTCTTGGGCAAAGGAAGCTAGGGTTTCATCTTAAGGAGTAAATTGGGGCTTGTTTTGGTGATTTCTCTCCATCATCATCTTGATTTAAGTCATGTTCTTTTTCCTCATTGTTATTTCCAACTAAAGTCATGGTTTTATATGATGTTTTTATGATTTGAATGTTGTATGATTTTGGGTTTTCACATATTATTCGGGGGTTTTGGTTATAAATGCTTGGTTATGGCTTTCCCATGTTTTATTTATGCTTTTATATGTATTAATGGTGGTTTTGGATAATTGGTTGCATGAGAATGGTTCTTTGGTAATGGATTTTGGTTTGGGAAATACTATGCCGCCAATGTGTTTGACAAAAATAACAATGTTTTCATTATAACATTGGTTTTTCAATTGAACTTATGGATGGTTTAAACTTGGTAATGGAATCCTAAATGATATGAAGGATTTAAATAGTTTTGAATGGATTGAAAAGGACTTGGTGGCCATGGGTTTGGTTAATTAGAAATCATATAGGCTACATGGAAATCTCCCAAGGATTGGCTAAGGATAATACTTGTAAGTTAATGTTGGTATGACGATACCACTACTAATAGCCTTGGTTAATAATAATGGAATAATGTTTTTGATGGAAAATGGTTTTAATTGGGATTAAAGGAGAAATGTGTAGCAAAGTTGAGGAAAGTGGAGGTCCCGAGGGAATCTAACTGGAAACTCATATTTATCGATGTGAGGTTTGGTCCTAGTAACCATGTGCTATGATGTCACACTTTATATTTTGGGGGATGTACTAGTCATCCCAGGTTTTCTTCCCTAATCGTACGACTTCATGCACTGGGGCCCTTTCAGTAGGGGGAGATGAACCTACATAGCCAGTGGGTGGTTTAGGACGGCAAAGCTACACATCCCAGGTAAAGGTTTTAATGGCATACTAAACCCGATTCTCATTCCCAGCATGGTTATATAGATATGTGTATGGTTGTGTGCATATGGCTGGTTTTTACTTAGTTTTATAAATGACATTATTTTATCCTTATCCTTAGTTCATGATAGTGTTCACCCGCTAACCCGTCTTTAAGTACTGTATCCCCACGTGATGCAGGAACTAGCCATTCCACTCCTTCTACTTAGCGACTCTGACTTCAGGGGTTAGCATTTGGATTGAAGTGATGAGCTTCCATTTATTCGGAAGACTCCATTTCAGGGATGTTATTTCATACTTTTACTTATTTATGGATATTGGTTTTGGCTATGGTTAGGGGTATGTCCCAACCAGATTTTGGTATTCTTTTGGTTAGAGGCTTTGTTGGTACTGCTATGAGTTGGAATGGTCGGGATCAGTATTGGTGTTGGCCTTAATATTGGCATTGGTATTGGGGCTGACATCATTGGACATAATCTCTCACTGTTCCATGATATTTCATTTTGGGATTAATTATATTATGTTTTGGATCTCCTTTGGTTATAGCCTGGTTTATGGCCCTTGGTTCGGTATTGGTTTGGCTTGGCGATTTGGTCGGTATGGTTTGGTGGACGATTTGGTAGGGCTGGTTTAGGAATAGACCTATCCCAAAGCCAGTCATTGTCCAGTTACACTATCTTTTTATATGTTCAAAATTCAGCTAACTCAGGGCTAACGACTGGAGGTTGGGATAGGTAACGGGGGTGGTCTCCAGTCTCGGTTGGACCTGGGATGCCCATTATGAAAAATACCTGGGTTGGGTTGCGTCATCTAAGGAACCATTACCTCAAGCTGAATCTAAATTCATACAGTAGAGATAGGTATACTTAGTTAACATATCAACTTTTGCTTCCCAAGGAGCTCCCTCAACAGACTGATTTCTCCATAAAAGTTTAACTAGGGTGACTTCTTTGTCCCTCAACCTACGAATCTGATGGTCAAGGATTTCAACTAAGACTTCTTCATAGGAGAGGGTATCTTCCATGCCTACACTTCCTAAGGGAACAACAGAAGTTGGATCATTAATGCATTTCTTTAGCAATGAGATATGGAACACTAGATGCACTGATGCTAACTCTACAGGAAACTCTAACTCATAAGCTCCCTTCCCAAAATGGTTCAAAATCCTCTACAGGCTGGAATACAGGAACTAAGCTTTATTTTCTTACCAAAACTCTTTACCCCCTTCATTGGTAAAATTTTTAGGCAAATAAAATCTCTAACTTTTAACTTAAGTTCCCTTCTCCTCACATCTACATTCAATTTCTGTCGACTCTGGATTGTTTTTAGACTTTTTTCGATCATTTGAAATTTCTCTATCACCTCATGCACTGAATCTGGCCCTACCAAAGCAGCTTCACCAACTTTAAACCAACTAATAGGAGATCTACACCTCTTACCGTAGAGAGCTTTAAACGGATCCATCTGAATACTGGAGTGATAGTTGTTATTATAAGAAGACTTAATCAAAGGTAATTGGTCATCCCAACTACCTTTGAAATTGATAAAAAAATCTCTCAACATGTCATCTAAGGTCTAAATGGTCCTCTCTACCTGACCATTTGTTTTTGTGGGTGAAATATTGTGCTGAGATAAACTTGGGTACCAAGACCCTTCTAAAAAGCCTTCCAAAAATAAGAGGTAACTTGAGTACCTCTATTTGAAATGATGGTCAATGAGACCCATACAACCATAACAACACCCTAAGATAGAGTCTAGCATAATCCTCAGCTGAATATAAAGTATAAACTTGAAATGAATGGGCTGACTTGGTTATTCTATCCATAAAGACACAAATTAAATCATACTGACGTCACGTACGAGGGTACTTGGTAACAAAATCATATTAACCACTTCCCAGTGGGGATGCTGAACTCCTAAAGCATACCACTAGGTCTTTGGTTCTCAACCTTAACCTATTGACAATTTGGACACTTAGCCACAAATTCCATGATGTTTTTCTTCATACCATTCCACCAATAGACTTCCCACTGTATGTTAGTGGATCCTGGATAAATAGAATATCATGAACCATGCGCTTTTGCTAACATTTACTGCCTCAAACCATCTGCATTTGGAACGCACAACCTACATTAACAACAAAGCATACTATCTCCCCTTTTAGAGAAAACCACAACCTCCTGATCTCGAACTGTTTATTTCAACTTAACTAGGATAGGATCTCTGTCTTGCTTTTCCTTTACCTCAAAAACCAAAGAAGATTACGGATCATTCTGAACTCATGCACTACCTTTGATCAAATCAATCAACCGAATACCCAATCTAGAAAGACGATGAACCTCACTAACTAAATCTTTCTTATCATCCTTAACATGGGCAACACTTCCCATAGACAATCTATTAAGCGCATCAGCCACAATATTTGCCTTACTCGGGTGATACAACACACTCATATCATATTCTTTTAATAATTCAAGCCATTTTTTCTAATGAAGATTTTGGTCTGTCTTTGTGAATACATACTACAAACTCTTGTGATCAGTGAACACGTCAACATGAACACCATAGAGGTAATGCCTCCAAATCTGTAAGTCAAAGACAACCACTGCAAACTAGAAATCATGAGTTTGGTAATTCTTTTTATGGGGTTTAAGATGTCTTGAGGAATAGAATATCACTTTGCCTCGCTATATCAAAATATAACCAAGACAAACTCTGAAAGCATCACAATAAACTACAAAACTATTTGAACCCTCTGGTAGAGTCAATACTAGGGCGGAAGTGAGTCGAGTCTTCAATTTCTGAAAACTCTTCTAGTAGGAATCTGACCACTAAAATTTGACTTTTTTCTAAGTTAATTAGGATATGGAAAGGCAATAGAAGAAATTCCCTCAATAAACCATCTGTGGTAACCAGCTAAACCCAGGAAATTTCTAATATCTGATGGAGAGATGGGTCTGGGCTAGTTTCTTACTGCTTTGATCTTTTAGTGATCAACTTAAATACCATCACCAGAAATGATGTGACTAAGGAAAGCTATTTACCTTAACCAAAATTCACTTTTACTGAACTTAGCAAATAATTGATGATCCTTAAGGGTCTGCAAAATAATCCTCAGGTGTTTTACATGATCACCTTCACTACAAGAGTAGACGAGAATGTCATCTATGAAGACTATGATGAATATGAACAGATACTGCTTGAACATTCTATTCATTAGTTTAATACAAGATGTAAGAGCATTCGTTAGTCCAAAAGACATTACTAAAAATTTGAAATAACCATATCGAGTTCTGAAGGTTGTCTTCCAAATGTCATATTCTATAACTCTAAGATTAAGATAGCCGAATCTGAGGTCTATTTTTGAGAAATAATTTTCTCCCTGAAGTTGGTCAAATAAGTCATCAATCTTGGAGAGAGGATACTTATTCTTGACTGTGACTTTGTTCAACTGATGGTAGTCGATGTACATTCTGAGAGAATCATATTTATTGCGCATGAAGAGAACTAGATAACCCTACAAAGAAATCCTAGGCTTAATAAATCCCTTATCTAAGATATCTTTCAACAATTCTTTTAATTACTTAAGCTCGACTGGAGCTATTTGGTAAGGGGGAATTAAATAGGCTAGCTATCTAGAAGGAGATCTATTTTAAAGTCGATTTCCCTCTTGAGAAGATCTTCAGGGAACACTTTTGAAAGCTCATTCACTACTGGAACTGACTCAAGACTAGAGATTTTGGAACTTTAATCCTTGAATAAGATGAGATGATAGATACACTCCTTGGAAATAATTTTCCTCGCTTTGAGGAATGAGACAAATCGACCTATCGAGATTGAGGTGCTATACTATATTCTAAGACTAGCTTATTAGGGAACTGAAACTGAACTATACTATTTCTACAGTCAACTGAGTTATATAATGAGTGGAGCCAATCCATGCCAAGGATGACATCAAAATTAGTCATCCCTAATTCTATAAGATCAACTTACGTGATCTTCTGAGATACTATGATTGGGCAATTTTTGAATACCCACCTGGATAGGATAGAATTGCAAATTAGGGTAGACACTGAGAAGGTTTCTATAAGACTTTCTAGGCTAATTCTAAAGTCTACATCTATATAAGAATTCACAAAGGACAGTGTGGCTCCGGTATCTAATAATGTACAAACATAAAGGTGGAAAACTTATAATGTACTAGTAACCATATCAGGAGAACTTTCTTAATCCTGACTAGTTTAAAGGTCATAAAGTCAATTATAGTGTTGTATATTGGTTGAACTAGAAGTGGTACCCTTCTGAGTAGGGCGACCTGTTGGTGCTACTAAAGAATTAGTATGGCCATGATGACGATCATTCCTGTCCTTCCACATACACGTTGGGAAATCCCTTATCCCGTGGTCCATCTTATCATACCCAAAACATGCATCGCTGCTAGCCATACACTTGCCCTTATGGTTCTTACCACACCTCTTGCAGACTAGATGGCACAACCACTGTTAACACTACCCTGGGACTTAGATCTTGACACTCTATCATGAGTATTTGGCCAGAACTTAGGCACTGAAATCCTGGAAGATAATAGGGCTGGGGTTGATGATTTTTGGTATAACCGAGAATGATTTCCACCATCATACCTTTGCTGAGAAAAGTTGAAACTACCAGTTCTGGCCCTCTTATTCTCCCTTTACTTTTCTTTGAGCTTTTCTTCCTCAATCTGTTGAGCATGAACCATCAACCTTGAGAGATCCATATCCTTAATCAACATAGCTAATTTGCACTCTTTGACTACATCTTCAGAAACTCCCAACATAAACTTACTTATTCTAGCCCTAGCATCTTCACTTATTCTAGCCCTAGCATCTTCCACCATAGATGGAGCATACCTTGCTAACTGGGTGAATTTGAGTGAATACTCCTTTACACGCATGTCACCCTTCTCAGATTGTTAAACTATGGCACTATGTCTTCTCTCGACTCAAGTGGGAAGAACCTATCAAAAAAATCAGTAACAAATCCATCCCACTCTATAGGCCCTACATCGTCACATATATCCTTCTTCCACTACTAACCCAAGTATGAGATACTCCTTACAACTATTAAGTAGCTAAGTTAGCACTCTCATTGGAAGTGACACCTATGATATCAATCTCCTTTTGCACACAATCAAGAAACTGTTGTGGATCCACCTTAGACTTGGATCCATAGAATATTGGTGGATTCATTCAAGTAAAGTCATTGATCCTAGCAGTTGTCATATTCACTATTGGATTGGCTGGGAAAATAACCTGCTGGTTATTTTGGAAAGCCATGTACTGGGCCAATACTATAAAAGTAGCCCTGAACTTAGCAAGGGAGATATGTTTATTCAAAGGATCTTCAAATAGAGGTTGCAGTTTGGGCTGGTCCCCATTCCTTCTTCTATTATTACTTCTAAGAGGAATTTTTGTAAATAGATGAAGGGCGATTTAAAAGAGGTAATTCAATATAGATCATGCACCATAGCATGACATGAACACTAAAATAAGGGACACTTTCCTAAAACATCTCATAACCTCTCGCTTATAAGTGTGGCACACTTTATACCAATGAACAAGACTCTATTTAACGTGGCTTTCATACACCTACTATACTTTAAACCTTGTGATCTAATACCAAGTTTGTCATGAGCTGAGACTACCCCCTAGTTGTAACACAGTTCTTATAAAAGTGACCCCAAACTAACTTTTGGTTTGGAATCGGCTGTGAGCACTGAAGATAATAATAATACAATATGATATGTGAAAACTAAATAGAGAGGGAAATTCAATAAGATATAATATGGAAACAATAATTTATATATTTGAACATTTTTTAAAAACTAATATCAAGTTTGACTATTTAAAAGCCTCTAATATAAAGAGTTGATGGGACAAACACCCAACTAACTCCAACTGACTTTAATTAAAAGTACTAAAGGTAACTACAAATAACTTGTCATCAAAGGATAAGGACTCACTACAACTGTTGTTGAGTGGCACACAAACTGTCTAAGTACGATCAGGGAACTGAGCATCCGAACCTATGTTATAAGACAACAAAATACAAAAAAGAGTATGTGATAAACACTTTGAATGTACTAGTATGTGAGATACAGACTAAATGATATGTATGTATATAATGGTACCGAACATGAATACATAACCAAGAATAGCATGGTTTGAAATAATCTATAAAACTAAATAATTGAACTGATAGACGAAACACTTGGTCATGCAAATCTAAACTAGTATAATCTGATTACTAAAATGAGATTGAAGGAGATAACTACAACTGACACACCCCAATCTAAGCAAAATTGAGGTCCAACTAGTAACCCAGTTGGATGGGTGTCAGTACCTTGCTAAGGGTACCAACGCTGCTGGCGTGGATCCACTAATTTGATATCCTGAAGGACGAGGGTATCATACTTCTACTGATGAGGGACCCCTTAAAATCTATGGTGGTGCCATAGGTTTTGAAATTAGGGGCTACTATTAATAACTCATGCCTAACTAATAGAAGAGCCGCCATCCCCATGTTCACTCGGTGCAAAGTATTACTCCTAACTGAATACACTGGTATTATAATTTATTTAACATAATCTAGAACTAACAAGTGCTCATTATTATAATGTTATGATTTTGATGATGCAAGTATGGTATGGATGTCTTGAAACCTAAAAACTGTGCCATGCATAAATATCTAGGTATCAGGTGTTCATAACCCACTAGCACTATCTATTGCAAATTAATCTTGGCAAATATTAAACAATCCATGGTATGGTAAGATCATGAATAATACCCCATACTTCTATAACTAATCACGATGTAGATATTTGCATTATCAAACATATGGAAACATAGTTATTATGAAGAAATATATTTTCATGGTTTTAAATCAAGACAATTGAGAGAAGGTTCACAAAATCCATGATTAAGTTAGAAATCCATAAAATAGAAAAGAGTTTTACACTTGAAAGTTTAGATAATTCTTGGGACTCAATAGGTGGAAGGGACCCACTGATAAATATCACATATACCTGAAGTAGAAGCTCTGGTGAAATCCTTAAAATTGATCTTGTTCTTTAGAAACCCTAATTTGCTCTTGAGAAAAAATAAAACCACTTTTATTTTCTTTCTCTAAGATAAATTATGATTAATAGTGGAATTGCGGGTTTTGGGTCTTTTATAACCCCTTTTGGAAAGCCTAAATGATATGGGTAAGGCCATAAAAGGAGTGATAAAACTTAAAAGTCCCTGGAAAAATATGCTAAAATGGGGTTCCGAGTCGTTCGACTCACCCTATGACTCGTTGGGACTAACTATGAATCATAGTCTAAGTCGTAAGCTAGAATTTAGGGTTCGAGGCCCTTTTCTAGTTTGAATATGACTTTTTCCTTATGACTCATCATGACTGACTATGAGTCGTAAGATGAAGTCGTAGTCTGAAGTTTGAGTCTTGGGTCCTTTACTAGCCAGGCTACGAGTCTCTCCCTATGACTCTTATCACTGATTATGAGCCATAAAGTCTAGTCATAGCCGTTGGGCTCAAACTTAGTGTAACACCCTCAAATTTTGAGCACTTTTATTTTTGGCCTCCCCATGTTTGAAACATTAATTTTTGACTTAGATTATACTTGGGTATGTTAAAGGGGTGTCCCAAAAGAGTTTTAAAATTTTTAAATAGGCTTTAGGGTGGTTTTAGGTCACGGAGGTAGTAAGCCTCCGCTATATCGATGTTCAATGAAGGATGGCTTCCATAATAGCCTCTGTGATACAGAGATTGGTCTCCGTATTAAGGTCTGCGGCACAGAGATTAGTCTCTATGATAAGGTCTGTGTCATGGACGTATATAAAAATTGGGTTGTTTTGTTCTATTTTAATTGGGATGAGGGTTAATGAGGTCCTTTCACTTATAAATGACCTTTAAACTACATAAGCCAATTCTTATCTGTTTTCAAGATACCAAGGGCTATTACTTCACTTTCAAAAGATCCTCTCTCAAATTTTCCCTTTTAAGTCAAGGCTAGAGTCTCAAGGAGGTGGTCATCTAGGGTTCTAAGGGTGTTATCTTCTTTAAAATTCTTAGTAATTAAGGCATGTACCTCATTTACTATACATATATTTTCTTTATGTCATGACTTGGTTATTATTTTGCATGGTTTTGATGTTGGGTTTGAACTATGGGTTGATGGTTTTGAAATTATTTAGTTTAAATGTTTTCCTATGATTATTATTGAATTGTTATGCATTGAATTGGTGATTTATTAACACTTTGGGTGCACAAGGATGGTGAATGAATTTAGGGGTACAATGGATTCCCAAAATAAATGGTTTCGGTATGAAAATTGATAATAACCTTGACCCACTTGCATAATTGGCTTTGGAATATGATTTATCACTTGGTTGGGCTATTATTTTTGAAACCTTGCATTGCATAAATGGTAAATGTAAAATGAATGAAATTGGTTTGGTTTTCAAATAATTTTAGAAAGGCCTTGGTATCTATGGCTTTGGTTTTTAAATTGAAAACTGTGGAGTCAACTTGGTTTAATGGTTTTGTAAGGAAAATAGACTTGCAAGATCTAAATTTTGGTTTGACGCTACCAACGGCTAATTCCTAATTAAAAAATTTCATTCTTAACACACAAGAATGTATAAAAAAAAATAATTAGGCTCAAAGTGGATTGTGTAGCTAACTACGTAAGGTGGAGGTCCCGGAGGGACCGATATAGGAAACTCATATTTGCCGACATGAGGATTTGTCTTGATGACCGGGTGCTTTATCACACTATGTATATATATATAAATATATATATTTATACCGAGGATTGTAAAGGGTAGGGATTTTCCAGCTTTCTACGATACCTCTGGTTATGTGGCTAGCAAGCATTAGGGCTCTTTTAGTAGGGGAGATGAACCCATATAGCCTATGGGTGTAGGTAAAGGACGATCAAGCTATACAATCTAGGTTAAGGTTTTACTCTCATGCTAAGCCTTGTTTTATTTCCCAACATATTGTATCTATCTATCTCTCTATATATATATATATATGCATGCATTACTTATGGTGTTATACACTAGTTCTAATGGCTTTTGTATTATGGATCATGGCATTATTCTATCCTATATCCCTAAATTACATGCTAGCACTCCAATGTCTAACCATATTTAAATGTTGTGTCCTCAATGATGCAGGAACTAACCATACTTTTACTCCTCCTACATAGTGATTAGGTGATCGTGGGATAGCTCTGGTGTCAGACTGAAGTGGTGAGCTTCTATCCTTCAAAAGACTCGATTTCATGCTTGGGATTTTCTTATGTTTGACTTTTCATTTGGGCTTATTTTTGGCAATAGTCGGGGGTATGTCCCAAATATACTATCTTTGATTTTGTTAAAGGCTTTGTTGGACATTACTATAGGCATGGGTATTGTGGTTAGTTTTTAGTGTTGATCTTTCATAGATTCTTTAATATTCCCTCTTATATTTTATTTTATATTGGTATTCATCCACTTCTAGGTGTACTTGGTTATATTAGATTAGGTTAAGGGGATGGTCGTCGATCCTTAGTGTACTTGAGATGCCCATCATGACCTGGCCCTAGTTTGGGTTGTGATAAAGTTGGTATCAGATCACTAGGTTTATGTTTAATTAGGTGTCCAAAAATTCATTTCAAGTATAGTCTTTTTTATGGGTGTGTAACGCGCCACTCTTATAAGGGAGAGGCTATGAGGCATTCAGTAATGTTTCCCCTTTCTTGTTGTCTTGTATTTGAGATAGAGAGTCTAAGGTCTTGGATTCCTCTAACTTTTATTTGCTTGCCTTTCAGATCATGCCTCCCAAATGATCTGAAGCTCTTGGAAACTCCTAAGACTATTATGGGCAGATCTCATCCCACCTACGGGGTACAGACCTGGCCTAGTGTTGTTACTTTTGATTGTTTTTATGGAGTTCCACCTATCTCCACTGATCCTTTTCCAACTGGTAACACTCAGAGTCAATCACCTCAAGAAGATCTTGCTAATGTCATGTTTCTATAATCCATTTATTTGTTGACCCAGTTAGTGACATCGTAGTCATATTAGACGAGTTCTACAAGTATTGTTAGGATTTTATTTGAGATTACTATAGTTGGACAGTTTATGAGGTTGATCCCTTCAACTTTCATTAGTACTAAGGTTGAGGAAGATCCTCAAGGTTTTATAGATGAGATGGAGAAGATCTTCTAGATTATGCATGTTATTAAGGTAGAAGGTGTGAAATTTCCTTCTTATTAGTTGAAGTATGTAGAGTACCAATGGTATGAAGAGTGGGATCGACTTAGGGTTGGTGATGCTAAGTCCACTTTCTGGGATGATTTCTCTAGTTCCTTTCTTGATTATTACTTTTCTTAGGAGTAGAGGGAGGCAAAATTTGAATAGTTGGTGATTATGAAGCAAGACAAGATGACAACATAAGAGTATGCCTTGAAATTACACTATTTTTTGCAATATTCCCTTGAGCTAGTGTCTAGCATGTGGTCTAGAATAAGAAAATTCACTTTCAGTTGCTCATAAATTGATTTTGGAGAGCAAGGCTACCTTATTGAATAAGGATATGGATATCTCTCGACTAGTAGTGTATATGTAGCAGGTTGAGAAGCAAAAAAAGAAGAAAGCAGAGGTGGGGGAAAGGAAGAGTAAGATGTTTCGTTATTCAAAATTGGGTAAGGGTCCGCAATAGAGTGGCAAGGATAGTAGAAAGTGGTCTAAGAAAAAGTGAGGCAACTCTGACTCCTATTCAACGGCTAGTGACCTTATTCGAAGCTATTTGGAGATTTTCATTTTAAGAGTAGTTATGGTTATAAGGCATAGTATGCCCAATCTCAGGACAATGGGTCCCAGTCAACTCTGTCTATCCTCTTTGAAAACTTTATAGTTGGTTACATCGTGGTTTTTATGATGAGGGAAGGAATTAGTGTTTCAATCGTGGCCATCTGAGACACATATTTAATGATTACCCTGGGGGTAAGGTTTCTACATGGGCTTAAAATATTCTAGTTGACATGTCATCAGCTCCTGCACCAAGAGGTGCCACTTCTAGTACCGGCACTGGTCAAAATTGTTTGTATGTTCTTGCTACCCATCTGGAGTCTGAGCATCTTCTAATATCATCACTGGTATGTTAAAACTCTTCTCTTATGATGTGTACTATTTACTGGACCTGAGGTCTACTCTTTTTTATATGACGCCATTTATGGCTGTGCATTTTGATTTGGTTCTAAGTATATTTTGGACCCCTTTTCTATTTCTAACCTGTAGATGACTCAGTAGTTGCTAGAAGGGTCTATAGGGGTTGTGTGGTATCTGTTGGTGGTAGGAAAACTTTGGTGGATCTATTTGAATTAGACATGATAGATTTTGTTGTTATTTTAGGGATGGATTAGTTGTATTCGTATTATGCCTTCTTAGACTGTCAGACCCGTAAGGTCATTTTTGAAATTCCCTAATGAGCTGGTTATTGAGTGAGAAGGGAGTTCCTTATTACCTAATAAAAGGTTCATATCATATATTAGAGCCCAAAAATTAATTTCTATGGGTTGTCTTTATCATTTGGTCTGGGTTAAAGATTCTAACTCGGAGGGTCTTTCTTTATAATCCATTATTGTGGTTAGTGAATATCTTGAGGTCTTCCCTGATGATCTTCTGGGTGACCCTCCCAACAGGGAAATTGATTTTAGGATTTATTTTCTTTTGGACACTCATCCTATCGCTATCCCTCTTTATAAAATAACTCCAATAGAGTTGAAGAAACTTAAGGAGTAGTTGAAAGATCTTCTTGGCAAGGGTTTTATCCATCTTAGTTTGTCTCCATGGGGTGCACCTGTATTATTCATGCATAATAAGGATGGTTCTCTTCAGATGTGTATTGATTACCATTAGCTGAATAAACTAACGGTAAAGAATAAGTACCCTTTTCCTAGGATTGATGATATATTCGATCAACTTCAGGGTTCTAAGTATTTCTCTAAGATCTACCTTTCGTCGTGTTATCATTAGTTAAGGATTAGGGAGGAGTTTATTCCTAAGAAGTCCTTCCATTCTCGATATGGACATTTTGAATTCTTGGTCATGTCTTTTGGGTTGACCAACGCCCCAGCGGCATTTATGGACCCTATGAATTGGGTATTCCATCAGTTTTTAGACTTGTTCGTGATTGTGTTTATAGATAATATTTTGGTATATTTGAAAAGTGAGGTGGATCATGATAATCACCTCTGTGTTGTGTTGTAGACCCTAAAAAAACAGCAATTGTATGTTAAGTTTTTAAAGAGTGAAGTTTGGTTGAATGCTTATACTTTTCTAGGTTATGCTGTCTCTAGTGAAGGGATCATGGTGGAACCACAGAAAGTAGCGATAGTTCAGAAGTTGCCTAAGCCCACGACTCCAACTAATATTTTGACCTTCTTGGGCTCAGTTGGTTATTATAGGAGGTTTGTGGAAAGTTTCTCATCGATCACTACATCTTTGACTAAGATGACTCAGAAGAAGGTGAAGTTTCTGTGGCCCGATGCTTGTGAGGGGATTTTTGAGAAGCTAAAATATAAATTGACTTCTACTGTAGTTTTGACCCTGCCTGAGGATAGTGATGGCTTTGTGGTTTATTGTGATACGTCCCATGTGGACTTGGTTGTGTATTAATGCAACATGGTAAGGTGGTAGCATACGTTTCTAGGTAGTTAAATGTTCATGAGAGGAATTATTTGACTCTTGATTTGGAGTTGTTGGCTATGGTGTTCGCATTGAAAATTTTATGGAATTATCTCTATGGGGTCCATGTTGATTTCTATTCAGATCATAAGATCCTGCAATATTTATTCACCCAGACGGAGTTGAATCTCAGGCAAAAGAGATGTCTTGAGTTGCTCAAGGACGATGACATTCAGTCTCCACTATCACCCAGGTAAGCTAACGTGGTTGATGATGCTCTTAGAATATTATATATAGGGAGTCTATCCAACGTACATGAGGAGAAGCAAGATTTAGTAAGGGATATTTACCATTTGGATAATCTTGGAGTCTTTTTCTTTAGATTCTAAGGATGGTGGTGTGTTTGTGCAAGGGGTGGCAAAGTCATCTCTTGGTGCTGAGGTAAAAGAGAAGAAGGTGTTGGATCCTATCTTAATGCTAATCAAGGCTGATGTGGGTAGGCAGAAGGTAATGGATTTTGAGATTAGGTGTAATGGTATCTTAAGGTACCAAGAGTAGTTATATGTTCCTGATGTGGATGGGCTACGAGGTAGAATTTAGGTTGAAGCTCATAAGTCGGATTATTCAATTCATCTTGGTTCGAAAAAGATGTATCATGACCTTAAGGAGATCTATTAGTGGAATAACATGAAGAAGGATGTGGCTAATTTTGTTGCTAAGTGCATGGTGTGTCAACAAGTAAAGCCGAAGCATTTGACGCTTGGTGGGTTGTCTCAAGAAATTGAATTGCCTCTGTGGAAATAGGAAGTGATAAATATGGATTTTGTTACCATTCTTCCACCAACTCAAAACCAGTTTGATTCTATTTAGGTCATCGTGTATAGGATGACTAAGTCCATTCACTTCTTACCAGTGAGGACTAATTATTCCTCTGAGGACTATGCAAGGTTGTTTATTCAAGAGATTGTAAAGTTATATGGTACACCTATTTCTATTATCTCTAATTGAGGTACTCAGTTCTTATCGCAGTTTTTGGCACTCATTTCAAAAACGTTTGGGGACTAAAGTGATCCTTAGTACTTCTTTCCACCTGCATATGGATGGACAAGAGGAAAGGACTCTTCAGACTTTGGAGGATATGTTTTGATCTTGTGTAATTAACTTTAGTGGTAGCTGGATTGACAATTTGACTCTAGTGGAATTTGGTTACAATAATAGCTATCACTCTAGCATTGGTATGGCGCTGTTTGAGGAGTTGTATGGTAGAAGGTATAGATCCCCTATTGGATGGTTTGAAGTTAGTGAGGCAAGGTTATTCGGTCCCAATTTAGTTCATCAAGCTATGGAGAAGGTGAAGGTGATTTCGGATAGTCTTAAGACTGCCCAAAGTTGCCAAAAGTCCTATGCAGATGTGAGATAAAAAGAGTTGAAGTTTGATGTAGTGATTGGGTGTTCTTGAAGGTGTCTCCCATGAAACGAGTGATGCAATTTGGTAAGAAAGGAAAGCTTAAGCCTGTTATGTTGTTCCCTATTTGATTTTGAAGAGAGTGGAAAATGTTGCTTATGAGTTCAAATTTCCTGCAAGCTAGGATTTTATTCACCCTGTGTTTTATGTGTCCATGTTGAAGAAATGCATTGGTGATCCTTCCTTGGTAGTGCCTATTGAGAATGTTGGTATCTTAGATTCCCTATCATATGAGGAGGTCCTGGTGGAGATCTTGGATAGATAAGTTCATAGGTTACAGACTAAAGATATAGCTTCGGTAAAGGTCTTTTGGAGGAAAAATAGGATGGAAGAAGCCACTTGGGAAACAGAGGATGATATAAGGGCTAAGTACCCATTCTTATTCCATGTGTCGGTCGAAAAACCTAAGGTATGAATTTCTTTTTCCATGTTAGTATTCAAGTTTATAATTTTATTCTAGTGTAATATTACTATTCTCGTGCGACAAGTTTCGTAGCTCATTATTTGGGGATAATGATCCTGGGGGACGGGGGATAATGCAACACCCTCAATTTTTGATCATTTTTATTCCTATCCTCCCCTGTGCTCAAAACATTGCTTTTTGACTTAAATTGTACTTAGTTATGTTAAAGGGATATCCCGAAAGAGTTCCAAATTTTTGGATGAGGTTTAGGATGGTTTTGGATCACGAAGGCAGTAAGCCTCCACGATATCGACATGCCATGGAGGCTTGCTTTTGTAATGGCCTCCATGACATGGAGGCTGGTCTCTACGTTATGGTCTGCGAAATGGAGGCTAGTCTCATTGATAAGGTCTGTGGCACAGACCTATAAAAAAATCTAGTTGTTTTGTTTTATTTTAATTGGGTCAAGGGGCAATGAGGTCCTTTCAATTTTTAACGACCTTTAAGCACTATATGAGCCAATTCTCATCAGTTTTCACTATACCAAGGGCTATTAATTCACTTCCAAAAGATCCTTTGTCAAATTTCCTCTTTTAAGTCAAGGCTAGAGTTTCAATGAGGTGGCCATCTAGGGTTCTAAGGGCGTTATCTTCTTCAAAATTCCTGGTAATTAAGGCATGTACCTCTTTCCCTATACTTATCTTTTCTTTATGGCATGACTTGGTTATTATGCATGGTTATGATGTTGAGTTTTGAACTATGGGTTGAGGCTTTTGAATGTATTTGGTTTAAATGTTTGCCCATGATTATTATTGAATTGTTATGCATTGAATTAATGACTTTTTAAATCTTTGGGTGCAAAGGGATGGTGAATGAATTTAGGGTTACAATGGATTCCCAAAATAAATGGTTTTTGTATGAAAATTGATAATTACCTCGACCCACTTGCAAAATTGGATTTGGAATATGATTTATCACTTGGTTTGGCTATTCTTTTTGAGACCTTGCATTGCATAAATGGTAAATGGAACATGAATTGAATTGGTTTGGTTTTCAATTGTTTTTGGAAAGGCCTTAGTGTCTATGGCTTTGGTTTTTAAATTGAAGTGGAGTCAACTTGGTTTAGTGGTTATGGCAAAATGGAATAGACCTGCAAGCTCTAAATTTTGGTATGACGATACCAATGATTAATGCCTAATTAAAATAATCCTTGGTTAACAGATGGAAAAGTGTAAATGATTTTAATTAGGCTCAAAGAGGGTTGTGTAGCTAACTATGGAGGTGGAGGTCCGGAGGGACCGATACTAGAAACTCACCTTTGCCGATGTGAGGGTTGTTCTTGATGACTGTGTTCTTATGTCACACACACACACACACACACTATATATATATATATATATATTTGTATCAAGGATGGCGAATAGTAAGGATTCCTGGATTTCTACGATACCTCCAGCCGTACGGCTAAAACACATTAGGCCCTTTCAACAGGAAGAGTTGAACCCACATAGCTTGTGGGTATAGGTAAAGGACGATTAAGCTACACAGTCTAGGTTAAGGTTTTACTCTCATGCTAAGCCTTGTTCCTTTTCCCAACATGTTGTGTGTGTGTGTGTGTATATATATATATATATATATGCATTGCTTATGGCATTGTGCACTGATTCTAATGGCTTTTGTATTACAAATCATGGAATTATTTTATCTTGTATCCCTGATTTACAAGCTAGACTCTAACCGCTAACAGACTTCAAAAGTTGTGTCCCCCTGGGATGCAGGAACTAGCCATACTTCTACTTATCTTGCACAGTGATTAGCTGATCGTGGGACATCTAAGGTGTCAGACTGAAGTGGTGAGCTTCCACCCTTCGAAAGATCTCTTTTTATGCTTTGGATTTTCTTATGTTTTACTTTTTGTTTGGACTTGTTTGTGGCTATAGTCAGGGGCATGTCCTAACCTAATTATCTTTGGCTTTGTTAGAGGTTTTGTTGGACATTATTGTATGCATGGGTATTTTGGTTGTTTTTTGGTGTTGATCCTTCATAGATTTTGTAAGATTTCCTCTCATATTTTATTTTATGTTGGTATTCATCTACTGCTGGGTGTACTTGGTTATCTTGGATTAAGCTAAAGGGTGGTCTCCGATCCTCGATGGACTTGAGATGCCCGTCACGGCCAAGCCCTGGTCGGGTCATAACACTTAGGGCCTTCACTGGATTGACTATGACTCGCCCATTATGAATCATCACGAGTGGTAATAACTCGTTACCTGAGCCGTCGTCACCTCAGTATGTTAGGCCTTAAGGGGATATTTCTACAACCTTTTGCGATGACATTGGATTGAGGCGAGACCTAAAGCTTTGGAAAGATAACTTAGTGGTCTATATTTTAATGGGTATAGTACTTAAAAATATAGGGTATTACAACACGCTATACAGAAGATCATTTTAAGGAGTACTCTTGCAATGTTTAGGAGAGAAAGAAATAGTTGAAGCTTTGGAAGAAGCACACACTAAAGTATGTGGATCACATCAATCTGGATCAAGGATTCACTTTTACATAAAAAAAGAATATCATTGGCCAATGATGGTAAGAGATTTCTTGAACTACATTAAAAATTTCAAGGCTTGCCAATTTTATGTGAATTTTATACATCAGCCTCCTGAATTGTTATACTCAATCATCATATCTTGGCTATCCGATGCTTGGAGATTGGATGTTATTGGACCACTGTGAAAATCTTCTGGTGGATACTTGTACATCTTGGTTGCGACAAATTACTTCTCAAAATAGGTAGAAACTATTGCTCTCAAGGAAGTGAAGAAAGAGAATATTGCAAACTTTATTCGAGTGAATTTATCTACCCCTTCAGAATTCCTTATTATATAATAACCGACAATGGCAATCCATTTAATAACAAGATGATGAACAAGATTTGTGATCTCTTTGTTTTTAAGCAACATAAATCTTCTATGAACCATGCTGAGTATTCAATAAGACTTTATACAACCTGTTGAACAACGTGATTTCCAAGTCCAAACGAGACTGGCATGAACGAATTGAAGAAGCTTTGTGGTAATATAGGATGAATTTTCACACACCGATATAAGAAACCTATACTCACTTGCTTTTGAAGTTAAAACAGTCCTACCACTTGAGCGACAAATGCCTTCTTTAAGACTTGTCATTCTAGACAGGCTTATCGAAGAAGAAAATGCTAAGTTGCGTTTTGCAGAGTTAGAAGCTCTTAATGGGAAGAGGCTAGAGGCTCAATAAAATTTTGAATGTTATCTAGATCGTCCATCTTATTCTTTGAACAAAAGGGTTCGTTTGAGGTGCTTTGAAGTTGGACATCAAGTCCTTGCAGTAAGAAGACCCATTATCATTTCTAGTAAGTATTGGTGCAAATTTACCTTAAAATAGGATATGACATATATTGTAAAAGAGGAATATTCAAATGGTGCTTACAAGCTTATTGGTGCATATGGCATGAAAATTGATCCCATCAAAGTCAATTTCATGAAGAAATATTATCCTTGAAGGAAGATGACGCTCCTCAAGGTATGAGTATAAACTGCATGTATACTCCTATCCTGTGAAGGCATAAACTATGTACGAACCCTAAGAATAAAGTTTGTTAGGTTGAAAACATTGAAATATGTAGCCTAGGAAAAAGTTATGACACAAAAAAATATATATTCAAAAAAAAGGTCACTCACACAAAACTACGGTGTGACTTGATCCTTTTTACCGAGGTAACTAGATTCTTAGAATTTCATTCTAGGTACAGT
This sequence comes from Capsicum baccatum var. pendulum, assembly GCA_030864225.1. NCBI lineage: Eukaryota > Viridiplantae > Streptophyta > Magnoliopsida > Solanales > Solanaceae > Capsicum > Capsicum baccatum. Next base: position 195,471,402 of record CM061560.1, read on the forward strand.
TTCTGAATGTCAAAAAAACTACATGTTTCCAATTGATCCACCACACAAAATTTTAGTCTGTTAGTATTTGCATCAAACTTTGGCCTTGCACAAAATATTCATAGCTCAATGAGGGCAAACTTTTAAATAAATGAGCTTGTTTAATTGGAATTTGGAATACTCAAGTTCTCTGAGCCTACTAGTTAAAGTTGTAAGTCTTCCCAGCTTGCAAATTAAATATGAAAATCTATCACATTTGTAATCTAAAGTCTCCAAATCTACTAAATTTATAAGCTATAGTCTCCAAGTTTTCAAGATAAAACCTTCAAAAGTTTCAAGTTTTCAAGTTGACGCTTTCTAAATTTTCATACCTTAAGGTAGGGAAAATCTGTCTCTTTGCACGTTAAGATATCATTTCAGGGGGTTTATCCTTAAAGGGATATATAATTCTCCATGCCTTAAGGCAAACAAAATTAGTTCCTTTTCACCTTAAGCTAACTTTTTCATGGGTTTATCCTTAAACAGATCTATAAATCTCCATGCCTTAAGGTCTTTAGCTCAGACAATGTAAAGTATTTACCATAGACTATGTAATGTATTTGTATTAGATGGTGTAAATTCATATACTCGAACAAGACAACACTTGTGTCAAATGGTTAAAAGTTTTCACCTCAGGCAATATACAAGGTCTTTAGCTCAGACAGTGTAAAAGTCTTTGTTGCGGACTATGTAAAGTCTTTGTCTTAAATGATGTTAAGTCTTTGAATCAGACAAGGAAACACATTGACTTAGATAGTGTAAAGTCTTCACCTAGGACAATATACAAGTTCTTTAGCTTAGATAGTGTAAAAGTCTTTACCGCGGACAATGTAAAGTCTTTGTCTTAGATAGTGTGAAGTCTTCAATTAGGATAGGGACAATGTAAATTCTTTGCCTCAAATGACTCAATTAATATGAATCAAACAATATAAAGGATTCAATATCTTCAACTATAAAAATGAAGAGGAAAAGACAACACAAATAAAATATAAATAGAAGTGAGATTGTTACCTGTCCGGATGTTTCAAACTTAAAAGTCATATATCTCTAACTCGAATAGGTTTGAGATAATAAGTTTTGGTGATAATGAAACTCTTGAAGTTTGGTTTCTATCAATAAATATACTTTTTCATGGTGATGGTCGGACATTAAGATGTAAATTATTTGGTGAGACAACACAAATCTGAAATTCATTGCAGGACAGAACTTCGGGTCAACTTCAAAAATTTATCTAGAATGATTCAGTAGGTGTTAAATTTTAAATTTTAGATATGTTATAAAAACATGTTTCTATTATCTATAGAATTAAGTGAGTCATGATTTCATTACACCAACATCGAGATATAATTTTTTGATGTCATCGCATAAATCTGAAATTGTTGGAGAATCAAAATCTAATGTTGATTTTGTAATAGTATTTGAAAAGATATCGAAGGTATTAAATTATGAATTTGTGAAATTTTATAGATCTTTTTGTTTAGTTTTAAGAACATCAGGCAGCTTATGATTTCATCATTCCTGATCCAAGATATGAAAGTTTCAATAAAGACGTACAGATCTGAAATTTTAAGCATGATTAAATTTAAAGCTAACTTTAAAAAATTATCTGGAATGATATTGAAGGACTAAGTCCAATTTTTTATATGTTGTAGATCTTGAAGTCTAGTTTCTTAAATATTAAACCGTTCTTGATTTTGACATTCCTACAATTCGATATAGACTTTCTACCACTAATACGCTGAGTTGTGAAAAAATGATGAAAATTAACAAAAAAAATTACCTTGAATTGTGCCTCCTTGTGTGAATTAATGCTGCAATATCAAAATAATAGAGAGAACCCATCTATTTGTAGATGCAAGAAGGCGGTAATAGTCTCCTTGTGAAATATAAATTTGGAGGCAACAAATCCTGGCCTAATGCAAAGTGCAAGGATTTGTATGAAATCCAAAAGGATTGGAAAGATTGCAATCTTAGTCCAAACAAGAAAAGGATGGACTATGTGGGTAGTACATTTTGCATAGAAAAATTTCTAAAAAAGGAAGGGGAAAACAAACACATGAATTCCTTAGTAACATTACATTCAAGCACCACAAACCTATATCTCAAATAACCAAATATGAATTTGGAATTAATTTCTCAATAATAAAAAATCATACAAAGGGTATTTTCTTGACACAATGTTCAAATTCAAAGATTAGATGATACTTCAAGTCTAGTCTTCTAAAAATTAAGTATCTCAACAAGTCTTGAAGTGGGGACATTGACGAACATATAAATTTTAAATATATTAGTCTAAATAAATATTGTGGATTAATATAATTAGATTAATAATTTAAGCCTAATAAATATGGTAGTTAAAGTTTAAATTTTATTGGACTAGTCCATTAATTTATGTTACAAATGATGACCCCAGTTTGCTAAGTCCAAGACATCATCTTATTCTAGAGGCCATATTTGGTGCCCCATCGCAAATGATGTGGAAAGCCAAGCTAAGTAAAGGAGTTAATAGAATTATGTCAGATGTCAAAATGATGCATTATGTCCAATCAAATCAAACACCAATGAAAAAATGCCATGTGTTCAAGTTTATGTGTTTCAATCAATCAAATACGGTCATGTCACTTTAATCTAATTGGCCGGAAAGAGTTTATAATTACTATGACTCTTCCCTTTCTACCACTATAAATAGGATCTCATAATTTAGAAAAGGAACCAATAATTATAACAAGAAGCAAGATAGAGCTCGTGAATGAAATGCATCAATTTCTCTACAAGCTACAAATCAAACATTCAAGTTCATATATAACTCAAGATCAAGGTGAAGATTCAAGATCAAGCTCAAAGGCTCTTGAATCCAAATTTACAAGTAAAGATCAAATCCATAAATTAAGTTTAAATTCAAGGCCAAGCTCAAAGCCCTTAAATTTATATTTGAAAAGGCGAACCAGAGTATTCGTAGAGATTGTAACACTAATATATTGAAATCAATAAATACTATTGCAATATTTTTCTTATCCCAATTATTTTTTTCAACTCAAATTTCATAGTCTATAAATTTTGGCATTCCCAATTGGACCAAATCTACCCTCTATATCTTCTTTCTCAAGTCAGATCTACACATTTGGAGTAAAAAAACTGCAAAGATGAAAATTACTTCAAACCTAGTCTTTGAGTTCATCAAGTTTACACTATGAAAAATCTTGAAATAGGGTTCATTTGTAGATATTGAAAATTTGTGAACTCTATAGGAAGAATCCAATTTTTGTTGGAGTTTTTGAAGGCTACTTTAGCCTAAACGTATCTTGAAGTCTACTCTACTCTAAACCCTAAATAATGCATATTTAAAGGGTAACATATTTCCTTAATAATGAATCTCCAAAATTCTACAAAATCATGGAATATTCACAAAAAGAGATCAAAACCCTTTTTTTCTTGATAATTAAGTACATCAAGAAGATCCATCAAATACAAATACTCCTTTCATGGATATCAAATTCAAATCTTTCTACGTAAGAGAAATACTCTATTAACGACCCTCGAATTATAAAGAAAATCTACATAAAATTCAAATGTTTCTACATTCGAGGAATACACCATTAATTATCCTCGAATTAAGAAGAAAATCAAGAGAGAAAAGAATTAAGGGACTAACAGAATTATACCCGCATGTTTATCAATAAAAATTTCTCTTTTCTTCAGATTATATTTGTGGTTATTTATTTTTCATTAATTAAAATTTGTTGCAAACAATGTGGAAGAGTGATTTCTAGTTAAGATCTTTCACTTTTAGAAAATATATATGGCAAAAATAAGAATATTATGATGGATGTATGTGCATACTAGGAGAGACATGATTAGAAATAAGGACATTCGAGACAAAAAGAGATTGACTTAGTGGAGGAAAAGATATAAGAAGTAAGATTAAGATGATTCAAATATGTCATAAGGAGATAAACGGATGTACCAATATAGAGATAAAGGATATTGGATATGGATGGTTTCAGGAGAGTTAGAGGTAAACCAAAGAAGTATTGGGAAGAGATCCTTAGATAGGAGATGACACAGTTTCAACTTGCTAATGATATGACCTTATATAGGTCATAGGAGATTATGGAGGATCCATACTTGGATAAAAGGTTGTGAAGGATACATAATGGAAGCCTAGTAAGTAGGAATGCATTGTTCTCCCATACTGGTAGTCGTAGTACAAGTATAGGTTCTTATCCTTTGATGTATGTTATGTGTTGTCTTTGTATGTAGACTGCCGTATTATTTTATTATCATACTGATATTTTATTATCTTTTGTTTTTTATTAGTATATGTTGATTCTTATACGCTCATTACCATCTACTTTTCTTATTGAACTGAAGGTTTATTTGAAACAGTCTTCTTACCTTTGAGGTAGGGGTCGTAATGGTCTGAAATTTGAATACATTCTTTTTTCCAAGCCATACTTTGTAAAATTACATTGAGTATTTTCCACAAAAATTAGAGCTATTTTTTCTTCAAAGTAGTGGTTTTGAACGTCATGAAACTTATGGATGGATATGATATGGTATGGTACAATATTAAAAGTTTTGGTTTGATAATTTTAGTTTTCGATTTATAAAAATATTATATCATTACCATACCAATTAGTTTGGTATGTATCAGTATTTTTAAGTTTGATTTCGATATTTTTGGTACAGAAACTATAGTCCATTCGATCGACTTATATATACTTAATATAATAGAGAATTGTGTCTTCAAATTTTAAACAAACGTCTTAATTATCGCATTGTAGCACCTTATGCATGTAAAAATATTTAAGAGAAAGTACAAGTAATTTATTTTGTTAATCCATTATACAAAAAAGGCTTTAAACCGGGATGGAGTAATCAAATATGTATATGTAACTGTACACTTTGATATGAGATTCAATACTTGGATATTTCTTTATAAAAAAATAAATACTGTATCAAACATCAAAATTTTTTAAAATACAATTCAAATATCACAATATCAGAAATTTCAATTTTGATATAAAATTCAGCATTTATCATACCACGTCCATCTCATATAACACTTATGGTGCTATAAAATAGTGTCATTAAAAGTAAACTACAAAGATTTAAATATAAATTACTTCTCATAGCTAATCAATTCATATGGAACTTTGCTAACATCTATGCTTTTCAGACATATATTAGAACAGATTATAAGATAATACCCTCTCATTTCATAGTACTTGATGCATGTTCGTTGGGCACATGTCTTAAGAAAATTTTAATTAAAAGTGTAATACATTGAACTAAGTTTATTAATAATATTTTGAATCTCTAAATTTGGCTGCTACTACTTTATATAGTTATTTAGTACCAAGGATAGTATATAGTTATTTAGTACAAAGGATAGTATGAGAAAGCAGAAATATTTTCTTAATTTACCAAAATAGATAAGAAAAGTTAAACATCTACTTGTAATATAAATGTCTAGTAAAATAAAACTGAGTGAGTAGTGTAAATGTTAAGGAAGGCATAATCATGGATGTTGATATTTGATATATCGAATTATGCATCAATACTTTTCCTCACCTATGACATAGAGGTAAGATTACGTACACTCTATCATCTTCAGATTCTATTTTGTGGGACTATACTGAGTATATTATTGTTGTTTTATCACTTAATGCTTCTATTTTTTGCACAATAAATTTTAGTGAGAAAAAGATATAAAATCATCCCTAAACTTATCCATCAAACTTACTTTAGCACTTTTACTAGATGGATATGTAAATACCCCTAAATAGAGTGACTACGATGAGATCCCAGTGGATTTTTAAAAGTACATAGGAGGGACAGGGATAAAGTGATTTGCTAGGTTGTTTAACATTATTTTAAGGAAGCTGATGATGCCTGAAGCTTAGATATGGAGTACGATTATTCTAGTGTATAAGAACAAGGGTGATATTTAAGAATACAATAATTTTAGGGGTATCAAGTTGTTACGTCACAATATGACAGTTTGGGAGAGGGTGCTAGAGTTGAGGTTATGAAAGATTGTGACTATTTATGAGAATCGGTTCGGATTTATACTGGGACGCTGAACTACTAAAGGCTATTATATCATGAAGAAACTGGTGGAGAAGTATAGAAAGAGGAGTACATACTTGTACATGGTGTTCATCGACTTGAAGAAGACATATGATAGAGTCACCAAGGAGATTTTATGAAAGTGCTTTGAGGATAAAGATGTAACTATGGTGTATGATAGAGTGATTAAGGATATGTATTATAGAGCGAAGATTCGAATTAGGACTGTGCATAGGTACTCAAAGAACTTTTCATCTTAATGGGGTTACACCAAGAATCGACTCTTAGCTCATCTTCATTTTTCTTGGTGGTAGATGTTTTGACTTTGAAAATTCAAGGTGAGGTGCCTTGATGTTTGATATATGTAGATGATGTTTTAGTGATTGATGAGACCCATGGGGGAGTTAATGTTAATATAGAGGTTTGGAGGTAAATCCTAGAGTCTAAAGGGTTTAGGCATCATATGAAGCTAATGTGGTTGTAAATATTTATACGTAGGCCATCTAGAAGAAAGGTAATTTAAGTATTTTGGGTTTATAATTCAGGAGAATGGAGAGATTGATGAGGAAACCACTTACTTGTAATGACCCTCAGGCCATTTCCTTGATTTGCATCTATTTTGGAGTTTTGAGCCTTTCCATAGTGGCCACAGGTCATTTATGAATTTCCAACATTGTTGATTTGATTATTGAACAGTTTATTTAGATTTTAGGTTTATTTTCTTATTTTGTAGTTTATGCTATTTGGGATTTGGTTTCGGACCGAAACTCCTAGTAGATGACCTTAGATGAGAATTCCAACAACTCCATTAGCTCTAGAATGTTTATTTTAGGGTAAGATCACCCTTGGTTCAGGTCCTAAGGCTTTCAAACTCATTTTGGGCTATTGGGCGTTTGTATAAAAAATAGAACCATAGGTGTGGGCCCGTTATTTAGTCAAAATAATATTGGATGAAAGTTTTGATGCCTCCACTGAGTCTAAAACGTTGAATTTGGTATGATAAAATACTTTGTTTGCACGGACGATGTTCCAAATGAATCCCAAGCACTCGATTGAAGTCTATTCCGGACTTGGTAAAAAACTGATGCATGGCACCTGTAGGACCGCTTACGCACCTATTGGATCGCTTTATCAGCCTCAGCCCTTTGGCAGTGGTGATTTTTAGCACCCAATGGCCGCTAAAGTGGTGCACACTTTAGTGCCATTGGGGTCACTTTAGGGGCACCTGCTACTTGCGGCCAGACCGCGTTAGTGGTAGTATTGCCACTTTTGCAGCACTTTATCGCCCTGGTATTCACTTTAGCGGAACCCGTAGCCTTTTTATTCTCTTTTCTCCGCCTAATTTTTCAGTTATTTCTTCTACCATTATTATGCCAAATTGAGAGCACAAAGTGAAGAAAATGTGAGAAATCATCATCATAGGTTAAGGTAGATAACGTAACTTATCTTCATTATTTCCCTTTAATTTTTCCTTCAATTTATATCCTAATTCTTGGTAAAATTCTTATAAATTAGGGCTTGAATTGAGGCCCAAATTGTGCTTTGTTTGTGCTCAACTTTTGAGCATAACTTCCTTATTTTTTGAGGGACCTCATGATGGATTAAATTTTAGATTCTATTTGTACGCTCTGCGGGCTCGTTCTTGACTCAAATTTTGACCCAACCCTTAATATACTAATATGGGTCACTTTTTACTCCTAATGATATGTAGATAACTATTTTGATACCATGATATCATTTTGGATCGTGGAGTGAAGACGGAGGATTTATTAATTATTCAATGGTTGCGGTTTGGCTTCGAGGTAGGATTTTGTCTACTTTTGTCTTAAAATGGTGTATTATATATGTTGCATGATAGATAGGGATGTTAGGATATAATTGTGGGTAGAGCACCGTGACTTAGCCTAATTTATGAGTTTGGGGACTAGAAGGGTAATTGACCCTTAAGGTGAAATATGATTATGCTTGTAGGATCTTATTACCCTAGGTTGCTAGCATATTAGGCATAGTTAAGACTACTAAACCTGTAGTATGATGTATATTACAAAGATCTATGGATTTTGATGGTTTTTCTCCAGATATAATGTTATGGACATATTGAATATATACATTATTGGGTCCAAGGTCGTGATTATGATATTGGTTGGATTCTAGGAAGTGGATTATCCTGTTAAAGGTCGTGATTATAGTTTTTAGATGTTCGAATACTTTTGGTCACTTTGTTTGGATACTGGTGATGCATGCATAGATTCGATACATTTATGATCACTTAGATAGTAAATGGTACGATTCCAACTAAAATATAGTTTTATTACTCTTTTTCCTAAAAAGGAATTTTTTTTCCACTTTTTACTTTTAAAATGGATTTCTTCATAATGGGAATTGTACAATATTAATGAATGATTTGTGAACCTTGAGACTAAATGTAACACCCCGCATTTTGGGCTAGAATAACAACCCTCATTTCTAGGTATAGATGATCCAAAAACCATAAATCCTATTCAAATTTGACATGTTAATCAACTATGTAGTGTGTGAACCGATTTAAGCATGAATTGAGATCATAGAGGTTCCCTAACTCAAGGACGAGTTGAAAGTTTTCCTATCATTTGAGTTTGAGTGAGCATAGAAATTTGGGTCAACTTCAATCAATCATGACTCATTTTAAATAATAAATTAGAGGGCCTATTATATATCAAATGAAATGTCTTCGAATTAGCTTTCCAATGATACCAATTTTGCCTACATCTGATACCCGAACAAAAAGTTAAGTCTATTTTAGTGACTGAGATAGTAGCATCATGCGATAAGCATGCGACGCACGCCCTATCGTATGCACCAAAATTTCAAGTTCTGTTTTTGCATTTTAAACTGCAAAATGGGTATCTTTCATCCCTTATCTAGCTATAACACAGGATTAAACTCCCAAAATACCAAAATATGATTCTTTTGTCTCAAATTCATCAAGAAATCACTCTAGGATTTCAAACTAAAAACCCAAATATCTCAAGATTTAACCGTGGGTTTTCCTTAACTCTTCAAGATTCAAAATCCCCATTGCGAGGGCTACAAGAGGCACCCATCAATCGTACGTATAGCATCCCAAAAGATAGAGTTCATTCAAAAGCTTCTAATTTAAGGTACGCGGGGTTTTCCTAAAATCTCATGGGTATGGAAATCTTGATTTTGAGAAAAGTTTTTTCAGATTTATGAATATATTCATGCTTTAGAAGCATTGATGATATTATTTTGGCCTTTAGGCTTTCCCCTAAATTAATTTGAAATTATATTTATATTATAAGCATGTGTTTTGAGGTTGATGATTGAGTTAAGAGCATGATTCATGAAAAATCCCTCTCTTGTGATGATTTTCATTTACTTATGATATACTATGAAATCGTTTGAATGCATCTTGAAAGCATGTGTAACGACCCGAAAAATGGGTCCCAGAGCGTTACACGGTGCTTGAGGCTACGAGTAGCCCCAAGCTAACCCTTTGAGACATTTTCATTCAGTTCAACACAAGTCAACGTGGTTTCCATAAATAACCCTCAAATATCAATAGAGTAATCATCATCCAAGAATAAAAGAATTTTAGAAAGATAACAAAATGCGACTTATTAGTCAACTCCCAACATCTATACTAGTTTGACAAACCTCTAAGAAAATCAATAAAACTAGCGAGCCATTGAGACATGCCCCAACTGAGTCATACTCAGTTATCAAATGTAAACAATTTCATGAAACCAACATCAGACATCACGTCCTCGGAACATGAGGACTCACCACAATAGAGGATGTAGAACAGCGTGTCCGAAGAATCACTATCGAACCTGGAACTGAGCACCTGAACCTACATTCTGAGAAAATGCAGCCCACATCTGAAGATGTGGGTTAGTACTATGGAAAGGAACTGAGTATATAGGGGTGTATGCAGTTGTATAAACATTATCATCATAAATATTTATAAGAAATATGCAGGATGTATGAAAGACTCACATAGCCCGAAGAAAATCATCACAATCATGAGAGAATGAAATAAGTACAATAACACATGAGAGTCATCATATAATTTGTCAATCACTTTCAGTTCATCAAGAATATAAATTCTCATAATGTAAATATCATTTAAATCTTTCGAAAGAATAACTTTCACAATTCCACTTTCAAATCACTTCACCATTCACCATAGACACAAGGAAACACACACACACTAGGAGATCCTATAACCGACATAAACCATGTGAGCTACATGGAGTCCAACGTACAACCCACATTGGGGACAGCCGTTCTATCCTTGCCATCAGAGTAGGACTATCGATATCAAATCCACACAAACTAGTGATCACTATATAAATCAGCCTAAGGCTTACTCCTATGGGGGCACGTAATTCTAGGGAAGTAAGGTCGCTTTATACCTCCCACTCAGTGCTAAAGATTTCTCCCAGACTTAGCTCAGATCATTTCAAAGACAATCCACAACAAAAAAATTTCAGTAATATAAAAATATACATCGGGAGTCATCATGCTTCCCATTGATAACGCTCAATCTACAGCTCTCGTAGGAGTGTAAAGCGGTCGTTAGCAAATATAGAACCCAACCTGGGTTGGGTGTCGATCCCACAGGGAATAGCTTGGCCAACAAGTAAGTAAAATTAATAGACTTTTGGTGCAAGTCTCGTAAGAAGGGGGGATTGTAATAAGTAACCAAAGTAATGAAATAAAAGCTGAAAATAGCAAAGTAAAAAGAGAGTATTTCGTTGGTTGTGAAACAATGAGAATTGAAGCGTTGGGGTTATGTCCACCTTCTGAGGTATACGTCTCTATTGGCTATGAGTGTGTAGAGTCTTGACATGCAATTGCTTATAGAGAATTGTAGTCGATGGTAAATCCAAGCGTCTCTCGACCTAAACAAGGACTATTTCACTTTAGCTCTCTCGAGCTTAAAGTGTGTCTAGCGGTACGAATTCTCCAAGAGGTTAGTCCAGTTACGGCACTAGCTTTTTAATAGGAAAGGGTGTCCTACTACCTTGACATTATCTCTTTTCCAGACAAATAACCTTTCTCTCGAACAAGTTAAATGTTAGACTGGCGTATTCTTGCGTTTGCAACCGCAAAGAATGTAGATTAAGATGAAGAGAATAATGATATAAGCAATATACGTGTCTTGAACTCACAAACTCATAGCTATAGATAGTAACTCATTCGGCTTCCATAACCCCAACTAAGAGGTTTAGTTACCCATGAATGCGAAGGATATCACATTTTGCATGGTGGATGGCGTGAAAAGTAGGTGTTAGGCGTGTGGTTTTGGTGATTCCGTAGCAAGTAACGATTCTCTTGTTGTGGAATAGATGAATAGAAGAGTAGATTAGAAGTGTTTGTAGTGGAAGATGAGAGGGATGGAAGAAAATTAATTGTTAGAAGATGTCTTAAGTGTAGAATGTAGAATGTATAAAAATCTCTAACATGATAGGGTATTTATAATACTCCTATCCTACTCCTACTAAGCTAATGAAATAAATAACCAAATCCTAATATACTAATGAAATCCTTGACCCAAATGTACTAGGGTAAGGTTACAATATCATAATCCAAATAGATTAGTGAAACACATAACCTAATTATACTAGGTTAATGTATCTTTGTAAAAATCCAGCTTTGTGTCTGTATGTCCCCAAAGTCTTCAGAATTGCTGTTTTAGCCCGGGACAGATTTTCCATGCAGCAGATTTGGTCCTTTAGGCGTCCAGCTCCTTTCCCTCTCGTTCGTGAGCTTTCTTTTGCGTCAAGTAAGCCATAAAATGCTGTATTTTGCATCATTTATACCTGAAACTTTCCTAATCATGTTTGTTAGCTCATTTAAAGGAAAAAGGACTAAAAGTGCATGAAATAGATAATTAGTTCTCAAAACTAGGCTAAAATATGGGCAAAATATATTGATATAGGCGCGTAAATTCGCCTATCATCAACACCCCACACTTAGAGCTTTGTTCGTCCTCGAACAACATATCATGTCCTTCTAAGCATCGACTTAAGGTTTTTACAGCAACAACACAAAACATTCTTCAAGACAAGCACAACAATTATCAACAAAGAGTAGCTTTTCGATTATAAGTAGAAACAATTTAACCTCAAGCATAGACTCGTGATGGTGATCAACTCGCATGCAAACGTTAAGGTACATAGAATCATATACAACTATCCAAAACTTATCAACCATGTGTGTCTCACAATATAGTACCCATAATCACTCACAAATATAGCATATTTTTCAAACATGGGTATCAAAGTATCCTTGCTCTCGCTCTCACAAAGAATTCATATGTAGCAACTAATGACCATAAGCTTGCCTTTAATGTAGTACTCTACTAAATGTCAGAATGTTAAGATTAGGATCAAGTAGGTCTTTAGATGGTTGTAATGTAGGCTAAGGGACGGGTAGGACTATTTTGGCCAAGAATAGTGACTAGGTTCCTAAGAACTTTAATACATCACTTTGTATCAATGACACTTTTTTTCTTTCAACCTTTCTTTACTCTTTTATTCTACCACCCTTGTTCTCCTATTTTGTTTTTCAATTTTAAGCACAACTCACTTTTCAGCTGTCTTTTCCTTTTTCTTTTCACAACATACCTCTTATGATAGCACTTTCTTCCTTTTTCATAACACATTCAAGCACCATTTACAATTTATAGCATCATACTCACCCAATTTCCTCTTATGTTGTCACATGACTTTTTCACTTTAAAGAACTTAGGAATTTGGATCAAATTACGGTCTTGAAAAAAATGGATTAGGCTTACATACAAGGTTGTCAAAGAAATAGTCTAAAGGCTCAAAAGGGTTTAACTAGGATGATTTACATGGGTAGGAAAAACTGAAGGTAAACATGTATAGGTTTCCAAAGAAATGCCTAAATCATATCCTAAACTTACACTCCTTATTTTCGCTTTGCATACATACCAGGCAAGTTCTAGCATCAGCCACATACATAGAATATACTATTATCTCACACACACAAGGCACATGGTTGACTTGATTGGTAGTAATATAGACTTTCGACCCAACAAGTGAAGGAATTGAATCACACACTATCACATAATGAGTCACAACTAGAGCCTAAATGTCTCAATAATCACAATTGTAGCACATACTCTTGTTCTAATCTCATGCTGCCTATCAAAATAATTTCATGCGTAGCTAGAAAAATTTTACTCCTAAAAAACTAAAAAAAAAAACGTCAAACGAAAAAAAAACAAAAAAATGGACTAAAACAAAGTAAAACAAGCAAACATACAAACATAAGACCCCACACTTAGACTAGACACTGCCCTCAGTGGAAAATAAAGTCGAAGAACCTGATTAGTCGGACTCCTCATCAATGTCGGGGGTCATACCCCCTTCGTAAGAATCATCATAAGAGTCATCGTCAGAGTTCTCCTCAGCATCAGAATCAGGCAAGCGTCTATCATCATCAGTTGGCACGTCATCATCAAGAGGTTCCTCAAAATATACGCCCACTCCACACATCTCCCGGGCATGTCTGTTCATTGGGTAGTCGTGGTCCAGCTGTTGGAGCTCTTCAGCAGTTGGAATACGTCCCCCACTCATTATAGTGAATCTCGTCATGCCATAGAGATGATGGAAGAAACTCTCGTCACGAGCATGTCTCTCCGCAGTAGTAAGGTTGACTCCATGCGTTGTTTCAGCATCTTTGACCTTGGTGAGGTCAACCTTCTTTGGGTTATGTTGGAGTTTGTGGTCAGCTGGTTCCTCTTCTATATCCTCCTTCCGCAACATTGTTGTCAATAAATTGCCGAATGTGAAATGGGACCTTCGGTGGAGTCTGGCTTTTCTCATCGTAGATCGAATGATTGCCCCAAAGTTTATAGGGACATTCGTCATCAACGCATAAACCAAACACACTCTATCTCTCGATATCTTGGTGTATTGCGTCCCGGGAATAAGGCATGAGTTGACAATGCGCATCCAGATTCTTGCTTCCCTATTTAGTGGAGCATAGGGGAATGTGTTGTGACGGCCTGTTTCCTTATGTCTGCCCCATCTTGCCATTGATCTGCTTCCACAAAGCGTGTGTCTTATTGCTCTGTAAGGAGGCCTGCTGTACAGCTCTTTGTATGGTGCAGTGTCGACCGAAGGTAGGCCTAGAAAAGAGTTGATCCAATCCGCTGTAAGCTGTAACACTTGGCCCCGAATTTTGACTTCATTGCCGGTTGTGTTTGGCGACCAGTTGGCATAAAACTCTCTTGTCAAGTCAAGATTGCACTCTCCCATGTCACGGAAGATGAAATCTAGCTTTAAAGCCATTATTTTAGCCAACATTTGCGGCTCCTTCTTTGCTAAGGTCTCCTTGTTGATTAAGTCGACGTGCACATATTTCTTTTCTTTGTTGCTGCTGTACCATGCCTTGGCTTCTTCCTCAAGAACCCATTTGATTCCGAACATTCTGCGTGGTAGGTGTGCTGAAGATGATTCGCCTTGGTCTTTTCGGCTTCTCTTTTTATCCTTTCGGGTCGTGGTAGCCTTCTCCTTGCCTTGCTTTGCTTTGGGTGCCATTGTACCTGAGACTAGAAATAATGTTAGTTGCAGCACAATCTCACTTTATACAATCTACATGCAACCACTAGGGGTACCACCCCACACTTAATCTTGTTAGCACAAATCAGTGAAGTGAAAGTGGTCGAGTACTCAGACTTCGTCGACATACGTCTTAGGATTGTATTCCGACAAGAAAATCAGCATTACATCACTTATGTGCAGCCATGTGGACGTCTTTCATGGTGCATATAGCGACACTACAACATAGGGGTTACCACATGGAATTGCTATTCGTACAACAAACACTACCTCCTACGTCGATAGTCACTATAACCTTATCCCGATGGCCGGGATGGTTAATCATGCAAGCATCCAAAAAACACTCTCAAGCAATATTCATAGCCACATATGTTCAGCAAGTATCATAACAATGCCATTGAAACAAAACTCAAGTCGGAAACAAGTCAAGAATTCCATACGTATATATTCAAACACACGATTTTGCAACAATTATCCAAACATGAACATCACCATCAATCTCACATGATTTAGCAAATTATAATAAGCGTAGCAGCGTAGTACTTACGATAAATAGATGAAGAATAAGAGAGCACTTACTTGCTTGAAGATTGTGGGGAAGTTGTTGTGGATTGGAAGAACAAAGGAAGAAAAATTTGAGAGGATTTGGGATGATATGCGGTGCCTTTAGGGTTGCTTCTAATGTGTTTGTGACATAAAAACAAGTCCCCTTTATATAGGAGGAGTATGGGTCGGGTTATGACCCATTTACAATCGGATTTGGGGACAAAATCACCACATATGCGGCGCATATCCCTCGGCATATCACTTACATATGCGGCGCATTGTCCATGGCATAATGGGACATATGCGCCGCATATCCTATGGCATTTCTAGACATATGCGCCGCATAGTCTATGGCATTTGGTCTCAGTATCTCAAATGCCATAGCATAGGCGGCGCATAGTCAAAAGCACACCTAGGAATAGGCGGCGCATAGTGTATAGCACACTAGATTCCGAGTCCTTAGGCTATAGAATAGGTTGTGCATCGTTCGTGGCCTATTTTTACCAAGACCTAGCCTTCCTCGAAGCCTATTATGACATGAGAAAGGATCAATTCATAGCCTTATGCATCACCATTCCTAACTTACCGACTTTACCATACAATGCGACCAAATCGTCAATTGAAATCAATCTCCTCGTTGCATACTTCTTGCACCTATATTTGCTCAAAACACAATGAAAACAATTAGTACGATGGGTTGCCTCCCACCAAGCGCCTTAGTTTTGGTCGTGGCACGACTCTTATTTTTGGATTTTCATTTATCAAAAAGAAAAAAAGTACTAAAACGACGAAACGATAAAACGATAAAACAATGAAATGATGGGTTGCCTCCCATCTAGCGCCTTATTTATTGTCGTGGCTCGACATAGTAATCTCGAGTACTTAGACTTCATCGAGATAAGTGATGGCCATGTCATTTATCGAGTCAAGAGGACCGATATATGGTTTAACACGTTGGCCATTCACTTTGAAGATAACACCCTCATTATTTTCCAATTCGATTACTCCAGACGAGTAGACTTGGGTGACTTTAAATGGACCAGACCACTTTGATTTTAACTTACCTGGGAAGAGCTTGAGTCTGGAGTTAAAGAGTAGTACCATGTCACCTTTTTGGAAGTTTCGTCGAACAATCCGCTGATCATGATACTTCTTCATCCGCTCCTTGTATAAATCTGATCTTTCATATGCATGGAGACGGAATTCATCTAGTTCGTTCAGCTGCTCCAACCTCAGGTTCTTCACATCATCCCAATTCAGATTCAAGTGCTTCAATTCCCACAATGCCTTGTATTCAAGCTCGATGGGTAGATGACAAGCCTTCCCATAAACTAGCTGATAAGGTGACATGCCAATGGGTGTCTTGAATGCAGTCCTATACGCCCATAGTGCATCATCTAGCTTCCGAGACCAGTCCTTCCTATTCGCATTAACCGTCTTGGCAAGGATTTGCTTGATCTCGCGGTTGGAAACCTCAACTTGTCCACTGGTTTGGGGATGGTAAGGCGTAGCTACCTTGTGTTGCTTGACTCCATACTTGGCCAATACAGATTTGAATAGCTTGCTGCAAAAGTGAGATCCTCCATCACTTATGATAGTACGAGGTACTCCAAAGCGAGAGAAGATATTCTTCTTTAAAAACGCTACAACACGCTTTCCTTCGTTGTCGGCCAATGCTACAGCTTCAACCCATTTCGACACATAATCCACAGCAACCAAGATGTACTTCATTCCAAACGAATTCACGAATGGTCCCATGAAATCAATACCCCACACATCAAAGAGTTCTACCTCCAGAATTTTGGACATGGGCATTTCATGGTGTTTTGAAATAGCACCTTGACGTTGGCATTGGTCACACCTTCTCACATAGTCGTGTGCATCTCTGAATATTGTAGGCCAATAATAACCACTTTGCAAGACTTTCCTTGCCGTTCGATTCCCTGCATGATGTCCTCCAACTTGCGAAGTGTGGCATGCTTCCAATATAGTAGGCACTTCTTCATGGGATATACATCGTCGAATGATACCATCAGCGCATCTTCGAAACAAATAAGGCCCATCCCAATAGTAGTGCTGAACGTCATGCATAAACTTCCTCCTCTGATGGTAAGATAAATTGGAAGGTAACACATTACTCACCACGAAATTTGCAAAGTCGGCATACCATGGTAATTTCTCCATTGTTGTCGCTAGTATCTCCTCGTCAGGGAATGCATCATCAATCTGATTTTCTGGTTGCGCCACAGACTCGTTCTCAAGTCTAGATAGGTGATCAGCCACTTGGTTCTCGCAACCTCTTCTATCTTTGACTTCGAAATCGAACTCTTGCAGCAGCAATACCCATTGAATCAGCCTTGGTTTTGCATCCTTCTTTGTTATTAGATACCTAAGAGCTGCATGGTCTGTATGAACGATCACCTTAGTACCCAATAGATAGGCACGGAACTTCTCAAATGCATACACAACCGCTAGGAGCTCTTGTTCAGTAACGGTGTAGTTCCTTTGGGCTTCATTTAGGACCTTACTTGCATAATAGATAGGATGAAACAATTTCTCCTTTCTCTGCCCAAGAATAGCACCAACGGCTACACCACTAACACCACTAGCATCACACATGACTTCAAACGGGAGCGTCCAATCTGGTGCTACCATGATAGGGGCTTCAATGAGTTTTTATTTAAGGCATTCGAATGCCTTTAAGCAATCATCATTAAAGTCAAACTTCACATCTTTCTCCAATAGTTTGTACAATGGACTAGAAATTTTGGAGAAGTCTTTGATGAATCTACGATAAAACCCAGCATGGCCAAGAAAACTACGAACTCCCTTCACCGAAATTGGAGGTGGTAGCTTCTCAATTACCTCTATTTTGGCGCGATCAACCTCTATTCCTCTTTCGGAGATCTTGTGCCCAAGAACAATTCCTTCTTTTACCATGAAGTGGCACTTCTCCCAATTCAGCACAAGGTTGAACTCTACACATCTTTGTAATGCCATGCTCAAGTTCACCAAACATGCTTCGAAAGACTCACCAACAACTGAAAAGTCGTCCATAAATACCTCCAAAGTGTCTTCAACCATATCAGAGAAAATAGATATCATACATCGCTGAAAGGTGGCTGGTGTATTACATAACCCGAATGGCATACGTTTGAAGGCAAACGTACCATATGGGCATGTAAACGTTGTCTTCTCTTGGTCTTCTGGTGCAATACAAATCTGATTATAACCTGAATAACCATCAAGAAAGCAAAACCATCCTTTCCCCGCTAATCGATCTAGCATTTGGTCCATAAATGGCATGGGGAAGTGATCCTTGAGAATCCAAGAATTCAGCTTGCGGTAGTCCATGCATACTCTCCATCCAGTAACGGGCCTGAGTGGAATAAGCTCATTCTTTGCATTCGAAACCACCGTCATACCTCCTTTCTTGGGGACACATTGTACTGGGCTTACCCATGTACTGTCAGAAATAGGATACACGACTCCTGCGTCTAACCACTTGATAATCTCCTTCTTCACCACTTCTTGCATTGGTGGGTTTAGACGTCTTTGATGTTCAATGGTGGGTGTGCACTTTTCTTGGAGCTGAATTTTATGAGTGCAAATCCTAGGTGGAATACCAATGATATCCGCAATGGTCCATCCAATAGCTCTAATATACTTGCGTAAGATTACAATAAGAGCTGCAACTTGTTGCTCACCTAAATCGGCTGCCACTATGAATGGGAGAGTGTTTCCGCTTCCTAAGAATGCGTACTTCAAATGGCTTGGCAGCTCCTTCAATTCTAACGTGGGTGGTTCTTCAATAGATGGCTTAGCTGGTGGTGTGGGTCGATTCTTGAGATCAAGATCCAGCTTCTTGGGAGTATAACGATATGTTCCTAATCCCGATAGAGCGCAAATATTATCTTCAGAAATTTCAGCATCATCATCCTCTTCTTTCATGAACAAAGCCTCCAAAGGATCATCAAGAATTCGCTCTTCAGCAAGTAACTCTTTCTCATCATCAAAGACAACATCAGCCACAGAAAATACACTCAGATCTTTGGGTTGCTTCATTGATTTGCAAACATCAAAGCGCACCACTTCATCATTTATTCGGAATGAAAGCTCATTAGCTCTCAAATCTATGAGCACACTTCCCGTAGCAAGGAAGGGGCGTCCCAAGATTATGGGAACCTCTGAATCTGCTTCACAATCTAAGATGACAAAGTCTGCTGGAAATATGAATGAAGATACCTTTACCAAGACATCGCATAGAATACCAACCGGTCGTTTTACCGACCTATCCGCCATAACAAGCCTCATATTAGTTGGTGTAGGATCTCCTAACCCCAACTTCTTGTAGATTGATAATGGCATCAAGTTGATGCTGGCTCCTAAGTCACACAATGCTTTAGCAAAGTCCAAAGATCCGACGGTGCAAGGAATCGTGAAAGCTCCGGGGTCGGCCTTCTTCTGAACTATCGATCGAGTAGCAATTGCACTACAATGATGCACATCAGCTTTCAGCTCATAGCTTGCTGCCCTCTTTTTAGTCAAAAGATCTTTCATAAACTTCGCATACCCAGGCATTTGTTCAAGTGCCTCTACCAAGGGGACATTAATAGTCAGCTGCTTGAGCATAGTCATGAATTTGCTGAACTTAGTGTCATCAGCCGCCTTCTTTAATCTTTGTGGAAAAGGTGGTGGTGGGTATGGAAGTGTTCTCTCCATGGCTTTCTTCTCCTCCTGCTCCCGTTTATTTTTTTCAGGTTGCACGTCACTAGGTAAAACGTCCTTGACGTTGGAAGTAGATATTGCGGCGTCTTCTCTAGTGGCGTCACTAGGTGTGGCGTCCATGTCTGCTGTTCCGTCAACTACTTGCTTGCCTTTTGCTGAAGTTTCCAGCACCTTACCACTCCTCGTAGTGATGGCCATGCATGACCCATCATTCCTTGGGTTTTGGACTGTATCGCTCGGTAAGGTGCCAGCCTTTCTTTGATTGAATGCTGCTGAAAGTTGGCTCAATTGCTGCTCTATTTGCTTGATAGAAGTGGAATGAGAATCAACTAGTTGCTTCATGGAGGCCAAATCGTCAATTACCTCCTTAACTCCCGCGCTCGTTGCTTCCACTCCTTTCAATAACTTAGCCATCATGTCTTCCATAGAATTAGATGTGGTGGTATCACGTTTACCAGGGGGAACGTACAAACCACTCTTTTCATTATTTTTCTTCCAACTACCTTGGTCTTTTCTTCCTGATTTATCATAATAGTTCCGACCTTGGTTTCCTTGGGCATTCCCACGGAAACCCCCCTGATTGTTCAAGTAGTTGGCCTCCTCTTCCGAATCAGATTCGTCTCTTCCTTTTGACGCAATAGCTTTCACTTTTTCAGTCTTCCCTAATAGATGCTTTGTAAGAAGATCCATTTGGGTTTTCATGTGTGCCATGTCTTGATCACGTTCTTATTCTCTTCTTCTTTGGTCTGCAGACATGCCAATAGATAAAGGGGGGCTTGCTACCTCAGAATCTCTGGTATGCCAAGCTCTACTTTGCTTTGTCATGCGATCTAGCATATTGCTTGCTTGACCAAAGGTGAGGTCCATGAAAGAACCTTCAGCTGCGTTGTCCACCACTGGTTTAGTTACTGAATTCAAGGCTCTATACAAGATCTCCATGAGGTGAACATTAGTCATGTGATGATTTGGGCATCTCGTTAGCTTTGTCTTGAACCTCTCCCATGTTTCGTGAAGAGCTTCAGAGGGAAGCTGACGAAAGTTGCTGATTTCATCTCTCAATTGAGCCCTTTTGGATGGCGGAAAGAATCTTTCTAGGAAAGCGTCTCTCAATTGCCTCCAATTTGTAATAGAATCAGGAGTCAGCCCATTCAACCATAATGTTGCCTCCCCAGACAGAGACAATGGAAATAGACGTAATCGAATAGCATTCTGACCAACACCAGGATTGTCAAAAGACTTGCACGTAGAAATAAAGTTGATGAGATGCATATTCGGATCATCGCCTGCTAGTCCACCAAATAATCCCTTGAGTTGCAATAACTGAATCATGGTGCTTGTGATGTTGAACTTGGCTCCGGGCGCTAATGGTGGTGGAATTATAGCTCCAGTGGCTCCGGCACCATCAAGATCATCATCATCATCGTCGAAAGCGGGTTGCAAAGGTTGGCGATCATATCTATACCGATCTTGTCGACCTCTTCGATTGGCAGGTGTTGCCGTTTCAGCGACATGCCTTGGGTTTATCAACTCGTCGTCACCTAAATCCTCATCGTCGGGATTTGTTGCTCGTCCAGGATTATCAATGTTTTGTTGTTGGACTTGAGCAGCGGCAAGAGCAGCTAATCTTGCTTGCTCGTGTTGAGCAGCCATCCTGTCGATTTCAGCTTGTGCTTCCATTCTTCTAATTCGTTGCGGTTCAGGATTGATTGGTAATAACAGTTGACCAGAACTTCTAGTATGGGGCATGCACTAAAAGAAAAACCTGCAATAAACAAAAACAAAAACTAAACGTAAAAGTACGAGAATCTTTGACCAAAGGGTCTATTAATTATTACGAACTTGATTGACACTCGTATTCCCCGGCAACGGCGCCAATTTTTGATAACGCTCAATCTACAGCTCTCGTAGGAGTGTAAAGCGGTCGTTAGCAAATATAGAACCCAACCTGGGTTGGGTGTCGATCCCACAGGGAATAGCTTGGCCAACAAGTAAGTAAAATTAATAGACTTTTGGTGCAAGTCTCGTAAGAAGGGGGGATTGTAATAAGTAACCAAAGTAATGAAATAAAAGCTGAAAATAGCAAAGTAAAAAGAGAGTATTTCGTTGGTTGTGAAACAATGAGAATTGAAGCGTTGGGGTTATGTCCACCTTCTGAGGTATACGTCTCTATTGGCTATGAGTGTGTAGAGTTTTGACATGCAATTGCTTATAGAGAATTGTAGTCGATGGTAAATCCAAGCGTCTCTCGACCTAAACAAGGACTATTTCACTTTAACTCTCTCGAACTTAAAGTGTGTCTAGCGGTACGAATTCTCCAAGAGGTTAGTCCAGTTACGGCACTAGCTTTTTAATAGGAAAGGGTGTCCTACTACCTTGACATTATCTCTTTTCCAGACAAATAACCTTTCTCTCGAACAATTTAAATGTTAGACTGGCGTATTCTTGCGTTTGCAACCGCAAAGAATGTAGATTAAGATGAAGAGAATAATGATATAAGCAATATACGTGTCTTGAACTCACAAACTCATTGCTATAGATAGTAACTCATTCGGCTTCCATAACCCCAACTAAGAGGTTTAGTTACCCATGAATGCGAAGGATATCACGTTTTGCATGGTGGATGGCGTGAAAAGTAGGTGTTAGGCGTGTGGTTTTGGTGATTCCGTAGCAAGTAACGATTCTCTTGTTGTGGAATAGATGAATAGAAGAGTAGATTAGAAGTGTTTGTAGTGGAAGATGAGAGGGATGGAAGAAAATTAATTGTTAGAAGATGTCTTAAGTGTAGAATGTAGAATGTATAAAAATCTCTAACATGATAGGGTATTTATAATACTCCTATCCTACTCCTACTAAGCTAATGAAATAAATAACCAAATCCTAATATACTAATGAAATCCTTGACCCAAATGTACTAGGGTAAGGTTACAATATCATAATCCAAATAGATTAGTGAAACACATAACCTAATTATACTAGGTTAATGTATCTTTGTAAAAATCCAGCTTTGTGTCTGTAAGTCCCCAAAGTCTTCAGAATTGCTGTTTTAGCCCGGGACAGATTTTCCATGCAGCAGATTTGGTCCTTTAGGCGTCCAGCTCCTTTCCCTCTCGTTCGTGAGCTTTCTTTTGCGTCAAGTAAGCCATAAAATGCTGTATTTTGCATCATTTATACCTGAAACTTTCCTAATCATGTTTGTTAGCTCATTTACAGGAAAAAGGACTAAAAGTGCATGAAATAGATAATTAGTTCTCAAAACTAGGCTAAAATATGGGCAAAATATATTGATATAGGCGCGTAAATTCGCCTATCACCCATCTATCAAAATCAACCACGTTGTGGATTTCTTTCACACTCGAGTTCAAAAAAACTTCATTAAGACCAAAAGGTCCAATCATTCAAAATATCTCAACTATTCAACATCAACGTGCTTATAACACACACTTTCTCAAAAAAACATAATTTCCAATGGGGATTCACGACCCAAATATCAAAATCATGATAAATATCGTTCAAGATTCATGTTTTATATCTCCACACATGTAAATTCATCTTTCAAAATCATAAACATCAAGATTTTATAATAATCATCATAAAATATGGGTTCATGCTTTAAATTCATAAAAATCAAATAAAAATCATGCCTTTGTAAAGAAAATTACTTTTGGGCACAAGAACGAAAGAGAGTTCTTGTTGAAAAACCTCACATACCTTGAATGATGAACTTTAGATCGATACTCATTTTTGAGATATTAATCGTGCCTTTGAATGATGGTTCTTGGAGTTCTTGAACTAGGAACGTGGAATCTTGAATAAATTTGCAGAATTAATGGTGAACTTTGGAGGTTCTTGAAGTTGGATATAGGAGCTTAGGATTTTCTTTTTGAGGGAGTTTGATGAAATATAACATATAATGCTTCTAATAGGATTTAATATAGGGTTTGAACGGATTTTGGGTGAGGGGAAATGATCAAAACGCCCCTAAAAATAAAATAATTCTCGAATCTGTCCTTTGGTGGACTATTTAGATAGTCTGAAGTTGATCAACCGTGACTTTTTTCTCATATAGACAAATTGGAAGAAACCAATTTCATTGGAAAGAGAACTCGCAGAGCTTTCCGTTGATATATAGTAGATCACCATATCATTATGTAAAAGGAGTTATGATCATTTAAAGTTGGATCAAAAATACGCCAGGCCTCAGTACTTTTTCTTGCATGTTTTACTGTTCACTACTATTCACGGTTCGATCGAAATGTTCATAACTCGTCGCTCGGGTGTCCTTTTTGGATGATCCATATATCGTTGGAAAGCTTATTCGATACTCTACGCAATGGTGGGTCATAATCTAAGACATTCCTCATGGAAAATTTATAATTCATTCTAGAAGATAGAACCCAACATATTTACGCACAAAATTTCAACGAAAAATTTCCTGGGGTATTACATCTCCCCCTTGGAAACATTCGTCCTCGAATGACGCTAAACATGCCAAGATTAGATAGGGAATAGATATTACAGCGGAAACTATTTGTTAGACTCATCACCATATCGTTTCTCACTCCGAATGCAACATAGAATGCATAAATTCAAGAAACTACAGTTGAACACATAATAAATGACAGATGAACTGCTACAACTTTTATCAAAATTTCATGATTTAGGAAAGTACGGTACCTTCGGATTGATCGGAGTTCGCGGAAAATAGGTGCAGGTACTTGGATTGCATATCCGCCTCAGCTTCCCAAGTTTCACCCTCAACAAATTGGTTTCATCACAACACCTTGACCCAGGGAACTTCTTTGTTCCTTAGTCTTCGGACACTGAAATCAAGAATCAACAACAACAACAAACCCAGTGTATTCCCACCTAGTGGAGTCTGGGGGGGGGGGGGGGGGTAAGATGTATGCAGTCCATACCTCTACCTCTGAAGAAGTAGAAAGGTTGTTTCCGATAGACCCCGGCTCAAGACACGAGTCACCACACAAATATAAAGTAACGCACAGAACAGGATTTCATAACGTAAATACGGCACCCATAAGTAGTAGGAAACATCGGAAAGCACCCAGATACATAATAAAACATGGAACACCGAAATCATAACAAGAAGAAGAATAGGAATAGGAATAAAAATAAGAGTAGGAAGAATAACAAGAATAATACCCCCACCAAATAATTCCCTACCCTAGCGCCCCAAACTGGCCCTAGTCTTCTACCCTAATCCGAGCCCTCCAGAATCTCTACAGGAATCTCATCAAAAGAAAGATTTTCTTGAATGTCAGCACTCACAGAGGAATCCACTACTACAGCATCGCTAATATGCTTTCTAAGCATGGAGACATGGAATATTGGATGAACAGAGGACAACTTGGAAGGCAATTCGACCTCATAAGCTACCTTACCAACACGGCTAAGAATTTTGTAAGGACCAACATAACAGGGACTAAGCTTCCCTTTCTTTCCGAATCTCTTCACCCCCCTTATGGGTGAAATTTTTAGATACACTAGGTCACCAACTTCAAACTCAAGGTCTCTCCTTCTAACATCCGCTTGTAACTTCTGACGACTCTACACTGTTTTCAACCTTTTCCTAATCAACTTAACTTTTTCCATAGCCTCAAATACCAAATCAGGACCACTCACAGCCGCTTCACCCACCTCAAACCAACCTATGGGTGATCTACACTTCCTCCTATATAAGGATTCAAATGGAGCCATGCCAATACTAGAGTGGAAACTATTATTGTAAGCAAACTCTATCAACGGTAAGTGATCATCCCAACTTCCCTTAAAGTCAAGTGCACAAGCTCTCAACATATCCTCTAAGGTCTGGATGGTTCGCTCAGCTTGACCATCGGTCTACGGATGAAAAGCAGAACTCAAAAGCACTTGGGTACCAAGACCCTTCTGAAAAGCTTTCCAAAATTATGAAGTGAACTGAGTACCCCTATTCGAAATGATAGACAAGGGAACTCTATGCAGTCTGACTAGCTCTCGGATATACAATCTAGCGTAATCCTCAGTAGTATATGAAGTATGAATAGGCAAGAAATAAGCAGACTTAGTCAACCTATCAACCACAACTCAAATGGAATCATGATGGTATTGGGAAGGAGGTAAACCAATCACGAAGTCCATATTTATCTCTTCCCACTTCCACGTGGGAATACTAAACTCTTGCATCATACCACCAGGTCTTTGGTGTTCAACCTTAACCTGTTGGCATATTGCACACTTAGCTACAAACGCTGCTATATCTTTCTTCATGCCACTCCACCAATAGATTTTTTGCAAGTCTCGATACATCTTGGTGGCACCAGGATGAATAGAATATCACGCCCCATGCGCTTCAGCCATAATCCTCTATCTCAGATCATCAACATTCAGGACACACAATCTTCCCTATAATCTCAACACACCATTTTGGGAGAAAACCTCTGCTTTTTGTTCCTTGACTGACTCCTTCAGTCTGAACAAACTAGCATCTAAGTATTGTTTTTTCTTCACTTTCAAAACCAAGGAGGATTCGGAACTACTCTGAACCCCTATACTACCTTCAGCAGAGTCAAACAACCTAACCCCCAATCTAGCCAAATGATGTACATCACAAGCCAACTTTTTCTTACCTTCTACCACATACGAAACACTACTCATGGAGACTCTACTTAGGGCATCCGCCACAACATTGGCCTTGCATGGATGGTACAGCACACTCATATCATAGTCCTTTCAAAATTCTAACTATCGTCTCTACCTAAGATACAATTCTCTCTGGGTAAACACACACTGTAGACTCTTATGATCAGTGAAAACATCAACAAGGACACCATACAAATAGTGTCTCCAGATTTTCAAAGTAAACACAGTAGCAGCCAACTCAAGGTCATGGGTGGGGTAATTTTTCTCATGGGGTTTCAACTGTCTAGAAGCATAAGCTATTACCTTACCCTTCTGCATCAATACGCAACCCAACCCAACTCTCGAAGCATCACAGTACACCACAAAACCATCAACACCATCAGGCAAAGTCAAACCAGGGCCGAAGTGAGTCGAGTCTTCAACTCCAAAAAATTCTTTTCACAAGATTCGAACCACAAGAACTTAACTTTTTTTTGGGTCAACCGAGTCACAGGAGATGCTATAGAGGAGAAACCCTCAACAAAATGGAGGTAATAGCTATCTAAACCCAAGAAACTTCGGATATCAGTCGGAGAAATAGGTTTAGGCCAATTTCTAACAGCTTTGGTCATTTGGGGATCAACTCTAATACCCTCATAAAAAATGATATGACCTAGAAAAACAACTGACCGTAGCCAAAACTCATACTTACTAAACTTGGCAAACAACTTGTGATATCTAAGGGTTTGCAAGACAATTCAGAGATAATCAGAATGTTCATCCTTGCTACAGAAATACACCAGTATATCATCAATGAACACTATGACAAACATATCCAGATATGGTCTGAACACTCGATTCATGAGGTCCATGAAAGCTGCTGGGGCATTAGTTAACCCAAAAGATATAACAAGAAACTCAAAATAGCCATAACGAGTTTGGAAAGCAGTTTTTGGGATGTCACACTCCCTAACTTTGAGTTGATGATAGCCGGAACGAAGGTCTATCTTTGAGAAATAACTTGCACCTTGCAATTGGTCAAACAAATTATCTATTCTTGGAAGGGGGTACTTATTTTTTATGGTGACTTTATTTAGTTGGTAGTAATCAATGCACATACGCAAAGAGCCATCTTTCTTTCTCACAAACAACACAGGAGCACACTTTAAGCACGAAAGACTTCTGAAAGAAAGAATCATACTTTTTCCTAAAATGTCTTATAGCCTCTTGCTCATAGATATGCCGTGCTATACATCGATGATCAAGACTTTACTTAACGCAGCTTGTCAGACTCCCTAGGACACATTAAAACCTTAGGCTCTGATACCAAGTTTGTAACGCCCTGGAAAATGGGTCCCGAAGTATCACACGGTGCTTGAGGCTATGAGTAGCCCCAAGCTAACCATTTGAACCATTTTCATTCAGTTCAACACAAATCAATGAGGTTTCGATAAATAACCCTCAAATATCAATAGACTAATCATCATCCAAGAATAAAAGAATTTCAGAAAGATAACAAAATACAACTTATTAGTCAACTCCCAATATTTATACTAGTTTGACAAGTCTCTAAGAAAATCAATAAAACTAGCAAGCCAATGAGACATGCCCCAACTGACTCATACTCAGTTATCAAATGTAAATAATTCTGTGAAACCAACAACAGACATCACATCCTCGAAACATAAGGACTCACCATAATAGATTATGTAGAACAGCGTGCCCAAAGAATCACTATCGAACCTGGAACTATGCACCTGAACCTACATTCTGAGAAAATACAACCTACATCTGAAAATGTGGGTCAGTGCCATGGAAAGGAACCGAATAAATGGGGGTGTATGCAGTTGTATAAATATAATCATCGTAAATATTTATAAGAAATATGCAGGATGTATGAAGACTCACAGAGCCTGAAGAAAATAATCATAATCATGAGAGGGTGAAATAAGTACAATAACACATGTGAGTCATCATATAAATTGTCAATCACTTTCAGTTCATCGAGAATATCAATTCTCATAATGTAAATATCATTTAAATCTTTTGAAAGAATAACTTTCACAATTCCACTTTCAAATCACTTCACCATTCACCATAGACACAAGGAAACACACACACACACTAGGAGATCCTATAACCGACATAAACCATGTGAGCTAAATGGAGTCCAACATACAACCCACATTGGGGACAGCCATTCTATCCTTGCTATTGGAGTAGGACTATCGATATCAAATCCATACCAACTAGTGATCACTATATAAATCAGCCTAAGGCTCACTCCTATGGGGGCACGTAGTTTTAAGGAAGTAAGGTTGCTTTATACCTCCCACTAAGTGCTAAAGATTTCTCCCAGACTTAGCTCAAATCATTTCAAAGACAATCCACAACAAAATAATTTCAGTAATATATAAATATACATCGGGAGTCATCATGTTTCCCATCTATCAAAATCAACCACGTTGTTGATTTCTTTCACACTCGAGTTCAAAAAAACTTCATTAAGACCAAAAGGTCCAATCATTCAAAATATCTCAACTATTCAACATCAACGTGCTTATAACACACACTTTCTCAAAAAAACATAATTTCCAATGGGGATTCATGACCCAAATATCAAAATCATGAAACTATTTGTTAGACTCATCACCATATCGTTTCTCACTCCGAATGCAACATAGAATGCATAAATTCAAGAAACTACAGCTGAACACATAATAAATGACAGATGAACTGCTACAACTTTTATCAAAATTTCATGATTTAGGAAAGTACGGTACCTTCGGATTGATCGGAGTTCGCGGAAAATAGGTGCGGGTACTTGGATTGCATATCCGCCTCAGCTTCCCAAGTTTCACCCTCAACAAATTGGTTTCATCACAACACCTTGACCCAGGGAACTTCTTTGTTCCTTAGTCTTCGGACACTGAAATCAAGAATCAACAACAACAACAAACCCAGTGTATTCCCACCTAGTGGAGTCTGGGGGGGGGGTAAGATGTATGCAGTCCATACCTCTACCTCTGAAGAAGTAGAAAGGTTGTTTCCGATAGACCCCGGCTCAAGACACGAGTCACCACACAAATATAAAGTAACGCACAGAACAGGATTTCATAACGTAAATACGGCACCCATAAGTAGTAGGAAACATCGGAAAGCACCCAGATACATAATAAAACATGGAACACCGAAATCATAACAAGAAGAAGAATAGGAATAGGAATAAAAATAAGAGTAGGAAGAATAACAGGAATAATACCCCCACCAAATAATTCCCTACCCTAGCGCCCCAAACTGGCCCTAGTCTTCTACCCTAATCCGAGCCCTCCAGAATCTCTACAGGAATCTCATCAAAAGAAAGATTTTCTTGAATGTCAGCACTCACAGAGGAATCCACTACTACAGCATCGCTAATATGCTTTCTAAGCATGGAGACATGGAATATTGGATGAACAGAGGACAACTTGGAAGGCAATTCGACCTCATAAGCTACCTTACCAACACGGCTAAGAATTTTGTAAGGACCAACATAACAGGGACTAAGCTTCCCTTTCTTTCCGAATCTCTTCACCCCCCTTATGGGTGAAATTTTTAGATACACTAGGTCACCAACTTCAAACTCAAGGTCTCTCCTTCTAACATCCGCTTGTAACTTCTGACGACTCTACACTGTTTTCAACCTTTTCCTAATCAACTTAACTTTTTCCATAGCCTCAAATACCAAATCAGGACCACTCACAGCCGCTTCACCCACCTCAAACCAACCTATGGGTGATCTACACTTCCTCCTATATAAGGATTCAAATGGAGCCATGCCAATACTAGAGTGGAAACTATTATTGTAAGCAAACTCTATCAACGGTAAGTGATCATCCCAACTTCCCTTAAAGTCAAGTGCACAAGCTCTCAACATATCCTCTAAGGTCTGGATGGTTCGCTCAGCTTGACCATCGGTCTACGGATGAAAAGCAGAACTCAAAAGCACTTGGGTACCAAGACCCTTCTGAAAAGCTTTCCAAAATTATGAAGTGAACTGAGTACCCCTATTCGAAATGATAGACAAGGGAACTCTATGCAGTCTGACTAGCTCTCGGATATACAATCTAGCGTAATCCTCAGTAGTATATGAAGTATGAATAGGCAAGAAATAAGCAGACTTAGTCAACCTATCAACCACAACTCAAATGGAATCATGATGGTATTGGGAAGGAGGTAAACCAATCACGAAGTCCATATTTATCTCTTCCCACTTCCACGTGGGAATACTAAACTCTTGCATCATACCACCAGGTCTTTGGTGTTCAACCTTAACCTGTTGGCATATTGCACACTTAGCTACAAACGCTGCTATATCTTTCTTCATGCCACTCCACCAATAGATTTTTTGCAAGTCTCGATACATCTTGGTGGCACCAGGATGAATAGAATATCACGCCCCATGCGCTTCAGCCATAATCCTCTATCTCAGATCATCAACATTCAGGACACACAATCTTCCCTATAATCTCAACACACCATTTTGGGAGAAAACCTCTGCTTTTTGTTCCTTGACTGACTCCTTCAGTCTGAACAAACTAGCATCTAAGTATTGTTTTTTCTTCACTTTCAAAACCAAGGAGGATTCGGAACTACTCTGAACCCCTATACTACCTTCAGCAGAGTCAAACAACCTAACCCCCAATCTAGCCAAATGATGTACATCACAAGCCAACTTTTTCTTACCTTCTACCACATACGAAACACTACTCATGGAGACTCTACTTAGGGCATCCGCCACAACATTGGCCTTGCCTGGATGGTACAGCACACTCATATTATAGTCCTTTCAAAATTCTAACTATCGTCTCTACCTAAGATACAATTCTCTCTGGGTAAACACACACTGTAGACTCTTATGATCAGTGAAAACATCAACAAGGACACCATACAAATAGTGTCTCCAGATTTTCAAAGTAAACACAGTAGCAGCCAACTCAAGGTCATGGGTGGGGTAATTTTTCTCATGGGGTTTCAACTGTCTAGAAGCATAAGCTATTACCTTACCCTTCTGCATCAATACGCAACCCAACCCAACTCTCGAAGCATCACAGTACACCACAAAACCATCAACACCATCAGGCAAAGTCAAACCAGGGCCGAAGTGAGTCGAGTCTTCAACTCCAAAAAATTCTTTTCACAAGATTCGAACCACAAGAACTTAACTTTTTTTTGGGTCAACCGAGTCATAGGAGATGCTATAGAGGAGAAACCCTCAACAAAATGGAGGTAATAGCTATCTAAACCCAAGAAACTTCGGATATCAGTCGGAGAAATAGGTCTAGGCCAATTTCTAACAGCTTTGGTCATTTGGGGATCAACTCTAATACCCTCATAAAAAATGATATGACCTAGAAAAACAACTGACCGTAGCCAAAACTCATACTTACTAAACTTGGCAAACAACTTGTGATATCTAAGGGTTTGCAAGACAATTCAGAGATAATTAGAATGTTCATCCTTGCTACAGAAATACACCAGTATATCATCAATGAACACTATGACAAACATATCCAGATATGGTCTGAACACTCGATTCATGAGGTCCATGAAAGCTGCTGGGGCATTAGTTAACCCAAAAGATATAACAAGAAACTCAAAATAGCCATAACGAGTTTGGAAAGCAATTTTCGGGATGTCACACTCCCTAACTTTGAGTTGATGATAGCCGGAACGAAGGTCTATCTTTGAGAAATAACTTGCACCTTGCAATTGGTCAAACAAATTATCTATTCTTGGAAGGGGGTACTTATTTTTTATGGTGACTTTATTTAGTTGGTAGTAATCAATGCACATACGCAAAGAGCCATCTTTCTTTCTCACAAACAACACAGGAGCACACTTTAAGCACGAAAGACTTCTGAAAGAAAGAATCATACTTTTTCCTAAAATGTCTTATAGCCTCTTGCTCATAGATATGTCGTGCTATACATCGATGATTAAGACTTTACTTAACGCAGCTTGTCAGACTCCCTAGGACACATTAAAACCTTAGGCTCTGATACCAAGTTTGTAACGCCCTGGAAAATGGGTCCCGAAGTATCACACGGTGCTTGAGGCTATGAGTAGCCCCAAGCTAACCATTTGAACCATTTTCATTCAGTTCAACACAAATCAATGAGGTTTCGATAAATAACCCTCAAATATCAATAGACTAATCATCATCCAAGAATAAAAGAATTTCAGAAAGATAACAAAATACAACTTATTAGTCAACTCCCAATATTTATACTAGTTGGACAAGTCTCTAAGAAAATCAATAAAACTAGCAAGCCAATGAGACATGCCCCAACTGACTCATACTCAGTTATCAAATGTAAATAATTCTATGAAACCAACAACAGACATCACATCCTCGAAACATAAGGACTCACCATAATAGATTATGTAGAACAGCGTGCCCAAAGAATCACTATCGAACCTGGAACTATGCACCTGAACCTACATTCTTAGAAAATACAACCTACATCTGAAAATGTGGGTCAGTGCCATGGAAAGGAACCGAATAAATGGGGGTGTATGCAGTTGTATAAATATAATCATCGTAAATATTTATAAGAAATATGCAGGATGTATGAAGACTCACAGAGCCTGAAGAAAATAATCATAATCATGAGAGGGTGAAATAAGTACAATAACACATGTGAGTCATCATATAAATTGTCAATCACTTTCAGTTCATCGAGAATATCAATTCTCATAATGTAAATATCATTTAAATCTTTTGAAAGAATAACTTTCACAATTCCACTTTCAAATCACTTCACCATTCACCATAGACACAAGGAAACACACACACACACTAGGAGATCCTATAACCGACATAAACCATGTGAGCTAAATGGAGTCCAACATACAACCCATATTGGGGACAGCCATTCTATCCTTGCTATTGGAGTAGGACTATCGATATCAAATCCATACCAACTAGTGATCACTATATAAATCAGCCTAAGGCTCACTCCTATGGGGGCACGTAGTTTTAAGGAAGTAAGGTTGCTTTATACCTCCCACTAAGTGCTAAAGATTTCTCCCAGACTTAGCTCAGATCATTTCAAAGACAATCCACAACAAAATAATTTCAGTAATATATAAATATACATCGGGAGTCATCATGTTTCCCATCTATCAAAATCAACCACGTTGTGGATTTCTTTCACACTCGAGTTCAAAAAAACTTCATTAAGACCAAAAGGTCCAATCATTCAAAATATCTCAACTATTCAACATCAACGTGCTTATAACACACACTTTCTCAAAAAAACATAATTTCCAATGGGGATTCATGACCCAAATATCAAAATCATGATAAATATCGTTCAAGATTCATGTTTTATATCTCCACACATGTAAATTCATCTTTCAAAATCATAAATATCAAGATTTTATAATAATCATCATAAAATATGGGTTCATGCTTTAAATTCATAAAAATCAAATAAAAAACATGCCTTTGTAAAGAAAATTACTTTTGGGCACAAGAACGAAAGAGAGTTCTTGTTGAAAAACCTCACATGCCTTGAATGATGAACTTTAGATCGATACTCATTTTTGAGATGTTAATCGTACCTTTGAATGATGGTTCTTGGAGTTCTTAAACTAGGAACGTGGAATCTTGAATAAATTTACAGAATTACTGGTGAACTTTGGAGGTTCTTGAAGTTAGATGTAGGAGCTTAGGGTTTTCTTTTTGAGGGAGTTTGATGAAATATAACATATAATGCTTCTGATATGCTTTAATAATGGGTTTGAACGGATTTTGGGTGAGGGGGAATGATCATAATCGCCCCTAAAAATCAAATAATTCTCGAATCTATTATTTGGTGGACTATTTTGATAATCTGAAGTAGATCAACCATAACTTTTTGCTTCGAAAGACAAATTGGATGAAACCAATTTCATTGAAAAGAGGACTCGCAAAGCTTTCCGTTGATATATATTAGATCACCTAGATAATTATATACAAGGATTTATGATCATTTAAAGTTTGAGCAATAATACGTCAGGCCTCAGTACTTTTTCCTGCACGTTTTACTGTTCACTACTATTCACAGTTTGATCGGAATGTTCATAACTCATCGCTCGGGTGTCCATTTTGGATAATCCACATATCGTTGTAAATCTTATTTGATACTCTACGCAATGGTGGATCATAATATAAGACATTCCTCACATAAAATTTATAATTTATTCTAGAAGATAGAACCCAACACTTTTATGCACAAAATTTCAACGAAAAATTTCCCGGGGTATTACAGCATATTATGAAATATCTTGAATAATGTTATATTTGGATTATGATTTTGATTTCAAAAGAGAAAGGGTTGTTTATGTTGATGAATGTTGAACATAATCATATAATGAGAAGGGTTGCATGGTTTGTTAAAGATTACATGACCATCACTTGTTTATTGAAAAGATGGGAATTTTGCATAGTTTTAACTTATGTTTTTGAAACATGAATTCCCCTTGTTAAATTACATGTTTGGGTTGACTAAACTATGTTTTAATGAAAAAATCATGCATGATGCATTATGGTTCAAAAATAGGACTTGGAAGTCTTGGTGTGATGACACCAATTCAGATAATGCCATTGTAATTCAGAATAGAATAGAATGCATGTTTGAAGTCAAATTTTTCAGATGTTGAAACAAGAATAATGTATGATTCAGAACAGAATAAAATTAGGCATAAAGAGAGCTTAGGTGGTTCTCCAAAGAAGGCATGAGTTCAGAAAACTTATTGCCAAAAACTATGATTTGCCGATTGGGTATATTACTATACGTTGGCCTAGTGCCCTCTGGCGTATCAGACTCAGACACTCCAACCCTTGCGAAACACTTGGGTTGGGGGCTTCCCTATCGAGTCAATGGCAGATTTCATATAGCCCATGAAATATCAGACTTGTAGGGGAGTGCCACCTAACTCAGAAGTAATACAAAGATCATAAACTGCTTTTGAAAGAAAGATTTTTTTATGTTTTTTTCAAGAATGCCCATGTGTTTTGAAAATTATTTCTTTAATGATGTTTATAACTAGGTCTCAACTATTTTATTGATATAAAAGCTTTATATTGGTTTGCTCTACGTACCAGTACATCTGTATTGACCCCCTTTCCTCCAGGTTTTGAGGCACAGACTAGGGGTCCTGGTAAGTAGTAGATTTCATCAGAAAAGAGTGAAGAGTACCATTTGGTGAGCCTTCTATATTTTAAAAGGCCTAGTTTCTTTCAGACAGTTATTATTTATTATAGTTTTGGTCTACTTAGGGCCTTGTCCCAGTTTTCAGACAGTTGTTATTTAATCATGTAGTAGAAATTTCTCAGATGGTTTTCAGACCGTGTTTAGTTGATATTGAATTTATTCCTCATTGTTAAACTAAATATAGATTGACCATGTTTTCATAGCAGATTTTTTTTCTGTATTTTTTATTTATATATGAATGGTATATATGATTACAAGTTAGAAGGGCTCTCGGGCCTTCATGGTTTGGGATGTCCATCACGGCCAGGGCTCTGGTTTGGGTCATGAGAAACTTGGTATCAGAGAACGATTCATGGTCCCAGGGTGTCTGCAAAATTGCGTCGGGTAGAGTCTTATTTATGTGTGTGTAGCACGCCACACTTATAAAAAAAAGGCTACTAGGCATTTAGGAATGTTTCCCTTTCTTTATGTTCTAGTTCGTGCTATTGAGCCAGAATGTTCCTCTTCCATACTCTAATTCATACTATGGTGTTGCCCATATGAAAGTAAAGTTATCCCAATTCTTTTCTTACTTTGATATGCCCAGATATGTCTCGTTATTGGGGTGATTCAAGTGCAAAAGTTTAGAGTCTAAATGGTATGGTCCTTTCTAATTGAGCCATATAAGAGTTTATAATTTTTGCAAGGACTTGAGAAGAGTCTGTTAGTGCTTCAAAGTGTATTGATTTTTGTGTGAACTTTGATTCTGATGAAATCGTGCTTTTTGGCCTGCGGTATTAAGAGAATTTCATCTCTTTTCAAAAATTTACATTACAGATGGCATGCTTCAGGGGGGATGATGTGTAGTAGAATGTTGGAACTGTATTTCCACCCGATTAGTAGTATAAGTTAAAGTGTCGATGTCATGACCTATTGGTAGCGAGATTAGACAAAGAGGTTAGTGATATGAAGTCACAAAGTTAGAAGTTAGAGTGAGGGTGACTTTTATATAAATAAATATTTTCGTTGAATCACCGATGTTTGAGAATGATTTACCACTTTATAGTGATAGACTAATGTGGTAGCTAGTAGCATGTGTGGATTTTATGGTAGTATATGGGGGAAGTGTTTGACTCATATTTTTATTTATACATAGTAAAATGTCTATCCTTAGATCATTGAATATTGTGTGTTAATTTTCTATCTCTTGTAATATGTAATCTTGTTATCATAGTATTTTAGAAAAAAATATCAAAGTTTAGTGAAGCCGTGTGGGGATCTTTCGATTCACTAGCATAGTTTTTTTGTTATTCATTTCATTTTCTTGTTTAAAACACAAAAATCAAAGTCTAGTGAAGCCATGTAAGGCCTATTTCGATTCACTAGCAACTTGTTGTTTAGCTTGTTGTTCTTGTGTTGGTTGAATATATATATAGTCAAATCTTTTTGCATGAGATTAAGTTGGTAATGAAGTGATACGTCCTTGTGTGTTAGTTTAGTATAAGGTAGAGAAGGAGTTATTAGTTAAGGTGAATTGTTGTCTGCTTGAAATATGAAAATATCTATATGAGCTAGTAAGTTATAATTATAGACTCATGGTTATTTGTGGAATTTGAAGGTAGTCTAAATGTACTCTTGGGTAAGTAAGTGTGATATAAGAAAGTTGTATAATTAGATAAGATTGTATGGGGTTATAATATAAGATTAAGGTTGACCATGTCTATTATATGACTTTACCCCCCTTGACCTTCTTTTTGTTGGTAGTTGTAAACTAGTACTACTTGTGAGAAGGTATGTAGTAGATTTTTGAGGTATTTGGATAGAATATCCCAATTTGATGGACTAGTATATTATGTTGCCTTCTTCATTGGTGGTAGATGATTGATGCTAGACTATTGTCTTGAATTTAATGTAGGATGTGGATGTAAGAATAGTGGCTTAAGATTAATGATGAATGTTTTGTGAGAATTATGCATTAGGTTAGGTTGTAAATCATGCTTAGCACTAGACATTAGTTTTGAACAGTTGATGTCCATAAAGGTAGATGTGATGATTTCTTGATTAATGATACTAGTTATATGGAAGTGATCTAATAGGCTAGAATGGTGTATGCAATAGATTAAGTTTATTTGATTAGTAATAAAGCATGATGTTGTATGTATGAGGTAGAAGTATGCCCAAGGTGAAATGGAGTTGCAACATTTTCTAAGACTATTACGTGTTGTGTGTAGCTAGTGGACAGTGGTACCGTTGAGTTGCTAGGTGGAGAAAGACTAGTAGTATGATTCATCAAAGGCTTAGTGATATCCATAATTAAGTGTTATAATCTAAGTTTGAATTTTTGAAGGTTGAACCAACAGAAATAAAAGTTGAAGCGCTATAGGGTGTGTACTCTGACTATGGGAATACTTACGAGGATTCGAAGTTAGTAAGTGTTCAAGTATTCTGTGATTGACTATTGGGGCTATAGAAAGATA
This sequence comes from Capsicum baccatum var. pendulum, assembly GCA_030864225.1. Taxonomy (NCBI): domain Eukaryota; kingdom Viridiplantae; phylum Streptophyta; class Magnoliopsida; order Solanales; family Solanaceae; genus Capsicum; species Capsicum baccatum. Next base: position 195,509,679 of record CM061560.1, read on the forward strand.
GAGTGTGTCTCAGAAGGTAGGATTAGTAGTGGTTTTTCCCCTTCCAGGTGTAGCCATTCGGGTTAAGTTCTATTAATTACGTGTATTATCATATTTCAGACCCCAGAGTGCAGTGAGTGTAGCTCAGTTTAGAGTCTAGTAAGGTATCTCTCAAACTTAAGTTGATGGCTTAAAGCTAAGGGGGAGATGATAGAAAAAGTAACCAAGTCAGGCTATCAGATTTTAGTAGTGATGTCAGTATGACATAGAATATCATAAAGTGAGGGTGAGACTCAACCCATTCTTATCTCAGTATTTTTTAGTGATCCTAATACCTACTCAGGCCTTACATTTCAGTTCCATGATCATAGTTCATATTCATGTATATGATATAGAATCACATGTTTTTCCAGTTCTAAAATGAGGATTTTCAGTTCATTCAGTAGTCAGAATCACATTCCATATGTTATGAACTTTAAATTGAGGTTATGCAGCTCATGACTCATGTACTCACTCTTTATAGTGTGCTCAGTTTCCATAATTCATGCTATACTCTCTATGATTGACGAGATTCATCTTATACTCATGTATGCCCTAATTGAGATCACTTTGATGAATCCCTGATATTGATCTGCTATTTTTTTGACCTCAGTTAAGTGTCAAGTCTCATATAATATCCTCTCATGCTTCAAGGTCTTATGTTCTAACCTTTTGGTGACTCCTCCTTATGTGATGATAGTGGTAATGAGTAAACATTTTTTGTTAATGGAAGATCATAGTATGCTTGTTTTAGATAAGGCCATAAATATGAAGTAAGACCTGGGGCCAAGTCTTTGATATATGTGATGGTTAGTGGAAATTTGTGTGTGTATGTTCTTGGGGTAGCGTGTGGGAGTTATATTGATAGTGGATTAGAGAATATATGAAGTATGTACTTATGGGTGTTTGCCTTGGAGTTCATATATGGTTATAAAGGTAGGCTTGAATGATAGGTTGAGATTTAAGTGGAGGAACGTAATATGCGCTAGTGAATCCATAGTAAGAGATCAGAGTTAGTCACTGAAGTGGTAAGGCACGATATGCTTAGGTGTGATCTCTAAAAAAAATATAGAAGATTGAATCATATGGTTTAGACAAGTATCGTGGTGTGGCATGTTATATTTTGTGATTTGAAGTTAGGCTTGATCATGCTGAGAGGACTTATGTTACTTTAGGCATTAGTAGAAAGATTTATCAATGCACATATAACAATTCTAAGCTGAATCAAATGAGTATGGTATTTAAAGGGAATAGTATAGTTAAGGGAGTATTCGAGAAGTGGGCTAAGCTTGAAAATGAGAAGTTGCATTGCCTAAGGCCTGGTAATTCTATCCTAATTTATGAGTTATATGTCTATATTCCATGCAATAGAGTAGTGTCACTATTGTGATTCCTTAGTTGGGTGTCTTGTGTAACTTATGCTCAAGATTCTTTGCCCCCGAATGCTACTAGAACTTCTTTAGAAAGAGAGTTGAAGAGATACACCAGTTAAGTATAAGTTTCCAGTATAATTCAGCCAGTATAACTAGCAGTTCAATTTAACAGTCAGGCAAACAAGTTACTGTAGTTTTCCACCTTTACACCCAGTCCTGCTATCCGAAGTTCCATGTGTATGACCATCCCAAGATATAATCTATTCAATCCATGTAAATTGCAAATTCAGTTCAGTCTGTACATCATATTTTAGATTAAGCTATTTAGTCATGACTCAGTTCATAAAAGTTCAGCGCATAGTCTCAAATCTCTCTAGGTATTTTATCTTAGACAGTGTAATACATTTGTACGATATAAATCTTGTCTTCTCAAGATTCGTACCTACATAATTTATCGTTTCTCAATTCGATACATATGATTGGATCATGAACACCTCAAGGGAATCCTAAATTCTAAGCAAGAATCAGCTCCTTAAATCAAGTAAGGGCAAGTCAGCTCAGAATTCAGTTTCATGATGGAAATTTAAATGTTTCAGATCAGTATATTCTTTGTTAGAAGACATATCATGTCCACGTTATTCCATACCTTTAAGACTTCAACATTCCTACCCATTATTCGGGGATGAATGATCCCAAGGGGTAGATAATGTAACACCCCGCATTTTGTGCTAGAATAAAAATAGTCATTTCTATGCATAGATGATCCAAAAACCATAAATCCCATGGAAATTTGACATGTTAATCAATTATGTAGTGTGTGAACCTATTTAAGCATGAATTGAGATCATAGAGCTCCCCTAACTCAAGGACAAGTTGAAAGTTTTCCTATCATTTGAGTTTAAGTAAGCGTAGAAATTTAGGTCAATTTTAATCGATCATGATTCTTTGTATATAATGAATTACAGGTCCTATTATATATCAGATGAAATCTCTTCGAATCAGCTTTCCAACGATACCAATTTTACCTAAATCCGATACCCGAGCAAAAAGTTATGGCCATTTTAGTTACTGAGATAGTAGCATCATGCGATAAGCGTGCAACGCATGCCCTATCGCATGCACCAAAATTTCAAGTTCTGTTTCTGTATTTTAAAGGGCAAAATGGGTATCTTTCATCCCTTATCCAGCTATAACACAGGCACAGGATTAAACTCCCAAAACACCAAAATATGATTCTTTTCTCTCAAATTCATCAAGAACTCACCCTAGGCTTTCAAACTAAAAACTCAAATATCTCAAGATTTAACCGTGGGTTTTCCATAATTCTTCAATATTCGAAATCCTCATTGCGAGGGCTACAAGAGGCACCCATCAATCGTACGTATAGCATCCCAGAATCTAAAGTTCATTCAAAAGCTTCTAATTTAAGGTACGCAGGATTTTCCTAAAATCTCATGGGTATGGAAATCTTGATTTTAAGAAAGATTTTTTCAGATTTATGAATATATTCATGCTTTAGAAGCATTGATGATATTGTTTTGGCTTTTAGGATTTCCCCCAAATTGATTTAAAATTATATATATATTGTAAGCATGTATTTTAAGGTTGATGGTAGAACTGAGAGCATGATTCATGAAAAATCCCTCTCTTGTGATGATTTGCATTTACTTATGATATACTATGAAATCATTTGAATGCATCTTGAAAAGCATGCTATGAAATGTCTTCAATAATGTTATATTTGGATTATGATTTTGATTTCAAAAGAGAGAGGGTTGTTTATGTTGATGAATGTTGAACATAATCATATAATGAGAACGGTTGCATGGTTTGTTAAAGATTACATAACCACCACTTGTTTATTGAAGGGATGGGAATTTCGCATAGTTTTGACTTATGTTTTCGGAACATGAATTCCCTTTATTAAATTGCATGTTTGGGTGGTCTGAACTATGTTTTAATGAAAGAATCATGCATGATGCATTATGGCTCAGAAATAGGACTTGCAAGTCTTAGTGTGATGACACCAATCTAGATAATGCCATGGTAATTCAGAACAGAATAGAATATATGTTTGAAGTCAGATTTTTCAGATGTTGAAACAAGAATAATGCATGATTCAGAACAAAATAAAATTGAGCATAAAAAGAGCTTAGGTGGCTCCCCGAATAAGGCATGAGCTCAGACAACTCATTGCCCAAAACCATGATTTACCGATTCAGGTATATTACTATATGCTGGCCTAGTGCCCTGTGGCGTATCAGACTCAGACACTCCAACCCTTGCGGCACACTTGGGTTGGGGGCTTCCCCATCGAGTCAATGGCGTATTTCATATAGACTGTAGAATATCATACTTGTAGGGGAGTGCCACCTAACTCAGAAGTAATACAAAAATCAGATTTACTTTTGACAGAAAGATTTTTTATGTTTTTTTCAAGAATGCGCATGTGTTTTGAAAATTATATCTTTCATGATGTTTATGACTAGATCTCAACTATTTTCTTTATATAAAATATTTATTTTGGATTGCTCTACATACCAATAAATCTTTATTGGCCCCCTCCCTCCAGGTTCTGAGGCACCGTCTAGGGTCCTGATAAGTAGCAGATTTCATTAGACAAGAGTGAAGAGTACCAGTTGGTGAGCCTTCAATATTTCAGAAGGCCTAGTTTCTTTCAGACAGCTATTATTTATTATAGTTTTGGTCTACTGGAGTCCTTGTCCAAGTTTTCAAACAGTTGTTATTTGATCATGTAGAAGAGATTCCGCAGACAGTTTTCAGACAGTATTTAGTTGATATTGGATTTTATTCCTCATTGTTAAACTAAATTTAGATTCTGACCTTGTTTCTGTAGCAGATTTTATTTCCGCATTTCCTATTTATATATGAATGGTGTATATGAATACAAGTAAGAAGGGCTCTCAGACCTTCATGGTTTGGGATGTCCATCACAGCCAAGGCCCTGGTTCGAGTCGTGACACTAAAATAATTATTTGAAGATTTGGTCGAGATAGATTTTGGCCCCATAATTTTCTATAATTATTTACCACGATCGATATAGATTTTGACCTTTTCCACACTTTTATAATGATTTATACCTTATATTTATCCCGGGTAATGAATTTATAAACTTACACTCCCTTAGCCAAGGTTCTAGTCGTGCACTTATATATATGTATGTGTGTATATATGTATTACTGGTACTGGAATTGATGATATTAAGGACATGAGCACCGGTTTAACATGAGCACCGGTTTAAGTCCAACAATTGATTATGATATCGATGATATGAGCACTGATTCAAGTCTGACAATTGATAATGATGGGTTACATTATAATACTTGGATCGGTTATGGTACTATGGATTATGTTACATTCATCCTTCAATGTGCATTACCTATCACCAGTATGCACTATATATATCATCCTTATGAGTATTGCATAGTTATAGGTACGAGTGTTGCTTGCAGTACTGCTTGTTGTTTGCAGAGTGTTGGTTGTAGCTTTTGGGACTATGTTGGAGGTAGGGTATGAAAGGCTCGATTAGTTATTATTTTTTCGGACTAGCCAGTTATTCGTAGTTTTATTATTATTATTATTATGATGATGATGATGATGATGATGATGGCTAGTTTGTGACAGGCTGATTATTGATCCAACAATGAAATTTGAGGTATGATTCTGATCTCTTTCTCTTACGGTTATCTTATTACGCATGATTATCCCATGGTTAGGCATTATGGCTTTAGACCTTGAATTTATTAGTACGAGTTCCTACTATGAGTCGGAGGCCTTAAAATGCTAGTATGAATGCCTTAGGTTGTTCCTTAGGGTTAGCCTTATTTATGTGTATACATTTATATATGTAGTTATGATATTACCATATATCCCTTCCTTCCTTCATCCATGTTGTATATCCATTCCTTGACTTTGTACACTATTATATATCCTTCTTCTGCTCTTTATATTGGCCAGTGATAGATGGTATGGTGTTTAGGTTTTTTAAAGTATGGCTAGAATAGGATAACTTATCCTTATTATTTCATTAGCTTTATTATGCTAGATTCATGGATAAGAACATGATGGATTATCCTTATTATCTCAGTAAATTTTTTATATAGTTGTTAGATAATTGGGTGTAGTTTATATTTCTTCTTACATGCTATTTATATTTGCACTATCTTTGGAGCTCAGTTGGCAGTTGCCTAATGAGTACCATGTATTGGTACTCATATTACACTTCTGCAACCTACAAATCATTGTACGGTTTCTCACCATTATTGTGTGCATCGTGCGGAGAAACTACGGTGTGGAGACATAGAGTGAGATCCTGGATTTGGGAGTATTGGTGTTCTCACTCTTATGTATAAACTAGTCTATATGTTGTATTCAGAGATAAGTTGTATCAGTAGATTTGCTTTGTACTCCATTGTCTTATTATATTAGAAGCTCTTGTACTAATTCTACCGGCTTTTGGGTTTATCATATGTATTTCAGTCTTTTGCTATATATATTCCGCACTCTTTGTTTTTTTTCTGGATAGTCCATTACTAGTAGTTTTGGACTACAAATTGTATTGCCTACTGGGAGGTTGTAGAGGCGCCATCATGACTTGAGAAATTGGATCGAAACATTACTAGATTGGAGTAGGTTGGATGAAATAGAGGCTCAAATCTAGTATCTTGTATGATAAGAAGGTACTTCCTAAACTCAAAGACAAGTTCTACAAAGTATTAGTTAGGCCGACTATATTGTATAGGGTGGAGTGTTGGACAATCGAGAAATCTCGCGTCCAAAAAATGAAGGTGACAGAAATAAGAATGCTACGATGGATATATGGGTGTATGAGGAATGGTATGATTAGAAAAAACGTTATCCAAGATAAGGTGGGACTAACATCTATGGAAGCTAAGATACAGGAAATGAGGTTGAGATGGTTTGGGCATATGATAGAGAGGGGCATGGATGTCCTAGTGCAAAGTTGTGAGAGGTTGTCTAGGAATTGATTCAGGTGAGGTAAAGGTAAACCAAAGAAATGGTGAAGGGAGGTGATTAGGCATGATATAGAACAACTTTAAGTTACTGAGCATATGACCCAAGATAGGAAGGTATGTAGGAGGCGGATTAGGGTAGAAGGATAGTAGGTAGGGTGCATCATTGTTAGTAGGTGGGAGGAGTTCATTTTGTTAGTTGTGCTTATAGCTATATTATTAGTAAATTGTGTGTTATCATTTGTTATATTACTTGTTGAGTATTGATTATATTATTATTGAGTGAAGTTATACCTATTATTTCTTGTACCGTTACTATTTTTCTCTAGATTATTGTATCTTAAGCGTTTATCGAAAAAAAACTTCTCTATCTCACATCTGAGGTAGTGGTATAGACTGCGTACAATTAACCTCTCCAGACCCCACTTGATGGGAATATACTGGGTATATTGTTTATGTTGTTGTTGTAAATACCCCTAAATAACTTTGAAGTTAAATAAATGTCACCCTAAGGCAGATGTGACATAAAAAAAATATAAAACGCGTAATTTTTGTTATTGTTTTTTGAAAAAATGGTCTCACTAAAATGTATATAATAGAAGAAAAAAGAAAAATACTAGCCCCACTCCTTTTTTTTTCTTAAGCAGACCATCCCTACGGTTTTTCTGCAAACTTCTCCCCACTTCCTTTCTCCTCCTTCAACCCCCTACTCTTGTCCTCCTTTTTCTAACCCCCACCCCATCCCACCCTTTCCTCACCTTTATTTTTATTTTTTTATTATTTTCTTCTAGTTCCTCTTTTATATAGATAATTAAAGAAGGCAAAATCATCAATAAAAATTGGATAAAATCATCAAAATTTCATTCTTATTAGAATTGAGATTTTTGCCCAAAAAAACCCCACATCAACCTATCTTAGAATTTTTTAGGCCAAAATGTTGAAAAGGGGATTGTACTCACGACATGAACCAAGGCCTGACCATGATGGGTATCTCAAGTCCAAAAAAGACCAGAGACCACCCCCTTTGCCTAGTCAAGTGGAACACAATATAAGTATAGCAGCTGAAATCTAAACATAAAACAAGATAGATACGTATGACTCAAAAGAAGTGTAAGAGTTCAACAACCAATCTCAATTCCACAGTAATCCACAAAGCCTCTAAGAACAAAAATCAATCTAAGTCGAGATATGCCTCCGACGATATCCCAAAAAAAAACAAACGGTATTCTATGGCACAAAATAAACATGACTTTAAAATGACAAAACTTTCAAAGAATGGTACCACTTCAAAGCTGGCAGCTGACAACCTACAAATCTATCATTACGAAGGAAAAACAAAAGTGCCTTCGGACCCTGCATTGCATGGGGATACAGTGTCTGGAGATAGTTAGTGGGATGAATACTAACATGTAACTCAGGAATAAGGGATAACATATTTCCATGATCAACAGTTCAAGATTATTCAAATCCAATGCACATAATCTATGCATATATATATATATATATATATATATATATATATATATATATATCACATATTGTGATAGGGAACAAGGCTTAACATCCGCTTTAAAACTTAAGCATGGATTATGTAGCTTAACCGTCATAATAATAGTACCCACGGGATCTATGGGCCCCAACTCTCACCCTACGGTCGGGCCACAGTTCATGTAACCAGAGAATAATCATATATATAAATGTATGGGGGACTTGAACCTCCCAATCATATATGAAGGTGACTTGAGAACCCAATAATGTAATGTAATATGGGGGACTCGAACATCCCAATCATATAATAAGGGTGACTCGAACCACTCGATCATAAGAGAGGGGACTCAAACCCCAGGCCACTTAGACCCCTGCATCGGCAAATGCGGTTTCTAGTAATGGTCCCTCGGGACCTCCACTTTCATGGCCTATCTACACAACCCTCTTTTAAGCCCCATTAAATCTTTTATCACACATTCTCATTTATTGAACCATAATACACATTTAGGCATACACTGTTCGTATCGTTATACCAACTACACTTGCAAGGTAATATCAACATGCAAACTAATTATCATCACATGGGGAAATTATAAATCCCTTGGTTCAATTATACATTAGCTTGGGGAATTACAAAACCCCATAATGTTCGATTCAAAATCATTATGCTTCATAAGCTTTTCACACTATGCAATAGTTCAAGAGTAGTTCAATATGCATACTTTTCATATTCAAAACCAATCTCACAATATGGGTTTGAGGTCATTATCACTTCTATGATCAATATTCACAAATTGGGGGAAATCACAATCCCCTAATTTATACGCCATACCCATGCACCCCACAAGTTCAAAACCATGAATAAAGTATGAACAATCATATGTAACCAATGGGAAAACATTATTCAATAACAAACATTCAAAAACCTCAACCCATGTTTCGAAACCAACATTTAAACTACATGGACAACTATTTAAAACACATGTTTTTAAAAAATAACAGTTGGGGAAGAGTAACATGCCTTTGATAAGCACGAATTTTGAAGCAATTTGAAACTTAGAACCCGGAAGATAAACGTAGATGAAACCCTTAAGATTTTCTTGGGTTTTGTATTTGACGATGGAATAATAGCTTTTTGTGTCAGGAAAATTGATGGAACTAGGTCCATACAGTGTTTAAAGGTCGTTAATAGGTGAAAAGACCTCATTACCACTAATCCTAAGGGAAATAACACAAAACAACACACTTTTATATAGCGGCATGGCACGGACCTTATCACCAAAGCTAACCTCCGTTTCACGCTGCTTATCATGGAGATTATCCTCCGTAACACGCTAAAATCGCGGACCCTCACTGGTTCCTCATGAAAATGCTCATAATTTTTTGCTTAGGTGTCGGATTAACGTGAAATTGGATGTGTTGGAAAGAGGACTCAATTATCTATAATTTGGTGGGTCTTAAGCCCCAAAATTCAATATATTACAAAAGTTATACACAGTCAAAGCTGACCCTTGTAGGATCGAATAACAAAAGTTGGTCGAATCAAAAGTTCTTAACTCAACTTTGCCTTTAGTGTTTCCTATGAACATTTTTTACCTCGATAGCACTTTTCACAATAGGCTAATGATCATGACACTTATATTCATAGATAAATTATTGGATTTTATTTTATACACGTAGGAATAACGGCTCAAATTTTAGATCAAGGGTGTTACATTATTTCTCCCTTGGAATCATTTGTCCTCAAATGACGGATAGGAATCTTTGGAAGTTTTAGAAATAGGGAACTTGGTGTAACTTCACATTAAGAATTTTCCTTCAAAAAAACACATATAGGAATCAAAAGAAAGGGCTTCATGGCATCACCAAGTAAATTATGAAAGAACAATTCATGAGACAATGAGACTAAGGTCGTACAAGGGGTAAATGCCCCAAAACCCCTCACCCCATGTGAGAAAATCAAAGATGGATAAAATTTTACTCCTCGACGTGACATGCTGCCTATCACGAAGGATAACCTCTATGCCATGCCGCTTATCATAGAGAGTAGCCTCCGTGACACAGCGCTATTGTGGAGGATCACTGCCTTAAAATCTAAAAATATCTCTGAAACACTTCAAAGAATTCCAAAACATTTCCAATACACCCTTTTAACATCTCTAATGGGCATGAGGTATATAAAACATGATCATAACAACGTAAGACATGAAATTTTTCCAGGAATTCTCAACTTGATTAAGATTGATACAAGACATGAAATAAGATTTAGAGGGACATAAGAATTGAAGCATTCCGCACTTCCAATGATACGTCTAATAACCCTCAAATATAATAATACTCCTCATCTTTGACTTCAGCTATGAATATCATACTTCACCATTTCAATCTTACAATTTCCCTACAAAACACATCACCATAAGAGCCTGAGTCTAAATATACATTATTTTCATGTTAAAGCCTAATCTGGAGGTAAAAGGTGCTAACATAAGCTACAGGGCTCTATACCTTACATCCATCCTATCACAATAGGAAAACAACATCATGTCTTAATCAAGAGTACTAGCCACACAACACAATGGTTTGTGTATCTATCAACCCCAACATTCAAGCCTATCTTCACTACACCTACTTTAAGGATCTCCCTACCATAATTCTAGCAACCTCTATCACCTTCACAAAGATTTTCACCACATATTAGCCTCCAAACTATTTCACATAACAAAAGTTTTATCTAACTCTTCCCGTATCATCTATAACTTTAGTTCGAGTAGCCACACCAAACTTTTACAGTAAAGATCATCCACTCTCTAGTGTAAAACATCACTATGCTTCCATAACCACTATTATGTTGACACAAGGGGAGTAACTAAGGATCTAGAGTACGAGTTTCGAAAATAAGAGTGACAATATTCAATTACAACGTATATTTGTTGCACTACTCAAGGTGGGTTCTGTGACGTACGATATGATCCAATCATCACGAAGGGCTTCACACATCAAAATGTTTAGATCATAATTAAAGGGTCTAAAAATGGATATAGATTGTGTAGAGAACTATAAATATAGGCATATACACCATTTGAATATGTAGGATATTGGTAGAATGTCCCCTTAAACTGAAATAGGAGAAATGTGCTAGAGTAAAATAGTGTTATTGTGACTCATCCCTGAAACTCACCCCCACGCGATAATTCAGATTTGCATCATTTTCCTCTTAGCTCAAAGTTCACTATCCCAATCTTAAAAGTATATCCCCTTATAAAATCTATATGCACAACACTTTGCACATGGAGGGGGAGGGGTATCACTATGCATAAGAACACAAACTCACCTCAACAACTTTAATATGAAAACACTAAATTCTTTCTAGGACATCCCCTTCAAGGATACTAATCATAACCTCCTCCAACCTCTAAAGTCACTGCCTTATAACTAACATTTTCATGGGAATAGACATCTATGATTCTAAACACTCAACACTCCATTTTTAACTCCTTAGAATACTTGCATTACATCTCTAATATCATAATCTCATAACTTAACAAACTTTGTACAAAGAGTTCACATAATTTATCTATTTCTCCCTTAATTCAGCGTTACATAACACCATATAACAACTTCTTAGATTTCTCCATACTAAGAAATATAAGGCATAATCTAAGCATACATGGCACTCATAACTCAAGACCGAGTACACTTTATTCTTATAACCTAAGGCTCTTATCCATCTAATGATTCAGCCACCATTTCTACTTCAACACTAGACCTTATGCATATATCACAATTACACACTCCAATATTTCATAAGTCATTAACCAAAGTTCTTTCACACATTATATCAAACCTACTAATTAACTCCTACAAATCATGCATCACTATCCTCGAGCTAACATTCTTATCATCACAATCAACATCTAAAGTTCAAACTTAGTGTCTAGAAACAATCATGTATCACCAATGAAAAATCCTGCATAATATACTAGTCCATCAATTAAAGAAATCTACCTACATTCCTTATTTAACTTAACTACAGCCCACTAGCACATTCTTCCTCACTATATTACAACTACACCTTAAGTTCTATTACATACCTTCTCACATACCAAACTAACTTACAACTACTAGATAAAAAAATCAAGGGACCTTTGGCGTATTAAAACCACCTAATAAGGATGGTTGATCTTAATCTTACCACCCAATCCATTACGGTCTATGGAATATTCACCTCCTTACGTTAGATCCTGCTTACCCATGCATAAACCCCAACTATCTTCATGATTCTATAAACACCACTGAGCCCCCTTTTTGTAAGATCTCTCCAAGTGAAGGCTGAATTCATAAATCATTAGCCGACCAATCCTCCATTCACAACCTATGATTTATTTCACTACTACAATATCTAGTCCTCATAATCTCCTTTCTTATTTAAACTAAAGATGCAAATTTTGTTAATAACCATTCTCTTTTACCGACTACCATAAGACCATATCAACCCCAATACTCACTTAAAGGTCATGCAATTACAACTATCTCTTTTTCATTAAAAGTTACCCTCACTTCAACTCCTAAACGTAAGACTTTATATCACTACTTTGGGATCACCTTACTATTCATAGGCCATAACACCCACTCTTATACTACCTATGGGATAGAAATTCTATCCCAATATTCGGATACAGATCTTTCCCCTTAAGTGTGACATCTGCTATAAGGTTCTTGAAAGGGGTAAATTATATATCTTACCTTGGGTTAAAAAGCATTATTCATGAAGTTAGAGGTACACTCTTGAATCAATACATCTTGATGCACTAATGGACTCCTTTCAAGTCCCTTTATCATTCCACAAATTTAGATAACTCATTCAAAAAGAATTATACTATTAGGAAGCTAAGCCATTTGCACTTGTATGGCCTCAAGAATAAGACATAGCCCATAAATTAAAGAAACGAAAAAAGTTGTGTAACTTTTATATGGACAACACAATAGCACTATCTAGAGTATAAAAGAATGAAAAAATATTTCCTAAATGACTTGTAGCGTCTCCCATATAAGTGTGGTGCATTACACACCCATAAAAAAGACTCTAATTGACATGACTTTGTGGAAACCCAATTGACCATGAACCTAGGATCTGATGCCAACTTTGTCATGACCCAAACTAGGGCTTGGCTATAACGGGTATCTCAAGTCCAATAAGGACTAGAGACTACCCTCATTTCCTAGTCAAATAGAACATAATATAAGTATAGCAGTAGAATCCAAACATAAAACAAGATAGATACCTATGACTCAAAAGAAATCTAAGAGCTCAACAACCAATCCCAAATCCACAATAATGCACATAGCCTCTAAATAGAACCAAAATCAATCTAAGTCAGGACATACCCCTAACCAGATCCCAAAGAAACTAAATGGTAGTCTATGACACAAAAGAAATATGCTTTTAAAATGATAACCTTTTTGGAGAATAGAAGCTCACCACTTCAAAGAAGATAGTTGACAACCTAGAAATCTATCACTACACAGGAAAATAGAAGTGCCTTTGGAACATACATTGCGTAGGGATACAACATCCGGATATGGTTAGTGGGATGAGCACTAGCATGTAACTCAGGACTAAAGGATAAGATAATGCTATGATCAATAGTTCAAAATCACTCAAATCCAACGCACATAATCAATGTGTGTGTGTGTATATAAATATATATCACATACTGGTATAGGGAACAAGGCTTAACATGTACTTTAAACCTTTAGCGTGGATTGTGTAGCTTAACCATCATAATAATAGTGCCCACAGGCTATATGGGCCCCAGCTCTCACCCCTGGTCAGGCCCCGGTATGTGTAGCTACAGAAACCAGAGAATAATGATATATATATATATGCATGAGGGACTCGAACCTCCCAATCATATACTAAGGTGACTTAAGCACTCAATTATGTAATGTAATATGGGGGACTTAAACCCCCCCAATCATATAATAAAGGGGACTCGAACCATCCGATCATAATCAAGAGGACTCAAACCCCAAGCTATTTAGATCCCTACGCCAGCAAATGCGATGTCCAGTATTGGTCCCTTAGGACCTCCAGTTTCATGGCCTAGCAACACAACCCTCTTTTAAGCCCTATTAAAGCATTTATCACACATTCTTATCCATTGAATAATATTACATATTTAGGCAAACACTGTAGGTATCGTCATACCAACTATACTTGCAAGGTAATATCAACATGCAAACCAATTATCATTACTTAGGGTAATTCACAACCCTCTTGGTTCAATTATACATTAGCTTGGAGAATAACATAATCCCATAAGGTTCAATTCAAAATTATTATGCTTCATTAGCTTTTCACATTATGCAATAGTTCAAGAGTAGTTCAATGTGCATACTTTTCATATTCAAAACTAATCTCACAATATGGGGTGAGGTCAATATCACTTTAATGGTCAATATTCATAAATTAGGGGAAATCACAATCCCCTAGTTTATTCGTCATACCAATGCACCTCACAAGTTTAAAACCATGAATAAAGCATGAGCAATCATATGTAACCAATGGAAAACATTGTTCAATAATAAACATTCAAAACCCTCAACCCGTGTTTCGAAACCAATATTAAACCACATGAATAACTATTTAAAACACATGCTTTTAAATAATAACAGTTGGGGAAGAGTAACATGCCTTTGATACACATGAATTTTGAAGAAATTTGGATCTTGGAACCTGAAAGATGAATGTATGATGAAACCCATTAGATTTTCTTTGATTTTGTGTTTGAGGATGGAATAATAGCTTTTTATCGTGAAAACTGATGGAAATAGGTTCATAGAGTATTTAAAGGTTATTCATAGGTGAAAAGACCACATTACCCCTCATCCTATGAGAAATACCATAAAACAAAGCAACTAGTACATAGCGGCATCGCATGGACATTATCGCGGAGGTTAGCCATCCTCTGTGACAAACTAAAATCGCGGACCCTCACAAGTTCCTCACAAAAATGCTCATAATTTTTTGCTCGGGTATAGGATTAAGGCAAAATCAGGTGCATTGGTAAGAGAACTAAATTATTTATAATTTTATGGGTCTTATTCCAAAAAATTCAATATATTCCAGAAGTTATGTAGGTTCAAAGTTGACCTTTGCTGGTTCGAATACCAAAATTTGATCAAATCAAAAGCTCTTAACTCAACTTTGCTCTAAGTGTTTCCTATAAATAATTTTCACCTCAATAATACTTTTCTCACTAGGCTAATGATCATGATACTTATATTTATATACAAATTATTATATTCGAATTTATACATGTAGGAATAATGGTTCAAATTCTAGCCCAAAAATGTGGGGTGTTACAATAACAATCTTTCCTCTTATCTACAAATTTATATTTAAAAGATCATAAATGATCCAACAAATGTTATGAACTGATTTATAGTCATGATGACACCTAATAACTTCCACCAGTAGGTAAGCCAAACCATAATTCGAAGATAACACAATGGGTTAATTTGGTAGAAAATTCTCAACATAGGCATATTTCAAGAACACAATTTATAAATAGGTAAAGCATTCAACATAGATAAAAATAGTCAATATAAGATACCATTCCACGACTTGATAAAGCTCGTACAAGAGCATCTAATAGTATTAAAACTAATGACTTAGAATAGTTAACAACATTTACGTCAGTAACAAAAGACTGAATATAATAATAGAGGGAAATGGGCAAATTGAACTCCAATAGCTCACCCTATCTTCAAAAATATCAACACAGCACGATCAACGATCAACGACAATAGCTTGTACTCAAATCTATACCAAAAAAGTACAGAAGTGTAGTATGCGTACTAAAATAACGAGTACTTACTAGGCATCATCGTCCGACTGAGCTAAAGCATGATATCAGTATGATAAAATGCAAGATAATATAACTAAGTCAAGATATAGAAACGACTCCAAATCATCTCCAATATTGTTGTACATAATAAGTAATTTAACCATAATAACAATATAACACAAGATATCAACACATGCCAACTCGACGTGCAACATAAGTAAATAAATCGGAATAATAATGCATCACAAGATAACACAAAAGCAATCGAACTACAAAATTGGCTCCCATGCGCCAATTCGAGTAGAAAGTAAATAACTCATCACAAACTCTCATATGCCTGGAGAGCACACTTAAAGATAAAATAAAGCCACCATTCATTGTTACAACTAAGCAATTCATTATTTAACCAACATCCCACAATTTATCATCAATCGGTCATTTATCACATATGGCAATGTACCCACATTCTATAATTACAATTATTTAACAACGTTATCATCGTTAGTCACTAACCACCATCTATTATCTAACCATCTCTTATTAACTAATCTATTTGATTACTTGTCATCATATAACCTCTAGTCATCATTTAGGAACTATTAACCACATATTCACTAATTTCCATTTATTAGATAACCATCATTTATCAACTAACAACATTTATTAACTAGACATCTTTTACCAACTAATCCCCATTTATAAACTAGTCATGATTAGTCACTTAAATAATATCCACCACTAATCCTTATTTAGCACAAACCATCAACTATACCACCTTATAAACTTTTATCACTAATCAATAATTATTAGTAATCATCAAAAGCCCACTAATTATTATTTTTTTGTCACCTTCATGTTATAATCAGCATCCCTAATATCAATAGCACACCCAACTACATATAAGGATATATAAATATATATATATATATATATATGTATGTATGTATATAAATATTAGCCATACAATAGAGCATAGTCGAACTAGAATCGATAGATGCACACATAGGCACATCAATATAATCATCCTCTGACCTTTCCGGGTATCAACATATCATAATAATCATCCTCCGACCTTGTCGAGTATCAATATATCATCATAATTATCCTCAGGTCGTACCGGATATTACTATATCATCATAATCATCCTCCAACCTTGCCAAATATTAATATATCATCACAATAATACTCTGACTTTGTCGGGTATTAACATATCATCATAACCATCCTCCGACCTTGCTAGGTATCAATATATCATCATAATCATCCCTCCAAAATCAAGCCGACATAATCAACATCATCATCATCTTTTAAAATTAAATCGAGTATATATATCATCATAATCAACATCAATATGTCCAAAAGATTAATCACGGGAGTACTTAACAACATAACCATGAACATAATATACTAACATGATCAATAATCATAATCAAAATTTTGAACTCTGGCATAACGAATAGCTTGATTGTCAATATAATAAATAAGCACAATCTTTGGCATGATCGCTAATATAGTAAATAAGTATTCTCTTTAGCGTAATCCATAGCATATCAATGTGCTTTATCAAAACATAGGCAATAACTTATCAAGAGCCTAATTTAGGAATTATCATTAGCATAATTAATACCTAATCCATGGCATAAATTTTAGCTTATTCATAGCATAATCAATGGCTTAATCATCAATGTAGTCAATAAGCATGTCCTCTAGCATGAACAAAATCCTAAATGCAAATTTATCGATGAGCATGATTTCTAGTGTAATTAATAGCTCATTCGTTGACTCAATCAATAGCATAATTTATTAGCTGACTATAAGCTTAACCAATAACTTATCGCAACATGATTCAAATCTCATCATAGCATAAGTGACAATCTAATCCATTAGTATATGAACATTTTTTCTAACGTCATTATTAATATAACCATCAAGTGTCGAGGTTCCTCAATATCACCTCGAGAGGGCATTCTCTAGGCATTTAATACATGTATAAGGGTTTAAGAAAACTAATCATCAATCTTGACTTAAGGTGAATCAAAGCGCCCACTTCTAAATCCACGGAATACATTCTAAGTCAAATTCTACCCTAGACTAGGCTAAGGTATCTAAATCCACTCTTAGATGTATAGCAAGACACATTTAGCCCTAAGGTGGAGATTCTTCTCTAGCACTTTAACTAAGTCAATTGGAAACTATGGCAACCATCATTAGTGTAACAACTAAGTCCAATTTACCCTAAGCATAAGTAACTAGAATATTTTACTTAACTTGAGTAATACAAGGCATTCTCATGCTAAACATGAGTAATGAAGTCCGATTCACCTAAGGCATAAGGGAACAAGTCAAGTATTTCAACTCTACGGTTTCAAATTACCCAATACGGTTCAACTAACTCAAGTCTTGTATTTCATCAATCCAACACCTAAAACCCATTCCAAATCCAACACAATATTATAAGAATACTATGAGATAGATCAATCTAACAAGGGATAAACCTAGCCTACCTCGATGACGGAGAAAGCTCAACGAACTGCTAAACCATCATTTTTCCCTTTCGAGAAGCTTCTTCAAGATAACAAGCTATCATAAGCACATTCTAGTCATCAATACGAGAATAACGATACACATATTTCACCATTGTGCTTCAGATTCAAAAATCACACAAAAACCCTATGTGTGTCTCACTTACAAAAATTGCATTTTCAGAATTAACACAATATTATTACAAGCTCAAGAAATCATTACTCTAGAAATGGGTGAAAACCAATCTAAATTGGGGCTAAAATCAAGCCCAAAAGGTTTTGGGGTTTTGAGCAAGAAATCAATGAAATCCACTAAGAAAAAGGTGAATTCTTACCTCAAATTGGAAGATAATCATGAAAATAAATGTTTATCATGCTCCTAAATCACCCTCGTCTAAATTGCAAGTTATCCGTCTTCTGAGGGTTTTTGGTCTTAAGAGAATGATGAAGAATGGCCAAAATCATGGAAAATAGGTCCTTTTATACCCACTCTAGATACTCGGGAGTCACTATTCCGACCCCAAGGTTGGAGATCGCGGCATCTCACTTATGCCACCTGAGTCACGATCGCGACACCCATTCGCGATTGTAGTATCATCTCTGCTCGAGTGAGTTATAATAATGGACAATAATGTCACTATCATGGTGCACCAAAAATTGGGTGCACTAGATTTTTCCAAGTCCAAAATAGGCTTGATTGGGTGCTCGGGGTGCATTCGGAATCCCGTATACACAAACGACTATCCAACCATACAAAATTTGATGTTCTAGACTCAATGGCGCACTCGAATTTTTCATTCGAGTTCATTTTGATCAAATGTGGGTCCCACAACCAAATTTCATTTTCTAAACTTTTTGACCAATAGGAAAAAATGAGTTCGAGTGCCTCGGGACCCAAACCAAAGTTCTACCTAGCCTAAAATCGACATTAAGGAGCTGGTGGTGCAGTTAGAATTTGCATATGAGATGGTTTAGTGAAGTTTTCATCTAGTGGTCATTCGGAACCATCAAAGACCTCATAATAACGAATTGGCTCTAAAAATCAAACAAATTTTCCAGTAACTGAACTGTCAGCTCCAACAAATGACTTGGCACAGCTATAGAGAAGATCTAACGACAAAAATAAGCTGGAATATGGAAAATAACCTGAAGGGTCATTCAAACGATAACAACGTTGATTCATGACAATATCCAAACTTTTATAAATAAAGCTACTCAATGACTTCCTATAAGCAAATGTTATCAACTTATCGTTCGAAGACATTAAAATATAAAAATAAAATTCCCATTATTTATAACAATGAAGGCCATTGTTAACGTCAATAATTTATTTCCAACGCTAAAAACATGAAGTTAACATAAATAATAGCACAAAATGACCAAGAAATACAGATAGTAGGAAGTTGGAAATCTGCCATGAAGAAATATTCGATATGAGACTTATTGTCAAAAGTTTATGATACAAGCAAATGAACAACATCACATATAAGAGTGAAATTCAATAAAGAACAAAACTAACCCCTCGAAATATTTTTCTTAACATCTAGATTGAACGAGCAGTTCCCTTTTGCGAACCAACTAAAACTTTTAGAACTTGTGAGTTACCTCGAGCCTACTAACAAACTTAACTGGCTAGAAATACCATTTGTGCTTGACCTTATACTAGTCATAACTCGTATTCACCAGCCATAGTAATATATATTGCCCAAGGAAGATCCTGGTAGACACTTTTCTCAATAATCTTCAAGTAGAAAACTTGACATTCATTGAAAAATACATATTGTTACAATGTTAAGAACATGCTATATCAGCTTAGAGAACAGATGAAAACACAAATATACTTTGAGTTTCCTAATTGGAATCCAAATATTAGTCTATATTGTTGTTATTTATAAACTCGTCTCCACTATTAAAAATTAAAGTTATTTAGATGGTTACCAGCAGGATTACAACTTATATTTGTACCATGAAAACAGACAATGTTCACCCATGGATAACTAGACTTTAATATATGCAGTTATTGTAGATGAAAAGACAACAATCAACTATCAATCACCGTCTTCCAGCACAGAACCCATGCCCCCGCTTTGCCCCTCTTTTCGTATTGCATACTGTCAAATTCCCAATATCATTTGAAGTGTTGACCCTCAATGTAATTGCCATTTCTAATCCCTAATTCCACCTGACTCCCCTCTTACCTTCCCAGCCTAATAACCAGTCAATTACATAGATTCTTAATATGATAGTGTGACATACTAAAATAACCCCTAGGCATGACTGGCTGCCGCTAACACCACTTGCCAAGAGAATGATTCCCTATATATGCACAATGCCTATAAACACTAAGATAAAACCATATGCAACTCCAAATACATAAATAATCATTAACGCAAAGTAATCCAACCAAATATTGTATAATGGTTTATGAAAACGACAATAGCTTAGCTAATAAATTTCTAGCCCAAATCCCACACTAAGGTCATGGAGCATCTAAACAAAGTTACATGAGTTCAACTTTCGGACATGCAAACCCAATGAAAAGAAATATAATCTAAAATTAGCTAAAGTTGGATAACAACCTCCACAAATAATGTGAATGATCACCTCAGCAATGGAATCCACACGTACATACCATTAGCCACTAGTCCCTCATTCTTCAATGGTATTTGTAGATATACAAGTAAGAAGTGATCTATATATAAATATAACCCAGTAAGATCCTCGACTCACTACTTTAATACCTCTGAAACAAGTGTTAGAAATTACACGGCACAACAAATGCATAATTAATATGTACATAATATCTTTAAAATATAACGCCCAATAAGATCCAAACGAAGGTTCGAAAAGTCACAGTATCCCAACTCAATTAACTCTCACGGCTTGTCAATAGTAGTGAATGCGATCAGCCTAACACTCAAAAAAGCCTACGACAACATATATAATGCCCTAAAAGTCTATTACGGTAGCATGTACAAAGCCCCTAACATATTACGGCTGACATATTACGGTAGGATAAGTATGCCCTAACATATTACGACAGCTATGTATGCCCCTAGAGACTATAACGAAAACGAAGAAAATATATTCAACGCCACAACTTCACCTCACATATTACCACTAAATAATTCTCAGTACACTTCACAAAATACATATCCACGTCTAGTCAGAGATCACCACTTCTACCAAGTCCACGCTTGTCCCAACACCATGAACTAGACAGAAAAATACAATTTTTTAAAGCAAGCATGAAAGCTTAAAGTCTCACTTACCTCGCTAATGATAAGTTCCCCAACCTTGCAATTTGTAGAACACCAATCAAATAGCCTCCAATGGCTTCAATATATGCAAAAATATTAAATAACGATATTAATTACGCTGTTCAAGTCAAGTCCCAATTTTTCTAAGGTCCATGTTTACAGCTAATCCTTAATAACTCACACCTTAAATCATGAATTAAAGATAATCTAACAAGGTAAAGGTGCTAAAATAGAAATTTGAAAATACTGTCCAATGATTTTTAACCTTTAACGTCAATAATGTCACTATTTATATTTCTACGATAAGAATAATTACCAAAGATAATAATTTCTCTCATCACCAACCAATCATTGCCTCATAATGAATATTCCCTATTTGATTTTTGTTTAAAGTGACGCAACAGAATGTTAAAACAAACATCTGGGAGGAAATGGTTTTGATTATTACCTGCTTTGTTTCTTCTTCTTCTTTATTTTTTTCCAACTAAAGAATCAACATTAATTAACACTTATCCTTCATTTAGTAGCAAACAACTTACCCACCATGAAGAAAATTAAACACATATTAGTTGTTGTTTTCACTGTTTTCAGAATTTTATGCCAAAGATCTACAAATAAATTTCATACCTTATCACTTCACGAGGATGCCTACAAACGTTGTTTAGATACTCTCTATTGTTGTTTTTTTACACATTTGTTGTTCTCCTTCAATATAATAGGATCAAAATATAGTCCTAGTATTCTATTTCTTACGTTAAAAAGCTGAACAGGGGAATGGGTGAGGCCCACTCTCTTTAAATTCTCTTAATTAACAATTATAATTGGTTAAAATTACCAATTAATCCTTCATTAAAATAATTGGGTCATTACATTACCCCCACATAAAATAATGTTCGACCTCAAACGGATCTAGAATCATACTTAAAGTGCTAAATAAGTGAGGATATCTAATTTACATCTCCTCCTCGGACTCCCAATTAGCCTCCTCGGTTGGATAATTACGCCATAATACTTTGACTAAAGCTATCTTTTTTTATCTCAATTGTAGTACTTGCCTATCAAGAATTGCTATCGAGCTTTCCTCATAAGTTAGATTCTCATCAAGCTCTATATTCTCTGGCTGGATCTTATGACCATCATCATGAACATGTCATCTAAGAATAGACACGTGAAACACATGATGAACTATAGATAATCTTGGAGGTAAAGCAATCCTATATGCCACTAATCTAATTCATTCCAAAATCTCATAAGGACCAACGTATCTAGGACTTAGTTTACCTTTTCGGCCAAATATCATAATTCCTTTCATGGGAGAAACTTTTAAAAAGATTTTTTTCCTTTTATGCATTCCAAATCACGGACCCTTCTATCTACATAGGACTTCTGTCTACTTTGTGACATTATAAGTCAGTCCCATATCACTGCAACCTTTTCCAATGCTTGCTAAACTAAATCTGGACCCAATAACTGGCCTTGCATGAGCTCAAACCATCTAATTGGTCAATGACACTTGTTATCATATAGAGCCTTATACGGTGCCATTTGAATGCTTGACTGGTATCTATTATTATAATAAAACTCTACCAAAGACAACTGGTTATCCCAATAGCTACCAAAATCAACTTCGCAAGCTCTAAATATGTCCTCTAAGATCTGAGTAACTTGTTCACACTGTTTGTTAGTCTGTGGATAAATAGTTGTGCTCATCTCAACTTGCGAACCTAATAATTTCTAAAAAGATTTTCAAAACTTAAAAGTAAACTGTACACCTCGATCAGATATGATTGAAATAGACACACCATAAAGCCAAACTATCTCCTGAAGGTAAATTTCTGTTAACTATTTTGCACTATAGGTAACACGGACTGGTATGAAAAGGGAAATTTTTTTAATTCTATCCACTATCACCCAAACTGAGTTGTGTTTCTTAAAGGTACTTGGCAACCCAACAACAAAATCTATAGTAATCCTTTCCCACTTCCACTTTGGGATAATCAATTTTTGCATCACTCCGCCAGGTTTGTGATGTTCATATTTGATCTGCTGACAATTTAAAAAACTAGTCACATGTTTTATTTCAAAATATCAAACTTCATGCCTTTTCACCAGTACAATTCTCGCAAGTCTTGATACATTTTCATAGTACTAGGTGGATAGAGTATCATGGGCTATGAGCCTTATCGAGAATTATTTTCCTCATATTACCCATAATGGGGACACATAATTTCCCATGATGATGTATCACACCTTCACCACTCCGCCATTGTCTACTCGATCTCAAAGCCTATCAAGGTAGGGATCATCATATTGGCAAGACTTAATTTGTCCAACTAAGGATGATTGAACAGTCATAACTGTAAGTAACTTGCCAGGCACTGTGTGATCAATTCGAACTCCATGATTGGAAAAAGTTTGAATATCCATAACCAAAGGTCACCTTTCGGCAAAAAATTGAGACATACTAACCATAAACTTCCTACTCAAGGCATCTGCTGCCACGTTTGCCTTGCCAGGATAATACAAGATAGTAAGATCATAATCCTTAAGTAACTCTAACCATCTTCGTTGCCTCAAATTCAGATCTCGTTGCTTGAATAAGTATTGTAGACTCTTTTAATCAATATAGATTTCACACGACTCACCATAAAGATAATGATATTGGATCTTGAGTGCAAATACAATTGCGGCCATTTCCAATTCTTAGGCTGGATAATTCTTCTCATGGACCTTTAACTATTGAGAATTATATGCCACCACTTTACCATTCTACAGTAAAATACAACCTAATTCAATTTGAGACGCGTCATAATAAATAGTGAAACTGCCCTCTACCATAGGCAAAGTCAAAATTAGAGCCAAAATCAATGTCGCTTTTAATTTCTGAAAACTTTTTCACATTCATCTGACTACTGAAAAATCATATTTTTTTGAGTCAAGCATGTCACGGCTACCTTTGAGAATCCCTCTACAAACCTCCGATAATATTAGCTAGTCCCAAGAAGCTACATATCTCTGTAACAGTATTAGGTCAACGCCAATCTTGAACTGCTTCAATCTTTATTGAATCAACATGAATCTCATTTGTAGACACCACATGCCCAAAAAGGGAAACCATGCCTAACAAAAATTGACACTTTGAGAACTTGGCATAAATCTTTTATTCTCTAATTGTCTACACACAACTCTCAAGTGTTGTCCATGGCTTGCCTCACTCTGAGAGTAAGCAAAAATGTCATTAATGAACATAATCACAAAATGGTCTAATTATGTCTTGTAGGTGAATTAGTCAGTCTAATAGACATCACTAAAAATTCAAAATGCCCATACCTGTTCTGAAAAGGTGTCTTAGTGATCTCTTTAGCCTTGATTCTCATCTAATGATAACCTGATCTCAAGTCAATTTAGAAAAGTGAGTAGCCTTGTAACTGATCGAATAGTTCATCAATGTTAGGCAAAGGATATTTATTCTTGATAGCTTCCTTATTTAACTGTCTGTAATCAATGCATATCCTTTCGTGCCTTCTTTTTTTTCATAAATAGCAGAGGTGCATCCTAAGGTGACACACTAGTCCTAATGAATACCTTGTCAATTAACTCCTGGAGTTGAAACTCCAATTTTCACAACTTAGTTGGAGCCAAAAGGTAAGATGGAATAAAGATAGGTCGAGTCCCTGGCATAAGTGAATGTTGAACTTAATTTATCTCATTGGAGGTAGCCCAGGCAAATTATTTGGAAACACATCAATAAATTCCTGAAAAATGGGAACATTGCCAATAAAAACTTTCTCTGCCCAAGTGTCATGAACAGTAGCAATAAAACCCAAACACCCATGATTAATCATTCGTCGTGCTTTACATAAGATATTATCTTTTCCTGAGTCACAAAAGTCATACCTTTCCACACTAAAGGTGGATCTCTAAGTATATCAAGACGTATAAGCTTAGCAAAACAACCAACCAAAGCATAACATGACGACAACCAGTCGATACCCATAATCACATCAAAGTTAGACATTGAAAACATAAGTAGATCAACTATGGTGTCCCTACCCTGAATAGATATCATACAATCTCAATAAACACTATCCACTAATAAGGTCTTCCCACTGGGGTCACAACAATATATAGATCAATAAGAGTCTCAATCCTTCTCTTTGGGAATAAATCAAAAGATAGAGATATTGACACCCAATTTTGGCTCTCTATACTTAAAATTAACGTATTTAAACGCTCTGGTCGTTAAATGGCACAAAATGTAATTTTTCACATATTTTGGACAATGATGAAATCTTTACAATTTTTTTTTTAAACTGAGCCCGCTTTTTAACAAAAATCATATTTTTAAATACATATATGCACACATACCTTTTCAATTTATTTTGATAATTATTTATTTGTTACTAACATTTTTATTACAAGTGTTTATACAGGTTATTGAGAATACTCGTCGGAAATGGCCTTCAAAGAAAACTTTAAATTTTGTATTGTATTTTTATATTCTTATACTTGTACAAATATTATCATAGTGAAAACTTTATTTTTTGGGTGCTGGACGAAAAATTATTTACGCAATCCTCATCACACATTTAGGCAAATTTAGGCTGTTAATATTTATATTAAATCGATTTAGATATTTAATCAAATAATTCATATTTTTCTACTAAAATATTACATAGTCTTTTTTCTTTAGAACAATTTTTCTTTATTCAATCTTTTCTTTACATGCATATTAATATATTTTTGTTTACAATAGAACGCGCATTATATTATTTCAATACATATTTTATATTTGTATTTACAAACATTGATTTTTTCTCTTCCCTTTTTAATAAACCTAAGTCTGATCGGTCACCACATTTGTGAATTCTAAAGGGTGCCTAACTCCTTTCCTTCAGAATAATTTGAACCCTTACTTGAAATCTAAAATGGTTATTGTAGATTAAATAAAGTCACACTTGTTAAACAAAAAATAGATTTTCTATTTTTCCTTAAAACTTAGGTGGCGACTCTATAAAAAATTAATTCTTTTAAAGTCCATCATGTCGTGCTCATTTTAACCTTAGGTAAAAATAGGGTATGACAGATGGCGACTCTGCTGGGGATGCAAGGTTCTAACCATTACAGATTTAGGTAAATATTTATATTTTTCAATTATTATTTATTTCTTTCTAATTGTATTGATTTATCTTGGTTGTGTGGCATAAATTGTTATTTGTTATTATTTTGTATAGCTTATTTATTTGTTTATTGCTTTATATAAATTGTCATCCCATTCATATTTTTTTCATTTGGAAAAGCTGACACAATCACACGTACAAGTGAGGTGTGTTTTGCACACCCGCAAATTTCTTTCAAAATCCTAAATTTTAGGAAAGTTGGCGTATGCGTGGGGTGTCCGGATCTTTTTCTCTGTGCCCGCGTAGTCTTCTCGCTCGAGTAGTCCACTCGGGAACCGTAAGTCTAGCAAACCCACTCTTCATAGAATAAAACTATACCAACATCTTTTTAGGTGAATGCATCATCAGTCATCTTTATCCAAATGTCTAAAGGGTTCGTGACCCAAGTTGCATGTTATCATAGTATTTATACATATTTAAATGTAATTATGCATATAAATTAATTATTTGCTATAAATTGATTTTACTTTAGTAGAAAGGTGTAATCCAATCTTTTTTTTTGCATGGCAGATCAGTTAAAAGATTCACCTTACCAATATTGTCGATAATTGTATATAGGCCTGAACTATGCAGGCCTGATTCTTATTTTCACAAGATACGTAGGCAAACCTCATTTGGATTCGGTCCCATTATTTTTTCCAAATGAATAAAAAATTTAGAACTTTGACTTGGTTGGTGCCAACACAGTTAGGTGTGTGCATGAAAAAAGAATAAATGGGTATGATGGAGAGGACCGACTTTGTGGTAAACCATATATCCCTTTATTACCTTTTAATCAAACCTGAGTAACACTCAAAAATTCTCTTGCATATATCTAAGACAAGAACAAAGCAAACCTCATCATTTTAAGTGCATTGTGTGGTGAGCTTTAGACTAGTTCATTGCATTGCATTGTTGATCCAGAACATGGCCTGAATGTCTCTTGAGGCAAAATTTTGAGTTACACTTAGTTTAGGAAAGGATTTTAGGACTTCTTTGACCCGATTGAGCCTTTCACAACCCACCAAATGACATTAATCCCTAGTCATTCCCCTTGAGCCTGAAACCTTTTCTTGGACAACCGCATCTACTCCTATACCATTTTGAGTGCTTACACATACTATTCTTTTCTTGACCCTACCTCCTTGAGCGCACTAAATACATGAAAATTATGGATAATAGTTCAAGATCAAAGACACAAAAGACAGAATATATTTTCCCAGATGAACAAAAATAAAAAAAAATGACTTCAGAAGGAGAAAAAAAAACCCATAAAAAAAGAGATAACTCCAACAAAGGCGGAGAATCATCATCCAAAAAAAAGATGAAAAATATGTTTAAAATAAAGGGAAAAACTACAATACAAGCTGAAGTAAATACAAAACAAGGGGCAAAGAAGCACAACAAAGAGGATTGAGTGTCAAAGTGCGACAAATGTCAAAAGCACAGATACAGTGCAATGCTCATTGAGGAATTAGTCACATTTAACCTAAATATATTCCTACCCGTCTCCAAACCTGCATTATAAGCCAATAACAAGTCCTACAAGATCCTACTCTAAGTGTTCTCGTATTAATGGATACTTACATGAAGTCCAAGTCTATGGTATCATAATTGCATTAATAAAATTTCTTTCTGAGTGTAAGTGTATATCTCTGGACGTCTCTACATTCAAAAGAAAAATACTCAAATAGGTGTGAGAACGAGACATTCTTTCTGGAGAGGACACTTGAAATATGAGAATAGGCATAGTTCAAAATCTTTGTTTGAAGCAAAATGAACAAATCTTGTCGATACTTAGGCATTCTGAGATACCACTTGAAACTATAGGTGTTATCCTGAAGTTGATCTCGGTTAGCTAGGTAAGAGATGGGGAATTCTTATACACACTAATAATTGTAGGTACCAACTGCAGTAAAGACACATTGTACCATCACTTCGCTCAAAGTGGCATGTTACATTCAAAATAGGTCGTTCATCTTTCAATGAGACACGTTGGACCATCCTTCCATTCAAAGTGACATGTTGCATCTAAGATAGATTGTCCATCTTTCAATAAGACACATTGAACTGTCACTCCATTCAAAGTGATATGTTACATTTGAGATAGGTCGTCTGTCTTTCAATAAGATATATTAGACCGTTATTTCGTTCAGAGTGACATGTTACATTCAAAATAAGTCGTCCACCTTTTAATGAGACACATTGGATGTTATATTCAAAATAGGTCGTCCGTATTTCAATGAGGCACATTGGACCGTCACTCCATTCAAAGTGACATGTTACATTTAAAATAGGCCATCTGCCTTTCAATAAGACACATTGAACCGTCATTCCATTCAAAGTGACATGTTACATTCAAAATAGGTAGTCCGACTTTCAATGAGAAATATTGGGTTCGTCCATCCTGAAATAGGACATTTTAAGATAGAAACTTTAAATTGAAGTTCACTTGAATTTTTATAAAAAATAATACTTTGTCGAGAAAAATTGGCTACACATCAACTTTTTTATTTGAAGACTTCTACATTATCTTCAAACGAAAAAGGGACTGTTGATACTCAATTTTGGCTCTCTATACTTAAAATTAACGCATTTAAACTCCCTGGCTGTTAAATGGCACAAAATATAATTTTTCACATATTTTTTACAAATGGTTGTAAATTATTGATAATCATCATTATTTTAGGATTTTTTACCAATTTATTATTATATTTTAATTTTACATAATTTATTGATAATAATCTTTAAATTCATAAATTTTAGAATTTTTATCCGTTTATTATTATTTTAATATTTTTGCACAGCAAATGTACACGACATGATGTCACATTTTTATAATATTTCAAAATTAATTATATTTTTTTATAATTACAAATCAATACCTGCATTTTGTACAATTTTTACAGTCCACAAATATTAAGTTAGATTAATTAATTTTACACAGTATAATAATTTAATGTTTCGTCATATTTGATAACAATCACAAAAAAAAAAGGAGGGGACAAAATTTGAGAGGTAGGTTGGTATTTTCTACCCTCTCAGTTGAAAAAAGAGAGAGCCACAAGTACACACTGACAATTCTTTAAAAATCACAATGTATACACACACAGAGACACAAAAAAAGAAGAAAAGAAAATAATAAAATAAAACTTCATATCCATTTCTCTGTCTCAATCTCACGCTCTTTCTCCCCTTCTCTCCATCACTGTCACCGTCGAAATTAGCCACCGGATGGATGACAACCAACAACTCCACCACCATCACACTCCTTTTCTCCTTCTCCTCTAATCCCTCACCGCCGCTGGCTCGCGGAAAGTAATGACTGACGAGTCCAATGCACTACCACCGCTACTGCTCCCTTTTATTTTTCCCTTTTTCATTGCTTCTTCGCCGGATGTGATGATCGGCGAAGTCTCCAGCCACCACTAGCGCTTTCCAACCACCATACCTCCACTAGCAGCCACTAGATCCGGCCACTAAATGTCGCCCCTCTTCCTATCTCTCCTATTTTTCATCGCCACTTCACCATCTTCGGTGAAGCTTTTGGCTACTCCTACTGTATTGCCGTCCCTAATCTCATTTTGCACTTTTTTTATGTGTGTTTTTTGTAAATCTAGCCGAATTTGATTACACGGCGTTGCTTCGGTGAATGTCGTTGAAGCACTGCCATTGTGTCGTTGCCACCATGCTGTTACTGTTACTGTTTTGGTGTTTATTTTTTATTAATTATTGTGATTGTAAATATTATGTTGCTCCATTGAATGTGTCATTTTCTTCTCCGTTTATTATTATTGCTCGTCGAAAATACTCCCTTTAATTGAGTTTTTTTCCCCATTGATTTATGTGTTATTGATCTTCCCATTCATTCCCTGTGTGCCCTTCTTCCCCCAATTCTTCTATATTTTGTTTCCCTAACTTTGCTGGATACAATTTGTTCCTTGTGATTTAATTAATTCTCGGAAAGAAAACTGTTCCGATGAAGCTCCATGAATTCTGGCTAACATCATGGTTGTTTTTTTATTATTATTTTTGTTACTGTTTGTTCATTGTGAAGGGATTAATTTTGTTATATTTTTGGATAACCTATGTCAGTGTTTAGGTGTTTCCATTATTTTTGTTGCCTGTCACTTTCTATTCAATTTTTGAACTGATATGCTCCCTTTTTGACTTATTTTGTAAGTTTGTTAAACTGATTTGAACAAACTACTTTTCATGGCCGATGAAGAAATTTTTCGTCAATTTTTTAGGCCTTCCCAAATAAAAGGCGGACACTAAGTATACAAATACGTAATAAAATAAATATTTTGGTCAATGATGAAATCTTTACAATTTTTTTTAAAACTGAGCCCTCTTTTTAATAAAAATTATATTTTAAAATACATATATGTAAACATACCTTTTCAATTTATTTTAATAATTATTTATTTGTTACTAACATTTTTATTACAAGTGTTTATAGAGGTTATTGGAAATACTCGTCGGAAATAGCCTTCAAAGAAGACTTTAAATTTTGTATTCTATTTTTATATTCTTATATTTGTACAAATATTATCATAGTGAAAATTTTATTTTTTGGGGTGCTGGGCGGGATATTCTTTATGCAATCCTCATCACGTGTTTAGGCAAATTTAAACCATTAATATTTATATTAAATCAATTTAGATATTTAATCAAATAATTCACATTTTTTATACTAAAATATTATGTAGTCTTTTTTATTTAGAACAATTTTTTTTATTTCGATCTTGTCTTTACATGCATATTTATATATTTTTGTTTACTCACGCATTCTATTATTTCAATACATATTTATATTTGTATTTACAAACATTGATTTTTTATCTTCCCCTTTTAATAAACCTAAGTCTGGCCGGTAACCACATTTGTCGATTCTAAAGGTTGCCTAACCCCTTTCCTTCAAAATAATTTGAACCCTGACTTGGAATCTAAAATGGTTTTTGCAGATTAAATAAGTCACACTTGTTAAACAATAAATAGCTTTCCTATGTTTCCTTAAAAATTAGGTGGTGACTCTATACAAAATTAATTCTTTTAGAGTCCATCATGTCGTGTTCATTTTAACCTTAGGTAAAAATACGTAGACAGGAGACACAATAAAAATATGTAGAACCAGGATCAATAAGATATTATGCTGGTTGAGCGTGAGCATGAGTACCTGCAACATCTCTCTGTATATGTGTAGTAGCTTAACTAGAACCAGAATCTCCCATAGGATGAAACTAGCAATGTGCCCTCTTTTACTATAAGTATAACAAGGACCACCAACTCCAAAACGCCGCCCACTATGATTCCTGCCATAGTTAGAATGTTTTAGATATTGTTCGAACTGAAAGGAACCACTACCCTTTCTCTGCATTTGCTACTAACCTTGTCTAGCTGGATAATTATTCCTTGAAGATTGGCCCACTGACTTCGACTTCATAGGCCTAGACTGTCCACGATGAAAATCACTCTTGCTCCCCGATGGAGCACCACTAAACCCACCTGAATTACGTGTCTTTTTATTTTCTCAATTTATTCTTTCTATCTCATAATAAGACTCAGAACAGAGAGTAGTATCAACCACCTCAGCATAGAATCCATTATGCATATCCCATATCACAGGACCACGATAACGAGCCTCAAGTTCATCCACAAATCATTTTACTTTCTCTCTCGAGTCTATAACAAAAAATAGAACATACCTGGATAATTCAGTGAACTTACCTTCCTACTCACTAACTGTCATAGATCCCTGTTGCGGGTCATTAAATTAGTGTCTCATGTCATCTTGTTTTCTCAATGGAATAAATATGTCCATAAACATGGCTGAAAAATCTGACTAAGTAATCGGTGGTAGACCTGCTTGTCTATCTCTCAAAATGGAAGTCCACCATGCCTTGAGAGACCCTGAGAATAGAAAAATGGTAAATTCTACACCATGAGTCTCCTTCAACCCCAAAGTAGTAAGCATCTTCTCACAGCGATCAATAAGTTTTTAAGGCTCAATAAAAGATGGTGTAGCATCAAACTCTGTCAGCTTAAGATCCATGAAATTCTTATGATCCTTGGGTTGCGCCATAACTGCAACTGAAAAATCAATCGGTTGAGGTGTTTGAGCAGACGCAACATTTAATTGAACATTCGTTCTCAAAGTAGCCTGAGGAACTGGAACTCGACCCTAATTAGGCACTATTGCCTTAAGTACATTCAACAATCTTACCACGGCATCTACAGGCAATTTAACTGTAGGTACAATAACTGGAACTGTAGTTGGAGCATCCTGATCAACTTGATTCTGCACTTGCTCAGAAGCAAAAACTTGTGGCTGGCCCTCATTACCAACTTCAGGTTGAGGACAAGTCTGAGGCCTAGTCGGATGAGACCCAACTTGACCACCACCACAAGTAGAATCGTGTCCAGCACCACATCTAAGAGGTGCATTAGATTGACTAGCGGATGAAGAACCACTTCTCTTAAGCATCTGCAAAATAATATTTAAATGTTAGACTTAATTCAACTCAACGCACGAGCAATGACTGAAAATGAAAAATCTTCCTAAATGTTCAGTAGCCTCAAGGTCATAAGTAATGGGCGCCTACATGCCCATGAACAAGAATCTACTAAACACTACTCAATGACCCGGGACCTACAACCTAGACTTTGATACCAACATTGTCACATCCCAAAATAACCCCTAGGCGTGACTAACTCGTGCTAACACCACTTACCGGGAGAACCAATTCCCCATACATTCACAATGTCTACAAACACTGGGATAAAACCATATGCAACTCCAAATGAATGAAATAATCATTATCGCAAAGTACTCCAACTAGATATCGTACAACGATTAATGAAAACAACAATAGGTTAGATAATAAATTTCTAGCCCAAATCCCACACTAAGACCATGAAGCATTTAAATAGAGTTACATGAGTTCAACTTTCGGGCACGCAAGACCAAGGAAAAAAAGACTTGGAAGTCTATGACTAAGAAAAACCAATGCGTATAACAGTTGGTACAACTAGTGCATTTAATGGTTTATCTGTATGCCAGAAACTGTAAAATAAGGTATTTCAAATTTCATACATATAGGAGCTTACCTTTAATGCATTTTTATTGATTTTAATGTTATTGTAATTGTAGGCATTTAAGGGTTATGAGAACACTTCCGAAAACTGGGTCTTAAGCCTCACCAACATTGTTTGGATCATTCAACGGGACTACAAGAACCTACTTTGATGGAATGAAGTAGGTTTCTGATGTCTTATTATCTCTTTATTGCTACATCTTTCTATGTCATAGTTCAAATATAATTAGTATCTTATTGTTATATAGACAACTAAGGAAGTGATACCGTTAGGCTGTTCATTATATCAATTGTTCCATTGGTGTAATTTTGTCGTTTTTAGAAATGACTTTAGAGCCTGACATGATATGATTGACACCAGTTTTAGTGCTGTTGAATTGATTCAACCAGTAATTATTATAACAGTATTAGGCTGGTCCATTTGCTTCAGGGAATTGGATACTTCCGCATCTTACCCTTCAGGGGTCGATCAAGTTGAAAGCCACTTGCATACGTTTCCTAACACATATTACCTCAGCTATGCTACCAGACGTACCTGCAAAGTCATGGGTTTAACAGTCCCTTCTGGCATTCTCGAGATGCATCTGCTGTTCATAAGAATCCTGCAAATGAGTCTATGGCGCCATCTTCCTAATGTCCCCCTTCCATATAAGGGCTATAGGTGTGTTTTTTGTTTTTTCCTTATTATTCTGTCTCACGTTTACCTGAACTTTCATTCTAATTAATTGGTGATTACGATGTATTCAAAGCAATTACCATGTATCAAAACGAAGTGGAACTGGCAAATAACAATTCCTACATAAATCATACTTACATAATTTCATCATCTCACTGCTTTCAGTTCATCGAGTACTTGCATAGATGAGGATTGGTGGGACAATGATGGTGCACTCAACAATATATCTATGACACATCCTCATTTCCCAGTCGAACACCCAAGTCACCTGGTGGTTAAAGATTCTGATTGCCAGCCTTTTGTACAAGGCATCTGGTAGGCAACCGGTCTTAAGCTTCTGCTATTGTATCTATTTTGCCATGTTGTTGTCGTATTTTACTTCGTTAATTTCTTGTCTAAGTAAAACAATTTTCATTGCACTTCTGCCATTCTTATTTTCTCATGATTACTGTGTGATTTTTCTGAGCTCTAAGAAATCGGGTGTTTATAGCTTTTAACTCTTGTAAAGAACCAACATTTATAGTCATCTTTTCCTAGTTGTAATACTAAAGGTGTCTTAACCAAAATTTGATCCTCTTTCTTTTCTTTTCTCTTCAAAATTATCGATATTCATGATTCAAAACATATGACTTGCATTTTAAATTTGCAACTACTTAACATGTTGCATATTTCTGTGATACATAATGTATCATACATTGAATACTTGAGAACGCTATAAAGTGAGGTTGGAATTCTGTGTGCAGTTGTTATTTGAATAAAACAGCATTGTTTCAGAAGAGTGTTGGTACTAATATTTCTTTTTTGTTTTTCTCTAGAATCAGGTACTATAAGATTGTCGAGGGTGATCACATTCTTTTCATTGTGAATCGTGAAAGAGTTGGAGTTCAATCTGATTTGATCTACGACAGCATATTTGAGCGCTGTAGCAAACATGCCTTCAGAAAGAATCCGACGATGCCAAACCATATAGTTTAATCGTTAGCAAGAACTTGCTAAATAGAGGTTAAAAAGAAAAGGGAAGCTGCGATATCAAATACTCTTCTGGTTTGTTGCCCCGTTTTTTCTTCAAACAGAAGTCTATTTTCCCTTTGAAATGTAAATACGAATAGAAAAAAAAAGTCCACCATCCTTAGTGTGTAGGCTTGCAGAGGAAAAATGTGAATTAAGGATTCATGGCTCATTGGGCTCTTTTAATATCAAAAACATAAAGATAGACTTTCATAAGAATATATTAGAGAGGTTTCTGTTTTAATCATGTGATGATCTGCAGCATCTCAAACCTTTACATGTTGCAAGAAAAAAAACTGGTGGTTGTGCATGAACGTGGTTATTTTTTCTGATTGTATCATGTGAAGATTCTAGTAGTTGTATTATTGTGTTGCTTTGGACGCTAACTGAGCTCAAGATTTGACCACTCTACAGCTAGTGGAATGGATTGGTGTTTAATTTAAATTCATTAGCCAGTCTAACTGGACAAGTGAAAAGCGAAAGTCAAGATTACGTGCAACTAAGTGTAATGTGTGAAAGGTCACTGAGTCATCACAAAGGGGAGTAGCATTGTTTTGTGCATCCAACAACTGAGATTTTATGGAGAAGGGTAGAATTGCGTAGTAGCAGATTCGTAGGTCAATAAATCATTGAAGCTTCGAGTTGTTTAGGCTCGGTGAGGAGTGTTCTTTCTTCTATGCTCTCTTTGGAACAACGGACCATTCATCTCGGCCCATAGATATAGGTCAATTAACCAAATCATGTTAAATTTGTCTCTTTTGATATATTTCTCGTTTCTGGTTTGACTTAGTGTTGGAGCTTGGGGTTATTTCAGGACAAGTGAAAACAAGAGATGCAGAGGCCAGTTGTCTGTTTCAAGTTTTCAAATGCTTGATACATAAAACTCGGGTTTTGTACACAAAACTTGAGAAGAAAGAAACATCAAAATGAAACAGACAGACGATTTGTGTTTGATGTTATTTAGAATTGCATTATCTTCTACCTTATGTTTTTTCCTTCGAGTTGTCGTAGAGCATTGGCCTGGCCTTTACACATGCATTATCATGGGGAGCACATGTATGTCATTCAGTTGCACATGCCTCTTTTTTCTTGGTTGCAAATTCAAACCATCCTCTACCAGAACTCACATGAAAAGCTGAAAAGAATATTTGAACTTTGAAGGGAGCCTTAACGCAACAATAGTTTTACTTGCTATTTTGTAGATCACTTATTTGAAACGTAGAAATAACTTTTTTCGGATGTTGTCGTTCTCTTCTCTTATTGCAATAGTTGTAGAACATTTTTTTTATTTCTTAATTATTGAGGAAGGGTGGGGGTAAATGATATGAGATTAGCACTTGGTACAGGCAAACCTTGTTTTGGTTAATATTGAATTTGGGTTTTTAGTGAGGAGATGAAAATGATGATGGCATGAGGTCAACAAAATTGATGAAAATCATGAGAAATTGAGGTTAAAATTCAATAGATATTAAAAAGGTTAGAGTAATATTTTATCATGAGAAAATACATACAACCCTCCTAAACTTGTACTCATACCTTATTTTAGTACTCTAACTTTACATGTAATTATTTACCCTTAATTTTGTCTCAAGTGAATCTAATACCTCCTCGAATAAGGAGAGTGTCTTTACTCTCCAAAACACGCGTGGAAGAAAGAAAAGATTATAAAAATTGACAAAGTCCCGATTTATTTATTTATTTTACATTTCTCTCTCTCTCCGCCCTTCTTCTTCTATCACAACCACCAAACACACATCATACTTCAACTCCTCCATCTTTCCTCTATCGGCATCCCCGCATCTTCTATTCCACCAGGTTTTCTTGGCATAGGTAATAGGAAAAAGAGCTTGTTGGGTGTCTATGGCAATTGTTAAAAAGAGTGTAATTGTTATGCCTAAAACTCCAAGGAGGATGTTCAATTCATCACGAAATAGAAATTCAATTCATGAGGAAATTGAAGTTCAATTCATGAGAAAATTGGATTATTTGTTGCGAATTTTATGAAATCGGCGGTGGGCCTTGTTAATGCATCCTCACATGCCACCATTTCATCTCCCTCCACAGTTTCTTTAATTTCATTATAATTTATTTTGGTAAAATTTTTGTGACCCAATTTCTCGTTGTCATTGGTGTTGTTGGGAGTTGTGGAATTGGCAGCAACCATGAATTATTTTGGAATTATATTAATAGTGGTGGTGAGAATTCTGAAATTGACGATGATGGTGGTGATATTGCTCTTGGTAATGGATACAATGAAGTTAATGGTTGTGAAGATAGTCTTAGCAGTGGGGTTGAGTTTGTGAGTTGATGGTAGCGATAATGAAGGGAATGAGGAGTTGGTGGTGGGTTTGGTGAATCACCAGTGATGATACAGTGAAGGGACGAAGGTTGATGGGTGAAAAGGAAAAAAATAACTTAAGAAATAAAAAAAAAAAAAAAAAATTGACATGTGGAGGTGCGTGTAAAGCACCTCCCATTATAAGTGTGGTTCTCTATTTTTGAAGGGGTAACAAATTTACTTGAAACGAAATTAAGAAAGTAAATAATTACACGTAAAGTTAGAGTACTAAAGTAAGTTATGAAGACAAGTTTACGGGGATTTTTATGTATTTTCTCTTTTATCATTTCTTTAAGGTTTGATAAGCAAACTTGTTAGAATTTGTATTTAGTAGCATACATATATACACCTAACCCAATAGTACATGATATTCGTGCCATCGAGAGATAGCAGTTAAAAGGGCAAAGACTTAAAAGTAGGCGTGTTCAGAAATCGGTTTGGATCGGTTATTGGTCAAAATCATAACCAAACCAACTTAGTCGGTTTTTAAATTTCTAAAATCAAACCAAACCAAACAAAAAAATAACCGCCGGTTTGGTTCTTGTAGGTTTAGTTTGGTTTGGTTCGATTTTTTCGGTATATAATTTTAACTAATATAAAAGTTGAAAATTAAAAAAAAATCAATCCAATCTAATGTATGAGATGTTAACCGAGTGTTGTATCTCAACCGTGAAACTAAGATGTCAATTGAGTGTTATACTTCGGGAAAGCTATGAACAACATCATATGAACACTTCTAAAAATATATTTTAAAACTACATTTAACAAAATGATGTGATAAACCCCTCAACAGGTGAACACATAAACTTCTTACTCAACAAGGTTAAAAAAAAAAGTGAAAATTAATAATTGTCTATAGTCAAATGAATCTCAGCTATAAATTTCAATATACAACAAGATATTATTTTCACAATTAGTATCATTTGTCATTCAAAGTGCGAAATTCACTTAGAATCTCATAAGGTACTAATAACTAGATGAAGAAATGACTTAATGTGTTACGAATAAAGTTAAATCATGATTAAAATATAAAGTGTAACAAATATTTATATTGTATTTATGAATAATACATAAATAATTATAATATATATATATGGTAAAATTTAGAAATGACATACTTGAGGCCCTAATTATTAATTTTGTAGCAACAGTTTTATAATTACATTTTGTAGCAACTTGTATTATATATTTTTAAAAATTGATGCTATAAAAATACATATACAACTAATTTTACCTCCCTTAAATAACTGAAATTTGTTGAGGTAAATATGGTATAATTACCAATTAATTAATTTTGTAGATTTTGTTTTCGTTAAAATAACTTTAATCACGTGACTTCCGTTTCCTCTGAACATCATTGATCAAATTTCAAATTTCAGTTTTCAAAATTAACGAGTTCATCTGAGAAAAAAAAATCAAAATTTGCTTTTTCGTTTTTATGAAAAATTTCATCTAATTCAACCGTGTTTTTATGTTCAACCATTGTTGTTGTTCATATGAAATTCTATAGTATCTTCTTCGAATTCAATATCAGTTTCAAAATGAAGCATTAATTTCTTTGAATCAAATCCAATTATAGACTCTTCAGTTCAAATTGTTCGAATTCAACTATCAGTTGAAAATTCATCTGTTATTGTTGTTAAAGGTACATAATCATTAAGTATTTCTGGTTGGATTTTTGTTTCAGCCATTACCGATGCTCCTATTTAGTTTTAACTTTTAATCAAAGCAGGAGGAAATTCAACATATATAACAAAAACCTTCAGAATTGAAATTTTTCGTTGCAAAAAATTTAGTTTATTAGTTGTTTCAGTTTTTTAGATTTCATTGATCGACTATTTATTTCAGTATTGGTTGTTGTTATTTTGATTGATTTAACAATTGATAAAATTGTGAAGCTTTGTAGTATATTTTCAGAGCTTTCTATAATCGATTATGAAAATAAGTTACACAAATTTCGAGTTGAATTTGATTCAATTATTTTATAAAAATCATTGCTCAATGGATGATTAAATTGAGTTGCTGAATGTGATGAAATTCTGTTCACACAGTTCAAAATTTAATTTAGGTATGTTCCATATGTATTTTTTGATATGTTTAATGTTAACACTGCATATATATTTTTGAACAGCTTAATGTTAACACTGCATATGTAGTTTTTGGTTTTCTTGTCAGAATTTGATAGTATAACTGTTTTTGCTGATAATATACTTTACACAAGTTTTTCTTCAGTTCGATTCAGTAGTCTCTGTATTTGGTTTAATAGTTTTTTTTGTGTTTGTATTTTACGTTAAACAAATTTTGTTTAAATTTTTTTTTGAATGGAGATGTTGGTTGTGTAAGTTTGTTTTAAGTTAAAGCTGAAAAGTGTTTGTTTTAACAAGTTAAAATTTGACAACATGTTTATATTTGTTTATTTTTTATTAAATCACGTAGAAATGGGAAGCATACAAGTGCTTGTGAAGCACTCTGGTCGATGGACGTATGAAAAAAACTACGAAGAATATATCACTGATGCTATACTGTTGAGCACATCAGCAATATTTATTGAGTTGAATGATGAATTGGCATCTCACTTAAGTATGGATTTAACGAGGAAACGTATTCTAATGGAATATCAAATTACTTCTAATGCAAGGCAGATAGAAATACATAATGATATGGGTTTAAAGGTGTTTATATTTCAGAAAAAGCATATACAAGACATGAACTGTCTTCCTTTATATGTAAGCATTTTGGAGAAAGTTGTAGGGAGCAACATGGCTAGTTCTTCTATGTGTGTTGCTGAAAGAACAACCAACTGTGACAACATTCAACCACTGATAAATACAACAAATGAAGGAGCTTTGGTGGTTTGTGAAGATCCACAAGCATTAGATGTATTTGAAATGGATACTGTGGAGTTGATTATCTCAGATCCACATCACAAACATGTTGAGGAAGACCAGGTTTACTTGAGACAAAAAATTTTGAAGTCCGTCATGAAGGACTATTCAATTAGGGAGAAGTTTCAAACGCAAAGTAAAAGATCAAGTAAGAAAACGTACATACATTCTATATCACTCTATTGTTGTTTAATATTAGTTTGGATATGTATTTTCAAAATACTAAATTATGTGGGATACAGGTATACATTGTTTTGTAAATCAAGAAAATGCGAGTTTTTAATGCGTGCATCAGGAGTGGTAGAAACTGGAATGTTTAGAATAAGAGAATTCAGACCTCAACAAACATGCCCGGTGAAGGACTAGATCTATTCAAAGGTGCATGCTACTAGTATGTTGATAGGTGGTATTGTTAAACAAAAATTCAAGAACCACAAAAGAAAATACAGTGCAAAAAAAATTAGAAATGACATAAAGGAAGATTTTGGTATGGATCTGACATACACTTTATGTTGGAGGGCGAAAGAAAGAGAGTTAGAAGAGTTGAGGAGTAAGCCATCAGCATCTTATGGGAAACTGCCATTATACTTATATGTACTGAATACTACCTATCCAGAGTCACATGTAAGAATGAAGAAGACAGATGAGAATGAGTTCTTGTATGTATTTATCGCTCTAAATGCATTCATTAAGAGATTCGTTCATTGTAGACCGATCGTAGTTGTTGATGCTAGTCATCTGAGAGGAATGTATACTGGGGGATTTGTAATAGCATGTACAATAGATTGGAGCAGGTTAGTATGAATTTATAATAATTATATTGTAAAACTTATTGTATGTTTTTGTATTTCTGCGTATCACCTGAAAATACATATCTCCTCTAGATATATACATATCTGTATAAAATTACCTAGAGTTTCAAAGTTTCATGAATTAAAACATTTAAAAATGATTATGTTTTATAGTTATGTGTGTCTAAATTTTATTATATGTAATTGATACCATTTATTTGATAAAATATACAGTTTTAATTACCTGTATATATAATAAATACATATGCAGTTCCTATATGTATTTTTATTTTACGGAGTATAATTATTTTGTATATATAGATCATATATTCCCTCAGGCATATGGTGTGATTTATTCTTAAAATGATGCATCATGGACGTGGTTCTTTCAGAATCTAAAGGACGCGTATGCGAAAAGACAAAACATGTGTATTGTTTCTGATAGGAATCCAAGCATCATAAAGGATGTTAGCGATGTGTACAACGATGTTCCACATTATGCATGTATGTGGCATCTATGAAAAAATGTTAAAATTTTTTACAGAAAGTCACACGATACATTGTCGGAGATCTTTTATACAATGGTCAAATCATATTCAAAGTCAAATTTCAAATATTAATGGAAAAAGTTGAGGCAGTTGATATTAGGTTGAAGTATTATTTCGAATTGGGTGGTTATGAAAAGTTGGTTAGGTCCTATGCAATAGTTAATCGAGGGTGGAATTTGACTTCAAATATTGCGGAGTCAATAAATGAAGTACTGATATCAGCTAGAGAACTGTCAATTTATGACTTTCTTGAGGAGGTTCGATTATTGTTTGCAAAATGAAACTGCGAAAATAGGCAACAGGCTTTATATACCTTCACGCCACTCATTGAAAAGTTTTATGACATACTCAAAGAGAACGAGGCTTTGTGTACTCATATGACAGTATGACCTTTTACATTTTTAGAATTTATACTTCTGAAAAAAATAATTAATAGAATAACTTCCATTATGTGCTAAATGAATGGAAACATTTAAAAAAAAAAAACTAAAAAGTTAAGTAAGAAAAATATTATGTACTCTGCATATGTATTTTTTCTCTGTATATGTATTATTTTCTGAAAAATGCCAGTGTGCTTACAACATATCGTATAAATATGAATTTCATATTTTTGTAGCATATCATTAAACTTTTTATTTTTGTATCAAGTCGTACCAGCCACAGAATATGTGTATATGGTACACGACAAATAAAAACACTAAATTTTTTGCCTCAAAGAAAAAAAGAATGTTTATGTAATGCATTTCAACTAGATTAAATACCATGTGAACATGCTTGTGCGGTGTTGGAGAAGAGGAATTTTGAAAAGGGGTCATACTGTTGTGATTTGTTTAAACCAAAAACTGTTTTAAAAGCATATGATGTTCCCATCTACCCGTTGCTATACAAAGATGACTGGCTAATTTCAGAGAGCGTACTTGGTGAAATAGTACTGCCTCCAAAATACAAAAGACCTTCAGAAAGACCTACGAAGAAGGATCGCAGAAAATCAGGTCGGGATATGTTTAAAAAGAAGAACATCAACTCATGTGGTGGTTGTGGGGCTAAGGGCCACAATAGGTGTTCCTGTAGGAAATATCAAAAATAAAACATTTCTCTTTTCGTATTATTGCTTAAAATTTTATTTTTATTTTTTATGAACTTGAACTATATTTTTAATCATCATTTGACAAGTGAACACAGTTAAATCTGAATTCTGCATATGTATATGTTGAAAGATCTGAACATTACATATGTATTTTGAATATGCAGTTCATATGTATTTTTAGCATTGAATATACTATTTAGATTAAAGTTGGTAACTTTGATTAACCAAATACTTATTTGGTTAGTAATTGTTAATTGATTTAGCCACATATGACAGATTCTACAAATCTATGTTTGAATTTCAAAATCTTAGCGCAACATATGTGTTTATATGATAAAAATATATTTAAATGTATAATACATATCTATTTTTAATAAAAAAATATTAACACTGCATATGTGTTTATGTGAAATAAAATTTCACCATAAATTACATAATTGTATTAAAAGTTCAAAATTTTCTTTAATTTTAGTTTTCATTTATAATCATATTAACTAGACACATATCAAAATAAATATTAGTTATGAACAATATGTATTTTAGAAAAACTTATTATTAACACTACATATGTATTTTTATGCTAAATTTTATTTATAATGCTTACATATTTTTTAGCAAAATATGAACACTGCATATGCATTTTCTAACATTGCATATGTATTTTAACATAACATTGGCATTTTTAAACTAAAAATCTCAGATATATTTTTGGAATGCTTAGGCATAACATTGCATATGTATTTTTCTCATCTAAAAATAGTACAGATGTATTTTTTAGGCATAAAAATTTCTGCATATGTATTTTAAGCA
Source organism: Capsicum baccatum var. pendulum (assembly GCA_030864225.1). NCBI lineage: Eukaryota > Viridiplantae > Streptophyta > Magnoliopsida > Solanales > Solanaceae > Capsicum > Capsicum baccatum. The sequence continues at coordinate 195,553,583 of CM061560.1, forward strand.
TAATATGAACAATACATATGTATTTTTTAACAAAATCACACAGTAAAATGAAGAACAGCATAAAGGACTCGTATTAAACTTGAATTAGTACTATTATAACCTACAATTAGAACCACTTCAAAACATCAAAATTCGTTTGTATAATCAGTACCTACATCGATAAACCAGCGTCTAAACTATATAAAGTAATCAATCCATCATCCATCATACATCAAAAACTTTAGTTACACTAGCTATTCTATTTTGTCTTGGAGGCCAAAGGTGCTTCGACATTACTATAAGCATTTATGTCTTTCTTTCTGGTTCCATAATCCCACAAAAGTGCAGCATATCTTGTACAGAGTGCATTGGGGTCGAACTCATTCTCAAGAATTTTGTGACTATAAGAAAGACACTCCGCATATGTAATCGTATAGACATCGCAATCCCTACAAAAATAATAAAAAAGAACACATATGTGCTTTAATATATATTTTACAAACATGCAATTTTGTTATATGTAAATTAAATAACTTACTAGCTTCCACTCGGTTGTTGAGGCAAACTCTCTTGAAATAACACATCAAACATATCTGAGGAGTCTTCGTCTTTGTATCTTGGATGGTTTTCAACATGAATTCCTTTCTTAACGTAGAAATCACAATGTTCGAGACACAATGGGATAATCATAGCTAATTTCTCAATGACATCAAGAACAGCCGAATAATGATCAGATGATTCATATGAATCATATAGAAATATGCACCTCTTTGAGAAAGATAAAATTGCTAGCACCCAATGATGTTTTTCATTTATATTTATTGGAATATAAATGTCTTCCACTGTATATATCATGGCACAGCAGCATGTATACGGAACCCATTTATATATTCATTAAGATGTACCACATGTCCTCCCGCCGTAAGGCTTTCAGCATCCGCAGAATAAACATCATGAACATATCTAATTATGTTCAAAAAGTTGCAATCTACCGTACTGAATTTGTAAGACCTGTTGGGATCATATTTCGACTTCTTTCTCAAGTAGTAGAAGCAAACATCAATATGCTGCAGTAAGTAAGAACACAAATTTTAGATAATTCAAACTATTTGTATACTAAATTTAGCATATGTATGTAATATAAAAATACATATGTAAGTTAAAGTGCATCACATCCTTTCTTATATAATAAAAAATTACATAGAAAAATACTTATTTGCACTTGCATATGTATTTACTACCATAATATGTAGTTTAATTAGTGCTATAAATGTAAAAAAAATATTTTAAAAAAAAATATACTAACCGAGTCGGTCCATGACTGATCAAGGAACCCCATTGTGTAGAACCAGTTTTTATCTTCAACGGTCTCAATTTCGAACTGCATCATTGGAATATTTGATTTTTTTCCTTTTGTAAAGATCCGCATTTCCCTTCCTGTTTTTCTTTGGTTAATCAGTATATGTTAAACCATGAGAACATAATGTAATTTAAAAAAAAAAAAACTTAAAACAGTTCAATAGAAATACCTTTTATCATGAACTTTGAGAAGGTCTTCATAAATCCAATCCATGAACTTGTTGACAATCTTCGTATCCACAATCCCATCAATCGGATGATAAACAAATGGATGTTTCTGTGAGAATATATGTATGTGTCCTTTCGAACTCGCTATATAGTTCCGTAATACAAAAAGGTAATTATTAAAAAGTATTTGCATAACATGTTACATTGTAAACTTAATATATAACTAATTGTACTTACCGGCAGTTGAATCAAATTTCATCGTGTAAGGTGACTCTTTGAATTTGGATGGTCGCCTAATCCTTAACTTAGGAATAAGAGTTTGAAGTTTACTATTAGCAGAGGGATGAACAATGATGCTTTTACTACTGTATACATTCAAAGTGGGAAGCAGTCATCAGGGATTGTGTCTTGTGAATCAGGTAAAACTATTTCATCCCTTTGTTCATCAGCGGTTAATTCTTGTATTTTAGGAGTTGTCATAATCTGCTCCTCCGTACCAAGATCAACCTCTCCGTATATGTCTACTTTAGATCTTGATCCAACATTCTCTTTGTTTTTCTTCAAAAATGGAAAATAGTCTTTTTTTACGTCAAAAATAATCCACATAACCTCAGATATATTCATAATACATACCTGACAATGATCTTGAACAACAGATTCGGACTTTTTATCATTAAAATGTTCATCCATTTGTTCTTCTTCGAAAGTTGCCAATAGATGTCTCGTGATACTTTCTCTTCGGTATGCATTAAGACTTGGTAACAACTCATCTGAGATTGTAAACTGCGAATCAAACAAATTTGTATCATCCAATTTCTCATCAGTAATCTACAATAGAAATGAAAGAAAATATATAATTGTCTTATGGATTGTTATGATTTTTACATCACATAAACTCAAGTTCAGTTCATTATACATACTCGATCATCGTGATGAACAATCTTCTTAGAAAGATTATAATCCAAATTTATACTTTGGAGAAGCTCATCAGGGATTAAATATTGAGAATCAATTTCAATGTTTGTTTTATCTGGATGCAAATCAGTGCACCCCTTGCAAACAAGCAAAAAAAATTAAACCAACTTCAAACAAAAATCTGATTGTATATGTTTATACAGGACTATATATAAAATAGCATATAACTACACAAAAAAAAAATAATTACATTTGTGCACTCAAAAGAATAATCATATTTTAGTTATTTTTTACCTTTGTACCATCCTGATTCTCATCCGAATTCTGATCAACAGTAGAACTGAATTGTTGTGGTGATGTTTAGACACTAGCATAATCCATCTGTTGTTCTTCAACCTCTGTATCTTCATGTTGTTACTACAAGTACAATTTGAATAAACTACTATTATTTGATTTCACTTAATATGTATATACCAACCCACTAAAAATACATAGTGTTGAAAAATATATTTTTTGACACACTGCATATGTATTTTGTAATACATTTCATGTGTATTTTTTAAAAATCAACTCATATGTATTTTTTGAATAAACTACATATATGTTTTTAGCAATATACTGCATATGTATTATTTTACAAACTCTGGATATTTATTTATCAAAATACATTTCTTGGCACATTGCATATGTATTTTGTATTACATTTCATATGTATTTTTTTATATCAAATCATATGTATTTTTTATATAAACTTCATATGTATTTTTAGCAATATACTACATATATATTTTTTCATATACTCTGCATGTGTATTTTTTTAATACTATGGATATTATATAATAATAAAACTTTTATCTTGCTATGTTCAATTGCTTTGATCATTTTTTTGAATTTTTTCTTCACTAATTGACGAATTCGAATAAGTTTTTCACGAACTCCTTTAAACTCTTGACGAACCTGTATTCATACAAATTCAGTAAACACATATTTTTAAATGTAAAACGAATATTTGACAAAAAAATTACCTCTTCGCGGAATGCATCAGAAACTTTCTTAGAAATAAATGTTTATTTCTCAACATGACTCTCACGCTTTGACACGGTTACTTTCTCTACATGACTATCTATCTTTGACTGTACCTGAGGAAAAATAACCCTAGCTGTTTGCTTCCCTTCCTTCATTTTTGAAAAAGAAGCTTGTCATGTTAGAATTGGCTTGAATACTGGTGTCTTCATTACAGCAGCCTTGGCAGCACGATGAGGTGGAGTCCTCGTTTGTGTATGTGCGTCAACAATATTGACTTGTTTTTCCCTGAAGGTTTCTTCGCTACTAGGGTTGATGAATCCACCTTCTGTTTCTTCTTTGAACGTTCGTTGATCTTCTTTGGTGGTGGATCTTGGAAGTCATCGTCAGAATCAACTGAACGTTCATCTTCAGTTACATCCTTCTGTCGCATTTCAAGCTTTGCCAGTTCCATTTCAGTTGGATCTATGTTCTTAAATACAGCCTACGAATATGTTAAATAATATGTTAAAGAATATGTTAAACAATTGAAAATGAAAAAGAATATATGTATACAATACAATACATATCAATGCATATATATTTGTTCACATCAAACCTTGTCATTGTCCTTGAACATAGCATTCATCAAAAACTCATACCGTGGACGAGGTGCAATCGTCTTCCAACTTAATAATTGAGGAATTTGATTCTCAACCTTCAATACAATCTTTGGTGGGATATTTGAACAACACTCATATAGCCACACTTGAATAGCCTGTGGCATTTCCTGAATCAAATAAAGTTTGCCCACAGCTTTCAGCCGGTTGTTCAAACTTCTAGCCAGATCTTCAAAAGATAAAGAATCCCATGGAAAATTCTTATATCTACCACTATCTACTAAACCAAAATGAAGACGGGGTATAACAACAGTGTCAATGTTAGACAACACAAATAAATGTAGGAAATACAGAATTGCAAATTTCTCAGCATCCTCATCATTGTTCTCCCCCCATACTTTCTTCGTAAATGCTAGAAATAGTTGTCTTTTTTGAATAATTTCTGCCCCATTGAAATACTTTTCAATCATCCTATTTGGTACACCCTCATCAAAAATAAAGTCATACCTATTAGACACACAATTCAATCCAGTTATGATAGCAAATTTCATGGGAGTAAAACTAAGAGAGGTGCCATTAGCACAGATCATAATTCCAGAAGAAGAACTACCCTTCACCTCAAGCGTCATAACACATTTGTACAACTGTGCTTGCACTACACACTGCTTCTTCATCATAAAATAACCAAAAATGTTATTCTCACAAAAGTTTTTAAACTGTTCCTTATTTAAAATTGCGCGTATGCTTCCATAAATATCATTGTCACTGTAAGAGCACATGTGCGGTGCAAATCTTGAAAGTTTTCTGACAAGAAATATTTCATCCTGCATCTCCTATACAAAGTAAAACTACCAGTTCTTAATCTGTAAAAAAAATTCAATCAAACAAAAAAAAACATATAACATGCATATATATTTCAGATGATTAAAATGCATATGTATTTTGATCAAATCATAACTGCAACCAACACTGAAAAATACATATCAAATGTACTAAAAATACATATAGACAATAGACTGTTATGGTAGTTAAACTAAAATAACATGCATATGTATTTTGACCATATAAAAAATACAACAAACACTGAAAAATACAAATACTCAAAAATGCATATCAACTACACTAAAAATACACATAGGTCAAAATTATTCAGCTGTACTAAAAATACATATCAACTATACTTAAAATAGATATCACCTATACTAGAAAAATATATATCCAAATACAATTCATGAGTAGTTAATTCAACAATATATTTTCACATAATCCTTAAATATCATCATAACAGAAAATACATAATTACTTGAACACAAAAAAAATAATACATTTACAAATAAAAAAAATACCTCTTCCTCACTTCCTTCTTCAGATTCATCATAAGATTTATCAGCATCGTCTTCAATTTCTTTAGATTTCCTTTTCTTCTCGTATCGTTTTTTAGTTTTTTGCTCCTTTGGAGAAGGAGTTTTCTTCAACCTTTTTTTTAAACAAAAAGTTGTCATCTTCACTTCGTCGTTGCAAAACTTCGACCTAATCTCTTTCGATCTACCAGATTTCCTCAACTGTAAAGGATTTGAAACAACAGTAACTAAATCTTCTTGAGTTAACCCAAGACTAAAAGATGGTGCATCATACACTAATTTCATATTCCTTGTACCACTGTTTATAGGTGTTTTTGCAATGTGTTCATCCATTAAACACAAAAATCTTAAGAATTAAATTTTCGATGAATTAAAGTAGGAAAAAAAATAAAACGCTCACATGCAAAATGCGATTAATAATTACCTGAAATATGGGAAGCAGCAAAATGCAATAAGATTGAAGAGAGAGTGATGGTTAATGGCGGAAAAATAGGAAAAAGAAATTTAAATTAAGGAAAGATAAAGAAGGAGGAGTGAAAAGGGAGATTTTATCACAGTAAAAAATTTATTCGGCAAAAATAGGGACCACTTAAAATAATGCTACATATGTTATAGAATGTAATTAGGGAAAAGTGTTGCTATTTTTTATAATTAAGTACTTAAGTATGTTAACATATGTATTTTATCCATATATATATATTGGTTCAGTTTGATTATTTTATCGGTTAATTTAGAGTAAAGCCAAACAAAACCAAATTAGTATCGATTTTTTAAAATTCAAAACCAAACCAAACCAAACCAAACCAAATATAACCAAATATCGATTTTGGTTTGGTTTGAATCGCGGTTCGATTTGGTTAAAAACCAAACCATGAACACCCCTACTTAAAATGTAAATACCGTCATTAATAAATAGGGGGGGAAATAGGAAAAAATTTAAATCTATACAAATATATACAATAACGTAATTAGATTGCAATAAATATAATCATCTTTCTCACATAATAATAGCCCAAAAGTATACTAGTGACAAAAAAAAAAAATTACAATAAAAATAACCGCTTGTATATGTAATATATTAATATTGTATAAATAATTATGTCATATATCAATAATGTATAAATAGTGTATGAACATGTACATATAATGTATAGCTATATATCAAAGATGTATATACATTCATATACTGTATCTATACAACCCGCCCTACCCCCTCCCCTCTCCCCCAAACCCTCAATTTTTTCTGTCGCAAAGTTGAAACCGACCACCGCCGATCCTCCGGGTCGCTGCCACAGTGGAAAATAAACCAAATTCTCAAGGTAGCAAACAAGTGAACGAAGACATGAAGATTATGCTGCACTCGCCGATTTCCTTGCTTCCTTAATGAACTATACTCCTATTCTTGATGAAAGACCAGTTTTTTAAATAAAAAAAAAAATGATTGGGTGGTCATTTTCCGTAATTATTCCTAATAAATATATCATATAAATAAAGTAAATTATAAAATTTCTACTTATAAGCTACTGAATCACCTTTGACATTTTCTTTTGATTCACTTATTTGAATTCAGTAAAATTAATTGAGATGCAACAAATTAAGTAGGTGTTTGGACATGCAATGTCATCTCATGATTTTAAATCATGAGATGAAATCTCAAATTTTCCAAAAAGCTTGATTTGAGAATTTCATAGTATGATTTGAAAATTTTCAAATATAAAAATAGACCCACAAATTTATATTTTATATATAGAAAAAGTTCATCATTTTATATCTACCAATCATTTATTTAATATACAAATAACATTTTTAGTTGATATCATGGCATGCATACTCGACGTAAAGAGATTGTCCGTACTATGTGGGAGAATAAAGAGTAGTTCACTACTACAGTTCATGTTTAATTTTATATTTTTATTGAACAAAAGTTTAATCAATAAATATTGTATTTTTATTAAAATAACTGTATGATAGCATATTATATTTTTGTTACGAAGTTTTGCTTATTTTTCAAGATCTTTTTAAAGAATTGAAACAATTTGATAGTTTTCACCACTTAGTAGGTTTTTATGTTTTTGAGAAAATATACATTTGAAAAATCCAAATTATATGTGCAGACAAAACTTTAACTTCATCTTAAGTAATTTCATATCATGATTTGAAATCACAAATTTTACCTCACGTGACAAAATAAGGTCAGAACCAAAAATTCGTAAATTTCCGATAGTTGTTGTAGTAGAAATATAGTCAAAAAATAAGATTTTTTCAACAACCTTCCGACTGTTTCATGGTAGTCGAAATATACCTTGTCGAAAAAATATTTTCGACTATAGTAGTTGAAAGTTTTCGACTACAGTGGTTGAAAGTTTAATAAACTAATTAAAAATAATTATTTAATAATTTTAAGTATTCAGACTACCGTAGTCAAAAAATTAATAAATAATTATTTAATAATTATAAATATTCTGACTACAATAGTTGAAATTTTAATAAATAATTATTTAATTATTATACTTATTCCGACTACTGTAGTCGAAATTTTAATAAATAATTATTTAATAATTATAATTATTCTGACTACGGTATTCGAAATGTTAATAAATAATTATTTAATAATTATAATTATTCTGACTACTGTATTCGAAATGTTAATAAATAATTATTTAATAATTATAATTATTCCGACTACTGTAGTCTGAATTTTAATAAAAAATATTTAATAATAAAATTTTTTCGATTATTGTGGTCGGAAACTAATAAAATAAATATTTAATAAAATAATTATTCTGACTACCGTGGTCGGTATATTAAATTGTTCAAATTTTTTTTCGATATGTGTCATCAAAAATCTTAATTTTTTTGAAAAGTATTTACTTTTCCAACTATCGTAGTCAAAAAATTATTTTGTATTGCCAGCAATATTGCTCTTTCATTAGCTTATATTGCCCTCATATTGCAAACAACAAACCTAATGTATTTTTCACAGTAGGATCAAACACAATAAAATTTTAAAAATTCAACCACCTTGAAATATCCAAAACAAATTTCGAGTCAAATAGTTTAAACATCCCAAGAGAACTTTAAGTCTTAATAACGTCACAATCCAAAACAAACATCGAATCAAATAGTTTAAACATCTAAAGAAAAGTCTAAAAGTCACAATTAAAAACAAGAACAACAACTACAATCTAATCATCTCTTCCTCATCATCAAATACTTGAGGCATGTGCTTCTTGACCAACTCCTCAAACTTAGCAAACTTGACAAACTTAGCATTATTAGCTGCACTCTGTTGTGTCAACTCTGCAAGTTGCTTTCTCATCACTTCCATTTCTCCCATAGTTTGCAAAGTAGAAAAGGAATTGGGAAACAACGAAGGACTACTTGAGGATTGGAGAACCCCACACCCATAGGTTCTACCTTTCTTTGGACCACCTACCACAGCTGTCCACATGTTAGTCATATCTGCAGGTGATGATTGAACCATGCTACCATCCTCTGAAGTAGGTTGAGTTTGACGTCAATCTTCTATGCTTTTTTGAAATCCTTTCTGAAAGAAAAATTATTCCTCGGTATGTAAACAAGCTAAATTAAGTAATAATAAAATAATGTACGTAAAAATTATTATCTTACATATGCATCCTTAGCACGCGTTTCGATCCAATCTTCTCTTGTACCGTCCTTTTTTTCTTCTTATGTATCTCTTTGAAGACCTCAAGAAAAATTGACTCTTTTCTCCCATTTAAGAATTCCTACAAAATTTTAGAAAAGAGATAAATAAAATGTGATTTTAAATTGAAATGATTTTAAATTCTCTACTATAACCTAAAATTTTCGGTGAAATAATATCTTGGACACAAACTTATAGTATCTCTTTTTAAACTTATATATAGTTGGTCTACTACTACCAGGAGAACGTGAGAAGATGCCTAATGATTGAAACTTCTTTTCCTTTCTCACCGACTTGTAGCTTTGTAACATTTTGTCTTGTACAGGTGCCTTGTTTTCCTTCTAAATGTTGTACAGGAAATCATGCAGGCAGTGTCAGCCTTAACACCTGTGTCTGTAGCTTCATACAGGAAAGCATGTAGGTAATTTTTCCATTTTAGCTAGTTGCTGAAACTCCATTTCTTAACTTCGTATAGCTTCAATCTTTTTTCTTAGTATACAGATCACAGATTTAGATGTATATGATATTTTTAAACAGTATTGAAAATATTAGTGGCCATAATAGGCTTATAGAAAATAAAGAGAGAAGGCAGTCTATGTGGGCTTTATAAACAGTACATGTAGATTGGATAATGATTTTGACAAATATCCACTTATTGTACTACTACTAGTTGGAATATAACCAGCATTTGCAAAGTGATTGAAAAATAGTCACAAACTTTTAAAAACAGCAATACACATTCTTCCAACAGCAATGAATAGCACAAACAACCAACAACTATAAACTTGAAATCAAAAATTGAAATTAAAGCACATTTCAGGACAACAACAAAACAACAACAAACTAACACCACCACAAGACTCCAACTACTTCATCCTAAAACTCAAACTTTCAACAAAAAAGAATCAATACGCCAAAATTTCATTTTCCTGAATCAAACTTCAAAGCAAGCCTTACACAATCAAGAATCAACACCCACTGTTTTCATTTTCATCAACTACTGGTTCTCAATTGTTAAAGACAGCTAAATTGCTTCTTAAAATAACACCACCCCAAAATCTCATAACAATGAAAGAACAATCAAAACAACAACAAAAAATTAACCACCACACAAACATAGAATCGCTAGCAAAGATATTAATATGTCAATTAATATTACCAGTCATGTCGGTGGGTAGCGAAACTCATCGAACATCGAACCTCCGGTGTGCAATGAGCCACCCATTTCAAAGGCTCTATTTGTCTTTGTCCGTTCCCTCTTCGCCTTATATTCAGGAGTATCCCACATTTTCAAGAACTTGACCTACACTTCATTTGTCATCCAACCAGGTTTTACCAATTTTCTCCTGGCCTCATACAAGTGTTTTTTGATTCGTAGAGCTGCTTTCAACTTGAAAATGTCTCGTATTTTATTTTTATGACAAAACTTCCACGAACGCTTCTCCTGCAAAATAGTTCAATATAAAGTCATAAAATGAGATGATGGATACAAAGGTAAATTCATCATTGATAGCATAAAGAAATGATAAATTCTTTGAATTCTGATTATACCGTAAATTATTTCCACATCAGAATTCTGATTTCGTAGCGAAACTCATTCCAACTACCCCACGGTTCCATAAAAAAGGGGTTAATTGCTTCTATAATCATATGCCCAGCGGCATATGTGGGAATGAACCTTCAATAAAATTCTATTAAATCAACTTAGCTTTCGTTAAAAATTAAGCAAAAACATAAGGGTTAATTACCCATTACCATGAGGGACGATAATTATCCTCCTGTGGATGTCATGTTCTAATACCTGTTTAAATTTTAGATTCTAGGAAGCAACTGTTGTAGCATTAAACGTTGTCGCACTATCAATGGATGGCGATGATGATGTAATAGGACCTCCAATTCTCAATCCAGAAAAGCTAGGTGTGGATGATGTCGAAGGTATAGATGAAGAGCTAACATGCAGACTAGTATAGGAAGAAGAGGTGGGGAACTGGTTAGATGGTGGGGGCATGAAAAATGCCTTTGGTACTGAAATAGTTGACCTTGGAGGAGGAAGATTTGTAGTAGCTGGTTGAATAGTAGTGGTAACAGGTGATGATGGTGTTGTTGTATATTGACCTCCAGATCAGGTCCTTTCTTACCTTTCTTACGTTGTCCATTACCATGACCTTTTGATGCCATTGATTTTCTTTACTAACCACCTGGAAAAAAAAAAAGAACAACTAAATTGAACAAAACAAACAACACACGCCTATACTACTTTGAGAGAATGAAAGAATAATAGCAAAATTTAACTATGAAAGAAGAGGATTATCCGTCAGCAGAACAAAGGCCAAACGCAAGGAGATCCTCTAATGTGGTTAGAAGAATAGATGTCAGAAGTGACGCTGATAAACTAGCTGCTCCAAGACCACTGGAAGTACCCGAGAACTGAAAAATGAATGAGCTATCCTCAGAAATTTGTTTTACCACCAATCTGTACTTTCCAGAAAAGCATCTGATTTGATTTTCCACATACACAAGAACCTCCAAATTAACAATTAAAAGGATTATGTTTTTCCATCATTTCAAAAAGTGTTAAAATAATGGATGAATGCAATATAGTTAAGTAGTACCAATTGAACAAAACAAACAACACACATATAATATATAAATTTACCGTTGCTATTTAATCAAACAACCAGAAATGTTCTTACTGGCACTACAAATGCTAACAAAGAAAAGACATTATATTGTCAAGTAAAATAGTAAAAAAGCAACAGCTAAATTACAATTCAAGACCCTGTTAATACACATTACTACTATTAATAACAACTCAATCTCCATCGCTTGTTTCATAGTCATTCATCCATTCTCCCACATCACTTGTTTCATTTTCATCAAGTAACTCTTCCTCGCTTGTTTCATTTTCATCAAGTGACTCTTCCTCGCTTATTTCATTTTCACCAGTTGGATCTTCCTCGCCATTTAACCCGGATGTCCTTCTCCATAATCATCAACATTCAACATAAGTTCAGAAGGATCACATTCTTCATATGGGCCTTCACTATGTTGCAACTCACCTGCTAATTCATCATCCATCCTTTCTTCAATACTTGAAATGTCATTCTGATACGCTACATCCAATGTATCCTCTACTTCAACTCTACCCACGAGCTTTATTTTTATAACTACCCACCATGCAGATTTATTCTTACACAAAGGATAAGAAGCGTAATACACTTGCTTAACATTTTGTGCAATGACAAATGGATCATATAGTTTATACTCCCTTGAACGCTTAAATTCAACAATTTTGTACTGAGGGTGCACCTTTGCACCTAAACCTAGGCGTAGAATCGTACCACTTACACCGAAAGAGTACCAACTTTTTCTTTGCCCAACCAACATGATAATCGAGCTCTAAAATCTCTTGAAGCACACGATAATAATCAACACCACCATTACCCATATCCCACTATTATTGGTTTTCTTGCCCTTAGAGAACTCTTCCGTTTGAAATTTGTACCCATTGATAGAGTATATAGAAAACTTTCTGACTTTAGCATCAGGTCCCCAAGTTATATCACATAAAAATTATATCACGTAAAAATTTAGCCATTTAGGTCAAAATTAACTAGATTATGAACCTATAAAAAGTTTATGAAAAGTTTGAATTAAAATATACATAAAACTGAACAAAAGTGTAAACTGTGTTAAATATTAAAGTTACACTAACATATTCTCTAAATTACACTGAAAACATAGATAAACAGCAGCATCCCCATGTAAAGCCACAAAGTATCTGTCTGACAAAGCTATGACCTTCACTGGTTAAAGCTTAGATAGTCCTGGAATGATTGTCGTTAATATAAATTACTCACTTATAAAAAGGTGGGACCTCGGGACAATTTAGAAATACATGTGGCGTAGCTGACTTAAGCTCTACCTCATTCAAATATCGAAGTAGACCAACTTTTGGACTTTCTTTACCTGGTTGATTGAATATTGAAAATGGTGGTGCTGAAGGAACTGTATTGTATCCATCATCATGCCTATTAGGTCGGTGTCTCATACATGGTACATCATGTTCAAAATAATATGAACAAAAATAATAGGTTTCTTTAGCCAAATAAGCCTTACATATTGATCCCACAATTTGAGATCTGTTTTTTATGGTCGACTTACATTTGCCAATGGTCTTGCATAGTATGATCTTTTAGATGAAATAATGTTCAATTAAAACACATGAAGATAAATGTTAAAAGTCAATACCTCTCATAGGGATACATCCATCTACATTGAACAGGCCCTCTAAGTCGTGCCTCTCGCACAAAGTAAATTGGAAGATGATCCATAACATCAAAAAAACCAGGAGGAAAATTTTTTACCATCTTGTTTAAGGTTAAGCGAATGTTGATATCCATCAAAGATAGGTTCTCCTCCCTTAATGTGTTAGAACATAAATCTTTGAAAAATAAGCTTATCTCTGATATGGGCTTCCATATTCTATAGGACAATGCACTGAATGCAATAGGCATCAATGACTCCATGAAAATATGACAATCTTGGCTCTTTATAGAGGTCAACTTCCCTTCCTTTATGTCAACGCACCTAGACAAATTTGACGCATATCCTTCTAGCATTTTCTAGCATTCTTAAAGTGTTAACCCAATCACAAATCACCCTTCTATCATCCAAAGTGAATGTGTAACTGGCCTTGGGCTTCTAAATTTTATTGTTTAAGTATGTACAACTCACTGCGCCGACAATACTCCTTTTAAGTCCTTCCTTGCCTTCAAGTTATCTTTTGTTTTGTTACTTACATCCATCACAATATTAAACAAGTTATCAAAGAAGCTTTTCTCAATATGCATGACATCCAGATTATGAGGCAGAAGATTATCCTTCCAGTAATCTAACTCCCAAAATATGCTTCGTTTAGTCCAGCTATGTGTAACACCATAACCAGGTATCCTGGATGATGGAGACTTTGTTACCTTAGGTAGATTCCTCACTCTATCCCAAATTTCTTCTTGCGATAAAATTGGCGATGACTCCTCAAAATCAGACTTATTCTTCATAAAATCACTAGTATTTCTCCTTTAACTCATGTTGCATTGGCAAGAATCGACAGTGACAGTCAAATCATGAGTTTATATCCCCATGTTTCAAAGTGAATGCTTTTGTGTTTTTCATACAACAAGAAGCGAACTTTCCCGCAATCGACCACCCAGACAAAATTCAATAAGCAGAAAAGTTTTTTACAGTCCACATCAAAGCAGCACGCAATCTAAAGTTTTGTTTCATTGATACATCATATCCTTCCACACCTTCCTGCCACAATAAGTTCAACTCATCAACCAATGGCTACAGATATATCAATCAAAACTTTTGAATTGCGAGGACCTGGGATAATGCAAGTTAGAAATATATACAGACTTGTCATACACAATTCAAGCGGGAGATAATAAGGAGTCACAAACACTGGCCTGCATGAATATGGTATAGCTGAGACAGAAAATGAAGTGAATCCATTGGTAGATAAACCCAACCTCATATTTCTTAGTTCACCAGCAAAATTTGGATACACACTATCAAAATGCTACCATGCTTCTCCATCTGACGGATGACATAAAACACCAGGTGGTCTTTTATTTTCATAGTGACATCTCATATGAAGGGCAGAGCTCATTGATGCATACAACCTCTTGAACCGTGGTATATGGGGTAGGTAATGCATCAACTTCACCGGAACCTTCTTCCCTTTGGCATGTGTGACTTCCTTATAACGAGACTGGTTACAAAATTTACAATGTTCTAAATTTGCATCTTTCTTATAAAATAACACGCAACCTTTCTCGATACAGTGAAATCCTCTCTTCCTCTCTGATGAAAGTCCTAGCTTAGAAACCAACTTCTTTGTTGTATAAAAATCTTTGGGTAAGTCAAGTTTATTTGGGTTCATTCATAAATCCAATGATAGAATTCATGCCCTCTTGAGAAATAGAATAATCTGACTTAATACTTAGTAATCGAACTGCAACAGATAACTTAGAATGCACTGATCCTTCAAACAATGAATGACTAGCTTCCTATAATTGTTCAGAAAAGTGCTTAGCCTCATCATTTGATTCATTTTGAGCCCCCGAGTGTGTGCCAAAAACATCCCTGAGTGTGTCCCAAAAACATCCCTGACCATCTCACTGTATCGAGAACTTTCAACATTATTCTCTCTTATTGGACTTTCAACATAATTATGAAAAGCAAAATTATTGGCAGCACTACTCTCTCCATGAGTTGTCCACACACAGTATAATTCAACATAAATCCCTTCTTATAAAGATGTAATGTAACAACATCTGGACTCAATAACTTGTCACACCTGCATTTCCAACAAGGACACCTAATTGTCTCTTCAATATGAAACTCATCAAGTGTCATTGATTTAACAATAAATCCAACTATCCCAACTTTATATTCCTCCCTCAACCCCACACGATTAAGATAAATTCTATTATATATCCATGTACGATCTTCATTTTCCATCTACACAAAAACGACAACAATAACAATAAAGAAGAAAAACAAAAGCAAGCAAACCAACACAATAACAGGAGAAAAAACACCAATAGTAGTTATAGTATAACAATAGTTATAGTCGCATTGTAATCGAGTTTCTTTGCGCTGGAACAATCTAATAACAAGAATTTCTTTTTCACTTTGAAGCTCAACTTTATTCCGAATTGATGTGCTCTCTATATAAGTTTCTTTATGCCATTTTCTTGTGCAAACGATATAGAAGTCGACACTACTAAAAGCAGTGCCCAGTGCCCATTTTTCTGTAAAAACAAATAAGCCTATACTTATATTTTGAATTGTTATTTGGTTAAAGTTATGAAGTATTTATGTTTGGATGCTAATAAGACTATTCCAGAAATAATTTATGCATGAAAATTCTAATGACAAGCCACCATCCAAAAATTTAGACAGAAACAAATCGAGGAGTAGACAAACATATTATCTGCACCAACTCACCGTCCAGAAATTAGCATTGAATAAACTATCTTACCAGACAAACATAGGACACAATATTTGTGATAGGAAAGGATCTTGATAAAGGAAACTAAGGAAAAGATTCTGAAAGAACTATAAGCCACGACAGATGTAAAACCATTTAAGACTCAAGGGAACCTGTAAACAAATGGCTTGATATATAATTATACATACATATATATATATATACACATATATATGTACATATATATATATATATATATATATATATATATATATATGTGTGTGTGTGTATATATATATGTGTGTGTGTATATATATGTATATATGTGTATATATATGTGTGTGTGTATATATGTATATATGTGTATATATGTGTGTGTGTGTGTATATATTGCTATATATTGCCCCAAAACATTCAAACCACAGAATAGATTTCAGATGCCATTATTGGCACAAGAGGAAACCAAAATACTATATGATTCCAGAAGATTAAGCTAATATACAGTAACAAAACATTACAAAACTTTTAACTAAATAACTAGCTTTGAAGAAGAGTTGACAACCAGGACTATCATCATCTACTGTGGCATTTGGAATATTCAATCATGTTGTGGCTTTAAAACAAATAATCAAGGAAACAAGAAACTATGTCGCTGCGGTGATAGATTCCAGTTTCAAAAATTCTTATGAAAAAGAAAGAAACCCTTAGGAATTCATTTTCTGTAAAGTTTCAAGTGACTCCAACTAAGAAAATTCAGTAGTTTGACATTTGTAGAGATATATAGCATGAAACATATTAGACACTTCTTTCTTTTTTATCAAACTAAATAGTACCATGAAACATCAGACTGTAAAATTGATTTCCAAATTTTGAATCAACACCAGATTTCACATCAACTGCCATAAACTTTCTTGATTGCTATTCATTAAAACAGTTCCAAAAAAGTTTACTCTTAGGATACTCACCTAGTACAGTACATACATACCCCAAAACATACGGACAACTTCCATTATCACCAAAACAATCAGTAAACAACTTATTATTCCAAATTACCCTTGATGTTATGAATAGTAGCATCAATTAACACCAATCCACCATCATTCTTGACCTTCAATTGAACAAAAATAGAAATTTTCTGCAAAAAAGTAGCAGAACAACACTCACAAGCTTGGAAAAGTGCACACATCATTTTTTTAGTTGATAGAGGAGGACCTAATATCTACTAAATTCTCATTTTTTAGTCTTTTCTTTAATCTGATACTTCCTACTCACTATCAGCTGCAACAGAAACAACAAAAGAAAAGCCCTACATCAACCCTACTCCATTGTCCTTTTCCCTCTCCTTTACACTTCATTTTCAACTTCTCTTTTGCTTTCCTCATCTTATCCAAAGGTGAAAAAACTCATTCTTATGTCATATTAATAGCATCATTTTGTACCTAGGTATGGCCAGGGATTCTAGCAAATACAGGTAGTCCAACACTACAAAGCAATTGGAACTCCAAAAATTTATACAGAAATAAATTCACCCTCCAAAAATTTAGACAGAAACAAGGAGCAGACAAACATACCTTACAAGTCTCAAACAAATTTAGGTAACAAGTAAACAATCTTACCGTCACCAAATTTAGGGAAAATTGGGAATTCCACAACCAAAGCATCACCAACTCACCGTCGTTGTTACCACCGCCGTACTAATGAGAATAGCGTCACCACCGTGAGAAGGGTGCCAGTTTTCAATGTCACCACCGTCCACCGCCGTATTTTTTTTGTGAGAGAATAGTAACAAAGAGAGACAAGGATTTCTGTAATGAATGTGGTAATATAATTATTAAACTTTCTGACTACTCGAAAAAATATTTAATAATATATTTAAATAATTATTTATTTTCTGTATATGGGTTTGATTTTTATTTTTTTTTTTGATATATATATATATATATATATATATATATATATATATAATATATTTAATTAATTATTAATTTTTTGTATGAGAGTATGATAATATATTTAGTTATATATATGTATTTAATTATTAGTATTTTCAATTACTGTAGTCGGATATATATATATATATATATTTAATTAATTATTTATTTTCTATTTAAGGATCTGACTATATATTTATTTATTTAATTATTTATTTTTTTAACTACAGTGATCAGATATATATTTAATAATGTTAATGCTGGGTCGTTTGATAGATTGCATTAGAAACTACCCATTTTGGATTAAGTTTATGATTCTCTTTTTTTTCTGTTAGTATTGTCGCCTTTCAACTGAAATTTTTGTGTAGTCCCACTAAATGGGGCTTGGGGAACACAGAGTGTAGGTAGATCTTCAATTGAAGAAAAAACTGTCCAAAGCAATTTCAAACAAGAACATAAGTACAAGAAACAAACAAAAAGAATAAGACATTAATATATTTATGTAATTATTTATTCTTTTGATTACGTAGTCGAAAATATATTTAATAATATATTTATTTAACTTTTATTCTTTCAATTACGGTTGTCGGATATATATTTAATAATATATTTAATTAATTAATTATTTTTTATATAAGGGACTGATTATATATTTAGTAATATATTTGTTTAATTATTTATTTTTCTGACTATAGTAGTAGGATACATATTTAATAATATATTATTTTTAGTTATTAGTTTTCCGACTATGGTTGTCGGATATACATTTAATAATATATTTAATTAATTATTTATTTTTTGTATAAGGGACTAATTATATATTCAGTAGTGTATTTATTAAATTATTTATTTTTCCGACTATAGTGGTCGAATATATATTTATTGATATGTTTAATTAATTACTTATAACATTTTCGACTACATATATCGAATTATAATTTTATTAATAATTAATCTTCTTAAAATATTTCGATCAAAACAGTCGAAATATTTGATCAAAATACTATTGATAATTTTTATATGTCTTACCCGACTACAATGGTCAGAATATATATTTCTCAAAATTTATCGCCAAATTTGTTGACTGTTGTTGTTGCAAATAGTATCGAAGAAATATTTCGTAAAAATTTAAAATAAAAAAATAATTTTTTTGACTGAAATAATCAGAAATTAGCGACTGGTCTTTTTCAGTCGAAAACTTTTCATCAAAATTTACGATTTTCTGGCAGTGGGTGAAACACCTTGAGGGTGTTTGGGTAAACTTATAATTTGATGAAAATGACTTTTAAGTCATTTGTTGCTCTTGAAAGTGTTTGACAATTTTCTTAATTGCTTGAAAAAGTCAATTTTGACTTTTTTTAAGTCAAAAGTAACCATTCCTAATTTTTTTTCGGAGAGCTTAAAAGATATTAAAGTTGACCAATCAAATGACATTTGTGTTTCTTATTCCAAGTGTACCCTTTTGTAATGATTAATGTCTGTATTAATTAAACATTTTCACTTTTTGTATTTATGACAATCTTAACTATAGTCATATTAGTACCTCTTTTATACTATGAAACTTCTAATTTATGAAATATAATTTTTATGTATTATTCTCCTCTTTAATATATTCTTTTAAATTTGGACAATTACTATTGAATATTTATGAATTTTTCTAAGAAAAAAATAATTCACCAACCAAAATATATGGAGAACATTCATTGAAGATATATACAACTTCATGAACGATTAGTGAACAATTCATGTATATTTGATAACGCAATATTCATCTTCAACAATGTTTTAATAGGGATATAGTCATTACTCAATCGAGTACTATATTTGTGACCAACTATTTATCTATTAATGTAGTTATAACGATCAGTAATATATATATTTTGTTTGATGATTTAAACTCTTTTAACCAAGATTTATATACACAAAGTGAGAAATGATTTATATATACATCCAATTTATTTGTTGACGCTTCCTCTTGCAGTTTTTATGCTGATAAGTTGAAAAATATTTGACATGTAACAAATATGTGTATTTTTGGCAAATATATTTTTCATACGCAAGTTATAAAATGAGTGATCATAAATAAATGAATTATTACCACACGTTATGCTAGCTTCTATACCAGATTCTTCGTTTTATGAAAATTAGCGAGTCGGGCCATGAATTAAAGTATGCATATATGTATGTATACATAAATTGAAACTAAATTAAAAAAATAATATATATATATATATATATATATATATATATATATATATATTAACTTAAATTTGAATCATTTTAGAAATTAAAATTAATAATAATCAACTCTACATATTGATAACAACTTTAAGGGTATTTCAGATATTTTAAATAAAAAAATGTTTAACAATACTTTTTTATCAAACACAT